>CM050926.1:33747114-34415504 GCA_027742785.1 Vigna reflexopilosa | reverse complement strand
TTTTTTTTGCGGGTATGTGTGAGTTTTAAAATATGGCGCATATTTTCTAAACGAATACTCGTGCGGGTAACGGATCGGATAGCAGGTATAGTTTTATCCGACAAGTCAGGTTGCAGGTAGACACTATTCGTACTCGATCCGACCCGTTGTCATCCCTAACTTATATACTTTAAATTGATTATATCTCTAGTCGATGTATATACATGTTGAATGTGATACTAAATACTAATACATGGTCCGATATCAACCCAACGGATGAAACAATATATCCAATAAATAACAAATATAGTCATAATAGACTCTAATTTAATTCTGATACCATATTAAAAAATAAACTTTAAATCTTACAAACCTGCATAACATTTATATATTTGTATATTTTTTAACGATGCCATGGGTTGAAAATTAATTTTACAATTGGCTTGGGTCACTGAATGAAGGAGATAAGTTACCAACTTGAAAAGTAATAGAATTTTTGTGTCCACTAATTTAGAGATAAGAACAAAAGCAACGAAAGAAGGTCTCGTGATAATCTAGAATCTTGCAATTAGCAACGAAAAAGATAACAAAAAAAGTGTGACATAACTCACATTCCATAAGGATATGGTTGGTATATTTTTCTTTTCTTAAACTAAAGTAACGACGACTTCGTTAATTCAGAGAGAGAGAGAAATTTTGCTCACTCTTTTTCTTCAATTGATCCACTTTTACAACAACAAGAAACTCATTTACTTTATAGCTACAAACAAAACAAACACATCACTCAAATAATGATAAAAATCTTACATGGATTAAATACCATGGTTTTTTTATTTTTAATTAAATATATAAAGAATAAATCTATCTTTTATCTCTATCTATAAAATTGTATTATTTTCTATTTTCGTAAACCAAGATATCAAAATAATTTAGTTTTCTTACGGAATCACGTTTGGTACATTTTAGTAAAAGAGAAACTAGAAAAAAAAAAACATTTTTAAAGACTACAAATAAATAATACATTATTTGTGGATCTGTTTCTTTTTAATTCAGGACGGTTGCATTTCACTAATGTAAATAGTATTAGGTTTAAGAAATGAGAATTTACGAGAAAGATATAACATCAATTACATATGTTATTATATTTTTTTTATTTCTATCTAAGATATAATTTACATTCACATTTGAATTTCCAATAATCAATTAATTATATTTTTAAAAAAATAATTTTTATGTATTTTTTAATATACAACAAAATAGGAAACAAGTATAACTATTAATCAGTATACAAATCAACAAATTTAGTGTACGTAATATTTTATTATTGGGTGACAATTTTGTTTTCCTAATTTTGTGAATAAAAGATACAACTAATGTTAATTAATGATTGTTTGGTTAAGTCACTAGTCAAACTATCTATAGTAGACATGAGCCATAAATTATAACACAATTAAAAAAAATTGAAATTCTTAGTCTTCAAATTTTAGTTACTTTTTGGGGAACTTAGTATTTCCGTTCAAAATTCAATATGGAATAATGTTATATATAAATATTCTTTGCTTTTGTGAATTGTTGAAATACATTAATTGGAGGATAAGAAAATATTATAAAAAACTAGCGACTTAAAGCACTTTTGTTTTTAAAATAACTATTAAAAAAATAGTCATCTCTTATTCGTTTTAATCTATCATTTTTTAATTTTAATTTTTTATAAAAATAGTCATGTCTTATTTATTTTTTTATAAATTATTAATAACAGAAAAATATTTTATATGAATAGATCAAGTTATATTAATATAAGTTACATTAAATGTTATAGCATTAATAATTTTGTATAAAAAAAAGTATTTTTTTGTCAATATGGCCATAAAATTATAATTCTATATTATCATAATGATTTATGTTAAATTTTATTAACATTGAATAATGTTGAATTTTGTTTTATCACTTTTTGATTTGGTGATGATTGATAACATATGATTAATGTATTCAAATTAGTATATTTTAATATTTTTGTTAGGTGATTTTGTTATAGTTAATTACAATTATAGCTAACACACACATATATAAGCTTAATTATCTTATAATACCAGTTGACACAAGATTTAGTTGTTAATTATCACTGTAATTTGTTTCTTTTTGTTTGAGCGTGTGTGTTTTTTGTTATCTGATCAATATGCATGTTATCATAAATGTTCACGTCTATGTTAATTATTTTATCTTTTTCCTTTGCATATTAATTATGCTAAATTGTGTAGCCTTTTAGCATATCCAGGGTTGACAAGAATAGTGTTATTCGTTCTTGACAAATAAAATTATGTCCCGCTATATAAAATATATATTACTAAAATTATATTAAATTAATATAACATTAGGCATTGGTATATATTTGGTAGAGAGATTTAATCCAACAGTAAAAGTATAATATAATCCGTTGAAGATGTTGAATGGTTGAATGGTGCAATTGGTATAATTCACTTTAATATAATCTGTCTTTTTAATCTTTTATATGTAAGCACGACTATTGGTAGGTGCAAATTTTTCTATTTTTTGCTCATATCACATGTCTTTTTCGTTATGTTTCGAATAGTAATTGTTCAGGTGTGGGATCAAATTACCTAAGTCTTTCATAATTTTCCTGCTTGACCGTCCGTTTCTCTCGTTCTCTTCTTCCTTTGACGCCTATAAATGAACATACTTACCTCATGTGCCTTTGATTTCTGTTTATAATGTTGGCTATGGGCTTAGGATTAATGTGGTCCTAATTAGGACCCAATCAAAGCCCAACAGTTTTAAACCACATTTGTTTTAATCAAATTCATCTTACCTTAATCTTTTCATACTCCTTCGATCTTGACCACTCGGTTATCTTCATTTTTGGAGACCGACCGTCCAAGCCGTTCAGCTAATCCCAGTACTTACTTTTAAAAAATCACAATAAATAAAATATAGTATTATCAAGTTTTTCTAAAATAATATATATACTGTCATACGTCAAATTGTTTGTTGAAAATATGATTAAATTTTATTTTAATATAATTAAATAATCATATATTGTCCCGATATAATTTGAGATGTTAAATTTCAGATTTTTATTGATTTTATTATTTAATTTAAAAATAGTTATTTTATTTAGGTGAAATGCTATCAATATCATATACCTATGGTTTTAGGAAAAAAAAAACATAAAATAAATGTTTTATTGATATAAACAACTACATGTTCTGTCAATCCACTCTTTTAAAATTAGGGCATACTTTAGGTTGTTTAACTGTAAATTATTATAAATTTTCTAATATTTAAGTTCCATTCATTTTTATACACAGAAAAAAATTAAAGCAAAACATTCAATTTAAAAAAAAAAAGCAACTATAGTTAAATTATTTGCGTAATTAGAAGGTATTAAATTATCATTTCATTTTTTGAATATGATGTTGTCACAAAAACACCTAAAACGAGGTTTAAGTAAGATTGATATTACTGTAACAAAAAGAAAACAAGTTAAAAAGTTTACATAATTTTTTCACGCCATTTTTAAATATAAATAAGAGGAAAAAAACGATATAATATATAATTAATTTTTTTTTCTGGTGAAATTGTTGAATTCTTAATAACCGATTGCAACAAAACCCTCGTTTTGAAAAAAGTCCATCTATATTATATATATATATATATATATATATATATATATATATATATAATATTATATATATTCCAAACAGGTTGCGTTTAATTTAAAATATCAAAGTTTATCTATTCTTAAATAATAACAATAATAAATATTTTGGAATAGCACTGCAAAGTAATTTTGTTTTCTCAGTGGATACTTTATTTTATCTGTTGAAAATAGAAACTTGACTATAAATTATATATTTACAAAATTAAAAGTAGAAACATTTAATAATTAAGATAGCTAGAGAGAGAAAATAAAGAAAATGGATTTTAAGACGAAAGGGAGAGAACAACAACCCTAAGAAATACTACTATTAGGTACGAAACAAGGGAAAAGATATACCAACAGTTGTGTTGGATAAACCATGCTACCAATAATAGTAATAATAAATAATAATATACTTATTTATTTTGTTAAGAAATACACTGCCACGTGTTCATCATAAAAAATAAAACAAAATTCAAAAAGAGGGATAAGAGCATTTATTAAAAAACCAAAGTATCTCACACAAAAAAAAACAGTTTTTATTTTGAAGATTTTGTAAATAAATTTAAGATCTGTACGTATGATCGGTTAGGTTTACGCAAGAAACTTAATTTGTTCATTTGTTATCACATATTTAATGGTCCATTAGTCTGTTAATCTAAAATTTATTTCAAAAATTATAAATACATCTTAGTTAAATAAGTACGTGATTGTAGTTATAGTGTATAATCATCCAATCAATCAAAGAGATTGGTCAATAAATTATTCAGTAAAAAAATAATTAATCTATCCAAATATTAATTAATAATTGAATCGTGAATTATCAAAGAGAAAATAATAAACCAAGATAATTAATTGATAATTAATTTAAATAAATTATTAATAAATAGTCAATAAAAATAACGGTCATTAAAAATTATTAAAAATAATGAAAATTATTTATTACGTATTAATTATTATAATTATTGATATTTTCTGATTTTCTCATGAAAGTATATTTTTAGAAGTAATTTAACCATCTGATCAAAAGAAAATCTAAAAGGAATATTAAAAAAGACAAATATTTGAAAATTAAAACATACATAGGAGTGATTCAAATGATTAATATTTAAAAATTATAAAACCTTCTAATTTGAAATATGTTGACATAAAAAAAAGGGTCCATGAAATTTTTAAATAGTTATTACGAGCTAAGATAAAAAAAAAAAACTTATCATTATTTAATCTCTCTAGCTAATAATTTTAGAAGTATATAAAAAATGTGGGTTTGCCTGGGAAAAAAGAGAGGGTTAGTTTGGTACAACAACATGATGTTGAGATTGAGAAAACAAAAAAGAATTTGAATTTGATAGATAGTACGTAGCAACTTTCTTGGTGGTTGGATTGTTCAGACAGCTTGTCTTCTCCTAACAACCTACTAACTCCATCTCATTCATTATCCACACATCACATTTTTTTTTTCTTTTCTTTCCTAAATATTTATATATAATCCATTTTTTATTACAACTTCAAAAATCTATTTCCAAAGACACCCAATATGTAATACATTATCAACATTTGACATATGTTTTTTTCTTTTTTTAATTTCTCACGAGTTAAAATATAACTTTAGATGAAATAAAAAAATAAATAAATTAGGAATAGACCATTTAAAGCAGTATTTTTACAGAAAAATCTTTGGACATGTCACTTGTACTCTTCATAAGCTTGTTGTTTGGGAAGGGAAGAGTGAAAATGTTGGAACCATGAAATTTGGGCCATTTCTTAATCTTTATGCATCCCCATAATAGTGTAGTATCTCCATTTTATTTTTCAATAAAATATATTAAAAAATTTAATTTTACTATTTATTTTCACCATTTTCTCTTTTTGGATTGGTCATTCCAATGTTGTGATGGTAAAGGAGGGAATGGCCAGAATAAAGGAAATAGTAAAGGGAGGTGCAATATTTCTATAAAAAAAAGTAAGAATAAAAGTAAATTTAAGTTTTTTAATATATTTTATTAAAAATAAAACAGAAATATTACATTTTATTGGGGTGCAGAAAGAAAAAAGTGGCGCAGGAAGAAATAACAATAAATTTGGGTTGAATGATTTGGTTTGGGCCATTGGTTCGGCTAGAATCGGCCCATCAGTTTATGTGGAATAGATTCCTAAATATGGCAGCCACTTATTTGGGCCATTTCAGCTCCACATGTGTATTTCATTAATTATCATAAAGTTTCGTTGATTCAAAATTAATTATGAATGTTCGTAACAGTGAATTTTTTGTTCCAACAGTTATAATGGTTGGCAGTGTGCATTAGCATAACCCATCTTCAATGGCTCTTTCCAATTCCACTGCTACTCTGTCATTCAAATGCAAAATTGATTCCTACCCATCAAAGCAAAATCTTCCATTTTCGTCGTCCTCACGACAAAAATCGAACACCCCTCACCTCGTATTACACGAAACTGATTCTGGGAAGTGGAGGAACATGGTTTCATTTTTCCCAGGTTTTCTAACTAAAGGCAGAGATGTTGACAGCCTTAAGCAGGAGCTCTATGAGACAATTGCACCCCTTGACAGAGGTGCTGAGGCTACTCCTGAGGAGCAACAACGTGTGGACCAGGTCCAAGTGAAAACTAAGAATTCACATGTTACATCGTTTTAGTGGTTATGTTTTTGCTGTGTCTTTTGGTTTCCTTGTTCCTGAGTTGTGATTATAATGGATTTTATTTATTGGTCTAGATTGCTCGTAAACTTGAGGCTGTGAATCTTGTCAAGGAGCCTCTCAAGTCCGATTTGCTCAATGGGAAATGGGAGCTTTTGTATACCACATCTCAATCGATTCTGCAAACACAGGTTTGTCTGTTGGGGTTTACGAATTAAGACCACTTTCTTATTACTCTAATTTTTGTTGGACTGGAACATGTGAATCTGGAAAACACTGTGTGGTCTGTTTTGAATTTTTGATGAATTATTAACTTACCTGAGGAAAATTTTGACAGTTGGGATTGGGACCTAGATCAGTTTTGATTTGTGAAAAAGTTAATTTTGCAAGACTCTTATTGGTTATTGTATCGTTCTCAGATTTTTTTCTTTAAACTTTACTGAAGTGAGGATTAATTGTAGTGTAACTATCCCAGAGACCGAAATTCTTGAGACCAAATGGAAAGATTTATCAGGCAATTAACGTGGATACCTTGAGAGCTCAAAATATTGAAACTTGGCCGTTCTACAACCAGGTACTGCAGTTCTAAATTCTAAGGACTATTTTAAGTATCTGTTTATATGGATTGAAACACACAGACAATGTTGACTTAGGTTTCTTGTGAATTTTGTGTTAGTCTATGTAGTTGAAATGGGAACCAAAATTTGGTTAAGAGATGAGTTGTTCATTTAACAGATCACCAGAGGGTTTTTTTCTAATATGATTCTGGTTTAGATGAACATGAGCATGACAGGTCTAGAGACATCGTCTTGCACATAGTGTTACACACATGCGTTTTTACCAGTATGTTGCCATTGTTGCTGCAGGCCACTGCCAATTTGGTGCCTCTTAACTCAAAAAGGGTAGCTGTCAAGTTTGATTTCTTCAAGATAGCGAATCTGGTAGGTGATGTAGAGCTTCAAATTACTGTCATTGTTACTATTTAATCAAACATCACATAATAAAATTTAACATAATTTATTCGTTTTAACTTCTATGCATCTCTGCATGTCATGAATTGCTATATGGTTAATGTTCATGCTCCTTAAACATTCATATCATGATAGTGTTTCTTTCTTTCTTTCGTTCTTTATTATTTTTTTCCTTCTGTTTTTGCAATTCAGAGTTTTCTTACTGACAAATGAGTGTATTGTGCTCTGTACAGATACCTATTAAATCACCTGGGAGTGGTCGTGGTCAATTGGAAATTACTTATTTGGATGAAGATTTACGGTAAGTCAGTGACTATAGTATAATTTGTTGTTTCTGACTCACATTCTTGAGTTTCTTTTCTTCCTGGAATTCAATATTAATTGTAGTTTTAAGTCTGAGTTTCTTTCTCATGCCTGATCTCACAGAATATCAAGAGGTAATAGAGGTAATTTGTTCATCTTGAAAATGGTGGATCCATCCTATAGAGTTCCTCTTTGACGTGGATTCTCCAGTGATCGATTGTGGTGTCTCCAATTTTCCCTTTTTAACATTAATTAATGTTACTTATAAAATTCAGCTCTAGACGTGATCAGTTTGTATCTCTAGAAGGATTTTTTTTTTTATTATTATGGGATGTATTTGGGAAGATGAATTTGAAAGATACTCTAAGATTTCTATTCTTCATAAATAAAAAGATTAAAAGAAAAAATAGATATCACATGCGTTTTTATAAGAAAGTTAGCTTTTGTATTTGTGAAAAAAGGAAAAAAAAAAATGAAAGGTAAAATAATAGATATAAAATGTGTGTTAAAATTTGCTTGATATCAAAATAATAATATCTACTCTAGAATTTCCAGTGTGCTTTTTTCTATTGGATCTTAAAGAAGTCTTTTAAAATATTTCCAAATTCAATTGAATGTATATCTTTATACGTCGTTATATATATATTTTTAATAATCTTAGTGGAGATGGAAAAAATTAAATCAATTAGACAAACAAGAATAATTCATTTGAGAATATCCACGCACGAAATTACAATTTTGTTATGATTCTAATTCATTTGAGAAAATCATAATTTTTGTAAAACTTTCATTTTACAAAACAATACACACTTCCACTTTGTCTCTCCCTCCATCTTTGAAAGAGGTGTAAGGGCTGGACATGGGCTGACACAAGAAAGAAAAAGAGGGTAAAATTGTCATATCCTTATACCCATGACCTATAAAAAGAAAAAAAGGGAGGTCGAATAAAAAACATCCCTCTTTTGGGCTTAATTTCCAGATAAAAAAAAAGATGAAGTTGGCCTATTGATTGAAAGATGAAAATGCGATGCTGAAAAGGAAAAAAGGAGAGAAGGAACTGTGACAAAAAACAGCTCATTCTACACACTTTTTCCAAAATGTATGTTATATATTTAAGGAAGTTTGTTTTGAAAAATTCATTCCAAAAATATTATTGTATACGTTTCAAAAGTTTGTTTGAGAAATTTTATTCTAAAATATGTTTTATACATTTTAGAAATCTTGTTTCAGAAAAATTTAAAATAAATATTTAAAGGTCATTTTAACGAAAAAAAGTAAAACAATCATTTTCAAAATTACGGGTGCTTCCAAGAAATTCTAGGAGTGAGTGTAAGTAGAAAAAAAGATAATACTTTAACACACATTAATTTTGTATATACTATCCTTTCTTATTTTTATTTTTTTTCTTAAAAAATAAAAAAAATATTTTTTTAAATATAAAAGTGTATCGTATGGCGAATTTGGGACATATGCATACATGGAAATAATAATAATAATAAAAAAATAATAATGAAAAGACAAAACGTTAAACATGCGGCTGCCTGCATAACCAATAAGCAATTGAGTAACCGACCATAGAAACAGAAGAGAAGGAAGAGGAGAGAGTGTGTGTTCAGACTGTGCGTGGTCAGGGATGGGTCCCAGGATCTGTTCCTCCGATGCTCACCACCTTCTCCATGCAAATCTCACACCTAGTTCCGCTCCTCTCCGTCGACGCGCCCAATTCCTCACATTCGCCTCCAATTTCTCTCCACCTCAGCCTCAGGAAGAGGTTGAAGACCAGGCCACGGCCAAGAAATCGTTTGCAGTGGCCACGGGGGAACTCTTCCTGGGGTTGGCGTCGCGGCTGATCAAGAGCCGCAACAAGGGAAGCAGCCTTGTCGGTGATTCGGGTTCGGTTGCGATGTTCGTGAATTCTTCAGGGAAAGTGTACGCCGAGGAGAGAATCGGGGCGGTGCTGGAGGACGAGATTGATCCGGACGTGGTTTGGGAGCAAAGAATGGAAGACGTTGAAGCGGAGCGGAATAGGTTCAGGCGCGTGGTCACCACCCCTGGCTTTAGCTTCTCTGCTGCTGGACTTCTCTTCCCTTACCATCTCGGTGTTGCTCAGTTTCTCATTCAAAATGGTTACATTAAGGTTACCTATTGGGTTTATATGTATTACACTATGCTATATTGGATCGATGTATTATTGTGTATAATGGGAGAGAGTTTTGTGATGGTAGTGCAGGAAACGACGCCGTTAGCTGGTTCCTCTGCTGGAGCAATAGTGTGTGCTGTGATTGCTTCCGGAGCTAGCATGGAAGAAGCCTTGACTGCTACTAAAATATTGGCTGAAGATTGTCGGAATCGAGGAACTGCGTTTCGCTTGGGGGTATGCATACCTCAATTCTCACACTACTTTATGTGCATGCTCTCTGTTACTGATGATTAAATATATTGAATTTTGTCGGGCTATAATTTCTTCTGCTGTATCTAGGCTATATCGCTCTTCCACTGTGTTTTCTTTTCTTTATTTTTGTTGCTCGCTTGCACTAGTAGTATCAGAATTTTAGATATTCTATCTTCACGAGCTAATTTGGAAATCCACAGCTCCCTCTTGCACAAGTTTTTTTTTCTTGACGGCAGTACGTAATACGATTTGTACGAATTATTTGTTGCAGTTTGTAAGCCTCATACTGATCTTTCTCTTGATATGTTATTACGTGATTCTCTAGTTTTCAAATAGCCGAACAAAGTGTTCCTGTGCTGTAAGACAGCCTCCTTTATATGCAATAGTTTGTTTGAGGTGTTTTGTGAGCAGTAGGTGTGCCCATTTACTTCGGAACAATTTCTGCTATCCAGGTTTGAAGGTTTTCCAAAGAGAAAACAAATGCAACAATGTACAATCTATGAACGTATTTTGTACATTTGGTTGGAAATTTTAGGGTATTTTTGTTTCACACGAAATTATTATTGGATAGCATTGTGTGTGACTGGATATGACATTTCTAACGTGTTCAGGATCCAATAACTGTTTAAGAAGGTTGCCTTTCCTTGTTCGTAACAAGATTGAACGGCTTTCATGCATTTTTTACCACCTACATTTTTTTTATGATTAGGGGGAATTTATTGTCTATTTTAATTTGTTCCTTCCCTACTCTCCCTGTAGAAGTATTTATTTTTTCGTAAAATTAAATATAAACTCTCTTAGAATCATCCCTCAAAGTAGTCCTGAATGCAGATCATGTTTATCCGACAATGTTACAGTTATAGGTTGCAATGCAGAACCTTGGTACTCATGCCTTTGAATGTTTGACAATTCTGTCTGTAACTACAAATGTGTTAGATAAAAACTTGTTAATCAGTTGTTGGCTCGGTCTATAATATGGACAAATGTAGTCTCATTTTGGATGAAGTGTGAATTGTTATAGTTTCTGTGGATTGTGGTTTAGAATTAGAACTGTCATTAATCAATTATAGCAAAAGTTTGAGTTGTTTGCTGAAAGGTACGTGAATGGTTTTATATTACATTTCTAACACAATCCCCTGAAAGAGTCTTTTGGGGCTTGGGCTAGAAGCATGGACAATACACAAGTTCTCTGATACTGTGACATGAACCAACTTTGCCAAAAGCTTAACCAATTAGATAAATACAACATGAATGCTTTTATAATAGATCTCCAACAAGAACCACAAAGACAAATAAGTGAAAAATGAAATGAGACTTTTGTGAATTTGGTGGTGGCCTAAAGAAAACCTGATAGTTAGGTTTTGATTAGGCTAGTACTAGGTTATGTAATGAATGATAACCCCAGTTTTTTTTTTTTTTTGCCTTTAGAGCTATGCCACTTTCCTATGATACAATTGGAACTTTTGATTTTGAAAGTATCTGTTAGAAAATGGTAAAAGAAAAGCTGCTTTGACACTTTTACTAGATATATCTGCTTTTGAGGTATAGCTATTAATGAAACTTTATTCAATTGAATTGTGAGTTTCTGAAATTGAAATAAGAGCCTGCGAGATCTGCAATTACCTGTGAATATGTAACTAAATCATTTCCTTTTTGAAGTTCAAATCTCACCATTTTGGTTCAATGTTTCCCTTCACAGGCTGTTCTACGTGATATTCTTGACAAGTTTTTGCCTGATGATGTTCATATAAGATCTAATGGGAGAGTCCGAGGTAATTCTGGATGTTCAGCACCTGTTAGTTTTTCCATGAAACTGTCTCGTGCAAAGAACAAAACTACACGTCCTTTTGTTATTTTTCTAGAGCCAGTGGAAGTAACACATGCTAAACTAGAAAAAGATATAGCGTATAGTTGTCCACAACAACTACACTTGTCATTTTGATTTTAAAATTGCATTCATAGACTCAGTTTATTATATTATTAAAAAAGTGAAAATAAGGATTTATTTTATCTTTTGAACTTTTGGGCCAAAAAATGATGTAAAAGTTATCTTTATTAGTGGAGAAGAATTTTCAAGTCTTGCTGTGCCTTATGTTGCACTTCTGTTGCAGTTGCTGTGACACAGCTTCTTTGGAGACCCAGGGGTTTGTTGGTAGATCAGTTTGATTCCAAGGAAGATCTCATCAATGCAGTTTTTACCTCTTCCTTTATCCCAGGGTGATTTGTTAGTACTATATTTCCTTAATTGAATGTGATTTTTTACTTGTTATAGATTATTAAGTAAATTTGAAACTTATACTCACTCCAGATATCTTGCCCCAAGGCCAGCAACGGTGTTTCGGAATCGGTTATGCATTGATGGGGGTTTGACTTTGTTTATGCCACCAACATCTGCTGCACAAACGGTATTTTTGTTATTTACTAATTGGACTATTGCTTCAATTGGTTGATTATTTGTTGAAACCTTTGTTTAAGTGTTGAGTGGTTTATAAAATGTGTCCTTTTTTTTTTCTTTGGTCTGTACTTTCTATGAATTTTTTATTAAAATTGAATGAAGTGTCGCCAAAGAGAGGGAATCCGGTGGGTTTCATAAGTTTTCAAAGTAAATAGCTGAGAACCAACATTGATTCAACTCTTGATTTTAGTTGCTTAAACTTCTTTTTATGCACTTTTAATGAACTTGGCAATCCATCGAGTGAGAGTTTATTAATTTTTTTTTATTCTTTTATGGCACATACAACAAAGTTGAACTTTGGTTCCAAAGACCGAAATATCTTTTCTATAATGCTAGTTTCTTCAGCTGTCTCCAAAAGTGCACATCTTGCTGACAATAGTCATCACACGAGAGAAGTAATTGCAAATTCTTCATCAAACTTGATTCAAAATGTTTCGAACTCAACCTGAAGATTAGCTGCCTCCTTGCACTTGTAGAACTCTTTTTTTATGGAATCCCAAATGTTTGGACGTGATTGTGCAATGGATGTTTTCCAAGATTTAACGGTCAATGGCTTGGAAAAGATAATTTTTTGCCTTTAAATGCTTCAAGCACAATCCTTGTACTTCATTTTTTGGAGCCTGTCACTGCCGTGCCAGTTGCCGGTTCCTCATTTCCTTAAAAAACAACCTGTCAATACTCCTTGGACCTGAAGAAGTTCTCCATCAACATACTTCAGTGGTCACAATTTCCATAAAAGCAGGGAATGGATGATTAAACAAAGTTGTCGGTGACCATCGTCTATTGCTACTGCAAAATAATCGAAATGAAAGATTGACAGACTCTCTGTCTCACTTCTCAGTGTATGCCCAAACTTAACCTGTTGGTATTTGCTTCCAATCTCCCTTGTTTACACTTTAAACTGAGAACCTAAACTCATACTACTGTTGAAAATATAGATATGAAACTACTGCAGTTATAAAATTAAACAAAGTTGTCGGTGACCATCGTCTATTGCTACTGCAAAATAATCGAAATGAAAGATTGACAGACTCTCTGTCTCACTTCTCAGTGTATGCCCAAACTTAACCTGTTGGTATTTGCTTCCAATCTCCCTTGTTTACACTTTAAACTGAGAACCTAAACTCATACTACCGTTGAAAATATAGATATGAAACTACTGCAGTTATAAAGAAAATTCTGGAAGTGCATTTTCTTTATTAATCAGTAGATGACCATTACCTATGTATTGGTAATACTACAAAAACAGTAGATAACCATTATTGTACTAACAATAATCAATTGCATAAAAATAGGAACCAAATCAGAACGTGGAGTTTACCACTTAGTCTAACAACTACTAGACTTCTTAACCCGGAGTAAAATAAAGAAATTGAGAGTTGGTCAAACGCTATCCAACCTCAATTTATTTAAAAAAATTTGAGGATTTAGATAACATGATGGAAAATGATTCCGACTTTCTCAGATCATCTATGAAAAGATGAAAAAGTCAAAAGGTTTTCTAGAGATAGGTGAACCATTGGGAACCTTCGCAGGTTTGTGTGGTTGAAATGATTGAAAATATTTATTTTTATGCACTTTAATTGTTATATTTGAATTCAGATGTTACTAAACAGATCTATGATTTATCACGTTTATTTGTTGTCTCGTTTCAACCTAAATTAGTATCTACCACTTTTACAGGTTCGCGTTTGTGCTTTCCCAGCAAGTCGATTGGGATTGGAAGGGATAGGAATTAGTCCAGACTGCAATCCAGAAAATGCATGTAGCCCACGACAGGTAACCCTTCGTTCTGTGAATTAACATAATAATTTTGGTAAGGGTAAGTAGAGATGAATATTGGGAATGAAATCATTGCAGCTTTTCAACTGGGCACTTGAACCAGCTGAAGATGCAGTTCTTGACCGACTCTTTGAACTTGGATATCTCGATGCTGCTGTCTGGGCAAAGGAAAACCCAGTTGAAGCAGTAGTTCAAGATGATAGTCCTGCCTTTGGAAACAGCAGTGCATCCAGTTCATGATGGTCCTACGTACGAACTCATAAAGTTCACTACATGGATTGAAGATGCATGACGAAACTATAGACAATTGGAATCAAACAACTATTCTTCCTAGTAATGGAACATGAAATTAGGAAAAAATTCATGAGAAGTACGGAATGAGGGTACTAATCTCGTTTATTCATATTTATTGTAGATTGGAATAGAATCAAAGGAAGGAAAGAAAGAAAAAGAAGAGATAATAAGTTTAACAGTCAGAAGGTTAATGTATTTTGGAAATTATAGTGAATTATAAATAGAATTTACAGCTAGTTCCTCTGTGCCAGACAAAGTTTTGGTATTAGTTTCTCGAATGTGATGTTTCTGGTATACAAAAACTAAGGTAGAGGTTCGACTGGTTTTTTTAAGGACAATCTTAGATACAGTTGCTATTCTTCTATTATTAGTTTGAGTTTCTTTTTTAGTAATTTGCATGATAAATAATTTAGTAAATGCTCATCGTTGCTATTCTTCTATTATTAAATCATCGTTTCTTTTTATGTTTTGATCTATTTTTATCTAATCTTAAAAAGTTATTTCAGAAAATTTGGTATCGGTATTTGGAAAAGGGAATGGAGAATGCAATGGTCCCAAAATTAACATATTTTGATTTTGATTTTGATTTTTTTATGTTTTCTCCACTAATATTTTCTAAACTAATTTATAGAAGTTTTTGAGATAATTTTCCTTTCAAAGATAAGTGGTATGGAAAACACTTGAGTATTCCTTCTTACACCTCACCTATCTCATCCTGCACCTTCAAATTGACAATTTTATCCTTTTTTTATTTAATAAAATAATAATTTTTAAATCATCAAAAACCTTTTTTAACACTGTATTTTAATCTCACCTTATCTTATTAAAAAAATTAAATTTAATATGCTAAAATAATATTTCATACATATATTTTTTAAACAAATTTAATATTAAAAATAAATATTAAAAATACTAAATAATATATAATATCTATACATACAAATTCAAAACTTAAAACAAATCAAATAAAAATTTAATTAAATATAACAAAGTAAAAAAAAGTAACAAAAAACTTAAACCCTAGTTTCAACTATCCGCAGCTCCATGTGCGGAGGAGAAGCAGACCGCAGTTCTGCACCGCAACTCTACATGCGGAAGAAGAGGAACCGCAGCTTCAAGTGCGGTTTCCCCACGCTCGATCTCTGCCGCCACCCGCTGTAACCTCTCCTCCTCCAACCCCACCGCCTATCTCCGGCACCCTACCCTCATAATTTGTTCCAAAAAATTTCACCTTTAACAGATCACTTTCAAAACTTGTACCACCGCTGCGGATCTGGATGTAAGCGGAGGAGGCACAGTGGCTGAGAAAAACCCTAAATCGCAATTCCAACTGCGGTGAACATCAACCGCAGATCCAAGTGCGGCTAGCGTCAACCGCACTTCCAAGTGCGGCTAACCGCACACCACCACTGAAGGAGCTCACCTCACTGCGACACAGCCACCAAAAATAGATCTTTGAGAATGAAGAGTGAAACTGCAACAAATAAAATGAGGGAGGAGTGGAAGTAGGGGAGAAACCGGCGAGAAAAGAAGAAAAAGAAAGGGGGTGTAGGGGAATATGAAATGCGGCGGCAAAGAAAGGTAGAAGACGAAGGGTTGGTGCCTTATTTTTTAATTGGTGAAAGGGTGGAACAAAAAATCAATAAAAAAAATTATTTGATAAGGACACAATTGAAAATATGAAAAAAGAAGGAGGTACAGGGTGAGATTGGTGAGGTGCAGGGAGGATCACTCAAAACACTTTCGCCAAATTCAAAATTTACTGAAAAAAGCTGATGAGTAAAATGGGCTGATCCATTGGGTTTCTTTTAGTAAATTTGTGTAATTTGATTTCATTGATATTTGAAAAAGTTTAAATTTGATTTCATTTCCATTTTTTGTAAAAATAAAAAATAAATTAATTTCTTTAAAATAAAGTTTTTATTTTAAAATTTAAATCGTGTTAATAAAATTAGTTTTAATTTTGGATATATATTAATATATGTGTGTGTTTTGATAAAATATTTTTTAATTCCCATTTAATTTTTTTTATTTTTAAATATATTTGTTGTTTATAAAATGGGTTAGTACATGAATCTATAAAGAGTGAACTTAATTTAAATCCATATAAATTGTTAAACTGAACATACAAAATATTGTCCAGTATAATTTAGATTGCAATTCTTTATTTCTGAATTTTGACAAGTCTGATTTACAAATCACTAAATTTGTACAAAAATGTCAACTACGTACAACAAGCCGCATAATCATGCTTGAGAAATCCATTTCATGGTTAATATTGGTTACTTTATATATACCAACATCATCAACATTGGCTGATTTCTTATGTCTAGACATTACTTCCCACGCATTACACCATGCTCTTTAATAATTATAAATGATGCTGCGTACGTGTATATATATATATGGTAACTTTTACTGCATTGATGCAGAAAAAGAGTTTTAGCACTATTTGTATCGATACAAAAAGATTGATCTGATAAACAGTGAGTTGACAAAGTGATTATAATCTGAGTGGGAGACATGGACAGCCCATTTTGCATCCTTCTTTTGCAGCAAGTCAGAAAGCACAGTGAAAGCACACACCAATCATATAGTCAAGTGAAAAGAAAACAAAGCCACATTCTGCGACCAGGTGCAAGATAAATAACACCTTACAATCCTTATATTCCTACAGAATCATCATTATCTCCTACATTAATATTCATTTGACACATGTAATAAATATAAAATGATCTTAAAAAAGTTATTTTTTATAGTTTTTCGAAAAAAAAGAAAATAAAAAGTAAGAGAAGGTAGTATAAAATGAATGTAAACAAATTAGATGTGTCAAAATTTCATTTTTATTTTTTTAAGAAAGAAAAGAGTAAAATGTAAGTAAAAATAATTTCAAATGAATATAAAAATTTAGTGTAAAAAAATATTTTTCATTTTGCAGAACATTGCTCTCATAAACACATATTAGTAGTAAACTTGTGCAGACAAAACCAAGGTTCAATTAAAAGTGTTTTTTCTTTATGGCAACACAAGCGCCCACCATACCCACAGATCGTACAACTCCATTCACGCTGCTGCCACTTCTTTCTACAAAAAAGCCAATCTTCAGTTCAAAATACAAGTATAGAAAACTTTGCTTCTTCCTCATTTCTCTTTATTACAACAACCTATCTCCTTCTTCACTAAAACTTAAGCTACACAATCTCTATTTCCTTGTGCTTTTCTTTTACTCTCTAGGCTTTCTCAGAGGTCTTGTTCCATAGACATTTTGGCATTCTGTCCACCTCCATTATGTGAACAAACATGATTCATGCATTTTGGAGGGGGTCAGCATGCCAAACGGGCTCTGTGTATCTGTCTCTGAGAAACCTTATTTGAGAACTCAACGTGGTACTTTGAATTCTCCAACACACTGTAACATTGTTCTTCTTCCAGATCTTTTACCAGAGTTATCAATTATCAGAATTCCACATTATGGTCCCAACAAAACTGTTTCCTTAATATTTGAAAATGACTTTTCTGTTTTAACTTCTCGTGCAGGTTCACATTAATCAGATACACAAGCTTTGAAGAAAGCACTTACTCAAGACACAACACCAACCGACTCTGATATCACTTTTTGAGTTATAAAAGAGAAAGTTCTGAAGAGATACAACATTAAGAAATTGACACCATGTTCAAAACCTTATTAAGATAATGGATTAACGAATCTTTAATTTTCGTTTTCATTCAAAGGATTTGGGGTGGAAGCCAAGATGTAGAGAAACTTGTACAAACGTAAAATACATTGATAGTGTTCCACTTCTCTTTTGATTACTGTGATTCTATTTTATTGTATTGTGTATTGTTTTGGCTGGTGTGCAAGTCAACCATCAAAGTCGAACATCAAAAGAGGAATAGCAGTTGTTCTTCTTTTCTCTTTCTTGTTTGACGCAAAAACTTTTGTCTTGGCTTGTTATGATGGTGAAACTGTACCTTTTTGTATACCTTTTCAAACTTTAAAGGAATATGGATGATTGCATATGTCTCCACTTTCTTAAATTCCATTGGCTTTCAGTGCTGTGCTTGCAGCATTGGATTCCTAACCTAATAACTCCTACAGAAATTTTTAGGTAAACACAGACAATTCTTTAAGACACATGCAATGCAAGTGTTTATAGATCATTGTTGCATACCTAACATCAATATTAAACCATTTTTTAAAAGTTAAAACCAGTTATATATCTTACACATAATCATGAGTTTTACACCATAATTTGACCTGGTATATCATGGGTTCTGAAAGTTCTGATAACTATTTTTCAATCGTTACACTGCATTATTTATATATAGAAAACTACAATGTTAAATTAAAATCTGATTTAATTCATTTCTGGTATATATATTGAAAATGTCTAACTAGTACTCTATAAAAAAACTATAGAACAAACTATAAAAAACTGGTGCGTGTTCCAATAATAAGCAGTCAAAACATAACTGATATATGGAGATAAATGTGAACCAGTTAACGCATGACTGATATAATTAATGCGAATCAGTCAAAAACACAAATGATGAAGTTTAGCAATTAGTCATCCTTCACTACAAAATATTTGATTATAATGAAACATAGTAAAAGGTTTTAGAATTTACGAATTTGAAAATTTTCACCTTTCACCTTAATATTTTGTTTTCCATCTCTCTTTATAATTTATAATATTTTTAATTGTGCCATTCAACTCTTTATCTTATCTCTTCCATTTACGAGGAAACCCTAAAACTTTTTTCTTCTCTCTTTTCTTTTCTTATCCTCCTTTGTGCCTCTCTTTTCTTATGCCATTCAAACTATGAAATCCAAAAGCAAATCCAGATATAGGCATTTGCTGCCAAACCGAGTCCCTCCATCACTGCTGCTCCAGATTCCTTTGCCTTACTCGCGGTAGCCATGCCTTTGTCTTACAGTGCGGAAGAGCTCGAGGGCCTCGACGGGGCCGTCGTCTGGGGCGGAGGAGAGGCGAGCAACAACGGCGGTCCAGGCCTTGACATGAAGGAGGTAGCCGGAACGGATCATGGAGCGAAGCACGGAGGCGGCATATAGAGCGTGTGTGTTTTTTTACTACAATGCGTTAAAAAAATATAAAACAAAATTTATAATATTACAAAATGTGATTTTTTATTACAATTATATGTGAGTGTCTATATATATATATATATATATATATATATTATTTTTTAAATATTGAAATAAATTATTAAATATATTTTAATAAAGAATATTATGTAAATATAATTAATGTAATTATTTATTTAATAATATTAATTTGATGAAAAAAGTTGATCAATAAAATAATATTTTTAACAAATTTTATTACCAAAAAAAAATTATTAGTAAAATAAAATTTATCAATAATTTTAAGATTTTAATTATTAATAAAAATATCCGTGAGTAATTTATACATAATTCTTAACGAATATTTTTGATATAAAACTTTTAGTAAGTTTGACATCATATAGTTTTTGTCCTAGATTTTGTCCTAGGCTTTGACCGTGATTCACAGCAAAAACTTGTTAGAATTTTTTTTTTTTTAAAATCCATAAGTAATTAAATTTTTTAAAAATTCGTCAATGAAACATTTAAAATTCGATAGGAAATTCAATGGTAGTTGAATACTTTAAAATTTATTAGTAAATTTGTGATAAAAAATGAATTCTTGTTAAATTTGATGAAATATTTGTTATAAGTTAAATAGAAATAAGTTAGAGAAAGAATAGAAAAATTATAAAAGAAAAGGAGAGAATGATGACAAGTACGAGGATGAGATTCACACTAAAAGAAGAGTCAAAGGCGGTAGACACAATGACAACAATGATTAATGTGGCAATGATAATGGCATATGTGACAACGATATAACAACGAGAGAAAACAAGAGGAAGAAGAATAAAAAGAAGAAGGGGACTAGGAGGTGAAAAGAAAATCAAACATAAAATTTATCGACGAAATTTACCAATGGGGAAAAAATTATGAGTAATTCCCAATTGTTGACAAAAAGAAGAAGATGAACACCTTACTTCAATAAAGAGTTTTGATGATGATGACTCATGAAAAATCGTTGAAAATTTAAAGAATGTTTAGATTCAAGATATACATTCAAGATTTAAGAATTTAGTTGTTAAATCAAAAGCGAATAGGCAAAGCAAACATTCAACAAAGTTTTATTTTTTCTCTCTAATAGAATATGATAATCGATTATCCAATTAAAATTAACTTATTAGTATTTTTGTGATAATCAATTATCTCCTTCTAGTAATTGATTATTATATGGAGAAAATGTTTTTTTGAAAAAGTTTCTAGAATAATCAATTAACACTTATGACAATTGATTGTTACTGGTAGTTAAGAATAGACTCTTTAGTTTTCTAACCTAATTTTCAAAATAGAAGTCTATATTTTAGCTAAACCTAATTTCAAAAGAACTTTAGAGGTTTAGAGTTTTGACTATTAGAGAAACTCTCAGTGTTTGTGAAAATGGGCTTTGAAAAACCTATTATGATTAGAACGAGAAATTTCACCGAGTGTGTGTCTTATGTGATTGAGTACTGGTGTTATTTCAAGGAATGTTATTTATCTTTTGTGTGTCAAAGGAGATGTTATCTCAAATCCACTCAATTACTCTCTCTCAAATCCACTCAAGTGAACAAGATCTAAGAGAGGTAATTTCTAACCTAACCTTTATTCTGTAATTATTTATTAGTGATTAGTTAATCTCTTTGAGAACTTGCCAACTAGACATAGAATATTTTTTATTCGAAACCGTATAAAATTCTTCGTGTGAATTTTCTCTTTCTTTATACTTTTTAGTTATATGTTATTATCTTTAGAGAATAACTTTTTATTGTGAAGTCATAATTTATAAAGGGATATTTTTTAAAAATACAATTTTAATAAATAAACAAATTCACACTTCCTATTGATTTTTATCCACACGTGAATATTATATTGCACGATTCAAACACTTTTTAACTATTAATAATTAAGACAAATTTTTGTATCTGTTGATAAAATTTTACGACAAGTATTTTACTAATAAATTATTGGTTGTTGATAAAAAAAAATTATTAAGATTTTTTTGTAATTATCCACAATTTTTGTTAATAGTAAACTTTTTTTAAATAGTGATATATTTTCTTATTATTATGATCTAAGGTTTATGCTTTGAGCCTTAATTTTATTTTATTTTTCATTTCAAGTGCAATTGATCTTATAGTGTACAAAATTTGTTTAGATGTGTACAAATTTTAGTACCAAATATATAAAATAAATTTATATATATATATATATATATATATATATATATATATATATATTTGAGAAAGCCAAATCCTTTTCATTAAATTGTATTATTAGAAAGTTAAATGATATATTTATTTCGACCATAAATATGTTTAAATAGCATAAGGTGTTTTCTTCTTTAAAATTTGAATGCTATAATTTTATTCTTAAAGAAGGTATAAAAGAGTTAAAGAAAAGGTTGTATTTAAATTATTCTTAACATTTATTCTCAGTGAAAATATTAAACGTACTGATCAATAATGATTAATTCTATTAATATTATTTAAAGGGACTTGAAATAAAAATAACATTAAATTTCATTACTATTTATAAAAGAAATTTTGAATTCTTTTCACGTTTCTTAATTAGTGAAATGGTATTCGTATTCAATCTAAAAGTAATATTTAAAACTTAAACAAATTATGAAAATGGAAAAAGTTGAAAGACATAAAAAAAAAATATTAATACAATAAAAAAGAAAGATATATATATATAAAGATTTATCTTTTATTGTGACTGAAGTCATCTTATCTTAATCAATAGACATGAAGCCACCTAGATTTGGCACCTATAAAAGAATGATGAAAAAGACATAGGTGGGTATGAACTAAGCTTAATTCATGAAGCATGAATCGCAATTTGCATCCCTTGCTGGCAGTGACCAGGAATAGAGCAGATGAAATAGGTTGTTCCTGAAGCAAGTGTTATCTGATCATGCCCTGAACGATGCTTTTCTAATGCTTTTGAAGAATCGCATGAGTGATATCCATTCACATCAACTTTCGTCACATCGTGATTCGAAGGATCATAATTAAATACTGTATAAATATATTTATAAACTATGTCAGTTTATAATATATATGAAATGGTTACAAAAAAAATATTTAAAATATTTAAAAAAAATAATGAACGAACCTAGTACATCACCAGCCTTAAACCTCTTTCCACCTGGCCAATTGCCTGTGTTAAAGGCCCAACCCTTGTCATCGCCAACCACGTAAGTTGTTGCAAGAGCCATATCAGACACAAGGACAAACACACACAACCATACAATGATTGCACTGAACCCTCTTCCCTGACCCATCTTTTCTTTTCTATATGGTTTTGCAAACAGAACCAAGCATGGCTTTTATAGCTGAGGAACTTCCTTTCCACTTGTGGTCCCATCACCTCTTCTAATTTATTTAAATCACTAAATGATGTGTTGACACAAACATTAATTAACACCTTATAAATATTTATAAATATTAAGTGCTTTTACAATAAATGAAACATCTCAGTTTCAATAAATCAATTTATTAAGTTTCAGTTTCAGAAAAACAAATTCAAGTTTTATTTAATATTTTAAATGTAATTTTTTACTACAACTATTTTATTTACTAATAATATAATAATTTATTATCATAGATATTTTTTATCATCATCCAATCTAAATTATAGATTAAAATTTTTAAAAATAAAATATTAATATCTAAATTTAAATTATTATTAATTTAATTTGTTGTTGAAATGATATATTATAAACTTTATTAGTATTAAAAAAAATATTACATTAGAATTTAGATAATGAAAACAATTTGAAATATTTTCAAACTTTTTTAAAAAAATTGTAAAATAATTTTTAACTTTATGTCATTTTTCTTTTGTCGTTATTTTTTTTAATGTGTTACCTATATCAATTTGTATAAAAAATGAGTTCGTGAGATCGATATTGCATGTATCAACCCACGATTTTCACAAGTAACTCCATGTTGTACATGGTATACATGCACTTTTATATTCATCGGGACAAAGATGGGAATTCTTACTTCTCATACCTGTATTGCCTTTTTCATCTCTAAATTATAATTATTATTATTATTATTATTTTTATAGATATATAGTCATTATATATTTATTATTTATAAACATAAGTTATTAACATTTTCTTATCTTTTTATTGATTACACACATCTTTTTATCAATGCAAACATTTGCTACACAAGAGACTGATATGACCATCAAACCTACCAAAATTAAAACTTACACTTCCTGCTTATATGGAAGATTTAACCGTCGTTAAACTTATTTATTAATTAAAATTAATTTAATTTTCAATAAATATTTTTTAAATATAAAATATATTAAGATTTTAAAAATATATGTAAAATTATATAATAATTTAAGTATAAAATAATTGGAGGACCCAAAACTCACCTCAACCACCACACTGATCTACTACTGTTCACCGATTAAATATTCGTCACAAAAAAAAATCAATTAAAATAAACATTTAGTGAAAGTAAATTTCTCAATATATATATATATATATATATATATTCATGTATTACATATTATTACTATCAAATTTATCAAAGAAATATTTCCAAAATAGGACAAAGTGATACAAAAATTTAATATACAAATAATTAGTCGCAAATATATAAATTTTCACACAAAATTATAAATAAATATATTACACAAATTTCAGAAACTTGCATGGATGTCACATACACTAACTAATACATTTAGATGTCAAATAATGTAAACGCCTAAAATAATGAACTTTCAAAAAAACTCACATTTTATTACACAGGTGTTATGTATAACTGGTGTACATCAATTATTTGGTGTAATTAACCAGAATTGAGGTATAATAATGTAATTTTTTTAAAAATATTTATAAATGATAAACAAATTTAGAACTGATGAAAAAAATATGTTGTAATTAATGTTGTTTTTCTTATGATGAAATTACAATGGAAATCAAGACCTCGATCTAAAAAGGTTGATTTAAACTAACATTATATAAACCTTTACCAACATATATATGCAACTTTCGTATTAGATTATTTTATAATAACCAAAATTCAAATGACCAACCTATTTTATACAATATTCAAATGAAAAAATTATTCAAGTCTCTGATAGGATTAAAATAATTAATTATTCTGTATATTTTAAAATAGTTAAAACAATAAATTTGAAATATTTTAGAAATTTCTTTATATCAATAAGGAAATAAAATAGACAAAATTAGTAGAAAGATTTAAGTGTTGCCATTATTCGAAAATGGACATACAATATCATCATCTTGGATCTAACATAGTGAATCAACATCGAAGGTAGTCTATTATATCATGCAGCCGTAGCTGCAATTTTCATCTTAGCCTCGCAGTGACCAAAAAAAGTGCAGATGAAGTAGGTCGTTCCTTTGGCAAGAGTGATGCTATCATGCCCTGACTGATACGTTTTTGAACCTGGTGCAGCAGTGCACGAATTGTATCCAGCCTCGTCCACTATCACCACGTTGTGATACGTTGGATTGTAATTAAATACTGTTAGATAATCACATATCAAATAAAAAGTAAGATAACGACATAAATTTATATACATATAAAATATTTTAATTGATAAATTTTTTTTTAAAATAATATTAAAAACAAATTTATAAAAATTTAACATAAATTTTATTAGAATAAACTCTTACATAACATCTACTTTATTTATTTAGAATTTAGAATGTTAAAAATAAAAATATTTTTGTGAATATGGTAGCAACCTAGTATGTCACCAGCCTTAAAATTCTTTCCAGTAGGCCAACCAGTCATGTTGAAAGCCCAACCACCAGTTTGACCTCCAACCACGTACGTTGTTGCATGAGCCATCTCAGAGAAAACACCCAACATGCACAACACAATCATTGTTGCACTAATACCTCTTCCCTGAACCATCTTTTAGTTCTACTATAATACTACAACAATAACTCCAATATGTCTGTGAAAAACATAAAGCTATACAAAGCTTTTTATACTACAAAACTCTGAAACTGTTAGCAGTTTTAACATTCTTGTGTTTAATTAATGTAGTTAAAGTCAGTCAATTTAATTAATTAAATAAAATTAGCATTTTAGTTAAAAAATATATGCCTTAATAACTTTTCTATATTACATATTTATTTATTTATTTAATTTAGTCTTTCTATGAATAAAATATTTAATCAAGTTTCTCGATTCTTACGTATATATTAAAAACCGTTCTTTAAGGTTTAATCAATTTTTTTAAAATTATAATCATATAACTTTTCTGTTATGTTGAAATTGACCTATTTAATTTTAAAAATATTAGCATTGGTTTGCATTATATGTACATTAAAATTAAAAAAAACATTGTTATATTTTGAAAAACCTTTTTAAGTTATTTATTTAAATTAAATTAAACAATAAAAAACTAAAAACTATGTTAAACTTAAATTTTATATCTATTTTTTATCAGTGTTTTTAATACATTCCACTGAAATCTCAGAATTTTGATTATTCTAATTGACAATTTCCTATCTCCACCGTTAATCTAACACGGATTTCCATAATGTTTTAATATAGTTTAAATAACTCCCATGATATAAGGGTTTTCTTAATACACATTTTAACTTGTTCTAATTTAAACATTTATTATATAAGAAAATGAATTATATTTAAATAATATTAATTTTTTTCATATACTTATTTTTTTCATCTTTTAACCCTATTTTTTTATCAATTGACAATTTAAAAAAAATGAAAAATATCTATAAAACTGACTTATACAAAAAATATTTTACTTTTATTTCCTAAACTAATATTTTTTAATATATATATATATATATATATATATATATAATATGTTTTAGTCACTAAAGTTTTAAATCTTGAAACAAGAATATATAGTATGAAAAAAAGAATTAATTTGATGGCATAAATATAACTTAACAATCAACAGCTTCCACTTATTAATTAAAAGGGTTAAATATGTTTTTAGTCCCTTTGGACAATTTTGGTTTTAGTCCATTTTTAAACTAAGGTACAATTTAGTCCTTCAACCTTATAAAACTCTGGTTTTAGTTATTTTTATCAAATTTTTTTAACTTTATTTACTGTTTCTAACTAAGAACAAATAAAGTTAAAAAAATTTGGTAAAAATGACTAAAATCAGAGTTTTCTAAAGTTGAAGGACTAAATTATACTTTAGTTTAAAAATGGACTAAAACCAAAATCGCCCAAAAATATAGAGACTAAAAACGTATTTAACCCTAATTAAAATGATAATATCGAACTTTCAGTTTAAGTATAAAAAAATCATTTGCTCACTGTTGCATTTCTCTAAAGTCAAATCCAGTTTGTATAATTCAATTGAAATATTAAAATAACGGTTGGTTTTAAAATAAATAAAAGATAAAATTTAGATAATATTTCTTTTTTCATGTTGTTGTATTGTTGAAATTAAAGTATTTTATGCAAAATATATAACGATATGTATTTATTATTTGTTAATGAAAACTCTTAAAATACATATTTTAAAATAATATGTTTGATGATGTATTTAAAACAATTACGTGGTATATATTGTGCTTGCTTTTATGTGGGAATATTTGTGTGTTGTGTATTAGTATTATAAGTTTTTATTTATTTATTCATTATGGAATCATTCATATCTTTGATAAAAGTCAATCTTTTTAAAAGTTTTCTAAAAAGTATTTCAAAATATAGCTATATTAGGTTAAAATATAACTAATTATTTTGTGATGCATTGTGTTCGCACAAATAACAAAATTATGTAACTAATGGATTATTATGAGTGAAATATTTAATTATTTTAAATAATAATTAATTATTTAAAACTATAAGATTAGAAAAAATTAATTAGACTTTGAGATAATCACTTTACATTTTTGTACATCGTTTTTTATGTTTCATGTAACAAGTGTTATTATTTTCTTTTTTCTTTTGGTTTTTTAAGGACGGTACTTATACTGAGTGAATATATGGGTGATTACATATTTCTACAGTTGAAGTGTGTTTTTAATATGTATTCCTTAACCTTGTGAAATAATCTTATTTAAGTTATAATGATTAAAACTATATATAGATTCAAAATATAGTTGAAATATTGTAGTTAATGTTCGTTTTGTGCCTGTAAAAATTGTTGAAAACATACAAGTACCTAAGAGAGGAGACAAAGCTAAAAACATTATCTCCTCATTTCTTTCTCTTGACATTGTGTTTTTGTTTATTAAAATACTAAAGAAATGTGAAATATGTTCAAAGTGTTAGACGAATTGAAGAACTATAGCGTGCAAAGAAGAATTCTCCTATAAAATTTTCTAATAATATTTTTGGAAGAACTCGTAGGAGATAATTCTTCTATAACTTATATCATAATTATTGTTTTTTTTTACGTTTTAGGCAAAAATTAAATTGTTATTAGACAATTTTCTTTTTAATTTACGTAAACAGGTAAGTCATGTAATCTCTACACGACTTCAAATGAAGAAGTCGTATAAAATACATGACTTCTGCATTGCCACAATAAAAAAGGTGAAATTGTGCACTCTCATATATTTTTAGGCATTGATAATTGATTAAGAATACTTGTAATTGATTACACAATGTTAAAGTCGTGCTAGAGATCATGACTTCACTAATAATCAATTACATTCGAATAAAAGGATTTGGAAATTGATTACAGTGTTGTTGTAATCTATTATTAAGTTAAAATATAAATTATATCAATTACATTCGTAGAAATTCGAATTAGCGGGATTTATGCATAAAAAGTTATCATTTTTCGTTTACACTCATCATAAATTTGATTAATTGTTTTCTTTATAATGAATTAAATACTCATGTTTTATACTCATGTTTTATACTCATCATAAATTGGATCAAGTATTTCCTTTATACTCAATTAAATAAATAATTTATATCGAATTTAAATAATTTACACTCATCTTTCCTTTATACTCATCATAAATTGGATCAATTATATCCTTTATAGTGAATTTAAATAATTTAAATCATAAATTGAATCAATTATTTTCTTAATACTGAATTTAAATATTTTATACGCATCATAAATTGGATCAATTGCTTCTTTTATATTGAGCTAAATATTTATATTCAATTTAAATAATTTACACTCATGTTTAATTGATGTAATTTATGATGAGTGTAAAAGAAACATGACAACATCTTTTATGCACAAATCCCTCTGTAATTCGAATTTTCATAAATGTAATAATGTAATTCATATCTTAATTTAGTTTTAACCATTTTATTTCTCTGATAATCGATGACAACAACACTATAATCAATTATCAAACCCTTTTATTTTCAACACTGGTAATCGATTGCAATAGTGATGTAATCGATTATCAGTGAAGTTGTAGTCCCCTGCACGATTTTAACACCATATAATTGATTACATATACTCGTAATAGCTTATCAGTGTCTGAAAATGTGTAGAAGATACACGACTTCACCTTTTTTTGTTGTGATAGTGCAAAAGTTGTACACTCCTTGTACGACTTATTCCATTTATATAAATTTAAAAAAATTCCTTAATATGTAATAACAATTTAATTTTTGCCTTAAAAACATAAAAAAAAAAAAAACTTATTAGTTGTAACCTAATGGTGAAATATTACTAAAAGATGAAATTCCATTTTTATTATTTTGATTATTTCTTTTATTTTTTGCATTCAGAAATAAACTAAATTCACGTAACTAATAATCGAAACCAAAATGAGGAGGATAATGAAAAGTAAGAGTTCAAATTACAACACTAGGAAGAAGAAAAAAAAGTATAGTAAATATAAATCTTTCTCATTTATATATCGTGAAAGAAAAGATCTTTATTGAAGAACTTGAAAACCCTAAGTTTATTTATACAGAAGGTCATAGAGCAGTAACTGAAAATTTCGTCCCAGCCTGACAGTCACCAGGAAAAGAGGAAATGAAGTAGCTTAGTCCTTTGAGTAGTTGAATATAATCATGTCCTGTCTGATAAGTTTTTGATCCTGCTGGAGCACTGCATGAATTGTATCCTCCTTCGTCCACTACCACCACATTGTGTTTTGTAGCATCGTAGACAAATACTGTATTATGAAATAAATAAAATTTAAATTTAATAAAATCTTATAAAATCAAATTATAAAATAAAATTTAAATTTTTTAAATTAATTTTATCTCTAATATTGTACTTACATAATTGATCACCGGTCTTGAAAACCTTTCCACTCCACGAAGAAGCGTTTGTACTCCAACCATCTCTACCTCCGACCACATAGGTGCTTGCATCAGCCATGTCAGAGCAAAGCACCAACATACACAATGATACAAAAACTATCGCACTCATGCTTCTTTCCATCCTTTTTTTTTTCACCCACTAAAATATGATTCTAATATAAAGCTAAGGAAAAGCTTTTATAGCCTACGATTTCATTGTATTATTATTTTAATCTTAAATTTTATATTTATTTTTAAATGTCAATGGCAAATAAACAGTCAAAGGTATAAATGTTTACAATTCATAAACTTATAATGTAAAAATGTTTGTTTTCATTAACATTACTGTGATAAATAAAAGTGTATTAACTTCTAATTTATTTTTATAATTAATATTTTCTATAATATTTTTAATAAATATCCTAAGAAATAAGAATGTTTATCGATTTATTAATAATAAGAAAAAATATTCTCTAAATTATAAATAATGTCCTTAAATGCAGTTTTTACTTAAAATATTTATTTAATAAACGTTTGAAATAAAATTTAAACTTATGATATTATAAATTAAAATTAAATAGTTTGGTTATGTAATTGACTTTGTATTACTAACAATTATTAATTCAAAGGTGTCAAAAGTAAAGTTGTTAATTTGACCCATAATTTATGAGTTGGTTTTAATTCATTCTTTAAAAATCTCTTTTAAGAAGTTCTTGGAAGCCAAAAAAATTCTGAATTCCTAAATTCCATTCTCAAGTGAATTAGAGGAGTTAAGATATGTTTGACCCATTACAAAACTTTAATTAATTTTTAGAAATAATATAATGTATATACACATAAAATTATATATTTTATTAAATAATTTAATATATTATAATTTTATTATATTTAAATCAATATTTTTATATCATTTTTACTATTATTATTATGTTATGAATATACCCTACCAAAATAAGGATTTGGATCCTCTCTGGTTACTTTGTGAAGTAGCACATCTGTCGTTCTCAGTGTTGAAATAGAAGGTCTATCATTCCTTAATATTTATTTGCGTCTTCTATTTCTTTTTAACTCTGGGATAATAATAAATAAGTGTTTTATTAAAAAATATTATTTTCAAATCTTTAACAAGTGCGTTTATCTAAAAAACAAGTGTATTATTCTTTATACATTTATAATTACCAATTCCTCATTTCTTAAAAAGAATCTACAAAGGATCCACCATTTATAGATTTATGGCCGTTTCTTCATGAAACACCATAAATTTCCTTTTACACTTCCATAAATTTTTATATTTTAAATTATATAATTTGGAGTATAAATTTTATATTGCAGAAGAATATATAATTTAGAAAACAATTTCTTATATTTGAGATTATATAAAATAAAAATATACTTAAAATATATAATTCAGAATCAAAATTATATAATTTAAAATGTATTTTTTTTTATTTTATATTATGTGTAATTCAAAGTACAAAAAAATTATATTACAGATTATACATTAATATAAAATTTATGGGGTACAAGTTGAAATAATAAAATCACTAGAAAAAAATGCCTAGATGTATTTACAAACTACGTATGTATAGTACAAAAACAATAATTTAAGAAGATTAAACTTAAATAAGTTTTTTTTTTCTAACTTAGTGTTGTTGGACAAAACCTGAAATTATATCCAATAGCCTGTGGAATTTTATATCGTGGGTTATTGAAAATGGAGTTTCATTTTCAACAGAGAACACCAAAAGCACGTATAAAGTATAAACTTTATCCATTTGAAATCCTCTTGCAAAACATTTCTGCTAACCCTTCTCATTCAGTAATATTATTTTTCTGATATATAAAATGCATTTACCTTTCTACTTTATACCATATACCATATACATAAAAGATATATTTATCTTGAGATATTCTACTTATCATGAAGGGTGAACCATTATCTTTTCCATCTTTAGATTAACTATCATCAGGGAAGAGAAATGATGCATTCAGATAAATAACTTAGTTGTGCATTTAATAAACTAATAAGTAGGCTTCTCATCATAAAGCTCAACATATTCAATGCTCTGACAAATCCTAAGATGAATTGGTGACAAAATACCATGAATTGGAATTACTCATGAAGAGGGTGAATCTTGGAACATTTCAGTCGCACTCAATATCTCAATTCAAACCCAGCTCTTCCTTCATGTGCTTAATTGCCTCTGCTACGCCGTCCTGGAAGTAGAAGGATCATTTGATGTATAAATGCATAACAAAATGTATAGTTTTGGAACCACTAAGCTTAAGGTTTTCAGATCAAATCTCAAGAGGTTCTAACCAGTAAACTAAGAAATTTTCATAATCTAACATAACGAAGTACAAATCAAACCAGGAAAGACTTGTGATTACTAAACAGGTTAAAAGTCATATAATAACATGGCAATACATCTCATTTACTCATGAAAACCTAGTTCTAAATAGTGTGTACCAGACAGAAAAAATATATATATAAAATCGCCTACTTTAAGATTAGTTGTTACCTCAAGCAATATTCTTTGAGCGACTTCTGCAGCACGTGCTTTGACTGTTGGTGATAATGCATCATGGATTGCCATTGATAGTAGACGTGCAGCTTCATGGATACTTGTGTCATCATTTTTATCAGGAAGCAAATGATTTCTGCTGAGTGGTTCAGGCGAAACGCCAAGCCAATGCATTCTCTCCGCCCAATAAAACTGATCTAGCATGAAAGGGCATACTACCTGCAAGTTTGTTCCACCATATCAATTTCATATCTGATAATAAACTACAATTATATGCATCAGCTTCAAGAGAGTTTTGCTGAGTTGGGTTTAATCTAGCATGGTTTTAACAATGGCTTTTATGGTTTTTATAATGTTGTCATAAATCTTATTATGGTTTGATCTAGCAAGGAATGAAGTGCCAACCTGTGGTGTGCCTGCCCGTAATGCAGCAGCAGTAGTTCCACTAATTACAGATAGACATTCCATGCAAACAATATATAATAGTCAGCATGCCTATTGAATGCTTCAATTTAGTGATAAAACAAAAACAGGTGGGGATCAGAATACAAATTATTCTACCTGCCTCCGTGGTGAATTACAGCAGCACACTTTGGGAAAAGCCAACCGTATGGTACGGAACTATTCACATTATATAAAAAACACGTCACTCTTCTAGAATTTTTCTTTCATTTAAAAAAAAATGAAAAGGGAACATTAACTTTTCTTAATATCAGAGATAAGAAGGTAAGAAAACATAATCTCAACTTTAAGTGACACTAAACTATATCAGAAATCCAAATTTAATTAAATCTAAAATATTGAATGCTAAATCCAAGTTATTCCATTAAAAAGGGAGCCCCCTCCAAATGTTTTTTTAGTAAAATAACCAAGGAAAACTCACCCAAAAAAACACAAGAGTCGCCCATTACAAAGTAGAACACAGTCGTCCCTGCAATTTTTCAGCTCAAATGATGCTTCGGTAGAAATGCTACGAACAATTGATTCTAAGGGTTCATATCCAGCTGTAAATAGAATTAATCTGTAATTTGTGGTGCTCAGGACAGTCTGAAGAATGCATATAAATGCATATGGGTCTTTTATGAAACCCATGCTGCAAGTAAATACAAAAAAATCAGTAAACAATATACAAATAAAGACTAAAGCTGAATCTGAATCACCATTCCTTCACGTTGAACACCAATCCAATGTGAGAGGAGGAGGCATGGGTTTAACATGAATTGGAATGTGGGAAATGGTACCTTCCAATAGAACTGAGTCCAATAAAAATCGGTGCAGTCTTTATAAAGTTTTGCAATTCTAAATGACTCGCACACAAGTCATCTTTAGGATATTGATGCCCTGATGAATCATGTACGGAAATATCTCTGCATTTCTTACACGTAAACTGCCATTCAATAGGGAGGAACCAGAACCCACAAACCAGAACTTTTGAAGGCCAATATGCTGTCGATGCACTAAATTTAATCAGGTGATTAAACCAAGAATCTAAAGACAAGTTTAGTAGAGAAATCATACTCCTAGGAAAATCAAATTTCGCCAAAAGCATCAAGAGTAAAGCATAATGTCTAAGGCATCATTCATAATTCAAGAATAGTCATAAAGCTTTCTTACAAAAGAACCAAAAGCAAAAAAAATTATCATAACTAATTAATCACATTCTTTTCCAACTAAAAAGTCACAGTTCTCGCACAGGCATTGATTTCTGAACAAATTTCTACTTGATGTTTTACCAAGTGCTTTGTTGGAACAAAAATTTACAAGACAGATACAGTACAAGTCCAATGTCTTGATAACTTCTCTATTTTCATTCCAACATAAGAGATTCCGGAAAGCACATTCGAATGCGACAACATAGTTTGAGAAGCTTTTAATTGGAGCACTACCCTTCATCCCTTAGTGCATTACCACAACTGTCGTATGACATTATCCCAATTTTATGGTTTCAGGAATATATAACCTCCAAATGGAGAGAAAAAGACAAATGGAATAAAACAAAAGCAAGCAACTCACTCTAAACAAGCAACATCACGGAGATAGATATGAGAAAATTATATTAAAGAGAAGAACAAACATACCAGGACATTCAACCACTTCTTTACTAAAACCATACCTGTTGAACAATACACAGAATCAGAGATCAAAATCAGAAGTAACACTGAATAAGAATTAAAAAGATTGTGTAAATTTACAATCAGTGGCCCTTTTGTGGGATTTACTCACCTGTTACAAGTCACATATAAGGAGAAATACAAGTACTTTTTATACACAAAAAAAGCTAAAAGCCTCAGTAACTGGTAGGGACTTAAAATACATCATTTCAAAGTTCCATGCAACATGTATCCAGCTTAGGACACAGACAACAAAGAGAATATTCAAGCAACAATGCCAAAAGAACAACAATATGAAGTTCAATCCAGTGAGTTCTGTAAGAGAGTTACACCAAAAAAATATATATATAATGAAAGCAACTGTTGCAGTCTGAGTTTATTACTTACATCACAAGAGGAGATTGCGGTCTATCATGCCAAGTAGGTATGCCTGTCACAGGATCCTGAAATAATAAAAAAAACGGGTACCTGAGTGAATCTAAAGAAATGAGGGTGTCCCATACTTCTCAGCAAGGGCACATGCCTAGAACAACCTAACTAAGGTAGCATATAATTTTTTGAAACACAAAGTAGTAGGCATAGAAATTATTTTTTAAGGCAGATAAAAGAATAGAAAACACTAACAGTAAAAGGACATGGACTAAGATGCAAGACATCATTTCTCCATGATCCCCAATTTTCTGTGAAAAGAGGCCACATCCAATGAATCACGTCCTTCCAACAGACCTACAGGAAATCAAGATGTTTTAAAAATGACAAAATGAATATATAAGTACTAGTTCTCGTATAAGATATTACAGTTGTTGGGTTTGTACCAGTCTTGACCTAATTAGTAGTATATCTAATCATCAGTGTTAGCCATAACTCTTTGTCTTCCCTTTTCCTTCCCTAAACCCTAAAGTTTAAAAAGTTCCTGACCCTATTATAACTGCAGCAGCAGAGACTATAACTTTTGCATCTTTCTTTACAACTCCGTGATGTGGTTAGTAGTAAGTAGGAAAATAAACAAAATCACTTGACATAGCATCTTTCCAAACTAAAAAAAATTAGAATATAAAATGTTAAGAAATACCTTACCAGAAGGAGCATCAATGAGGTATCGATACAAAAGGGGAAGTTCTAATTGGAATTGTCTTTCAAATGTTGAAGGTGCACTGCACAACAAATTAATGATTGAATGATCAATATCAGCTGCAGCTTTCTAAACTATATAAGCAATCATCAACTAGATATAACATTTTATATTTAATTATCTTGAGAATGTTTTTTCATGAAAAAAAGTTTTGTACTTCTTACGTGAAAAAATAAAGATATTATTGAACAACTTATAAGCCAATCAGTGCAATGCAAGCAACTTGCAACTTGCAACATGCAAGTGTTTTTCATGTGACAAGTGTGATTCAGTTTCCTTAAGCGACAAAATACAGTTCTATATTCTGTGCCTATTATACTAGCACTCTAACTAAAATTTAAAAGTTCTTTTGTGCCTATTCTAGAACTCTAAAAAAATATAAAAGTTCACGGGCAAAACTAATAAATAATCCAAGAGAACTTTGTCAGTCAATCAATACTGTGAGGGTAATATTTTCTAATTTTCAAAATTTACATGTTTTGTTATTATGAAACCTCAATAATCTTAGTTCACAATGTTAGAAGTTCTTTATCATTGATGCCCTTACAAAACAGTAATTGCTCACAAAAAAAAAAACATCATATCTGTATCCAAATTCTACAACGTTTGATATCATATATGATGGGGATGAACTTGTTAAGTACCTGTATGGAACAACATAAGGAGCAGCCACAATGCAACGGACACAAAAGCTTTCTGCAAGGCTCCATCCTTCCTGAACCATTACAAAAATCTCCTCAATTAGCAAATCCCTACTAGAAAATGACAGTTGATTCAACTTTCTATTCCAGTGGTATTAAATGTCTTTGTCTCCTTGGACAGTAATAGTTTTATACAAATTATTCCACATTTCCGATGCAGTAATGAGCAATAAGAACATTTTTTATAAATCAGTTGACATTATCACGATTTGACTCAATTAATTCCCTCTCCCACAATTATGTCAGAAACCAGTTCAAATTCAAAAGAATTTATTATGATACAGTTTCCAACTTAGAATTAGAATACCAAAGCAAAAAAATTTATCATAATAAGATCACCGTCCAAGCTTGGGCCATCTCCAAATATCCTTTCAATTAATGAATAACATTCTTGCCTATGATCTCTTGTAGCTTTCTTTTTCTGCAAGAAAAAAGACGACTCTGTTTTCCCTGATAAAATAGAAGAATCGTTAGAAATTTATCTTCTTCCCTTATAATAGTGATTCGTATTTTATAATTAGAACCAAATTGATTGCTCAAACCTTCAGTGTCAGTCTGATCAGCAGAAAGAACTGGAGGCGATGAAACTGGCCAAAATTGAACATGCTTCTGAGCCAAATGAATACTTAAGCTCTGAAAGGAAACATTTTTCTCAAGTGTCAACCATTAACAGTAAGAGAAGCAAATAAAATGAAGTAGAAACACACAATGTTAACATCATTCCGAAACAATAAAAAGATACCCAGAGTGATTCAAAAACTAATATAATGCTCTTTTAGACTTTAGGTAGATGTTTAAAATGCAAACCTCGTGTGCCGAATGAGTTATTAACATCACATCATATTGATTCTGGTCACACGCAAAAGCTGCAGCAATGGCCTGCAATCAACAACAATTCAATGCAGACTTTTCATAAGTAGTGTCAAACCACATAAATGCATACACAAGCTGATAAAGAGAATTGTTTCTGTAGTCAGGAATTTCACTTCGTAAACAATTCATTGAGAAATCCAATACAATTAATTATACAGACACACACAGTTAGAGAGGGAAAAGAGCTTAATCTAAACAGTACCAAAATCTCGACACTTCAGCTCGTAATTTTAAGCACTAACCCTATGTTGTATACCCAGAAACATTAAAGAAAAAAAAAAAACCACTTTGGTGGAAACAAATAGAGAAAAAGAATTTAGATAGAAGGAAAACTGACAGCAAGAGGGTAGACATCGCCTTTGGTACCGAAGGCCATGAACACTGCTTTGGGCTTCCTTCTCTCCATTTTCCTCTGTTCCTCCAACTGGTACTTCTTCCTAGGTTCCTTTTATCCATCTTTTTCTCATCATATACATCGCCATGTTTACATGTTCTTTACAAATTTCTCAATCTTTAAAGATGTTCTTAAGGAAAAAGAAAAACATATATTGTTTTAAAAATAATTAGATTTTTAATTAGATCTGATTAAGTATCTCAAAAACATTATTAATTTTGATAACTTATATCTAATGGTAGTTTGGGCTATGCGATTAAAAGATTAATTATTTTTATTAAAAGTACCAATTTGTATGTATCAGCATCTATTAAATTTAAATACATATTAAATTATGTTATGTATGTATAATGTTTTAAGAAAAAAATTATAAAAATATTTTTTAATTACTAATTTAACTCTAACTATTCCTGATCAGTTAAAAAAAATAAGGATTTACGACATTTTTAAAGTTTAAAATTTCAAAAAGTTACTCGTAATAATTTTTAAATAACTAAAATCAGTAAATATAATTTCAGCTATTGCCAGATTTAAAAAGATTGTTTTAAATTTTAAAAAAAATGTATTTATAATAATTTTTAATTATTAAAATTAAAAATTTGAACTTAGTTATTTAACTCCGAAAAATAAAATGTTTTAAAATGTTCAAAAATAATAATAAAATATTTAAGATACGTTAACGTTTTTTAAATAAATATATTTTTTAATATCTGTTAATAAATCATTTATGACGGTTTTTAGAATTAAATATCAAAACTCCCAGTTTCAATAAAACACGGGTAACGTTTTGTATAAGGTTGTTTTAATTCAACAGTAACAAATTTCAAATACTAAAAATTATTAAATTAAAAAATTCTAATTAACCCAAAAAAAACACAGCTTTTTTAAATGTTGAAAGATTTTAAAAAATTATTTTGTGTGTGACGAGTGAGGGATAAATCATACTAACAGTAATTTATATCGAGTATTATATTATTTAATAATTATTAAAACACAATCCTTAAATACCACAAGATAATTTATGTTTAGGATATAATGAGATAGTTGTTTATCTGATTGTATATCATTTTTATTTTCTTTAGAAACAAATACAAATAAAATATATACACGATGTAAATATGTTGCAGAGAAAAAAAATTGTTATATAACATAATATAACATTGAGTATATTACATAAATAGATAAAAAATAATTATAATGTTGCTAAATATGCGCCAATTATTATAATGATATTAAAAATGTAAAATTATGGGCCTTATTTTCCTATTGGGTCTAGGCCGTCGCACCTACGTACGGCTTATGTTTGAGGTGAATGTTCATTTGAAATTTTCTTCTTGCACTCCTATATTTTCTTCCTGCACCCTCATATTGTTTTTAAAATTTCATATACCCTTGCTGTAACTATATTTTTGGATTGTGTAAGTCGTGAATATTTCAAATTATACCATTTATAATACAAAATTACATAATACAAATTTACATATTAGACTCTAGAATTCGTAATGTAAATTTGAAAATTAATTCAAAATGCAAATTATATTTTGGATTATATAATTTGTAATGTAAAATTTACGTGCAAAATATCCAACATTGAAACAATAACTTCAGCATAAATTTGTACAGAAAACAAAAAGTACATTTTAAGAGTAAAATGAGACCAAAATTCTAATGTCAGTGAGGTTTGTCAAATGTCAGTAGATGATTCTTGTCTTAGCCACTCTCCTGTTTTGGTTTTTGGTAATAATGTTACTCAGCAGCCATTCAGTTTAGATATGTCTTTCTCTTATGACTAGTTGGAAGCGTACTTGTCCATGAGCTGCGTCAGTTCATTCTCTAATTCCTTCTCAAGTTCAATCAGCTCCTGCCACTGTTTCTTCTTCAGAGCCAACCATTTCTCTTCATGAATTTTCATTATTTTCTTTCTCTCCGACCCCAACTGCATAATCTCCTTGTACTTCTCGGAACTACATATAATATTTTCCACCCATAGAACATAGATTAGAAAATGACAAAAACCAATGAGAATTTTGCTTCTTAGAAATCAAAAAATGAATCTCGGTAGCTCATTTAATTAAGTATTACTCAAATGGCAACAGAAAGCTAAGATATGCATATAAATAATAAAAAAACACAAATTTTGAAACATGTTTGGAATTATGGACAATTAGGAATAATGAACAATTACTTGTCCTCTTTCTTGACAGATTCTTGACAAGTGTTTTCTGCTTTTTCTTGCATTGCGTGCTGCAATTTCACAGACTGGTCTCCTTTTGCTGCTATGACTTGGATTTGGACCTGGAAACTGTTTTCTTCTGCGTCCATCTACAAAATAGTATCAAAATGAACTGTCATAGAAGGACTTTTACATCACTCACATTTGCTTATTTATATTAAAATGATCAGTCATTGAAGGATTTTTCACATCATACAGATTTGCATTATCATTTCAAAATGTTCAACCATTGAAGGATTTTTCACATATCCTTATGTTCACCTTCAAAATATAGAGCACTGTAATCATATTTTGCATACTGAATCTTATTTATATGAAAAATATCAATGTTTCATCTTACTAAACACAATGAGCTCCAAAAAATATCATGAATATAATTTCAGCATTACCTCCTTGTTCTGTCGATCAACATGGTTTTCTTCTATTCTGAGGCTTAACTTCTCACTTAATTCACATGAAGAATCTACACAGACTTGTGATTTGACTTGTTCTTCGGCTATCAAGCTTTTGTAGTTGTTAAGCTTCCGACTATCATCGTTAATATGGTTTATCTTGCTCTCAACCATCTCTTGGTATGATCTCATTTCAAACTTCAAATCTGGCTTACCTAAAAAACATAGATCTATCAGCAACATGCAATTGAAACATCAAACAGGATTAAAAGAATGAAAACTATTGCTGAAATAAAATTAATGTGATCATGTTCGAGTTCACCACAGATTAGGCTGGCATATTGAATGAGATGGAAAAATCACCTCCAGAGTGACTATTGAAATCATCCGAATCTTCTTTAGAAGCCAAATAACCGTAGAGTTGGCGCTTCCCACCTGCGATACATGGATTCTGACACCTATCAAGACCCTCCCATCCATCGTGGATTTCACAGACCACTGTCAATGGAACCCTTCTCCTGAAAGACTCTTCTTCCAAGGTTTCAGCAAACATTCGGTGCAGTTTTACCCTCTTTGATTGTATTGTTCTGGAATGATCCAAAAGGGATTGCAGCCCCTTGTACCAACCAATACCACCAGGGATCCCTTGGCACGCTGGACAATGCCACTGTCTGTCTTGTGAACTTATCTCCTCATTGGCCAGTGCATTTAATCCATCAAAGAAATTCCTAAGCCACTTGCTCTTTTTGCACTGTTCATGGCTTCTCTCTCCAGTGTCCGAGTCAATGTCATCTAAAGAACAATCATCGTCACTGTCCGAGACAATGTCATCTAAAGAACAATCATCATCAATGTCCGAGACAATGTCAGATATGTTGTCAACAATCTCCTCATTGTTTTCACCATAGATTTCTAGGGATTCTTCATTTTTGCGTTTATCATTTTCGCAATCCATAGATGTAATTGCATCAACTCCAGTAGATGAATTTAACTCTTTCTCTAATGTTGGAGTTAATACTGACTGAGGAGGCAAATTGCTGTCGTTCAAAGTTTCACTTCCCACAGAAGCCACAGTACCAAGAGTGTTTTTTTTGTCCTCCGGTGAAAGAGAATTGCTTTTGTCCTTCTGGCGACTGCTGTTAGTCACTCTCGTTACACCATTAACCCTCTCTACCAGCTTAAGCTTCTGAATAATATTTGGAGTTCTCCAAACATTTGGAACAGAGTTTTGAGAAAAGCAGGGCTTTGAAGCACTGTCATCAGAAATGCTATAGCTTCTGGGACCAGACACTCTGTACACACTTAGCAACTCCGGAAAAGTATCAGCACCATCTTCGGCCATGATTCAACAGTACCTGGAAATTGTGACACCAGAGAATAAATATCAATCACCTCATACTTCCAGAGGCATCAATTCAATGATAAAGTGAAAATGCTTCCACCAACTAATATAATTAAAGAAACTATGCGATGATTGTGATGGAGATAGCACACAGGGTCAAAAACAAGTTTCACTGATAAAAGCCAATAGCAATGGAGGAAGAGTTTTGGATGTGAAATAGCATGAATTAAAGAAACCAATGATGCATGAAATTGAAATCGAAAGGAAAGAGAGAAAGAGTTGAATGCGATACCAACAGCACCGGTTAGAATAGTAGTGACGATGATGAAAAGATACTTGTTGCTATGGTCAAATGCTTTGCATGTGAGATACAAAGTGTGTTTACCTAAATGCTTTCATAAATATGGAGATACCATAACTTCCAAGAATCTTTATCAAAAATAATCTATCTTATTAAAAAAAAATTATCTCCTTCCTTAATCTTTTTTATCTTATTTTGAATTAAATTTTATAATAATTATCAAATTAAAAAAAAAAGTTAAATTATAACGTAAATTTAAAATATAATTTTTGTGTATTTCAAAATATTAATTATCATATTTAAATATAATATTTCAAAATACTAGATAACTTCATAAGAATCTTTATGTAGCAAGATTTTCCTTATAAAAAAATTAATTTATCTTATTCATCAATCTTTTTATCTTATTTTGAATTAAAATTTATAATAATTAAAAATTTGAAATCGCAATCTAAATTTAAAATATATTAATTATCATATTATATATTTCAAAATATTAATTATCATATTAAAACATAATATTTTAAAGTATTAGATAACTTTATCATTAGTATCTTCGTAAAAAAATAATTTATCTTCTTCATCGATCTTTTTCATCTTATTTTGAATTAAAATTTATAATAATTATTGAAATTAAAAAGTTTAAACCATACCATAAAATTAAAATTTAATTTTTTATATTTCAAAATATTAATTATCATATTATATATCTTAATTATTCAAGAAATTATAATATGTTACTTTTATATATATATATATATATATATATATATATATATATATATAATAAATTTAAAACAACATTTATTTTACATTAAAAATAAAAAAAAATAAATTGTTTTTTACTTTTAGTTATTAGTATTTTCGTACAAAAATTTATTCAAAATTTACCCTTATATGAAATCATTTTATATCTACATATTATAAATGGTTATTTATATGTAATTAATATTTATAATATATAAAATATGGTAAAATTGTTTTAACAATTAATAATTAACATTTTCTTAAAATTATTAAAATGAATTTAAGTAATAAAAAATAGTAAATTAAAAGAGGAATGATTAACTATTAAAATAGACAAGATAGTATCTAATAAGTATTAGTAAAGTTTTTTTAGTTTATTTAGATAATTTTTCACACACTATCTCGAAAACAAATCATTATGTTGTACATCATCTCAAACTACCATTCTTAATATTTATCTATATCAATATAATAACTCATTTAAAAATATATTAATGAGAAAAAACCTAAACAAGCTTATCTTTATTGGCCTACTATATATCTGGATTGAAAAAATTATAATCCCACTTAAAATGAGTTAGAATAGAATATTTTAATTAATTTTTAAATATCTTATATAATAATAGGATTTATAGAATATTTTAAATTATAAATTATTTTTAAATATTTTACATTAATTATAAATTAGTTTCTACTTAAATTTTATTATTTATAACTTAAGAAAAATATTAAGATCAAATCAACTTGTCTAAGTGGACCGATCCAACCTAACATGATTTAATTTAAATCTAACTTTGTCTCAATATAGATTTAGCATGACATGATTTAAATTTGTCCTGACATCAACATTATTATATAGGTTCGAGTCCCAATATGAATTTAATTTAATTTGATTTAAAATAAGTTCAACTCATTTCAACTAAAAGTGAGTTTGACTACTCAATAAAAAATAATCAATTTCAATTCAATATAATATTCCATAAACTTTATGCATAAGATCTCTTTTATTTTTTCAAAATTTCAATTATTTATACTTAACAATATTTTTTAATTATTTAAAAATTTATATTTAAACTTAGAATATGTATTGATCCTGGAAAGATTTGATAGATAATAAGATATTTTTTTTAGATGCGTAGACAGCATATAAATACTCTTTGAGCTAATATTGACATGATGGTTGATCTCAACCAACTCCAATAACTATAACAAGAGAAAACTATTCCATAGAAATTAAAGTTAAAATACTCCCATGCTTTGGAACAAACTATTAAGCTTGATTTATTCATTAACTTATTACTAAATTTATAATTGAAATAATACACATATTTTGACCATTATTATTTTTAATTATTATTTATAAAGTATACTTTGAAGGGTTTAACATTTAAAACTTTAATACTTAAAATAATATACATATTTTAACCATTATTATTTTTAATTATTAGTCATAAAATATGCTTTTAAGGGCTTAACATCTAATAATGCTACTATTTAATAATAACACTCACAATAATTAAATAACATATTTTAGTTATTATAAAAAAATATCATTTGTAACATATATGAATATATACCTATGTATAATCTGAATTTAATTATTTTATAAATTACAAGAAGTATTTTAAAATTTTATTATTTTAATAACTACTTTTTAAAATTTGAATAATTTTTTATGGTAAAAAAACTATTTAATAATAAAAATTATACAAACTATTTATTTTTATAATCATTTTTAATTAAAAAAATATCTTATAATTTAATAATTTTTTGGTAGAATAAAAAAAATAGACACGTACTAAAAATTTAATTCTTTGGTAAATACATTGGATTGATTAAAATTAATTATATCTAACTAACGGTTGTTATAAAATTGAAATTCCAATTAATGTCTTATGTTATTTCATTCAAGTCTCCTTATTGATTTATTTTTTTTATACATATACCAATTCTATTTAATAACAAATAATATTAATATAAGTAATTTAAGCTTTACTAAATTGGGTTTATTAAGCTGAACCAGACAAATTAATTTTAGGGGGAAAAGTATAAGAAAAATGGAAATGAATATCTTTAAGCAAAATTTACTTTGCATAGAAGTTAATGGGTAGAATTTGTTTCATATTATTTAGTTAAATTGTTTTTCAATTGATAGACAAATTTATTTTATTTTCTTATAAAAATACGTATAGAAAGAATATATCTAAATATGTATCTTCAATGTAAGAATACATCTTCATTATGGTCTCGATATTTAACAGTGGTGCAAAGGTTTACAAAATGGATGGTCCAATAGTTGAGCAACAGTTGGGCGTTTGTTCGGGTCAGCTTGTAAGCATTTGAGAATGAAATCTCGGGCATTTGTTGACAGCGATGCCGGAACAGATGGAGGTTTACCACGGCCGATTCGAAATATCACTTGCATCTGTTGTAACAAATCAAAAGTATTTAGCCCCATTTTTTAGCTTTTATAGAGGATGAAGAAAAGATGAATCTTAAAATATCAGACATACTTCTTCCAAATGGTAGTAAGGAGGTTGTCGTGTCAACATCTCTAATATTGTGCATCCTAAGCTCCATATATCTGCTGCTAGCCCATATCCACAACTCCTCAAGTTAACAACCTATGATCCAACAATTCAAACTCATTCTAGCACATTACGAAACTACAGATGATTGAAAATGGTGATTGTCAAACATAGACAGTGGCAGAGAGACAAACCTCAGGGGCCATCCAGTTCAGGGAGCCTCCAATTGATTTAACATCATTTAACTTGGTAATCTACAAAACGAAAAGAACCAACAACACAATTGCAAGCATTTAGCATCTGGAATTTGCTATGAAAAGATGCTGACTTCATACTGTGGGTTTTGCTTAAGGTACCTTTGCCAAACCAAAATCTGCAAGCTTGATGGACCCGGTTGCATCAACCAATATATTGGCACACTTGATGTCCCTAGTAATTTTAGATGAAATAAAAATTAGAATGTAGCAAGTTCAGGTAAATTAAAAAGTATTTCTCTCATCTATTTTCTACCATTGCACCAAACTTTGACTGTGATTTACATACTCGTTTAGAGAGGATATATCAATAGAATCTTCATGATACACAAGAAAAAATCAAAATCCAAAAATGCACTTATGTTTCCAAGCGGGCAGTTTTTACTCTGGCTACAACAGTTGCATTGCATCAAGATATAAACCTCACTCGTGTTACCTGTGAACCACATTACGATCATGAAGATACTTCAAGCCGCTTAAAATTTGCCTTGTATATGCAGAAACTTGAGAGTCCATTAATTGATACTTTTGATAGAGAACTGCCAATGATCCTTTTGTTACAATCTCGAGGAAGATATACAGCTTATCATTATCCTGAGAAATAATGGAATGTAAATACCAATAACAATAAAGAGAAGAGAAAAAAGTTGAAATGCAACTATTCCTAATATAATCAGCACAATGACACACAAGCAAGTCATGTACAGAAGAAAGTACAGGTACTCGTGCATCAAACAGCCAACTAATCATCCTTTTATTTCAGAAGGAATTCATATATATAGTCTAATGGACGAGCTATTACATCATTGGAACATGCCATTATTACGGGAATTGTATTAACTCTGTCAAACTGCTAAGGGTGAAGAACTTAGTAAGAAGAAAAAGCTTAGCAATCTAAAAGAAAAAACACCACGGGAAAACTTTAATGGGCATTTGCACTTTTAAACACAGTCAGACTCATACAACCTCAAAGATATCAAAACAAAAAAATTTGATGAACTTGCACAATGCATTGATAAACAGAAAAATACTTTAACCCATCCCCCCATGGCATCTGATTCCCTCCTTTTTCTACTTAAAATAAAGCTATATCATTTGACACCCGTGACTATCATCTTTGTAAATAACAATTAGCATATAGTTATGTACATTTGTATCAACGTTCAAGAGGCTTAATGAACCAAAAATTTTCAGCCAAATAAATGCTTGGTAAATGTACATAATGATTATTTACATTATTCAATCCTAAAAATGTAAGAATTATTTCCCAAATATCACAGTCATATTCAGGGGAGCAAAGAGAGATGGTCAAATCATAAGTATGAATGCATGTTTGGATAAAAACGCACTAAACAAGCCTAACGTCCTGCCCAACACATGAATTATAATAGATTTGCCACCTAGAAAGCAACATACCTTGTCTGTGCCTAGATATTGAACTATGTTGTCATGCCGGAACTGACTCAAAAGAGATATTTCCTGAATGGAAGACAAAAAATATTCATATATAATCAAATGCTTCTGTATAAGATGAGAAAAAAAAATACATAATATGTTGACAGGTTTGATGAAAAAAATAAAGTATGTTACGAAGTTTGACGGGAAGACCAACTCCTCTCACCTGCCGAAGCTGGAAAATGCTCTGTTTGCCCTCGCTTCTATGATCCAATAAGGACGCCTCCTTTACAGCAAAAAAGTTTCCATCACTGTATGAAAAGAAAATCTGTGTTATCCTTGAAAATAAAAACAGAAGGAAATGGATGACTAACTAAATCGTCTATGTGCAACTTTCATATAAAAATAATTTGACCCATTTGTAGAGTCTTATCAGTTACGGGTGAAGAAGAATTCCATAGCTATGAAATCCTCAAAATCAGAGATAACGAATATCAACTTGGTAAGTGCTTCTAAATAACTGTGTTAATTAGTAAGCAAGTGAGGAGAAAGAGACTCTGTGAAGGCTTCGTAGACTGTGCCGAAGGAGCCTTTCCCTAACATGTAGCCCTTCTGCCATGATCCCGCGTAGCCCTCTCTGTTGGGCGACTCTTCCGTTTCACCTTCAACTTCGGCTTCGGCAACAACTCTGCTGCAAATGGCTTCATCCACCGCCGAAGTGAAACTGTGCAGTGGAGGGGGATGTGGCCCAGCCCCACTCCTTATTGCATTCTCCACCGCGCAACCAAAACTATGAACACTGTGGTGTGTTTGGAAATTTGGTGCAGAGGTACTCTGGATGGCATTCTTCACTGTCCAACCGAATCCATGGACAGAAAATATTTCCGAATTCGACGCCGTCCTACTCCTTATGGCTCTGTCCACTGCCGAATCAAATCCACGGACGCGGTATTCTCCTTTTCCCAAAATTGAATCACTGCTACTCTTAATCGCCGCGTCAATTTTTCTAATTGCACTGTCCATTTAACAAGTGAAAGAACGTGTGTGCTCAATTTGGGCGCAAACACACTCACATATAGACAGAGAGATAAATAAATGAGTTGAATTCAGTAGTTGCGAGGCAAATGCAACAGAGAAAGTGTTGCTTTGGAAATTACCAGGAACCATGGCGGCATTTGCGTTGAAACGATTTATTATGAAATAATTTTGAATATATAGGGCTGCTGAACAAAGGTTCTAAGTGTTTCGCACATGGAATCGCAGCACGTGATTTTTTAAAATATATTAAAATGTTTTTAATATATTAAACTTAGTATAACCTAGAGGTTAGAAAGACTGAAAGAAAGAAAGAAGAAATTAATAGAATATATTTGAAGAATATGATAAGTTAGTAATTTTTCATGATAACTTTTTTTAGAGTAAGATATAAGTCACTGTTTTATTAGTTTATTTGAATTTAATAGATTAATTACTAGTCATTATCTAACCGTTGTAAAAAAAATTGTTAAAAAAATATTCATTTATATTTAACCTTTCAATGATACTTTTTAGTGTAGTTAAATTATGTATAATATCAAATAATGTGATCATGGTTTCCATAAGAATGTATATGATATTAACTTACACTCTACATATTTTAAAATTATAATATATTAATAACTTTTCAAAATAACTTTTTGACAATATGTCATGTATCATTATTTTATTGATTTGTTTAATTTAATAGATCATAGTCACCCGCGTTGTAAAAAAGTTGTCAAAAAATTTATTAAAAAAAATATTTTCTTATATTTAATTCTTCAATGACACTTTTTGGTGTAGTTAAATTATGTATAATACTACAAAATGTGATTATGATTTCCATAAGTTAAAAGGGTCTAAATGATCTAAACTTGCACTCTACATATTTTAGGATTATGATATGTTAGCAACTTTTCATATTAATTTTTTGACAATAGGTTGTGTTGTAAAAAAAAAATTGTTAAAAAAACATTTTTCTATATTTAACCCTTCAATGACACATTTTGGTGTAATTAAATTATGTATAATACCATAGAATGTGATCATGGTTTCCATAAATTAAAAGGGTCAGTATGATCTTAACTTGCACTCTATATATTTTATGATTATGATATGTTAACAAATTTACATAATAATTTTTTGACAATAGATTATGTGTCATTATTTTATTGATTTGTTTGAATTTAATGGATCAATCACAAACCATCACATAAGTATTATAAAAAAATTGTAAAAAAAAATTGTTAAAAAAATATTTCCTTATATTTAATCCTTCAGTGATACTTTTTTAGTGTAGTTAAATTATATATAGTACTACAAAATGTGATTATAGTTTTCATAAGGGTCTGTATGATGCTAACTTGCACTCTGTATCAAATTGATTCCATATGAGATTAAGCTTTTGGCCCATTCAATATTAAAATAGGTAAATTAGGAATTACATTGTTAGATATATATAAATTGATTTCAATTGTGTAAATATGCAACGGAAAAGGATAGATGCTGAAGTTCTAGAAAGTATGAAATAAAAGCTTGATTTTCCATATTTTCTTTCGTAGTGATTTTATTTCACTTTGAATTGGCTTTATACCCCCAGTGTACTATATCCAACCACAAACTGGACAATTTCAATGAAAAATAATTTTTTTAAAAATTATCAAAATAAATTAAAATTTATGGATTAGTTCATCGTAGATTTATAAAAATTTATAAATTTTGACATAAGTAAAAAATAAATTCGATTTCTTATATTGAATATCTACAGTGATTCAGGTTAATTTACCAACTCACCATAAATTTTATATTAAATTATATTTAAAAAAATAAAATACTAAATATTCTTTTATTTGAATTTATTGTATTTTTTAATTTTAGATTATATTTAAAATTTAACATTATTTTGAATTATATTTAAATTAAACTTTATTTATATTTTAATTAAAAAAAAACTTGTAATTTTGTTGGAATTGAAGAAAAAAATTATATTTTAATTTTTGGATTCATTAACAAGTAAACCAAGTTAAATTGATTTACAAAGTAATTAATCCCTAAGGAACTCAGTTGTACTAAATCAGTTGATCTATTTTGACCATTTTAATCAATGTATTATAAAACACTTAAAAATAAAAGTTATGTAAAAAAAATTCTTGTGAATTTTTGAGTTGTCTTAATTGTGATATTTTTTAATAATACTTATTGAGGTTTTATAGAAGAATGGTATTAAGCATTCTTTATCATATACCAACACTCAACACATTTTAATATCTCAATTATATTATACTTACCATCACATATAATAAATATCCAGAAATACTAAATTCCTTTAATTTGTTACATTACTTTTACCATCCTTCCCTACGTATAATAATAAATTATTTGACTCACTAAAGATGAGAAAATCAATTACTTAATACACAAAAAGGAAATGAAAGGTAAAGAATAAATGGAATTCACGTGAGACAGACTTTTGCAAACTTTTGCTATGACGTGTCAAAAGTTTGAAAAACTTGTCACCGTTAAAAAAACATAATTGAATATTCTTGTAAATGTAATTAATGATAAAACTTCGCGTTACTTTTATGTTTTGGGCATATATAATAATCAATTATAATAAGTTTTTCCTACTTAAATTTTTTATTTTCTTATGTTATCTCTCCTTATTTATCATTTTTTTGTTCTGAGATACTTATGTTCCCTTCCTCCAATTCTTCTCTGTTTAGCGAATAGAACGAAAACGAGGTTGTGTTGGTAGATTCGAGAAGAAGCCTGGCAATGTTTTGAAAATTTACATATATATTAATGTAATTATAAATATGGATTTAAGTGTTATTTTCTCCATCCGATATTTAATATTCGAATTTCAATTGAATATAAATACTGAACAGTTCGGTACTAAAATTCTGTTCTTATGTATATTTTTACTAATTATTTTGAATGGTGAGTTATTTTCTGTGTTGTTTTAGTTGAGAAAGAAAAGCTGAGTCAGTCATGGTGAAGAAAGGTCCATGTTCGCATTGCAGGATTAACAGTAAGTCATCTTCTTATGTGCTTATCGTATGTTGTTATTATTTCAACAGAGTTATACAACAATAGAAGAAATATGTGTTTATGCATTGTTGATTAAATATCAGTAAAAAATATATTTTTAAAGAAAATATATATAAGAAAAGACGAGCATCAATTTCAGAAATATTAGTATTTTAATGTAAAAGTTTGATAAAAATTATTAATGATACCCTTCCATTCATAAATAACATAATTAACTGTTCATTATATATAAGTTATTATAACTTAAAAAGAAAATATTAACTGCATCTGGTTTTCTTCTTCTTTTTTGTGTAAATAAATTAAATATGTTTTTTTAAAAAATTTAAATTATGTCCATCACTTTGACTTGACTAAATTAAACACAAGTTGTAACTTACAACTAACGTCCAATGATTTACTATATTTAATTTAAAACATAGAAACATTAATTATATATATAATCACACCTCAAACTTTTCACCTAAACTTGTTAATGATATTTTATTTAACACTCTCAATCACTTACTTATTACAGACATATACGATTAATTTTTTTACTGCTATGTTTTATATATTTTAAATTTATGAATGATTTAAAAAATTTCTCTCCTTTGATATTTGTTTAAATATCTGGTTGAATTGTTTTAAGTTATATATATATATATATATATATATATATATATATATATATGAAACTATTTCTTTCTTTTTCTCTGAACTTTCATTCATTTATTCTCTTAAAATATATATTTTAAAATTTCTTATATATAATTTGAAAAGCTACACCACTTTGGCGTAACGGACCAGCTGAGAAACCTGTGTTGTGTAACGCTTGTGGATCACGATACAAGTTGAAAGGGCACCTTGACAATTATCTCCCCAAACATTACAAGAACTATGGTGAAAATCATCTTTCAGACCAACTTTCAGAGCATGGAAACAGTAATGAGTCAAACCCAGATTTCCATTATATATCAGAACAAGGTATATATATCTTTTCATCTCATTTCTATTAGTAAGCTAAAACTATATTAAGTAATATTTCATTGGGTGTGAGAAATTCAGATTTTGGGAACAACGTCCCTACAAGGAAACGGTCAAAGGTGGTTTACAGGGAGATGACACCATTGGAGGAGTTTGGGAAGCAGCTTCTGAGTTTGTATAGAAGTGAAAAACAGCCAAATGAGAGGTTCCCAGAAGAGGATATATTGTTGGATAACGTCAACGGCTTCATACCCAGCACTGAGATAGGACTTGGAGTCGTTCTTCTAAGACAGATCCTGGATCATTACCAACCGCAACCTTAATCATCTACATCGTCATTTCAGAACTCTGCACTTTCATTATTGGACTTGCAGAATATTTAAGGTTTTGCGTGTAAGGCTGCATGCATGTTATGAATTGTGAGAATGATTGGTACTTTATGTGTATACTAACTCGATCGTATTCTTCATGGTTGTACATATTGCCTAACGACTAATAGGGTTTGGAGATTGAGGTTTTTAAGCAACTAGTTAAAAAAATGTAAATAATTATACGTAACAGTTATTAAACTTGGGAAATTTATATTACCTTTTTAAAATTATAGGTAATTTAGACCATATATTTAAAATTGTGAATAATTTAAACACATGTATAAATTGTGGAGAATCAATAAAAAATGTTTGTTTGAAAAAATATTATTTATTTGATTTTAATTATCTAATTTTTTATTTAATTTTTCTCATGCTAAAATGGACGATTTATATATTGATCCATAGAGCTTTAAAATTATTTGATCTTATAATTTTTTTTAACAAAATTTCTTTTTAATCTTATGAATCCTTTTAATTCCAACTCACGTAAAATAGGACTAAATCCTATAAAACGAACTAATTTAACATGTTTATTATAAATAATGTTAAAGTAAACTATTTAGTACTCTTACTTTTTCTTTTGACGTTGATTCGCGTACACAAAACTTGTTTTAGTTATTTTTATATGTGGATGGTTATTTCAAAAGATATATAATACTATTTTAAATTTAACTAATTAATTAATATTTTAATATAATTTAATAAATAAATCTGTATCAAAATTTTAATGTTGATTTATTATATCTGCTTTCTGTCCTTAAGAAAATATTAATATATATTTATATTCTTAAAGTGAATAGAACGAAAAGTGTATAAAAAAGTTTACATCACATAAATAAATCACCACTGTTATTTTTAACATTTTTTATTCACTCAGTTAAATAAATATACAACTATTCTTTTTTACACCTTTATTTTAGTTTTATTACAAAGCATGAATGAGATACGAGTGATGACGTGGTTAATCCGCGCGTGAAGCTAGCGTCTACTTTCGTCCCTCCCAGGAGAGTGACGTTGCAACGATATCATACCGACATGTTTCCTACTCTCTCTCTCTCTCTCTCTCTCTCTCTCTCCTGCGCATTCTTTTCGGCGATCCGATCTGAGTGAATGAGAGTGTGTATCGGCATGGATTCAGCGTTTGCGAGAGGAAGATCGAGATCTATGTGTTTCGCAGCCTCACTCGTATATATATTACTGTCTTCCATCGCAGTCACCACCTTCGCATCTATCCATATCTACGATCATGAACCTTTCCAAGAAGTCGGCAATGCCTACCTCCTCGCCGGTGGCAGCGAAGCTATCGTCTCTGAAGCTTCAGCCTCTTCCCAAGGCAGTTCCATCCATGACGGCCGTTCTTACATCCGGTAATCTCTCTCGATTTCAGATGCGAGATTGTTCAATTTGTGGCAAAACTCTTTACATGCTTGATTTTGACTGAGTCTGGGACTCTGAGGTACTTAAAGGGAAATACGTGGTCTACTTATACCTGATTTGGGTGGATTCGTGAATTCCTAACGATTTGTAGGAAAACATGTACTCAATGGTTTACCTATAATAGGGGGGAAACTAAACTACACTAATTGATAGAGTAGAGATAAATTGAGAGCTAAGCGAAATTATTCTTACCTTCCTTTTCATCCTCCGGAGCCTGGACTGATTAATCAGTCTGTTAGAAGTTAGAATTATATATTCATTATTTATGAATGCGGCAGCTAAGATAAAATATGAACTCTTTGTTAGGTTAGATTTCTACATTAGTTTCCTCAAAGAATGATTCGAGATGCTCCTGCAAAATCTTCCTCAGAAACTATAGAAATGCTACCTATTCGCTATCTGACACATTAATATTGGATGAAATTTATTGTATATCGCAAAGTTTTGTGAGTTTCACTTATTTAATGATTTTTACTTATACTTTGTAGTTTCCAATAAATTTTGAAAGTAGTAGAAAGTGTGTTCTTAGCACTCGTTAAGAAAGTATTGAATGGATTTTAAGTTTCGAGGACGTGAAATGTATTTTTTTGCTTTAATATTTTCTTCTTAAAGCATTAGGAGCATATAGCGTACTCTTCCTCACAATACTGCTATGATCTTTATGAACCAACACACCCATAAGCAGGAAGATGTGCATCAATGAGGAAATCCCAACATTAAAGCATGAAAAGTATATATCGTTAATACTGTTCTTTGAAATTTTAGAATTGGCAAATGAAATTAATAGTTCATATATCGACCTCAAAATACTGCTGTGATCTTTATGAGCCAGCAAACTTATAAGCAGCGAAGATATGCATCAATGAGGAAACGTCAACATTGGATCATGGAAAATATGTATCTTAATACTGTTCTTTGAAATTTTAGAATATGCATATGAAGTTAATAATTCATGTCTCTTCTCAAACTCCTGCTGTGATCTTTATTAACCAACAAACTAATAAGCAGGGAAGATATGCACAACGAGGAAACCCCAACATTGAAGCATGAAAAATATGTATCTTTAATGCTGCTGATAAAAAAAAAAAGAATGTATCTTTAGTGCTGCTCTTTTTGAAATTTTAGAATATGCATATGAAATTCAATAATTTATTTCTCTTGCATAACCTGAGTGCACAACTCTGACTTTTTTATTGTGGGATAGATTTGAGAACATAACCTTTCGGAGACCCAAAGCTGCAGCGAAGGCACGTGGTTCTGTGCCAGTACATATCATAATTTTTGAGGCTGCTGATCGAAATGATATAGGTGGTTCTGCTTACGGTGGACAACGGGCAATCTGTTGCACTCCTGATTTAGCTAAGATGGGTGTTTGTAAGCAAGGAGAGATTATTAGGAGGCCTTCTGCAACAGATATTAATTGGCCAGTCGTCTTAGATGTAAATTTCAAAGGAAAATCTGTAATTTCAAGTCTAGATTCTCAGAAAGTTTCGATAAAAAAGACTGGAATGTATAATTTGTTTTTTGTAGCTTGTGACCCCAAACTCAAGGACACGGTAATGAGTGGGAAGACAATATGGAAAAACCCTGATGGGTATTTGCCTGGTAGGATGGCCCCATTAAAGAAGTTCTATGTATTTATGGCACTGGCTTATGTCTGTCTTAGCATCGTCTGGTTTTTTCAGTATGTGAGATTTTGGGATGATGTACTTCAGCTTCAGCACTGTATCACAGCTGTCATTGCTCTTGGATTGTTTGAGATGATTCTCTGGTATTTTGAGTATGTCAATTTCAACAATACTGGAATGAGACCTATTGTGCTCACAACATGGGTTGTCACTGTTGGGACTATAAGAAAAACAATATCACGGCTTCTCATTCTCTCTGTTTCAATGGGTTATGGTGTTGTGCGACCCACTCTTGGTGGTCTTACATCAAAGGTTCTTTTACTTGGAATAACTTACTTTCTAGCATCGGAATTGCTGAATATTACTGAATATGTGGGGACCATCAATGATGTATCAGGAAGGGCAAGGCTCCTTCTTGTTCTTCCCGATGCTTTTTTAGATGCATTTTTGATATTATGGATTTTTACATCACTTTCAAGAACGCTGGAACAGTTACAGGTATCTTTTCCTCAAATTGCTATTATTTTGGGGCACCATACCTCTAAATTTGTCTATTCTGGATCTGTGACGAACTTGCTTCTTCAATATGTTTGTGTGGTTGTCAGGCAAAACGAAGTTCTGTTAAGTTGGATATATACAGGAAATTCTCAAATGCATTGGCAGTAACAGTGATCTCCTCAGTTGCTTGGATAGGATATGAGGTGAGGCTTATAATCAATTTTTTTTTTATCTTGCACAAAAATAACATTTACTTCTTGTAATGAATAACTGAAATTGGTGTTCTATTTTAAAAGAAAAAAAAGCGTTATTCAAATTTCACAGTTTAGACACCGCATTTTTGCTTCATGAAATTTTACTGTCACGTTTCTTCCATCTTTTAGTCTGTCATCTGGATTGCAATCACACTACTATTTTCTTTTACAGGTATACTTCAAAGCTACAGATCCTTTCAATGAGCGCTGGCAGAGTGCTTGGATCATCACTGCATTCTGGGACGTTAATGCATTTGCATTACTCTGTGTTATATGCTATCTCTGGGCCCCATCCCAAAGTTCTCAAAGGTGAATACCTAGTGATATTAGGGTTTTCGTTGTTGTAACATGACACTTTCTTCCCCATATTTATCATTGGTTATATTTCTGTCAAAGCGATTCACTAAATGAATCTCAACAACAGTTAGGTTACAAGCATTTGAAATGTATGGTTCCTCTGATAAAATTGCGATATCTTGAAAGGAAACCTTTGTTGTCCACAGACAGCAATCTCGTGTGCAAAACTTACCTGTTATTCATAGTGGATTGAATGATTTAGGCATATTATGGTGTATAAGTGCAGTAATATGGGATGCATCTGGGTATCTGGTAGCAATTGAACTTTGTGCTATCTTCATCGGATTATTCATTTATATTTATGTCAAGCTAATGTTGTGATGCTGTGCTGGCTTGTTATGTCTGATTCGTCTCTGGAATCCATGTATAGGTATGCTTATTCGGAGAAAGTGGGAGAAGATTCTGATGACGAAGAAGCTCAGTCTCTCACTAAGGAAAAACAAGAAGGTCAAGTTGAACTAAGTTTAGCTCGGCAAGAGAAGAATGTAGGAATTGATGGATCCTTTGATCAAGAAGACGAGTCAGAAGAGGAGGATAAAAGGGAATGATCTCTTCACGGATGGATCCAAGTCTTAGGTTTGTGCCACAACCCTTCACAAGAAGTGTTGTAAAATTTTGTTCATTTTGTACCGGAATAGAACAACTTCATATTCTTTGTTTTAGAATGCTTTTTGTTCTGTATGGAATTGATGTATATCGAGTGATTGCACTTGGTGATGATCAAAATTCTTTTTCCTTTTTTTGCCCTTATGGTTTTGCTCCTATTCTAAATCTCTTCGGCTCTTGGAGTAGCATCTGTGCATTATTAAAAGAAACAGAGAAGCATGTCTTGATCCATCATACGAAATTGTTTACTTTCATTTGTGAACTATTATATATATTTATATCTTATATTCTTAGTTTGTCTTTAATTATATTTAAAATTCAAAAATAGCAAAACTAAATTACTCAAATGCTAAAAGTAATTATACAAATTATAACTGCAGAAGATACTACAAATTACTTCATTTTCAGTTCACTATTTCTTTAATTTTATTTTCTTAAAAAAGTAGTGGAAGAATGTGTGAACTCCATAATCACGTTTCATTATTTAACTATTTGGATTTTAGTTATGAACTGCAAACTAATTATTATTTATAAAATCTCATGTTATTATATATTTGTTATTAGTTAATCTATTATTCATTATCTACAAGTCATGATAACAATATTTACTGATTATATTCCAGTCAATGTCTACAATCTACTTTATTATTAGCTTTATATTATTATTTGATAAATGGTAATAATTGATTACTAATGAACCATTTATTTTTGTTTTAGTATGTCTGTTTTCAGCAGAAGTACGAAAACTCCAATATCTTCTGCTAGTATAGAAAAATGATATATTAATACAGATTTCTGACAATATTTTGCCATAGCATATGCATCATTTTTTTTATAATAACAAATAAATAATAAAAAGGTAAAAAAGTGTGTCAAAATATTATAAAAGAATTTGTATTGAAATATCTTTTTCTGATATTCTATATATTTGACTAAACTTGATTTTTCTCGTGATTTGTTAGGCCCTAATGGTGATATGTAAGAACTGATAAAAGTTTGTAATGCCCCACCACCCATATCCATCTACAGTGAAAACAAGTGAAAAAAAAAAAACAAAACAAGAGACTTCCATAATTATACATATAATATAACCTGTCTTTATGCTAATCTACTAAATCTACTAAAAGACTCTCCATCCATACTGATAGGAGTATCAAGGGGAGGTTTTTGACCGGGGAGTCAATGAACAATGAGATATGAGTCCAACCTTATAAGAGATTGACACCACTCTTTTACCCAAAACCTTAAGACAATGGGTTAATGGGTCTTCCCACTTATAAACCACTCTACTTTCTCATTTCTATCCAATGTGGGACTTAGACTCACACTTGGAACCCCAACACATACTTACCCTCAAATTCATGCTCTCAAATTAACACAAATCAGTTGAAACAAACATTAAATCGGTAGAATAAATTGCACATCTCAAAACAATAAATACTACGTTAAATATCACTCTAGAATAAAATAACAAGTTTGAGTCTCATTTGAGGCAGCACATAAGAAGTATATTTATCAAACCTGGTTGCTTTTTGGCAGTTTGAACAAAGTAGAATAACTGATTGAATTTTTCAACAACTAGGTCGAGATTAAGGGATTTTCAGTGAGCCTAGAGCTTGGGTTTGTGTTTTCTCTTTAACTTTTTACTCCAAACTTAATCATATTCAGGAATGCTGTGTCACGCTATTTAGATGAGCCTGAAAAGAAGGACTTGCTGCTACACTTACTACAGTGGATGTGCCAGGGCAAGGTTACGTGCTTGATTCATCAACAAGGAATTTAATCCTCAAGAATACACCACTTCTTTTGCAATTATAACATCGTCATAATGCTTATGGATGGCAACAATTACGTCCTTATTTATTGCTCCAACAACAGTTCATATGAATAGCAATAAAAGAAAGGGTGATTCTTTCAGCAAAGCATAAAAGGAAAATTAAAAAAAAAATGTAATGCTAAATTATCATCACCATTTAGACATATATCGGCCAAAGAATCTTGAGATGAATCCTGCGCATGTAAAACAATAAATATTCTATTTAATATTTTCATGCCCTTTATTCTTTAATATGTACCTTAAAGCACAAACATATAAACAAGACTCAACACTGAAATGAAAATATGAAAGAGATGGAAGGTTAAATTATGTTGTAATTTATTTTTCATGGTCATATAAAATAAGCGAGGTATGATATCCAATGACTGTCTAACTGTTAATGTTTTTCAAACCTATTACAAATTCAACAGTCAAACACAGGTATCTCAACTGGATACAAATGGATTCTATCTGACCAAACATTTCTTATATTTGGATCAGTATCAGAAAGACACTTCCAAACTGCACTGTTACACTTGAATCCACTTCCAAAGGCAATTTGCCACACCCTGTCTCCTTTCTTCACCCTTCCTTTTGCCTCCAAATAGCAAAGCTCATACCACAGAGAAGAAGATGAAGTATTGCCAAATCTGTATAATGTCATCCTTGAGGCTTCAACATCTTTCTTCTGCAGCTTAAGACTTTCCTCTATGACATCTATGACTGACTTACCTCCTGCATGTATACAGAAATGTTCAAAAGCCTTCTTAAAATTTGGCACATAGATTTCTTTTCTCCCTCTAGGCCATATTTTTTTGCAAATCACTGACCATCCAAAGCACAATTGCTCTGAATATGGCAAGACAAGAGGACCTAAGGTTGTTATATTAGTCCTCAAAGCTGAAGCAGCTACAGTAAGAAGAGATCGTGAGAGGGAAACACCCACCATCTCGTTTTCATCAGATTCTTGGTAAACAGACTTATATGCTTGGTCATTTGATCCTGTGTGGGTTCTCACAAGATGTTGAAGCTTGTACTTGGCAACTAGCTTGTCTTGTTTTCTGTTAGATAATAAAATGGCTACTCCTCCCATTCGAAACAACACATTGGCAATAAGCATGGATTTGTCATTACCTCTGTAGCCATTTGGAGCTACAGCCTCCATGCTAAGAACTAGAGCCAATGAGTTGTTGTGAACTCTCAACTGATCTTTGGCTAAGTCTATGGACAACAATCCAGCACTGCAACCCATTCCACTTAGGTTGACACTCTTGATGTTGCTCCTGAATCCAAACTTGTTTATGATCATTGATGCAATGGATGGTGTAGGACAAAATAGGCTACAATTTGACACAAGGATGTCAATGCTTTTAGGATTCACTTTGTGCTTGGAAAGTAGATCTTTGACAACTTTGAAAAGAACCAGTTCAACTTCTGCTTGTGCAGACTTCATGGAATCATTTGGGGGGAGCTCGTGAACTGATTCTGGCATGCAAGCCTCGACTCCAATACCGGACCTTTCCAGCACTTTGATTTCAAAGTCTAATGTTTCTTTGTCAAAGTTGCATAGTTCAAAGTGTTCTACCATATGAGAGTAAGGGATGCGCAAATGATCAGGAGGCATATAACAAACATAGTCAATAAGATACACTGTCTGAGGTCTAAAACATAAGTAAAGTAGTATGAGAATTAATGCTATGACTGCTAAGGATTGTGTGGTAGAGATTGAGCATTTAGATATGAGAGACAGATTACAGAAAGAATTGTATATGGATTGAGGAATTGTCATTGTCACAAGCTTAAACGTAAGCATTTGAATTTTGGATATGATTTAGTAGTTCTAATGTAAAGAACTAACTCATTTTGGTGCAAGTAAAGTTTTTATAGATGTGAAGTTATAGTCTCTTTCTCATGCGTTATTGTTCCTCCCCGTTTTTTCTCTAAATAAATGCATCCATTAATTATCACAAAATTTGTGTGATGAACCAACAAATAAGAAACTTAAGTTCCTTGATAAATTGTGAGGAGGAAATTCGGATTGCAAGAAAATGAAGAAATCATGACTATACAATGATACAAAAAATTATGGATTACAAGAAAAAATAAACAATGAAATGTATTATTTTATTTATAGTGGGCCAAACTATTACGGCCTTAACCCATTTTATGTTATGGTTTTGTGCCTAGATATTTTTAATCCATTCATTAGATCTTGCTATTGCGTTGAAGTCAGGTAACATAAAAACATATAAATAATGTTCTGAAAACTCTCCAGGATAGGATTTCTAAACCAAAAATCATACGATTGGCACTGACATTACCAGCATTCTCCAAAAATTTGGATAAAACTTGCAAACCAGTAGCTTTTCGGGAGTGAACTCCCTCCAAATAATTTAATAAAAATAAATATATATCAGCAGACAAAAATCTAAATCGATCAAAACTGAATCACAGAAATTTGTTTTTTTTTCTTCATAAAGTTACAGATAACGGCCTAACGCCACTTCCCCGCTAACCACGCAACCTAGTTCACAGAATTCCTAAACATTCCCAAAAATCAACTTATCTTAAAATACATTATCCAACGATCACTATAACACTGCAGCTGCAAATCACATTTGCGTCATATCTCGTAATGTTCAAACTTTTTTTAGAGGGATTGCTCCATGAATCTTCTAAATTTAAAAGAGAGGTACTATGAGAATTCAACATCTGATTCATCCGGTCCATCGATGTATAGCTCAAAGTCATCGCGACTCCACCTGCAAATTAGGTGAAGACGAAATGTAGCCATCTTGATTCCCATTAAACGCTGCAATTAAAAACAATCATTACGTCAGCATGCCAGTTTCGTAATCACAGAACACTAATAATGGTACACGATCATTATAGTCTCAGTTACCAACACTTAAAAATGCAGAGTACTTGTTAAATTGACTTAGACAAAAATGATATAACTGAGGACAACATGCATGCCTATTACAAACCCAAGTTATTGACTACTACGGGCAAAAATTGGAAAAGAGTACGGGTAAATTAAAGAGGCAAAGTAATCGGAAGCATCAACTTAAAACGCGCTATATTTCCTCAAAAAGCAGTGTTACTCCCCGAAAAAAAATGAAAAAGATAGTTGCTGCCAATCAAAAAGGCCTTCCAACATTATAAAAAATGTTACAACAAGTGGAATGGATGATGCTTGAAACAGTAAATAAAAATAACTAACCAGTATACGAGCAGCTTCAGGTGACAATGGCTTCCCTTCCTCACAAACAACAAAATCGGAAACAAGCTCCACGACTCCTGTAATATTGGAAAAAACAATGAAGCATGTCCACTGGCCAGGTGCCTTTATACCGAAGTTACAAAACATTGCAATAAAGTACCTTTATTTAATCGAACAGGCATGCCTTGCTTTCGTAGAAAAGGTTCCATCTCATGTGTAAACTGCTCCAAGGGTCCCTCTTTGAGATCAACCTACAATACTCAGACAGTGAAAGTGTGAATTCGTAAATTACAATTGAACGGAGTATCCAACTATCATGAAAGACAAATGGTCTATGAAGAGTTTCCACTACACAGCCTTTGCATGGAAAAGTCGGGAATTACAAAAGAAATAGACTCTAAACACCTTTTCAGTGGCAAGGCTTCCTGTTCTTGCAAAATCATATTCTTCAAATTCCTTAAACAGCCTGCAAATGAACCAACAAAACATAAATCTGCGTGAGAAAGAAAATAGGACACCTAGAATGACTACATAGTTGGAAAAGCACAGAACGCAAAGGCAAGCCCTACATACCACTCATAAATTTGCTCGTTACCATCAATACCTAGACTTTTTAATCTTACTACATTAAAATGCTATGAACAGATAAGGATATAAAACGGATACATATATTAATAACATAAAAAGATAATACATAGCATTTTATTTTCAGTGTTCCCTGTACCTTTCAACCTCTTCCTTAGACAAATTCGTAAAAACCATGCCAGCTTCTCCGCGCAATAGCTAAAAGAACAAAAAGTATATAATTAGTATACAGAAATAAAATATAAATTATGGATTGAAACTGTAAAGAAAGGAGTAAGAATGCAACCTTTGAAACCTTATGAATGCCGGGACTGATCTCATCGGCGGCGGAGCGACCTAAGGCAACTTGCATTACCTTGTTAGAGCCAAGAAAGAACCTGCTACTGGATTTCAACTGTTCCCTAAACTCCTTGAATTTCTGATTCCTCATGTTCTCGAACGAGAACACGTATATGCACTCGTACTTTTCTGCCGCCTCCTTTATTCCATTCACTATCGCCTCTTTATGATCCCTTCCCTTCTTCTTCGTCTTCGATAGCGTTACTGCGTTTTTTCAGATACATCAACAAAACCATCGTTTTGGCTTCCAATTTCGATTACACGCAACAACAACAACATCAAAGTTATAACTACATACTAAGGATTGAGAGTAACGAAAGGCGCATACCTTGTCTGTTTCTCTTCGACTTCGGCATTTTGAAGTTCTTCTTTCTCTTTGCTTAACCCTTTCGCTGTTGCAACTTCTCTTTGTAGGGTTTTGGTTTTGTTACGAAGTATCATATATCATATAATAGACTCAGTATTTTACCTCCTCTTTTCGGGTTGGGCTTTGCGTATTTTAAATGGGCTTCCTTGCAAGCCCATTATTTGTCAGTCAATTTTTTTTTGTTACTTTCAAATTTATAAAAAAATATATTTAGTATATTTAAATTTGAAATATTTTACAATTTACATTTTTAAAATTTAAATTCCCTCTTAAAAAAATTTTAAAAAAATATATTTTGAAAATCAATTTGGAAATTCAACTCTAAATTGAATTTAGATGTGTGTTTTCAAATTTCCAAAACCAAATGCACACTGTTTTGGTGAGTATTTTATTATTTCCTAAAATATTTAATCGATCAAAGGGAATTTTCTATCTTTTTCTTTTGTCTTGAAAACTTTTCATAATTAACTATCAACCGTCACCTGAATTAAGATACAGAATAGAAAAGCGATAGAATAAATAAATTAGGAAGGCATTGTTTATAAATAAATAAAATAGTTGAAAAAAACACAATAAAAAGTTGATATAACTTTGTGAGAATTTATTGATTTCATATATAAATAAAACAATCAGTGAAATGATAGAAAATATTTTGAGATTCCTTGACAGGACTTGAGATTGACATTGAAGAAATAATTGTTGCAGAGTGACCGAGCTTTATTGTCATCTCTTGTTTTTCAAAGTTTCTCACTTGGATAAGGTATTTCAATATTAAATTTGATAAATGTCCATTTGATTAGCAATTGATGTATATTATGTGTATATCATCAAGTTATACTTGATACATTTTTTTATAATAGTTATAATAAATTTTTACCTTTTGTCACCTTAATAACAGTCTAATCGTACATTAATATGCATTAAGACCTTGATTTATTATTAAGATTATTAACCTGATCATGTTATGCTTGTCAATCATGATATACCTGGGCGTTCATGCTATTTAATCTGAGCATGATGTATTGCTCGATCATGCTACTTTGATTAGTGGATTAAAGTGAGTGACTTATTTAAGAAAGACTTAAACATAAAAATTCAATTTGGAAAATAATATAAAGAGTTTGACTTACAAAATTTGATCTAAAGAACTCGGTTTGATTTGGAGTTGGATCTCAATAAACAATTTTAAACTTGACCTTAAAAAACGTTTTAGAGTTCAATCTTAATAAACGTTATAATGTTCACTTATAAAGAGTTTGAAACTTGATATCTTTCATTTGTACTTACTTTATATAAAACAATAAATATAAGACGTGAAATAATGTAATTATTTTTAAAATAAATATTTTCTTTATAATTTATATCAATAAGTTTTAAAAAAAAGATAGTTCTTTTTAAACATTTTTAAAATGAATATTTTCCTTATAATTTATACCAATAATTTTTTTAAAAAAGGTAGTTCTTTTGAAACTTTAATCAAATGCTTTCTTTCTCCATTTGAATCTGCCACTTTCATGATTATCAATTTAACAGTGTTGATTAGTAATAAAAGCTAAAACAATTAAAAGAGAAATATGAAAGATACAAAATAAAAAATGGAACATTTGTTCAAGAAAACAAGATTTCAGAAAATATCATAAAAAATACTTTTGAAAATTTTTGGCAGTTTTGGTGATATTAATATTTTGTTTTCCTTAAAAAAAAAAAAAAAAGACCGTTATATACGATGCTCCGTTCCATTTCCGAAGTTTGAAATAAAAGAGGAAGAGCGTGTTTTTGGCGCCTTGCTGCTTAAGCTCAGACTCGTTCTTTGCATCTCCCTTCCATCTTCCCATGGCTGCTCCCTCCGAATCATCTCTCATTTCGAAGCTTCAGTCCTCCGATTCCCCCGGCATCCACGCCCTAGTCTCCGATTACCTCCGCCCCCTTGCAGATCTCAAGCCAACAAAGAAATCCAAACCCGACCCAACCCTAATCCGCTCCCTTGCCAAGCGCTTTCTCTCCTTCCTCAATTCCTCTCTATCCATCCTCCCCAAACGCCTCCCAGAGCTTTCCAAGTCCAAAGACGCCGTTTTGGTCCTCGAACTGCTCCGCGTTTACCGGCTCTGCCTCGATTGCTTGGACACCGTCGCTTCTCAGTTGGCTTCCAAGCCATTCTCAGTCGAATTCCAGAGACTTCGCTTGATGCACTGCCTCGAGTCCTGCGCCCTGTTCGCCGAAGCCGAAGTCGAGGGTTTGGGGCTTCTTGAGAGGCTTCGACAGCCGAAGAGGAAGGGCAAGCTTCTCCCTGAAATAGACAAGGGCGGTGGAGACGGTAAAGACTTATGTTTGTTGGTAGTTGATATTGCCGTGAGCCTCGTGAGGTGTGCATCCGCGGGTTTGGCTAAAGAAGATGACAATTTCAGGAAGGTGCTTCAGTTGGTGGACGAAGTAACCCCTTGGCTCATGTACGTCCCACTCCGTTGCTGACTATAATTTTGTTTACTCTGATTTAAAAAATTGAATTCTTTAAAATAAAGAAAGGAACTTAATTGTTTTATTTAGTTTTAAAATTTTCAATTACTCTTACATAAGACTGCTAGAACTAAATTGAACTATAACTTGTGATATTAGAAAATGTACTTCAAAATGGGATGTTTACTGGTAATAATCTAAACAATTCATAACAACTAATATAATTCAAGCAATTTCGAGTAGTTCGATATAGTTTAATTCAATCAATCCATGCTATACTCCTGTTCAATTCACTTAAACTGTTATACAATTCAATTTGGTTTTTTTCAAACCACTTTTAAAATTTGGTCCAGTTTTATAATAGTTCAGCTGAATTCACGCACTTTGTCCATCCCTAGAAAATATCCATAGAGTTCCCCAATTATACCTGTTTAACATTCAGAAAATTAGAGAGAATAGCTGTCTTGGATTCTCTTGTTGTACTTTCTCGTTTACTTTTACTCTTTTCTTCTTTACCTGTGACTTCCAATACCGTGGTTGTGCCCACATATGATGTCAGTTATCCCAGGGAGACACCTTACACGAAGAAGCTACTGCTTGTCTCAAGCTTTGTTTAGTCTGTCAGCTCTCTTAAAATTCTGAGTTGTATTTTATTTTCAATTTTCAAAATGCTCCAACATAGAGTTTAGTTTGGGTTAGTCTTGTTTTTGCCACAATTAACATTTTCTAACTAGTAAGGTATTAAGTTGCCTATTTATACAACTTATTGTTTCAGGGTGTTGGATTCTAACTCATATGAGAAGTTGCAAAGGATGTTAGTAATTCATCTGGGTAAGTGTAGTTTAAATTTACTGGGGAGGATGCCATTTCCGGATACGGAATTGGTGATGTTGTTTTGCTGTACGACATTGACTGAGTATGTGAAGTCTCCAGTCAAAGATCAAGTCTACAAGGTAATGTAGGCCTCTACTTTTGGATATATGCATCAACAAATTTTTTACACGCCACCTTCATGAAATGTTAATTGCAGATTGCTCACAGGATGTGTTCTTCATTGTTTGTACTGCGGGATAGTAATTCCTTGTATATCACGGACATATTGGATTGCATAGTTCTCGAGTGCAAGGTACCCATCACTACATATTCTACTCAGGGTGCTATATATTCTATCATTTGTATATTACGCATATTTAGATGTTTTATTGGGCTTCTTTTGTTTATTTTTTGTTTTTTCTATTTATAGGATTATATTTTTTTAAAAGCTTGTTTTCCATCTAAATAATAAAGTTTATATTTTCTTGTTGGAGCTCTTTATTCATGCTCTATTCTACTATATTTATCCTTTCAGGTTGAGGAAGGAAACACGGGGTTAGAATTTGCTGAACTTGTTTATTACTGTGTGAATAAATGTCAAACTGCAAATGCTAGTTTTTGTTGTGCATTTGCAGCGTATTTGAACAAAATAGCGGAACATTTCAAACAGGTATTCTTCTAGGAAGGTTTCTCTCGTGTATGCTTTTCAATTACAATGCTATTCTCCACATTCTGTATTCCACTTTGATTGAAGAAACTGGGCAGGTTATGACACCCATTAATTCAATACTGAGGCTTTATGCTGCTGGATTGCTCCTTGTTAGTTGTAATTTAAGGTCCAGAACTGGAGATCTTGCATCACCTGGCAGTGCAGAATTTGGGTGTTTGCTTGGAACTTTACTTGAAAACAAGAAAATACTTCAGAATTCACCGTCATTGCTTGGTTCCTTGCATATTTGCAGCAAAAGTAATTGTATGTCGTCCAGCATGGAAGATCAATCCCTAGCTGGTATCCCATGCACACCATCGGGTTTCAATAGCCAGGCTTATATGACTTACAAGTCAGTTTATGTAGAGGCATTGAAATTTCTATGCCAACCACTTGCTAAATCAATTAATTCAGAAAGGAAACAATTAGTTACTGAAGTGGATGATGCTTCAGATATGACTATGATGTCCACTGTCCAAGATGCATTCCATACACTTTGTCATCTTATACTTTCGAGTTCAAGGTATAGTATATCCAGTGAACTTTTCTCTTCTTTTACGCTGATTTTCTTGTGATGCTAATAATAAAGAGTAGTTTCTAAGCTCTTTTTTTTTTGTTATTTGGATTTTATAGAAAATAAGATATCTTAACAGGTTTGGAATAATTTCACGCTGTATTGTTTTCTATGACAATATCTAATTTCCACTTCTTATGGGCTGCAGCTTCGAGCCTAAAAACAATGGAGATGGATTTGATGAAAAGAACAAAACAGTGCTTAATGTAGTTGTAGCCGCCTTCACCCTTTCCATTAGAACCAATCTTAAAGTCGAGGTTCTCCTTTTTACCTTGAAATGATCATATTTTTACTACAATGGTTTTTCAACTAAAGAATAAGATATTCAATTTCTGAAACTAACAGCAGAGTGTCAGAATATTATTGGATCTTGTGTTATAACGGCTAAATAGTTTTTTGTTGGTGTTTCAGGAGAGCAAGCAATTAATTAAGCAGATCATTGCTAGCAAATGGATTGAAACCGAAGGAATAAATTACATAATTGCTTGTCTCTACAATATTGCTGTAGTTTTGTACAGAAACAGGCAACTAGAAAAGGTATTTCATTTATTTTTTTGTTAAAATATTCCATTTAATGATAATATATCACAAACGTATATTTGCTTCTTGAGATGTTTCCACAAGGAATTCATGTGCTCTTGGTCACAGATTTGGAAATCCAAGATTGTAAAAGAGATATTGTACCAGAAGCTTTATGACTTAATGAGAGCTTTTAGATGTCAGTCAGACTACTGAAGTATAGATAAAAGAATTTCTTGAATCTTATTTGATACATAATGATTGTTTTAGCCTGAAATCTTAAGATATTTACTAAGGGTTCATGTATTTTGATTTTCTTAACTCTACCATGCCTGCTTTACAAGGCCACTAGGGTTGAACTGAAGCAAACAACTCACTCTGTTACTTGTGCTAAAGGTGCACTCTACTTTGAACTGAATCAAAGAACTACTTGCTAGGACACAATCATTTTCAACTTTCCATTAGTTTCAAGAAATAGAAATGCAGCAATTGGTAATAATAAATGTGTGAAAAAGTGTTTCTATCTACGTGGAAACATGCATAAACTGTGTAAAATCACCAGCAGCCATGTGAGATTTCTATTTTCTTACCCTTGATTTTGACTCTGCAAAATTAAAGAAATAGAAATATTTAGATTTCAGTGCTTTACTTTAATTTCTGTCTGACATATCACTGCAGGCTTCAAAGGTGCTAAACTTGTGCTGTAAAGCTTCATGGCTGTGTATTAAGTATCATTGTGCTAACCTGTCAGAAGGTACTTTGAAGGATTTTGTAATGGAGGCTTGCACCAGAAGTGCTCTTCTTTTAGATATTATGTATGATGTCAACAATGTAAAGATAAACAAAAAGGTGATCGAGATCCTTAACAACTGGTTCACTGCTAATGATTTGTTTGAGAAACTTCCAGCTCCAATACCTGTTGTAAAGCAGTGGGTGAAGGTAACATTTTTGAAGTATTTACTGTTAAGTAATTTGGAAGGTTTCCCATTTCAGTTCAACTTTACTTTTTTAGTCTCACTGATTGTTTTGGTACTGGTAATGGTATGCAGATAGAATGTAAACGTGCTACGCAGGTGGGTGAGAGAATTGATTCTCCTAGCTTGTATTGCATACTGTCATCTTCTATGCGATTGTCAAAGAGGAATATTGCCGTGATCTTGGAGCAGGTTCAGTCTCTCTCTGTGTATATTTCCTTCATATAGAATTTTCATCATATTTTGCTGCTATTTGTTCAAATTTATGCATATTTGCCCCGTTTGTCAGTTGCCTTTTTTTATTCTTATTGCCTGATTAGGAGCTTACTGCATATGAGGAGATGAGTTTTAAATACTCCGAAATATGTCACAAAATGCAAATGAAAATCACGGATATTCTTCTGCAAGACGTATATATCACTCCAGATAGTCGTTTTCAAATGGCACAAATTCTAGTGAGAAAGGGAAAGGCAATCAGGGTTAGGGGCATGGGTGGTCTCAGGGAATGCATCCAGTGTCTGTCAGAAGCAATAGCTATTATGGTAAGCCTTTTGGTTCTTCTGTTTTCCCTCAAACATCTAACCTCTCTTTTTTGTAAAATATTTTATGTTGAAGATGTATGTGCATTTAATATAATGTAATTTCTCTTCAACAGAGGGATATTTCTGGTGACATATGTACTGATAGTAATTCCATTCATCATCAATTGTGTGTGACATATTGCTTGCGTGCAATCTGTACACAGGAAGCTGAATCTAATTCGAAGGTACCAAAAATATGCTTATAACTTTCACTGTCAATAAAGTATTCATTTTTTTTAAGAAGGACAGTTATCATTGGCAATGTCATGATCATTTAGTGATATTAAATTCAACAGTTTCCTTGTTAAGGCTTAGCTTGGTTTCTTTTATTATGTTGAGGGATGGGGCTGCTTTGCACCATTAATATTTTTTCCTTTTCTTTTGCTTTGTAATAATATTTTTTTTCTTTTTCTCCCTTAATAAATTCCTTTTATTGACAAAAGCTTATCTTGCTTTATACACCAAGCAGAAAATCTTTGAAGATGTCAAGGCTGCTTTGGATCTATGGTTGAGTAAATCACATCTTAATCACTTAGAAGAGGGAGATTGTTCTGCATTATCTGACAGTTTAATGATTCTGTTCTATAACATAGTTGATTTACTACAATTGAAGGTCTGCTTCCCTTTAATCATTTTTGGTTTCTGTAGTTTTTGTGTAAGATTTATAGTCACGGTTTCTTATTTTCATGGCATATCTTCAGGGTTTCATGGAACTGTTCAATGATGCATATCGACTGGTGATTAAAATGTTTAAATGGAAGAATGTTCCAATTGAAAAGTGGTTGACCTTAATGTGGGAAAGTAGAAATCTATGTCATGCTCTCTGTGTTTCACCTGTTAGTGAGGAGTTCATCATGAACTCATTGGACGAGTTCAGAGAACTTTCAGATATTAATTTCTGGATACGTTATCTTCAGGGAAATCAATCATCATTGATAGGGTTTCAGCAGAATTTTTCTTTCTTATTTGCCAGCTCTCATAGGAATTCCAGCAGTCATGAGAGCTCTTTTCAAACAGACATCACAATTGATGAAGTTCAAAAAGAAGCTCTTGATCTGATTTCAAATGTAAGCTCAGTTTTAGACAGAACTTACCACAATCTCTTTTTATCCAAAATCATCACTCTGTTCTCTATTAATCTTCTCCCAGGTTCCTGTCCCAAGTCATTCTACATTTCTTGCCGGTTGTCTTTTTTATGATTTGTGCCCAAGACTTGTTGCAAATGGACAGTTAATAGAGGTAAGTTGTATTAGTTCTGATTTCAATTCTTATGTTATGGATAACCAGTCCCTTAGCTTCTAAACTAAAGACAAGTGATATTTGAAGCATGTTCTTGATTGTCTTAAGTCGTACTGTTTGTGTAAAAGATTACAAGAGTGATGAATTTGTTATTGCTTTTGAACTGTTGATGTTCATGTTTCTAACTGAAATTGGTTTGGACTTTTAGATGCGATAACTTGTGTCCCTAAGCTTCACTTGATTGAGTACGTGAATAGTGAAGATGTATTCGGGCTAGGTAAAGTGGAGATGAATATAGGAATGTAAAAGAATAGTATGTCCATTTACATGATTATAGTCTAAATATCTATTCAATTTCCTCTTCCCATTTTATATTAAACCCAATCAGATCTTAATTCTTTAACAAAGCATAATAATTTTTAACTTCAGAAATATTTGCCTTTCTTTAAATATATGTCTTTCTTTTAATATATGCCTTTCTTTTTTAAAACTTACATTGTTTGAGAAACTTACAGTTTTTTTTTCTTTGAAAATGTATTAGGCTCTTTCCTCTGCAAAAGAAGCTCATAGATTACTTGCTAAACTCTTCCAAAGGAAGTTTACATATAATGTTCAGACGCAGAATGAAGAGCACCATGTAATAGTTGATTCCTCAAAGAATATTATAGATAGTGTTGAGGATATTGGATTAAACCTATCAGCTGTGAGGGAAATTTTTCTATTTGATTCTATATCATGGGACTTGAAAGACAGTTATCTTAGTGCATGGAAAGTTATGCAGTGTTATCTTGAGAGCACACTTCAGGTTTGATTTCTATCCCATAGTCCTCATATATGAAAGTAAATATGTTTAGACTAGGCCTTCAACAACATTTGCACTTGCAGGTAGGAATCATCCATGAAATGATTGGAGATGGAGCTGAGGCTGAAACCTATCTAAAATGGGGGAAAGCCATATCCTGTTCACTAAATCTGCCTTTGTTTACAGTTGCTTTCTCTTGCTCTTTAGGTATAAAATTTACTTTTGCATTTTTTTCTCTCTGACTGGATTGATATGCTTCCATTCATTGGATGGTATGAAATTGATTTGCCATTTCTGTGCTGTGTTTTACTAGGAAAACTATACATTAAGAAAAGACATTGGGATTTAGCAGAAGAGGAACTTCAAAGTGCTGAACAGATTTTAAAGGAAAACAGCACATCATTTTGTTGCTCAAAGTGTAAATTGAAGCTTGAAGTTACCCTGTATGAGTATCTTGGAGATTTATGTCAAAGTAAATTTGGCACCTGTGACGGGGTTATGTCTAAAGAGACTGCAAAAAATTGGTATTTGTCAGCTCTGGATAAACTGAATCTTTCCGAGTGGAAAAATCCTCTTAGTTGTCCTGAAGATGGCAATGATGGAACTGCAACTGATACAAAATGTCCTGCTGGTAAGACTTGTACTTGCTTTATAATGAAAGAAGCTGGTGAAAATATAAATAAATCCATGAAAGCAGGGCGAGAAACCAGAAAGACAAAAAATGCCGCAAAGGTTTTACCAAAGGAACTACACTTAGTGGATCAGAACAAATCTAGGGTAACTCGTTCTAGATATAGATCTTCTCAGAGTGAAGATACAAGCATTTACAGGAAGTCAGAAGTATGTGAAACTCTCCAGGAGAATCATGTTTCTGATTCATCTGATGGACTTAGTAAAAATGGGACAGTTTTGAGCAAGACAGGTTGTCCCTTTAATTCAAGGTGTGCAACAACTTGTGTTCTATCGAAAATGAGGTGTTGGTACTGTCTTCCATCTGAAGTTGTAAAATCTGGTTTACTAAATGATTTTATTAATCTTAAATGGGAGTTTGTCCGGAGGCAACTTTCAATGAAGCTACTCAGCCGAGTAGGTATGATTGCCCTTTCATATCTGCTTTTCATTCAGTTGCTGAGTAAATGCAAGTATCATTCAGTTGACATCTACATATGGTCCTTCTCATTTTATTTTCAAAACACTTTTGTAGTTTACATGCCTTTTTTTTTGCTAAGGTAAACTTGAGAATTTCTTTTCCAAATTTGGACAATTTTTCATACTGAATTTACCAGTTTCCCAAATTTACCACTTTCTTGCTTGCTCATTTAGGGCATTGTATTTATTTATTGGATAAAGTTGTTTGCTTCTTTAATTTCCTAATATGTTTCTTTACAGTGAAATGCTTTGCGTATCCTGGTCAAATTGATGAAACACATAAATTTCTTCTTAGAAGCATATCAATTCTTGTCAGCAGAAACCCATTCTACCATGCGCTTTCATCTATTCCTCTAGATTATTTTAATCATTTCGTTGCAAGGGAGATTCCGGGAGATGTATTTACTATTGAACGCTCAGAAATAGTTCATGACATATGCTGGTATTCTTTGAAGAGCTATCATTCCAAGCATGCTAGGTATTTGTCCCAATTAGTTTGATTCATACATGTACTTTCCTATTTTTTTATGAGAAAACAAATTTATGTGCATATTCATGTCCAAAATGTACTTTATCCTTATCTTCCTGGATGTAGCTGTGACTGATTAACTGACAATTGTCACGTCTTTTTTTATGTGCTTTAATAAATGTTCACGTTGTTCATATGTATTTATAATCAGAATCAATGTTCCTGCTTAAAGAGTACCCTCTTGATCAATAAGGAAATTTTATGTGCTTTATCCTTATCTTTTGGATGTAGCTGTGACTGATTAACTGACAATTGTCACGTCTTTTTTTATGTGCTTTAATAAATGTTCACGTTGTTCATATGTATTTATAATCAGAATCAATTTTCCTGCTTAAAAAGAGTACCCTCTTGATCAATAAGGAAATTTTACTTATAAGCTTGCTGCAGTTGAAATTTTTGTTTGGTATTTCATCTTAACTAAACTACACGTTTTGCTGCTTATTCACTGTTAATGGTGTTAATGGTCTGACATTGCATATATTTCCCTAAAAGAGATCCTCTACTAAAATTCAGAGTTGAAGGAAAATAAATGAATTACACTTTGATTAATATCTTGTCTCTGAAATTGTATTAGAAAATGTTCCATTTTCTTAATATTCTGATCAGCCAGATCCTTCTGTTCTTAAGGAGATGTTGATTGAATGTCATTGCTTGGTATTTTGCTATATCATGTTGCTCCTCTTGAAACATTGTCTTGCAAGGGGCTATTTTTTAATTCCTGACACTCTGATTTTGCGTTACAGGAACATTATCGGTAATCTGTCGTCCATAAAGTTTGAAGACCTGGCTTCTTGGTTGATGTTAGCCTTTGTACTTTCTCGCGAGATTCCTATAATCTTTCAAAAGGTCATACATCTTTATCTTCCAATTATTGTTAAGGGACAATTTTCACTTAATTGATTATTTGGACAGTTTCATGATCGTGAATACTATCATTTTCTTGGTTGTAGATTCATAGTATTCCAAATTACTTGTCATGACTGTTTTTGAAACATGAAATAAAGTTGAACCCCTTGGAGTTCTTGACATCTCTTCCCTTTTATAATGTTTACATTTATGGTAGCTGAAATCCGCATTCCATATTTACAATACTTTATTATTTATTCTCTTTCATGTTGATAATTGAAACTTAAGTGCAATATTCGAGAATTTAGAAATTTGATATAACGTATCATGATATGCTTTATTTTCTGTAAAGCAGTTGCAGTATATTCTGGAGTGCAAATGTGTGTGGGGTTTCTTAATCCTGACTCTTAGCCTTTTGATCTCTTCCTTTGTTACTTTCCTACCACCAATTGGGCAAGTTTATGACCTTTGTGTGCTGATGATACTCTGACAGGTGTCAAAATTACTTGCTGTGATGTGTGTAGTTTCTTCCATCAGCAAGCAATTCTCTCTGTTGTCTTTTAGCAGAGTTTTGGGTGAAAATTATTGGTCTTCATATTTCCACCAAGCTTCAATTGGAACTCATCTTACTCATCAATTTCTTTCACATCCAACTGGGAGATGCAAGGTAGGCATATCTTGTCTATCAATCTAAGGAATTTTATATATGCATTATGAACACTGACTTCTGAATAGAAGCACTGATTTTTGGTTTAGCAATTGGAAAATCCTGAATGTTGCACTCATTATTATTCAGTTTTTGCCATACATTAGTAGCTATATGACATTTTTTATTTTATACTCATGTCTGTTACCCATGTGAACTGAGAAACCATAAGGGACTAGCTTCTGATTTCACATTTTCATCCATTTTTTGGGGTATTCTACTAAGCCTAAATGGCATAATGAACTTTCTAATGTTTGGGAAATCTGAGCTCTTAGTGATCTTAAAGAGTGATTTCTATTGGTCCACAATGTTTATGCTTTTTGTAGGAGGCACTGCAATCCCTTTTGGCATCCCTCCATTTGTGCTTTAGAAGGACCGGAGATTATATAATTTAGGATCATTTGACGACATTGTAGTTCAAAATCATCTTTTAGCAAGTAAATAACATTTTAAAATAAGCCTCATGACAAGTGTAGTAGTTTTTGAAGAGCATATTCTTTTTGCACAGGCCTCTGAAAGTGAGATTTAACGCAATGCTTATCCATAGATAATCCTAAACCCTAAACGTGCATTTGACCCTACAAATTATGCATTTCAGATCCTTGCACAGTTCACACACTTACATGAATGCTGATTATTAGTACAACACAAGGTGTATAAGATTTATTGCTTGTTCAATGCTGTATTGTGCCTTTTGAAGCACAGTTCCTTAAATGTAAATAATATAAGTACAATTTCAGGGTTTACATGTTACGGGATCTTCTAGCATCAGGGAGTGCACATCTGGCTCACTCAGGTAGCAGGTTGTTCTTTTTGCATTGTAAAGCAAGCAAAGAATTGGTTGACATATAACTTGAAGCAATGATCTCGATGTCTTTGTTCCTTCCTGTTGCAGGCTCGTGCCTGATACCACTGTAGATCTTGCAGAATATGTGAAGAAGTTCTTGGCTGGTCTCCCATCAACAACTATCATCAGTATAAGTTTGCTTGGGCATGATTATATTAGTTTACTACAGGAATTGTTGTCTTATCCCACATGTGTTCAAGCATGGATGCTGGTATCAAGACTGAGCTTTAAGAACGATCCTGTTGTAATGTTATTGCCACTTGATTCCATTTTACAAGGTATTTAGCTACTGTAAACACATATATACAACTCTGATATAAGTGTTAAGCTTATCCATTTGAACTTATAAAGGTAATCTAAAATTTTTCATCACCATCTTCAGATGAGGATGATGTGAGTACTGGTTCGGGCACCTTTTTGAACTGTGAGGAACATGGTGAAAAATGGCGTTGCCCATGGGGTTTTACAGTTGTTGATGATGTGGCTCCAGCATTCAAAACAATTTTAGAAGAAAATTACTTGTCAACAATATCTCCTTTTGAAGATACAACACAGAATAGGATGTTATGGTGGAAGCGGAGAAAGAACCTCGATCACCGTCTTGATAAATTCCTGAGGTGGGTGCACTACATCGTGATTTCATAAGTTAATTTGCTTTCACTTTGATTTAAGAATGTACACTGTACATTCTGCAGTTTTTTCACGTTGACATCATTGTCTTGGGCGGTGGTAGTCTTAACTTTTTTAGAAATTAAATGTTATCTCTTGTGCTATTATCATATCTCACTAGGAATCTTGAAGAGTCGTGGTTTGGTTCATGGAAATGTCTGCTTCTTGGAGAATGGTTGAACTGCAAAAATTTAGACTTGGTGCTTAAGAATCTTGTGAATGATTTAAAATCTAAATGCAAATTGGATGCTAACGAGGGCCTTCTTAAAATTATTCTCGGAGGCTCTAAATATGTTTGTGATGGGAAAACATTGGTTTCTCAACTATGCTCGAAGAAAGACTGCTACATTGCTAAAGTAGGATATTGTGATGAAGCAAAAAAAGGGATATTGTTAAACACCAATGGATTTGGAATGTCGTCTGAGGTTGCTTTTGAACTGTTAAGCGAGGCAATAAATGTGCTGGAAGTGGATGACTCTATGAACAGAGAACCTATAATTCTTGTGTTGGACCATGAGGTGCAGGTTAGTGAGTTATTTCTGACTCGCTTACTATGTAGTTATGAATTAATTTTAAGCATTAAGGTCTACTATTTGATGTTCGATGGTACAGCAAATTAATAAAACTCTTCTATGGTTTTAAATTTATTTCAACTCTCATGAATATAATATCTGTTTTTTTTTCTTTAAAGATTTTATTAACTGACATTTATGTGCTTATAATTGACATTTGAAGCGGCAATATTTTCAACAGATTTGACCAAATTGTTTATATTCAATTCTGTAATTTCTTATTTGCCAGTCCTTTAACACATCTGCCAAGTGAAATTTGTGGCTTAGTTTTAAGAAAAACAATTGCTGCAAGCAAATGTCATTTTAACTTATGTTTCAAAACTGAGCTATGTATGTATTCTTGGTTTTACCTGTTGCCTGATGTGTTTATTTTTACTATTGGCTTCAACATCTACTACTGCAACAGATGCTTCCTTGGGAAAACTTGCCCATTCTACGGAAACAGGAGGTTTATCGCATGCCTTCTGTGAGCTGCATTTCGGCTGTTCTTCTCAAAGGCAGCGACCATAAGGAGCCAGTAGAAAGGAATTTAGTGCCCTTTCCTTTGATAGATCCACTGGATGCTTTTTATTTACTAAATCCAGATGGTGATCTCAGTGGCACTCAGACTGAATTTGAGAATTATTTTAGAGACCAAAACCTGGAGGTAATGTATAGTTTGAGTTTTATGAGACTACAAGGGAGGAAATATTGCACATTCTTTTATATCCCTGCTAATTCTTTTATCTATTAGTCTACTCAGTATGTTTTCTTTTATCTTTTTGTTTTTTACAGGGAAAGGCTGGTTCGAGACCCGCCATCAAAGAATTGGCTTCAGCATTGGAAAGTCATGACCTTTTCATATATTTTGGACATGGAAGTGGTAACATGTTTTGCATAATACTTAGTATATGTGCAATTCCCTGTGACTCCCTATATTTATATCACTGACTAAAAGCGTTTTTCCAGGAGCTCAGTACATTCCTAGGCAAGAGATTCAGAAACTAGACAAATGTGCTGCTACGCTTCTGATGGGGTGCAGTAGCGGTTCATTGACCTTACCTGGTCAATATGCACCCCAAGGCATTCCCCTGTCATATCTGCTGGCTGGTTCTCCAGCAATTGTTGGCAATCTATGGGAAGTGACAGACAAGGATATCGATCGATTTGGTAAGGCAATGTACGATGCATGGTTGAAAGAAAGATCAGATATGTCATCAGAATGCTGTCAATGCAACTTACTGTCCGAAGAATTTGAGGCCATGAACTTGAAGGGCTGCAAGGGTAGAGCAAAGAGGAAGGCTCCGCAGAAGAAATTACAGTTGGCCGAGAACGAGTCACCTAAGAACTGTTGTCACAGACGCAAAATTGGAGCTTTCATGGGTCAGGCCCGGGAAGTTTGCACTCTTCCTTTCTTGACAGGGGCATCTCCTGTATGTTATGGGGTTCCCACCGGAATTTGGAAGAAAAGGAACATTTAGTCTAACTATTCCGACAAGAGTCACCTCCACAAGCAGCATTTATATTTTTTAACTTTTATTTAATTTATTTTTTCTTTCATTCATCTCTGTCGTTCCATACGCAAGAAGAGCAAAGGAGAATTTGTATCCATCTGTACGAGTTCAATTTGTATATATGTTCTGATAAAGGAAAATGTTGTATTCTTAACACATTAATATTCCATTAAAAAACTATTTGTATTTTTACTATGATCACTCCAACTGTAGTAGTCGCATTGCAGTGTGTAACAGTAAAATAGTGTAACAAACAAAGCATTAGTTTAACTTTCATGTTAACAACCTAATAATATCTCAAAGAACTCCGTACACTAAATAATCATTTTTTTTCTTTTTAAAACGCATGAGATCATTTTAGGTTGAATGATTTAGTAAATCAAATTTAATAGTTCAATTAGATAAAATATTCTTTACAGGATTATTTTCGTAATATATCAGACTTTTTTTGTCGATTATATTCAACAATTTACTAATATGAAATATTATCTGTTTCATTCAACTATGCCAATCGTCATGTAAATAAAAGAAACACGAAAAATGCATTCTTCTTTCACTTTATCTTTTTAATTTTTATTTTTTTTTATTTCATTTAAAAAATCATATCCAATATTTATATAAATAAATAAAATACAAAATTGAAATGAAACATAATTAGCGTAATTATGTGTGTTAGGGTTGTGGTTTTCTTCACTCGTCCAGTTCTTTCAAAATTCAAAACAAATAAAAATATAAAATATGCATATCGAAGCTTGCTTTTCCAAAGTTTAATCTGAACAGTTAAATAGTTTACTAAAAACTTTAATGATTATTATACAGTTGGCTTGTAGCACCTATAATAGAGTGGGAATTAATAACAAAAATTCAAATTTAAATCGATTGTGGCAGGATGAGACCTACCGCGCGTCGCCAACCCAAGGACTCTTTCCTTCCTCCACCGCCACCCACTCCGGTCGACTTCCACCGCCGCCAGTACCCCACCCGCGACTCCGACGTCAGCAGCCGCCCCTCATCCGTTGGTGTCGGCGGACGCCCCACTCTCGATTTCTACAAAGAGCGCCAGTTCCAGCAAACGGTAGTTTCCACCATCAACTCCTTCCTCTCCTCGCACAATTTCCCAATCACCTTCAAAACAACCTTCCCCTCTGCCAAAGACATCCTCGAAACCCTAAAATTCCTCCTTTCCCTCCTCGATTTCCCCTCCTCCAAACTAGAAGAGGATCTTCCTTTCCTCCTTAAACGCCTCAATTACCCTTTCAAAATCAACAAATCAATTCTCCGTTCCCCAGCCGCGCCTCACCAATGGCCAAGCTTCCTCGCTCTCATTCACTGGCTAGTCCAGATCGCCAAATTTCACTTCCACATCTCTTCTTCTCCCAAACAGCACAACGCCATCAACCAATACACTGTCAGCAGTTACATGCACTACATCCGCGGCGACGACGATGCCGTCGACGAAGTCGACCGCAACATCCAGGAGAAGATCCAACACCAGACTGCCGCGGCCCAGGAACGCCTCGACGAGACGCGGCGCTACGCGGAGGAGCTGAATGCTGAGCTGGAGCGGCTCCGGACCGCGCCCTCGCCGAAGGAAGCGCTGGAAAAGGAGAAGGCAATTCTGGAGAACGACGTAAATAAGTTTCACAAGATGATCGATGAGCTTTCGTCGCGGATCGAGCAGGCGGAGAAGGCTTTGGCGGAGAAGGAGAAGCAGTTGGACGCGAAGGAGGCGGAGAGGGGGAGTATCTACGAGGAGAACGAGGAGCTGAAGCGGCGCGTGGAGGCGCAGACGTTCAATGCGATGGACGTGGAGAGGATGAAGAAAGAGTTACATGCGGTGGAGAGGGACACTGCAGAGGCTGAGCTTGAGAGAAATGCTTGGGAAGAGAAGTCGTGGGATATCGACACCACTATCTCGCACAAACTCAACGACCTAGAAGCTCTCGCTCTGGACTGTAACCAAGCCCTTAAGAGGTCACATTTTTATCACCATTTTCATTATTCACAGTCATATTATGAAGAAAATTGTGTTTAATGCTAGCTAAAGGATATTGTGGTGAGTCTTGAATTCATTTTTATTCTTACGTCAATGTTACTGATTGAGTGGTTTTAGGTTGAAGATTGGGAATGGATTTCAGTATGTGTTAAATGGCAAGGGGACTACTCCTGCTGAGATAATGGGCATTGATCACAAAACCATGCTGAAGCCTGCGCTTAGATCCTTTGCTGATGAAATAAAAAAGGTTTCTATGGTAAAACAGGAAGAGTGCATTTCTTATCAGCAGAAGTCTGGTGAAAATGCTGCGAGGCTTGAAGGGAAAAGAAATCAGCTAGCAGCAGTACAGTTGCGCATTGATCAAGTAAGTGCATTGTCGTGTGTATTTGGCGGTGTTTGTCACTTGGTCTGAACTATTGTACAGGAAACTAGTTTTCATTTGTTTTTTGAGTGTGAGTAGTGGATTGAGAATTCGATATAATAGACGATTTGCTTGGCACAGATAATGACAAGGGTAGTAACACTTACACTAGAAAGTTAAAATGTTAGCTTGCCTTGCATTGATTCCTGCTTTCTCCAATTGAAACTTGCACAGCTAGAGTATATATATTTTAGGCTTTTGTAGGTAGCAATCCGTAACAAATGTTTTTTTCTTCTTTTTAAATTCAGATCACATGTCTTATTTCCATGACTCCTAAGCAAGACTACGTGTTTCTCGCTATTTAAGATGAAGACTGGTCCAGTATGAATTTTTTTTGTTTTTGTTTTAATAAGGAAAATATTCATATAGATTAGGATAAAATATACAGATCACATATTGGACAGACGAGTAATTTTTCCTTGTGATGACTTCTGTTTGACTTCCATTTCTGTTGCTTGTTGATTAATCTACCAGATGGAAGCTCAACTAATCAAGAAAAAGAAGGAAACACAGGAATACACAAGCGGGTGTTATGCTGAGGCTAAAAAAATGTTGGAGGAAGTGCAGTTAGCAGATCATGAAATGGATATGATGGAAAAAGAGGCAGCGAAGGTTCTCAAGGTAATTTCTTTTTGTGATTATCTATTTAATAATATATTGAATTTGAAATGCCAAGAATCCTTCAAGTTAAGGAGAATGTGCTTGTTATGTTGTTGCATTGATAAGCCAGTTTCACTGTTTCCTACAGTTGAATGAATGTTTATCTAACATGCTATCATCTTTCTTACATTGTATTGTTGTGTTTCTATGATCTTTTTTCTGAGTTCTTATTCATACCGTGCACCTAAACGAGTGTTTTTGTGCGAGTATTTTGACCGCATAATAGTTGCTATGTTCTTTTTCTAGCTTCTTCGGAGTTATTTTATGCTTAGTCCGTGTTGATGGCCTGCGGGGAAGTACCACCAGGCCCAGAATAAGAAATAATCCAAGTAAAATATGTACCTGTTTTTGGTATAACCCCAAAATTATAAACACAACCTATTTTTAAATTTTGAATGTAGAGAAGTGTGTTTTTCCTTTCTTTACTGACGTGTGATTTACGTGACAATACACTATCTAATAAACCTCATTTTTGTCAAGATATCCCAATTGCAGTTGCAGGAAACGATTAAACAAAGTGAAGAAGAAATTCAAATGGGTGCTGGCGAACTCTTTAAGTTGGTTGATTCAGTCTCTAAGTTCAAAGAATATGTGGGGTCTAAAATTTCAGAGATGAGGAGGGATCTATCAGAAACTGCAGCTGCTGTCTCAATTGCGGTAGGGGGACATGTGGAGAAAAAAATGAGACTTCATCAATTTTAGATATTACTCACATGTCAATTGGCCTTACAAATTTGTTTATGTAGTGTGATATTTAGACAGTGATGATTTGACGCCTTTTGTACAAAAATTTCTATGGCAACTAGTCTTTATAAAGTTAAGGTTCAAATAATATTTTTCATTAAATTTATGTAATTGTTTTCCCAATTTACGTCGTTCTGTCAGTTTCAGGATGGAGAATCCGGACCGCTGCAAATCATCAATGTTAGCCATTTGATCAATTTGATATCGTCTTTTCACACCCAATACCATACCTCAACCCAAGGAATTTCTTGTTGTATTGATTTATGGTAGTCAGATTGTGTCACCTGCTGCCTTTTCTCCAGAAATCTTTCCAACATTAACAACCTCCATGACGTTTTTTTTTTTAATCTTCTCTTCTAGCATAGGCATCCAACTTGGGGAGATAGTTTGGGTTGGGCTGGTGGAGTAATTTGCATGTCGTTGATAGGGTCGTTTTGAGGGAAAGAGGATGGAGCCAAACGTTTATATTTGGGGGTGTTACACCCTGCACTTCCAACCTTTTCATCCTGTACCTTTCAACTTTAAGAAAATGTCAATTTCGTCCTTAATTAAAAATGCATTTAATTTATAGAAAATTAAAAAGAATCTGGTCAAATATAATTTCTATTATTATAATAGTTATATTAGTTATATTAATAATTTCACCTGTCTTAGTTTGATCAATTTCATCTCACCTGTTTTACCTGTCTTAGTTTGATCAATTTCATCTTCAATATTGAGATGAAAAAGGTTAATCATGGTCATTCTGAATATTATGATGATTCTGATAGTGGGATGGATGATGATGATATGTTCAGGAATGATACATATCTTGCCCAGATATTCAAAGAAAAGAAAAATCATCCTGGAGGTGAAACTACCCATTCCCAGCTTGTATTGTTCAAACTTCGAATCCTTTCATTGTTGGAAATTTTCCTTCGTGAAAATCCAATTGCTTATAGTATTTATCACTTCTTGGGCTACCTTTATTAGCAACTACTATTCTCCTGTACATATATGTAATAAGGAAAGTTAAAAAATGAATAATACTATTTCACATCTTACAATTACATTTTACTAGGACTATAATAATCAAGGTGTTTTTATCACACTTTTCTCCAAATCACCTTGTATTGTCCTAGGTAGGTATAAGTAGTTGTTCTTCTAAGTTTTCAGTATTTCAACTTCAAATCGTATGGGTGAATACCTGTCAAAGATATTATGACATTCAAATCAGTAATTTAGGCGATCGGTTATTGCATATTCACAATAAATACAATCACTTATTTTCTTATACCTCATACTCATATTTATAGATTTCGAGATGGAATTGCGATTAGCACAACTATCATTGCGGTCCAATACTTGATAAGTATGCTTAACTTGTAAACTTAATTATAGATTGTACTTAAGGTTTTTTAAAGTTTGTGGTCGGTCGGTTGTCCCATTTACCTAATTGACCAGTCGAAGTAACATATTTAATCCTTTGTCCATACGATATGTGGTTAACTGTGCGAATGTATAATACAACAACATTGATCGGGTAAAATAATTTTAATTGTTCAATTAGAATATTCATGAATAACCTCTTGTAAGTATCAATAAAAAACTATTTAAAATTATATTTTATAGATTTATACTTTTATTAAAATTACTTTTTTAACTTCTAATTTGTGTCCTTTTGTTTATTTTTTTAATGAATATATTTACGAGTATTTATGAACATTTACTACTAGTGTTAAACAAATTAGGGATATATTTTATATGAATACAGATTATTTTAGGCAATTTCCGGATTTAAAAAGAGAGATACATAATTTTTTCAATAACAATTTAATATAAAATGATAAATGAGTAGCAAAATATAAGATAATGATAATTTGAAAACATTTTTTTACTATAATAGAATTAGTACTCCCTCCCACTTATGTCATCCTTTAAAGTTTGTGCATTTTTATTATTAACTTTTATTGATTAAGAGTGATTCTACTTAACGGTTCCTTTTCATAAAAAAGTCAAAGTACTCTATTTTAAAAAATGTGTATAGAAAATTAATATTTTGAATTTGACTGAATATAAATATAAGACTAGATAAGACTGATATGCGGATGTTCTTATAAGTGGATATTATGTATACAATACAAGCATTAGCATATTGCAGAATATTATAAAATATTTTTTATCCCTACAGACCTCATTTGTTTATTAATTTAAAGTATAATTAGTAATTTAATTTTTATATTTATTAAAAGTTCACTTTAATTTTTATATATTTTGTTTTACTGAGTTCAGTTTAATTAAACAAATAACTAATTAAACTAATTTAATTTTCATCTTTGTTTCTTTCTCTCTACTATAAAAAAAGTTGTGTAAAAAGTTATAGATGTGATGATGTGTAAAGCATTGCCTTAAGAAAGAAGAGATTGTTTATTATGTTCCATTTTGAATGTAAGAGAAAATGAAGAAGACAGGAACATCATTTTGATAGTTTCTTCGAAAGCTCTGAGCGACATTGCTTTTCTAAAACAAAGAAGAAAGGAAACTTTTCAACGACCAAATATGGGAAAAAGATTCCGAGGGAGGTTTCAAATAAAGCAAACCAGACTTCTAAAATTTCTACTTTAATTTCTCTTCTTTCGTCTTAAATCGCTAATTCTCTTTAATTAATGCATTATACCTTTTTTTTCCCTAATATGTCAATCAATTTTCTTATTTGTATTAAATGTGTGATTTATACTCCAACTTTTTATATTTTTAGTAATTTTATTTTCAAATGTAGGTTGAATTTTATCATGAGACATATTTATTTCCAATTTATTTTAACATATTTTTTTTTAATTCTAAATTTTGTTAGATTCTTAACACTTTAAATTATAGTTAAAGTAAAAGTTTTAACAACTAGAGGGTGTTTTCTGTTCTAATGGTTAATGTGTTGTATTTGTATGACTATTTTAGTCTTCATAATATATGTGTTCACCTCAATTAAGGTTTATCATGAAAATAGAAACATTCATTTTTGAAAGATAGTGAGAATCCTAATTTTTTTAAACACAAGAAGAAGAAGATGGATTGGTAAGAATGAATCTCTTCAAGTTGTAGGCATTTCTTAGTGAGAAAGAAAGATACTGTATATTATTGGTGTCTACTTCAAAGTATTGGCTAGTTGGCTTCAACTAATCAAATTATAATGTGACCAACTTGTGATACCTTTGAGCAAAGATTTGATATTTGAGAATCGTAATATCATCAAATTGATGTTGAAATAAACTAATTAAGTATTTTAGTCACCTCGTTCTTCAATTTAGATTCTTTTTTTTTCATACTTCATTATTTATTTATTTATATATATATATATATATATATATATATATACCAAAAAATTTTATAGGTCGGAAGATCTTTTATTCAAAAAGTTCACAAGATCAAAACATTCACAAAAAGTTATAACTAATCCATGAACCTTCTTTTTAGAAAAAAACATTCATTTTAAATAAAAAACATGCAATTAACTTCTAATATGTGACCATTATAAGTGTTTAATTTGTAATACCCTGGGTTAAAAGTAATATTTTTGAGCAAAGTTGTTTTTGATAAGAAGCATAGCAGGCCGAAAGAACGTTTCAGCCCAATTTATTAGACCCAGTGGGCTTTAATATTTCGCATCCTCACAGAGCAAGAAAGATAGAAACAGTTAAAACGTGAAGGATATCCACTTCAATTGCATCTATTCGTCAGCACCGTTTCAACTTTCAAGATAATCTTCATCGTCAATTGTCACTTTCAAAATGTTTATATTTTCCCAATTCCTGATGTCGACACCCACTTTCAAATTTGCATACAGTTTTAACTCACACGTGAAATTATATCTCCATAATAATATTCTTTTTTGGTAACACTTAATTCCTATTATTCAACCTCCGACCATTAATAATAATAACATCAACATAAGCTCTGCATAAGATGGCACTAATTTAATCTTGAGACAACATAATGGTAATTGATTATAAAACAGTAGATTAGCGTTTAATGTCAAGAATATACTTTGTGCGAGAACACAATCTTAGAATGCAGACATCACAGTGTTCACGAATATCCGAACCAAGATAATATTCTCCAAATAATCATTATAATCCAAATTTCTATTTTTTTTTATTCTCTTCATTTACCTTTTATATATATACATATTGCGGTTAAGAACATTGTTAGTATTGTCTTCTTCACTGTTACAGATCACGTTTACAGTTACAATGAGTCAGTTAATAATGTGTGTAACAATCATATCCCAGATTTGTTTGTAATTTATTAATAGTTACAGAGCATTGGATTGATGAGTAATATAATGTATTATTTTATAGATACATTAACTTTGGCAAATAACAAAGAGGGGTCAGTCTCATCGTCAAAAGCCATCTTCACTCTCTCTTTCTCTCTGCGTCCGGTTCCGAACTTCTCATTGCTACAATTACACACTCACACACGCACTGTAGAAGAACAAAGAATCTCAACCCATTCAGAGAGAAAGAGAGAGAGAGAGAGAATGACCCCGAGTGCAAACCACCGCCCACATCCAAACGGCGAGCGAAGACAATGGCCACCGGCAGCGGCGGCGGAAGCGGCGCCGACGACAGCGGCAGCACATTCGTCTTACAACGGATACCGACAGTACCACCCCACAACGCCGGCTCGCTCGTCGTCCTCGGCGTCGTTCAAAGGGTGCTGTTGTTGTCTCTTCCTTCTATTCTCGTTCCTGGCGCTGCTGGTGCTAGCGGTGGTGCTGGTGATAATCCTGGCGGTGAAGCCGAAGAAGCCGCAGTTCGATCTGGAGCAGGTGGGGGTGCAGTACATGGGCATCACATCCACTCCCCCCTCCACGGCCTCTCTCTCCCTCACCATTCGCCTCCTCTTCGCCGCCACCAACCCCAACAAAGTTGGCATCCGATACGGCCAGTCCAGCTTCACGGTCATGTACCGCGGAATCCCCCTCGGCAAAGCCACCGTCCCCGGCTTCTTCCAACAACCCCACAGTCACCGCCAGGTCATCGCCACCATCGCCGTCGATCGCGTCAATCTCCTCCAGGCCGACGCCGCCGACTTGATTCGCGACGCCTCCCTCAACGACCGCGTGGACCTCCGCGTCTTGGGCGATGTCTCCGCCAAGATCCGCGTCATGAACTTCGATTCCCCTGGCGTTCAGGTAACACACCCGGTCCCTTCTTCAATTTTCCTCTTTCCCAATCTAGGTTACCTCACATTTTCACTCTTAAACCCTCATCTTCTTCGCAATTTTCTTTTTCTTTTCAAGTAAAATTGAGGGTTATTATGCTTCTTTTCTCATCTCTACCAGAGATTGAGAGAGTCAGTGAGAATGTTGTGCCGGATGCCAATTCCACTACCCTCTGTCCCACTCTACTTTTTCTTTACCTCTTCTTTCTTCTTTTTTCTCCACCGGCTAACGCGCGCCGCTGAGACACTACTGTACCACGTTGTCCGTGTGATAACCTGCGCCGAAAGCTATTTTGTTTTACCTTAAATGATATTAATATTTGAAGACATTGTTAATGAGTTTTTTCATTGGTCTGAATTTTATCTTCGACATCTGTTTCTTACTCCCTGTCGTCTCCTCTCTTATTTTATTTTTTGTTTGGCCATATTTTTCTTCTTTTGCATTGCTGGATCACATTCACTCATTTTTGGATACATCCCCAAGGATGTTCCTTTCCACTTTTGTGTTTCCACTGCATCCTTTTGGTTTTTCGTTTTTTTATTCCTTCCCAAATATTTAAAGAGACCTCTTTTGTATTGTACATATTAAAAGAAAATATTTTTTACATTTTTTGTTTCTAAATTAAAAATAACCAGACTTATTTCTTAAAATTATTTACTGATAGTCCCTGAAATCGAGTTCGGGGTATCGCATTTTTTCTATCTAGCCCTTAATTATAGGTTTCTGTCGAGTGCCTTTTCTTTTCACGCTCTTCTATGCATTTGTCTGAATAGCATGGCTAGACATTCCAATAACTCGATTTCTGTAGTTTCTCTGTTTTGTGGGCATAACAATGGTGAAATCCTTAATTTCGAGAAATCCGATAATTTTTTAATGTACTAAGAGTATGATGGGAATTAAGAGTATAAAAACTGTGGAATTGGCGGTTTAGGACTCAACTTTAGCGAAGGAATGATTAGAAAATGCAAAGAAAACGGTAAAATTTGAAGGCCCCACCAGTGTTGAATCGGGTCGTTGGATTCGTAGTCCAGGCTACCAACTACTACACGACGACGGTGTTAAGCTCAATAATTTTCGTTATGGTGTTTGTCCTCAGTACCCTTTTTCTCTCTCAAAAAAATTTGCAATTTTTTTCTCGAAAAAGAAAACTTAATGGGGTGGACTACTTGTTCTTTATCTGGGTGATGCAAATAGATGTCAGATTAACTAACTCTGTAAGTTTTGCCATGCTCTGTTTCCACTTTATAATTTAAAGTTGGAATAGACTAAAAACGAAGCTTACGAATGTGAAATGTCAAACACTACTTTAATTTTCTTTCAAGGCCAGAAAAGTCTTCACCATGTGACTATCCTGTTCCTGCGGTTCGGCACATGGGGTGTTAGTGGGATCATTTTTCTTCTGCGTTCACATTCTGATTTTACTACTGTTTGAGTAATGCATTGTTCATTAACCTGTTTAACCTTTACTAATATATTAACGACAAGAACTGAATTTCACAGGTTTCGGTGGATTGTGCTATTGTGATCAGTCCAAGAAAGCAATCTCTGTCTTACAAGCAGTGTGGATTCGATGGATTAACTGTTTGATAAAATTGTTGTTGGCAGTGTCAATATGCTTTATCTTCCACGCAATTTCTCACCAGATCCTCGTTTCTTCGAGTAATTTAAGGAGGAAATGAGGAGGGAAAGGAGTGAGAGAAAATTTGGGTAGGGTGATAAAGGGAGTTTAATATGGTTATTGGAGGGATGGGTCTCCAGAAATTGTTAAACTGCATAGTGGAGGGAACAGGTTTTGGAAAATATATGAAAGTAGAGAGGGCATTTAACATTTTTCTGAGAATTTTGCAGAATTCTTTTGAATAGGTTACTTCACTTAGAAGACAAAAATCTGCGGAACAACGTGTAAACTGTAAAGTAGATCAAATGAGTGGGTGAGGCATCCTTCCTTCCTCATGAGCTTTTGTTAATTTGCTCCTTCTCTCAACTTTTCAACCTTTTTCTCCCTCAGCTTTTTTTTGCTTTTGGAAAGTGCATCACAAGTTTTGCTCATTTCATTTCATTAATATTCAAATTCTGTAAGAACATCTGCTTATATGGCAATTGTTTTTAATCATTTGGGGTCGAAAATTTTAAGTGAACACCACGAGCCTTTTTGAGGAAACAAAATTATTTTCGTGATGTCTTCCATTCGCGGATTTTGGGGCACTATGACAATGCGTCAACCTATAAAGCTACTTCTATTTTCGCTAATTTGATAATAATTGTAATCATGACATACTTCATATAAATAGGTGTTTGCATCACTGACGATTCTTATGTCACTCGGACATCTAGAATATTCCCCCACTATTGAAAAATTAATGTTGTCCATTTCTTGACTTAATCGAGTTTATAGTTTGATTGGCTTATTTCATCTATTGAGTTATAAACATTCACTATAACGACTGAATAATTCACTTAAAATGTTTTATAATCAAAACATTGAATTAAAATAATTCTATCCTTCGTAAAATATTATTTTGTCCGACATTCTTGATACGTAAATCCACTTACTTATCTCTAAATTCATCATGCAATCTAAATCTAAAATTATAAGGGGTTTAAAATAAAAATAAATAAAATGTTTAGTTAAGTATATAATTATTCGACAAATTAAAAACACCTAAATACGACAGATTAAAAGTTAATTATATTTTTTTATATTCAAAACAAATATTTGCTCTTAAAAAGAATTTATAGATTCTCTTAACCCATAGAGTTTTTGTAGATATTTTGACCACATGGACTCAACTCATATAGCTCAGGATCAAATCATGTGAGAAAATCAAATTTACATGTTTATATATATATGCCACAGATTATTTAATAAATATAACTTACTGAATTTAAACCAAATATTCGTTTTTATATATCTAATTTCTTGTAATAAATTACTGTTACAATAATTTTTAAATAAAATATAACTGAAAACATAAATAACAACGTCAATACTTTTCAAATTATGAAAAAAAAATATATAGAACGAAAGTAATACTGGTATAGATGATTAATAATTTTTCTTACAATTATTCGGTAATGTTAGCCCAGTTACTAGACCAGCATACGACAACGTAATCCCAGTCACCCAATATTTTTTAATATTGGGCCTTATGGGCCTCACTTACAGGCACCCAATACTTCGTTGGGCTAGACGAGCACACTTTTTGGTACTGTCACTGATAGAAATGTAAGAACGACATCGTTATCGTAAAGTATATATAGGTCTTCGCCGGAGGATAAGAATGTGGTTTGAGCTTTTGAATCTTCACTTCATCTCATCGCATCGAATTGAGGTATGGCTCTGCCAATGCCGTGTTTGGTAGCGTAAGAGAATTATTAACTGGCCATTTTAATTGAATTTCGAGGTTGGCGCTTATTTTGAGTTTTGCTGCTATAGGAATTTGATGGGAGAGTGATGGATTTCTCTTTACATTGGATTCGAAGTCGTACGACAAAATTGCGGATGTATGCGATAACCTAATGCTTCAGGTAGCTATCTATTTGATTCTTGTTCTTTTTCCACTTTCATTAGGGTTTGTGGCTTACTTGAAATTCACAAATCCTCACTCAGGTTGCAGCTGATGACATTGCTTACTAGGACGATTGGCTCTACGCCACTCACCTCTTCGCTCACTTTTATGTTCACGACACGTATCTATCTTTCAATTCTATTCTTGTTTTCGCTCTTTACATTCTTGTATATCTGAACGAAATGGCTATTACTTTACTCACATGTTGCTTCCGAAATGAATAATTCCTGTCTTGCAATTGATTCGTTTAATACGTGTGTTTGTGTATCTCATTTTGGAAGTGATGTTCTGGTTTTGCAGCAACAGTGCGCGCTTTCTTTGGAAATCAATACCTTCGTCAATCAAAGAAAGCCAGCCTGAAGTCACTGTGGTTTAGAGAATCGGTCAGAAGCTCTGGTTACGTGACTATGCTGGAGTGAACGAGGCAATCCGTGGGTTTGATTGGAGTCAGGATGTCCAAGGCCTAGTTGCTTCATTTTCAGGCAAGACTTAAAAAACCTGTTGTGCGAGTCTACTCACTTTGTCACTTCGAATGTCTTCTAAGCAATCTAACTGTATATATGTAAATTATGTTGTGTTTGAGACGAAAGCTTTTATCCTAGGTCATAACTTCATAAAAAATGTTGTCCTCACTTTTATTATAACCCGTTTCATGTTAATTTTATTGAATGTTGATTATAGACTACGTGTTATACTTTCTGGGTCGGGAAATTGGTGAAGAGTGTATGTGTGGATCAATTAATTTGTTTAGTTTTATGTAACACTATGCATTGTTATTTTTGCTGTGAGATTGCCGTAATGGTTGAAAGCACTGGGACCGTATAATTAGTTTGGCGAGAACAAAATGTATTATATTTTAAACCTCGAAAAATTAAAAATGTTTTGGTTGAACTTTCCTTATATAACATGAAAATATGTAGACGAATGTTGTAATTTCTTGCGCTAACGTGTATCGAAGATAGAGGATGCATGGATATTGCATAAAAGTAGTGAAGTAGTACTGTATTGTGCTCCTTCACTATAACTTATGTTTTTTTTTTATTAAATATGCTTCTTTGTTTTATATTGCTTTCCAAATAGCTTTGTGCACCTATATCTGGTGTTTAGTAGGATAAAAATCTTAACACCAATCAACTTTTCCAGAACTTTACACAAAGGAGATGTTTCAGCTGCTTCTCTCTGCGTATTCAACAATAAGCATTAAAGACACTGCTTTATTTCTGGGAATGATTGAGGATGATGCTACAAACTGTAAGTAATTTTCACCGTCCTAGAAGATTTTGAAATTGGATATTGATTATATTTTGTATTTGGATTGGACTGTCTGCGTTCTCTCTTTCTTGCCTTTATTAACGTGCTTTGGTTGTATAATTTAGGTGTACTACAGCAAGGCTGGACTGGACTGTCGGCCCTGCATCTCAGATGCTTATTGTAAAGAAGCAACTTGTGACCGCACAGAACCTTGATCATAGTAAATTGCAGGGATTGACCGAATATGTCTTCCATCATGAGCATTGAAGCTTTTAATTATGAAGAATTAGATGTTTCATTTTATATGAAATTCTTCTCAAATTGATCAATCAAACATTCTATGTTCTTGAAAGTGTATGCATACTGTTGATAATTTTGTAGCTAACCTGTGTTTTTGAACTTTAGCACCGATTGGTGAAATTCACGTCTCACTTGATAGTAATTCGACAATTCTCTCTGAGTCTCTCTTATGTGATAATGGGACGGTTTCAACTTTGCATATTAGACTTGTTTTAGGAAGAAATGTCCGTCTGTATATTCCGATTATAATGAATATTTTGATATTTGTCTTAATCTTTCGTTTGTACGACACGTACGAATTAGATTATTTATAGATATTACTAACGTACCGACACTGCTACCGTTTGATGTGTGGGATTTTGTTGTGGTACATTCAGTGTGCGATAAACCACAAGATATAATTCGTTCTAGTTAAAATAGATTGTGTGAAATAAATTTGATGTTTTGACACATAAGTTAAAGGTAGTTTAGAAGATCTATTTTGTTTAGATTAATTTTAATTATAATTAATTGTTATAAGGTAAAATAGAAAGAAAAATAAGCCTAAATTTTATCATGCCTTCTGAATCGTTTGTCATGAAAATCTTATTTTCATTGTTAGATGATAATTTTGGAATATAATTTAAATTACTAAAGTCAATTCAAAATAATAAACTACAAAGTTGTGCTTCGCAACGGAGTCATCCGACGTTGTGGGTTTCTTCATTTGTAAGTTATTCATCTTCGATGCATAGTAATGTTTTAACCATGTTGAACTTCTACCGTAGAACATCCTAAAAGCGTAATCTGGAGAAATTCTTGAGTAAAATGCCATTCACATGACTAACCACGCTAATATATATATACATACATACTATTCTATCTTCTGAATATTGCAGTTCTAAGATATAATACAATAGTCATGTCTGTGTCTACAAATTTGCGAAAGTTTCTCACAGGCCAAACCAACTTGGGATTATGTACACTTTTCCTCAGTTGATCTTGTAGAATTATACAAATCTTGAATGTAGCGGTACCTATTGTTTCTTCTCCTTAAGCTTTCATCTTCTTCAATTTCTGCCAACACATCCTCTACTGCATCACAAATATCCTCATCGTTGCTCTTTTTCCATTTCCCTTCCACGCTTTCGCTGCTGTTCAAGCTATGCCCATCTTCCTGCAAATCAGTGCTGCTAGAATCTGTGATGCTGTTGCTAAGTTGTACGAGCTGCCTCGCCATCTCAATCTCCGTTTGGGTGAACATACCAAGGTTTTTTCGCTTCTCACCACTCTTCTCCTTTTCGCATGCCATCGAGAGAGGGTAAAAACGCTGAAACAAAACACAACCCAGAAATCATTTTATAGGTTTTTTAAAACGATTGTTTATCGCTTACTAAATACACATACGTGTTACCTTTGTCTTTTTCCTTCTTTAATCTTTTCGTTAGTTTTTTCCTCTTTTTTCTTCTATAGTTTTATTGTGATCTTTATTACTATTCAATTAATGTCACCATCATGCTTCTTTCTTTCTTCCTTTTTTGGTGCCATATCATCATTTCATCATCATGCTTTCTATATTTAAACCACACGTTTACGCGTTGGGTTGTAATGCTTCTGCAAGTTACTTATCCACTCCTTCATTCATAAGGATTTTGATTTATTCTATTCCTTCCTCAGAAAGCAGACCGACTTAATATCACTCACTCTAACATAAACGATTTCTGTTTTCAACCAATAATACAAAAAGTTAACGATAACTGCTTCTTTTGTTTTCTCTTTTAAATGATTTCTCTGTCTCTCTCTCTCTCTCTCTCTCTCTCTCTCTATATATATATATATATATATATATATATATATATATATATATATAAATTTTGAATGACAACAAACTACAGAAATATATACTTTTTGTTAATTTGGTTTGAAAGGAAAATGAAAAATATAATAGTATAATTAAATAATTTTAATATTACTTTACTATAACAGTAGCACGTGGATACGTTTCTTATTTTTGTCAAACTTTTCTATGCTCTTAGAAAATAAAAGTTTTACGTGCTTTCCACGCACCATCGTTCTAAGGAAGAAACAAAATTTATAGCATGATTCTCTGTAAAAGAATTCAACTTATTGAATACACAATACATTCCTAACCTAACAAATTCTTCCTATTGGTCAAAATCAGAATGTTTAACTCTTCAATCTCTATTACATGATGAAACCAATATCTGATATTCAAGAAAGCTCCTTTTGTAAAAGGAGATTACAAAAAATATTATTATTACTATCATCTTTGTAAACAATTTTGTCTCAATATTATTACTATCGTAGTTATTAGTATAATAACACTTTGTATTTTAATTAGTGTATTTGTAGCAGTAAGATTTTTGTTCATTAATCCCAAGCACGTGTAAGCAACAGCAACAAATCAATTTTTTGTTTAGCTGTAGAGATATACACTGAAATTTCTAAAACTCCAAAAGGCGAAAGAAACAAAAAAGAAACTTCATTTGATTCAGTGGCAGTGAGTATCACTCAAATTGAAATGTACGATTCATGCTGAATGGCATTGCATGTCAGATTCTTCCAACCCCACAACGGGATTCAGACACTTTCTCATTCCTTCTAATGCTTCGGGCGCCGGAGCTGAAGCCAAAGCGTCGGAATATCCCTCCGGTGGCTGTGATATTGCTGAACCACGATATCTCGGAGGCAAACCTGCCGGAGTATAACCTTTCCACTCAGATTCCTCTTCTGAAGAACCAACCGGCGAAGTGGCCGATGCCGGAGCCTCAACCGGGGGAACGCGCAACGAAGCGAAATTCGGAACTGGAGCAAGAACTGGTTGGTTCGCCGGCGAGTTAGGACTGCTTCTTGAACGAATCGGAGGAGCCAACTGCGCTGGCGAAGGAGAAGGATAAACGTTGGATCGGGGACTGAGAATTCCGGCGAGGCCGTGAACGGCGAAGTAGTGGCCGTAATAGAGGCCGGGGAAAGCAACGTCGACGCCGCCGACGGCGATGGCAGAGGTATTGCGGCGCGTAAGTTGGAGAAGGCGCTGAGGGAGGAGCGTGGGAAGCGTGTAACCGTCGGGGAGGAGGCGGAGGTGGGCGAGAGAGAGGCGGCGAGGGACGACGTGGAAACGGAGCGTGTCGGTGTAAGTAGAGGCGGTCTGAGTCATGTCGAGGGCGAAGAGGGATGCGTCTGTGGGAGCGAAGAAGGTGAAGGCGCGTGAGGAGGCGTTGTTGTCGTTCTGGTGAGAGAGAATGTCCATTTGAAGATCAGAGGTGACGATTGCGTTGCAGAAGAGGTCATAGCCTCTGGCCCTTACGGTGCTCAGCATGGAATCAAACTCTCTTGTGGGCTTGCTCCTCACGCTAACGGCCTTCAGCAATATCGCTACTACGATGCACCTCACCCACATTCCACCCAATCTCCTCCACATTTTCAAGATCACGCTTCTTCTTTTCGCGCCCTTTTTCTTTCAAAATATTAGTTCTTCCGTTATCTTCATACTTTAGTCTTTTATTGCCAATTTCCCACCCTTTTCTTTCTGGGCCTTCCTTCATGGGCTTTTCAACACTCGGCCTTTTTGCACTTCAATTCCCATTTTTTAAACAAATTACATACCGCTTCTTCCTGCACCGCTCTTTTGTTTCTTCCTGTACACCTATGTAAAAATAATAAAATAATTTTCCAATAGTGATGTGAAGTATCATCCTTCCTCCACATGTCAAGAAACTAACTTGCCTTTTATATGTCCCGGTTTGATTAGCTTAAACCAACTTGTTCTTTTTTAATTGCAAAATTTGTATAAATAATTTATTTTAACATTATAATTGACCCAAATATAAATGATTAACTTGGTTAATAAATTACTAATATTGTGAATCCATTTTCTGTATTTTCTTATAGTATCTCTATCAAGATAACCATTTTAACATGTAGTTTGAAAAATAATCTAAATTAAATCATTAACTTCATTAATAAATTATTGATACACATATATATAACTTAATAGGAATTTTTACAATATTGCTTATAAGAAAAACACTTGTATTGAGTTCATTAATTTTCTAATTAAACAAAACATATAATGATTGGTTGTATTAAGTTCAATCCATATCTGATGTTTGTGAAACAAGAGCATTTAGAAACTAATTTTTTAAGTTATTTCATTTTATTTTGTTTCATAAATAATTATTCCAAATTATCTTAGGAGTTTTGGGGTTCAATCATGTTTCAATTTTTTGTTAGCTTTGTATTATAATGTCAAAATATTATTAAAAGTAAAATATAAAAGTAATTTATGTAAAAGAAAAAATCTTTATAAATAACTAAAGATGTTTAGTGAAATAATTAAAATCTTAATATTTCTTTCTCAAACAAGAACTATGATGTCGTAAAGTTTAATCATCTCACTATAGTTATTCAGCTTTTGGCAGTTACTGTTAATGAAAACGCGTTTAGATTTTCATGCACCTTTAATCCACTTTTCATCATTCATGTTCTGTTTTTCCTTTTTGATGAATGTGACATGCTGCTACTAATTTATTCGCTGATATTAATTTATTGCATTTTTGTAAAATAAGAATAGTACAATATTAATTGGTTTCTGCCGACTCTTTTCCACCAATCATTTATTTACTTTTTTTTATCCTGTCACACGTTTTATAACTACTAACTAATATTACACGTACATGTAATAATACAATATAAAATAAAATAAAAAACTTATTTAAAAATAGAAAACTAAAAGACTTGAAATGTTATTATTTGCAACAAGATAAGTTTTAAGCAAAAGTGTCTTATAATCTTTTGTAGTCGTTTCAATAAATAAGAAGGTTTTCTTTTACATGCATGCTTTGTGTTATTATTAAAACTGCAAGAACTTATCCTTTTTTTTTTCTTCATTTAGAGACATGTATATGTAAATACCTTGTTTCTACGGCAATATCAACAATCCTCACTCATAGACTTGTGAATTTAATTCATTTTATTTGATTCTATGAATTAAGATAAAAAAGTTCATAAAGTTAAAAATTATTCATTGAAAAAATTTATAAAAACTCTATGGACCAAGACTAGCCTATAAATATTCTTTTAATATGTTGATTATCTTATTTTTAATAATATATTCTTAATAATATTTAAAAACTATTTGACTAAAATAATATATGATTTTAACTGAATTTGTGATTTAGAATCAATCTATAAACCAGATGCTCAAATAATAGTTTTACCCACTTCTTCTTTAACAAGTATAAAAATATTAAAAAAATGTCGACTATACATTACAAAAACATATTTAAAACGACGTTAAATACTGTACAGAACAATCATACTGATCAATATAAAAAAAAAATAAATAAATAAAAATGAAACGTTTGAATATGAATGAGACACGAATTATCATTTATTTAGTTTTTAAATTTCCTAATATTTAATTTTTCATCAATCAATAACTTATAATTCCACACGAATCTTTTGTGCTGTCCATGATCCATCTTTTTTTCAAAACTGTTTTCTTAACACAAAGTTCATTCTTCTACCAATCGTACCAAATCTACCAAACATTGTCTTTTCGACTAATAACACTTCCACCAACCACTCCATTTTTTCTCCATTCACCAAAGTATACTTCCAATATTAAATATCAATTATTATCATCATAAACACAATTAAATAAATTGCCTTTTTTTTTCTTTAGTTGCATATATGCAGTAGGAATAACAAAATATATTAAATATTATACAGGTTAATGTATTTTGAACTCTTGTGGAGGCAAAAATGGAAATTAGAAAGTAATATTAATGGTTAGTTTGTGATAGAATTTATTAATAGTTTTTGTTACAGAAGAATAAGGTTTAGTTGTGATGTGTTGGGGGAAGTGAAGAGAGTTTGCTGATTATTTATTTATTCCCTATTCTCTATTCTCTATAATAACTATCACCAAACACAGAAATCAGAAGAGGACATGGCATCGTCGAAGGTGGTGGTCACGACGAATCCCGATGTGGCGCCGCAGAGTTCGATTTCGAGCCAGGTATGGGACGAGGTGGTCGGGGGCGCTGAGTCTCAGGACATGGCAATCAGCCTCCACGATTTGTTGTTGACCACCGTTGCCAGAAACGACGTCGTTCCGCCCTCTCACGGGGGAAGGGGAAAGAGAAAGGCTGTGGAGGAAGCCGTCGTGGATAGGGCTACTCTTCAGAAACAGAGAAGGATGATAAAAAACAGAGAATCTGCCGCTAGGTCCAGGGAACGCAAGCAGGTAGTTTTTTTTCTATTCCTTTTTCTCTTTTTTCTTTTCAATTTTATTTGAAACTTGTTCGGCGAGTGCCAGTTTGTGATGATGATGATGATGTTTGTTGTTTCCAGGCTTATACAGTTGAGTTAGAGTCTTTGGTTACACTTCTCGAGGAAGAGAATGCTCGATTGTTAAAGGAAGAGGTTCGTTTCCTCACAACTCATCTTTTTTATTAATTTATTATTATCAGCTGTGAAAAACTGGTTTTTCTTGGTTGATTCTTTCTGGAGATTTTGTGTTTTTTTTTTTGGTTAACATACGATTCGTGAGTTTATGAAATATTGGGTGTTGTTATATGCAGGCTGAAAGGAGAAGGCAGAGGTTCAATCAGGTATGCATAGTATCCACTCCCCTTCTGCTTCAACCTGGGTGATGTTAACTGTATTGGCGTAATTCTTGAATGCCTCAAGAAAACAAGTCAACTTTCATTTATTTGCTTTTATAACTATGAATTGAATGCTGAATTCGAACAACTACAGTTCATGGGGTGAGTCAGCCTAGCAATTGTAATAATGTTCACTGAGAAGTCAATTAATGTTCACGTTTTAACTGCCTTTCAATAGGTTAGGTTTGATCAGCTGCAGCATACAATTGCTGTAGCAATGTGAAGGGTACAATCCACCTATCCATATAATTGCAGTGGTTAGATTAGGTTAGGTTTAATCTCAATTTCTGCTTTCTTTTGGGATCAGTTGCCTTCTTACTGATCTTTTAAGTCAACCGGATGAACTACCACTTCTTTTTTGGCTCATTCTCTCAGATCATATAGTCTTGTGCCCACTAAATTGTCTTGCCTACCATTCTTGATGGATTATTCAATCTCACTGGCACAGCACTTTTGATATACTCTTGAATTACAGTCACATGTGCCATGTGTCAGTTGTCCACTAATCCTTGGAAAGCTATTCTTGGAACTCTTAGACCTGCTACATACAGTGCATCACTTCAATACCTAGATTTACATCTCTTTGTTGAATATGAATTGGGGATCAGGAGTAATATTTTTGTTTCTAGAGTTTAGAGAGTGAAGTGAACTCCCTCTTTCCTTACAATTGTACTAAGAATGGCTTCGACAAGTAATGGTTGGGCAACAAACCCACAAGGCTTTAACTTTTATAAGGGTATAATTACCTTTTAAGTGGTTGCTGCATGTTTTGTTAATGTGATCCGTCTCCATTTACTCTTTATGTGCAGCTCATGGAGTGCCTTATTCCAGTTGAGGAGAAGAGTAAACCAAGACGAATGCTTCGGCGAGTGAATTCAGCCCAGTGGTGATGTAATATGCTGCTAGTCCTGACGGACTAGTTTTGAAGTCCTAGTGTAGATACCAAACAAATGATGCATGATAGTGTTAAAGGGTAAATATGAAACAGAGAGGAAAAGATTTGAAAGGTTAATTTATACACACATAGCTTTGCTGATTATTTTGCAGGATCATTCCAAGTTACATTGCTACATAGAGAAAATGGCTGCAGCCAAGTAATATTTGACTAATTTGATTGAAGCTGAAGCTGAAGCCAAGTAATGTTTTAATATATTTGGGAGATGGGAATTGAAATTAGAATGTATGAGTAATGTTAGTATGAGTAATATATATGTTTTAATATATTTGCTTAATTACTTAAAACATTACATTCGCATTTTTTTTACATCATACTAATCCCTTGATTGTTTGAATTTTATTATCGTGTGTATCCTTTTCGGGAGTTACTGTAAGTATAAATAAAACAGACATGTATAATTTCATTAAACACAATAAATGATCATAATTTTCTTCAAAAATATCGTTTTCAATAGGTGTTATGTTTTTAATTTGTAGGATAAAAGACACTATTAATTATACATTATCTATAATATCATTTTACACTACTTACATTACTTATTATAAAAAAAATTCTTAAATAATGAATAATTTTAATGACAAAAAAATATGTTTAGTAATCAATTTTTTAATTAGAGATCAATTTATAAACCAATTTTTTTGGTAGTCAAAACCTTAATAATTAATGTTAGTAATTAATTTAGAGACCAATTTATAATAGAAATTATTTTACTTACAAATTTAAAAGTCAATTATAATTTTTTTAAAATTATTTTAATTATTAATAATTTTTACTTTATAAATTGATACCTGTTTAGTGACTAATTGTTTTTTGTTCCTAAAATTAATTATTATTCAAAGATTTTCTTGTAGAGACTTCACATTTTTTAACACATAAAAACAAGAAGTAAACAAAAAAATGTGGTAAAATAATTATAAAAAAAAAATTAAAAGAGATGGACTTAAATTTTTTTTATTTTAGTTTTCAATGTAATAAAAAAGAGAGTTAAGGACTCAATTAAAAATATCTAGATTTATGAAAAACTGCAAACATATATGAAACTTTGAGAATAAATGTAGTAAAAAATAAAAATGATCTTAATTTCGTAACTATTAATTTAAAGAAATTGTCTAACAAAAATAATATTAATTGAATTAAATAATACATGTATAATGTTTAATTGTGTTCCTTAATTAATATCATGAATTAAGAAAATAAAATTTGTAATTTTTTGAAATTTAAACGGACCATTGTCCAATACAGGCCCATTTGTGTATATAGTTTTAAGTTGATTAATATATATATATATATATATATATATATAACATGTCCCAAACCCACCCCGTTCATAGCCATTCATCCCCTGGACATTTTTTCTTGTATCCTACAAAAAGCTGTCACACTTTTTCTATTCTGAAAATTATTTTTCAAAATCTAAAAGATTATACTCCTAAATTTATGGAACTTGGGTGTTTTTGTCCTATCGAAACTCATATTGGACAAGTGTTTTTGGGCTTCGATTTTCATCAGATTCAGCCTTTAGGCTCAACAGATTCAGCATACAATAATAATAATAATAATAATAATAAAATACTCAGAAGTTCATAACGACGTGCCAATGATTGTATAATTAAGAGATATAAAGATTATTTTAGTTTTTGTTTTCAGAAAGAGATTGTAGCGTTATTTTGTTGTTTTAACGTTTATGATCATAAACGTGTGACAAAGTGTAAACCTCGTATTTGATACTATCAGTCATCAACTGATACAATAAGCTAACAAAAAGGAAGAAAAAGCAACACTATTGCCGGAAACACCTTTCACTTTTTCATGCACAAACATCCTTTTGGGTTTTAACAGCCACCATAAATACACCACAAAATCTTTGCTTTATTTCTTTTTGCTCCATCCTTTAATTTTGCATATAAACCCATCTCGAGGCTCATCTGTTTTGAAGTTGGATTTTCGTTCATAATACCAACCACAATGATTTTGAAGCTTAACTAAGAAAAGCATCTCAAAAAGCTGCGTGGATCATATTATTTAAGTCATGGATGATTTTCTTTGTTAAAGCATCTTTGATTTCTGTTGTTAGTTGTCCTTTAACCCGTAAAAGCAATGGAAGTATTGAGAAAAAGGAAGTAAAAATGAGTTAATCAGTAAAGCTGAAGCATATCTTGATTGATATTAAGGTTTGAACAAGCATAACATAAAGATGATAGAATGATTCAGAGAATAATAGGCAGCAGCAACAGCAGTAACAACACAGTAGTGAGTAGTGTTATTTATACGTATCACAGAGGGCAATCGTTGGCTTCCACGGTTTTCCCTTGTGCATCATCCTCTCCACCTTTATTATTATTATTTTCCAGTGATAGTTCATCTTTCACTGCTGTTGAGAACACTTCTGGAGGCCCTAATGGATTCACGACCACCACAAAGGTTGTCACTGCACCGTCTGTCGTTACGTTCTCCTTCGCACCACGATTCCTGTAAATGGCATGTAGCAACATCTGAAGCAGTCCCAGTGCTAGACCCCCCACATTTGGCAGCTGCAATATAGTAATCAAATTAATATCTGATTAAGTTGTTACTAATTTTATGTAATGGTATAGGCACTTACGGCAACGCACATGTCCTTGTTAAAGAAACCATAAGCAAGCCACATTATGGCATTCAGTAAGAGGGAAAATGACAAACAGAAGGGCATAAATTGTACACTCTTCGTTCTTATAACTTGTAACTGCACGCCAATAATTAGTTAGAGTATTGCAAATTGACTGCCGTGTAACTTCATCTCTTGCTTCAATAGAAATTTTTGCTTACCACTACGCTAAGAGGTGCTGCAAATACAATCACTGAAACCACGTCACAAATCCATCCGAGGAGTTTCACTTGATCGGACTCATCGATGGCGAAACGCGTGACCAAAACGATCAAGGCCAAGGACCCAAAGTTCATTGCAGCAAGTAGCTTAATGGTTAATTTCTGTGATTAAAGAATGGCGTAGGTGTGATGGGTAATCAATAAGCTAGAATTTATGGAAAAAGTTTTACTTATTTTGGGTCGAGGCACACATCAATATATATATATATATATACCTTGGCATCCTTATCCGCATACTTTATGTAGATGACAATGTAGATGATCTCTATCACACATCCAAAGGAGTTTATCGAGACAAGCAAAATGGAATGTTTGATGTTGAATGATGCATAGTACAACCAAAGTGAAGAGCTGAATAATGCCACCAAGTATGGTAGACATTGGAAACTTTGGGTGGATTTCTTTTTGTAGATTTTCCAAAACGTTCGCCTGAGAATTCAGGTAAGGGAAAATCAAATTAATATATTTAAACAGAATCAGGAAATTTGATAGAGATAATCGTGTACTTACGCCGGAGCCAGGTATACCATAAAGGAAATGATGTTTCCTGAACAATTCAAAAGGAGAATGTGTACGTGTTAGCTTGTCTTTATCAGAGTACATAGATGATTGTAAATATTGTGGAATATGGTATTCTCAACAACCATCTGTGGGAATGAATCTGTGATCAACCAATAACTCAACTATATATATCATTTTAGCAGTAAATTAAAATGGTATGAACAGAACTGTAAGTGCATGAGAAGGCAGAGAAGCTTGGAAAAGGAAGCACATGCAGACGAACATTTACTTAAAGAACATAGTGCAAGAAAAGAAGAAAGACATTAAGCAAGTGATGATGAAGAGATTATGGTGTGTGTGGTTACCAAATATGCCAAAAGTGGCTGCGAGAGGATTATGACTACCCAAGATGGCCATGATATGATTGGAGGTGTTGTGAGGGTTTATCCCAAAGCAACCCTCTCAATCTCTCAATCTGGTGCAGGTTTGGGAATGAGGATGTGTTGTTGCAAATCCTCCTATTTATACACAAGTGAAAAAAAAAAGAAAAAAAAAAGGCGTGGAAATTGGTATTATTGGTGAGGGGAATGAGTGAGAAGCTAGTAGTGCGTAATGAAGTCATTCAGGGTTCGTGAGGGATTGATCTCTTTTAGTAGGTAGCGTACCCAAAAACCATTTTGCCTTGGTGGCAGTTCATTTCTCTACGTGAGAAATTTGAAATCTGTGTAAATTTTGCAAAGGCCGTGAATAACATGGTGACACCTGCCATGCAAACTCTAAAGGGATGTATTCACGAGAGCATCTTTGTTTGTATGCTTCCTTTGTTTCACAGTGCATGCATTCAAACCATACCAAAGCAAATTAGCATGAGATTGTGACACTTTCTTTGGTCTTGTGTTGGTGTTTTGTCTGATAGTGTGAGGTAGCTGTTAATGTGTGAAAATTGAAGGTTTTCTTGTGTGAGAGGCATTTGGTTTTTTTCCCTTTGAAGGCTCCCATTTCTTCTGGTTATGCAAAAGGTACAAAATAAGATACCCCATCAACATATTTGTTATTATTTGTTCAATCAACTCACTCTCCCCATCACTTCATTGTTACTCCCATCGATTATAAACGTTAATTTGATCATACTAACAATGCTTTGACTACTATACGAAGATCGGTGGGCAATTAGTACAAAATTGAATTGTAGGATGAAACATCGATCCATCATGCATGTTGTCGTTTGATTCACAGTGACAATGGTGATTTTCAGTGTTGTGCTACATATCATTAGTGTTTGACCTTCAAGGGTGTAATCAACTAACAAACTCACTAATCTCTCTTTCTTATCTTATTACCTTAAAACTGAACAAATATTTAAGAATATTATTCCCCTTATTGATTATGAAAATCCATGTAATTTCTGGTTTCATAGACATAGGATAGGATAGGTTTAATCGTGTAAACTTCAATCAAATATTGCTAATTTTGTCGTGAGAAAAATTATTTTAGTAATAATTAATAAACAAATAAACATTACCTATAAATTCCTATGATTTTTTTCATATAAAATTGGTCCATGTCTTGATTAAACTTTGAAAATTTACACTGACTTTATTTTAATAATTTTTTTAGAGTTGATATCGGTGAGATGAAATTTATTCATTCTAGCAAAAGATAAAGATTGTCTTTAATTACTTCACATTTTGTACACTATGCCATTTTTACATTAATTTTAAAGTTATATGAATTATTTTAAATATAGAGTCTATGTCAATTATTTATTATGTCATATGCCTCTTAAATATATTTGAATATTTGTCTTTGTTATTCTTCTAGGTTTTTTTAGGTTAAACAAGATACTCTAATGCAAAAGTAATCATTTAAACAATTAATATGTATTAAATGCAATCATCAACTTCTTTATTTTATAATTATATTTATAGTTTTGAGAATGAGTTTTAGATTAACAACCTAATTATAGCTTAATTGTTAATAATCACACTTTATTTTAATTTAATTGGTGTTAATGATAACTTTTTTATACTCAAAATGTTCAGTCCATCATTAATAATTGATCGTCTAATTACTTGTCTATACTTAACGGTCCGTTATAATATATATATATATATATATATATATATATATATAATTGTTTATAAAATGATTTATTTGAACTTTGACGTACAAATAACAATTATGTTAATGTGATATCAAATGAAAATAAATGAAAGATTTGTTATTTGAGAAACACACCTCATTAATCTTGTCACCATAATTTAATACATATCAACCGTGTACAATATGAAAAAAAATAATAACGTAATCTTGATAAATGTTACATTCGTGTTATTATGATTTTTAGGACATCAATGCAAGGTATGCATTAAATATAGGGTATGCATTAAAGATAGGTGCTGCCGATTTTGGTTAATACACGAATATTATGCATTGAAGACACGCAATTACTACCATTCATATTCACATCTTAAGAGTTACTCATACACTTTTATTTTATATATAACATAATTTTATAGTACATAATGTTTCCATCGTCCAACAATCATCAGAAAAACAACTCTAGTTTTAATTATCTAAAATATATTAAATTAGTTGTTATTCTCACTTCGAACCATATTTTTTTCAATTTGTTATCTATTCTTAAAAAATAACATATCTATTGAAAAAGAAAGATTATTTCAGTAAAACAAACTGTTTTAAATATATATATATATATATATATATATATATATTTATTGTTGTTTTTAAGTTTATATAAAAGAATATTAAATCTCAGTGACAGTAGATGAAGGGAATAAGTTTTTAGCCGTAAGCATATTAAATTTCAATTTTTATTCTTTATAGCATAACACTACCGATCGGTCATGTGAAATCATTATATTTTACCGTTTTTAAGAATAGCAACACCAACTTTAAATCTTCAAATATGAAGAATCCATACTCAAACATTACACGCGACAATGATTAATTTAATATCGTGATATTGCAATTATAATACACAAAGTCAACATCTATAAATATAACATTACATTATTTGAAATTTGCAATTATATTCATTCAATAAATAATATTGCGTTACATTTTCATCATATTTGTTTTTTCTTTTTCGGACATTATTACTATCAGTTTTTCTTTTCTCTGGCAATAGTTATGCAATTATTTTTTATATTATATAAGTATTTGAATAAGATGAATGATTTATTTTTTTAATTTAATTTAACCGTACACGCATGTTATACTAGGGAGAATAATCCAAATTGAATAGGTAAGTAAGAGACAATGTTGGAAGAAAAAATGAGTAAAAAGGTGAGAATGAGATTGAAAGACGATGACAAAACTTATTAATGAATTTGTTTTTGAGGGAGATTGTTACCATAATTACCGATTCCACGATAATGTCAAACACAATTAAAAAGTTGGAATTATTTGAATTTAGAAGACTTATATTTATTCAAAAGGAGGTTTTGTGCAGGTTGAGTGTGTTTTTCTCCCTCTCTCTTCTATATCCTCTTATTCATATACAAGACAAAATTATATCAGATTCTTCCCCATTTTTGGTTTGACAAACTTTTTGGTCTAACTTTTATTTTAAGATCAACCTCATATCTTACGTTCAATTTTTATTTCACTTTGACATTTATATATTTTGTATAAGAATTTCACAACAATTAAACACAAATTCCATTGATTGTACGTATAAATCGAAATGAAATTTCGTCTCTAATCTTGTTTCGCATGCATTTCTATAATCTGGGAATTTCAAATCTAAAAGAAATTGTGGGTTCCAATATATCTTCTTTCTCTCTATTAAATTATCTCTATTTAATAATTTTAATTAGATAAACTAATAGTAATGGTATTTTGTGATTATTATTTTTTTTTCTTTTAAATTTATATTTCGGTAATGTATTGTATGTAGTCAAATATCTCTCATCCAATTAATTATAGTCTTTATTAAGTTACTTAAAACAAATATATGATACTCTATACTAGGTACCTAGTATTAGATATCTCGGAACCAATAAAACTAGATTCTCACTAAATAGACTACCTAGTCGAATACCAAATATCAGGTACTAAGTATTGTGTTTCTTACATCAAAAACTATACCTACTTTATTAATAATGTTGGTTATTAAATCAAGGTACGACTTGTCAATATCTCGTCGTATCTGTTTGGGACATTATCGCGTTGGATAACTTAGTAAAAAACAAGTCAAGTATCTCATAAATAAATTGGTCAATTTAAACGAGGCTCATAATTAACGATGTATGACTATAAATATTATTTTAATAACTATTTAACTTTATTTTTTTATTAATCTAAATTTGATCAGAATCTCTAAAGAAATATTAACTTAAATGTTGAGAGATCTTCCCATGTACCCTACCGTGAAGTAGAAAACTACTTTAACAATGTTTGGTTCCAAAAGAACAAGTTGTATATAATAAAAAGTTATTGAGCTCAAATAAAAATATACTTTTTAGATATATTTAATAATATGAGTTGTTACTATACATGTAAATGGAATGAATTGAAAAAAGATACTTAAATTTAACTTAGGTGCAATTTTTATTTTAATGAAATATGTATTTAGAAGGTGTTAGATGTGTGGGTTTTAGTGTCTAATAAGGGGTGTTTTAGTTGGAGATTGAAGACAATTTTAAGAGTGGTGTGTAAGGTAAAGTTTTATGAATTTGGGCTTGAAAATTAAAAAGGTTTAGCATCAAAAGGATGAACATGTATTTAATGGGTGTTAATAGAAGAATTTATGATCTCATCACTTAAAAAGGGGAGAACAGTAATTTTATAAATGCTAATAACTATTTTTATTTGATCTGTAATATCCATTGCATTTAATAAATGTTCTCTCCTTTAAATTTAAGGTTTGTATTAATAAATGCACGAGTATTAATTAAGAATAATTCAGAAAAGCATTTAATGCATCGTTACATTTTTTAAAAAGCCGATTATTGGAAACAGTTTTCTTTTCTCTGAAATAGTTATAGAAAGTGAAACTGGTGGAGTTATTCAATTTAGCAATGAAAACATAATTCTATTAAATATACCACTTTTCATTAGGACTTATAATATAGAACAATTATTATTTTATTTACTATTATTCTTTACTTCTATGTTAAATAGTATTACGTTTTCTTGTAAAATTATTAATGTTTCTTATTTAAGGATACACAATCACTAAAAAAGATTATTTATTAATATTGTTTCATTTCAATTTTATATAAAAATACAATGGCTAACTTTAATTTAAAACTAGATAATATTTATAATTCTACATTTTCTAAAATTAATATTTAGTAATTGAATATATATATTGCATATGGGCTTCGATATGAATGAATTCGTTACAATATTATTAGCATATCACATCCTTATTTATTATTATTTTTAATTAAAACATACATGAAAATAAAAGTTTGATCTTTTTTTAACATTCATCACATACACATAAAAAAAGGAAAGAGTAATCACTTTAGGAAAAATATAAATAACTTCAAATTGAAAAACAAATATTTATCAAAAAGGTATATACGTGAAACAAAATATGTACGTGAGACTATTATATTTTGACTTGTAAATTATATTTATAATTCTTGTGACAAAATAATTTTTATATTTTCAAATGAATTCTTACTTTCAATTTAGTGTATAAAATTTCCAAGGAAAAATGTTTGTCTATCTCTTTTAATATATCATTGTCTAAAATTAATATCCATCACACATATGTATACATGTACCTTTTACCTTTTATTGTTATGTAAAAAAATAAAAATAAAAGAATAATGTATAAAATCAAAAATATTTTTTTATGTGTTAATTGTTTCTTTCCAATATCTTTGTATAAAATAAAAAATATGTACATTGTACTATACCATAAGAAAATCACTTTTGAAGAAGATGCGAACAAAAATAGCAACGTAAATATTAATCATGTGTATAAAAATAAAAAAACAATACAAATAAGATCGTTAATATTATAACTAGAAAGATATACTCTTACAAATATGCAAAGCTTTTGAAATCTTATATAGAAAAGAATATACCATTTATAAAAAATAGATGTCGTCATGATCCTATTTGATACTATAGTTATTTTTCTAGGTATGTATTTTATAGACCTACAAAATGTCCTCTTTATTAATTTATTTATTATTGATAAGAAAAACAGAATCCACTTTAAAATATTGATACTTTTTCTATTCTTTTAACATGTTTTAAACAAAATAAAAGTATTATAGATAATATTAGAAAAAAAGTTAAAATTTATATTTTTTTAAGAAGATACTTTTAATTTTATTTTTATCGTTGAACATTGATTTTAGATTAATCAAATAAAAATAAGGAAAGTAACCCACACCATATTTTTATGTGTAAATTATATTTAACAATCTCATGACAAGAATGATCTTTACAATTTTAAATGAACTCTTACTTTCAATTTAGTATACAAAAGTTTCATAAAAAACACTTAAAAATATTGATACTTTTCTATTTTCTTAATATACTTTAAGCAAAATAGAAGTATAATATATCATATTAGAAAAAAGATTAAGATTGCTATTCTTTTTAAGAAGATACTTTTCAACCTAATTTTTTTATTTAAAATTGATTTTAGATTAATCAAATGAAAATAAGAAAAGTAAACCACTTTACTAACTTAATGACAACACGGACGGCAATATGTAAACAAATGGAAATAAAACAGACAAACTCTTTCTTTTGAAATTAGAAATTAGAAATTATATTTTCTCAATCCCAGAAAAATTGAGAAAAGTGAGGAAAAATAAGAATTCTATATTTCTAAAGTTGTGCATGTACATTAATTTGACTACATGGATACTTGTAAGTTATCCTGTCACATTTATCTTTTCTTTTAAAGTCAATTTTTTTAAAACTATAAAGTAATACAAAATTTAATTTAAATACAATAAAAATAATTAACTATATAGTTATTCTTTTTAATTAGTCAGTAATTTTTTATTGTAAAAATCCTTTATATATCATAACAAATCCAAACAGTATCATGCTACAAATATCTCCAACAATAATATCATCAGCAAGAATGATATCAACAACAATAACTGAAGCCAGAAGAGAGAGACAGCGGAAGATAGGGTAAAGTAACAGTAGAAGATGGAAGAGGAAACTGCCAGTTAATTTCGATCTGCAAAGTTGAAACTTTCATGAAAGAAAAGGTAGAAATGGGGTGTGTCAGCACCGACACGACAACATGCCTTGGTACCATTTTCAAAGTTACCTTTTTTTGATCTTTTTTAGGATTAGAAAACAGCAAAACATCACCTGCTATAAAGGGTTGACGAAAATGATGCTCTTTGGGTCCCTCTCTTGCGCACCCATTGCCAACCAAAATCATCAATTTTTAATATTAATATTAATGAAAAATGGAAAAACAATTGCTATTACTATGCTTTATTCTTGTTGTTTCCACGCCAACACTCCATTCCCCTCTTCCACTTTACTCCCAACTTTTCCCAACTCTAACTAATCAAATCCCCTCATCCCACGCACATTGCAATTCTCTTCTCAGCCTTGATATTTTCCATGTAAAGTTTGAAACAATCTTGAGGTGGGGATGCCAAAGTTGTTTTTTTTTTATTCACACCTAATGGGTTTTGCTCAACTTCCATTGAAATTCTAAGTGATGATCATTTGGGCATTCAGTATCACTGTGTCTGCCTGCACCACACACTTCATATGTTTAGGAAACTAGGATGGCTTGTGGGTTTGGATCAAACCAATCTGTCAACCAAAAGGTTGCCCAATGTCCACCACCAACCTCCTTCTGATAAGCCAAATCACCAACTCCCTATGCTGGATGCTGTTTACGAAGTTGCTGTTTACATTCACAGGTTTCACAATCTCGACCTTTTCGAACAAGGGTAAGCTTTTATTTCTGTCATTCCTGTGGTTTTGTTTTATGTACATTAAAAAACTTATCTTGTAAGTTCTTTTTATTCTTGTTGCTGTGCAGATGGTACAGAATCAAGGTTACCATGAGATGGGAGGACGATGATGACTCCTATCCCGGGATTCCTGCACGGGTTGTTCAGTATGAAGGTAAAAACATTTTCATAATATTTTGAAATGTTAGTATTTGGTTGCAGTTATGCTCCTCAGTTTGAGAATTTGGTATTTAACCAGCCCGGTGAGGCTATTCATGTGGCCGACCTTACTTGATGGGATAAGGCTTTTGTAATTGTTGACTTTAGGTTTTGCAGTAACAATCTATTTAGTTAACTTAACACAATTTTTTTGGTCCTGAGATATTGTGCCTGTGATGTTCAAGAGCTCCTTTTGGGTGGGGTGTTTGGGATTTCCGCACAAACATTTTCTCACATGGAGCCTACTGATTTTATATCTATTTCAATTTTTACACCAAAGTGATTTGTTGTGATGATTGATGAGTGTGGTATTCTGTTTGTGTTGCTGAATGGAGTTTAACACGGGCATCACTCGTATGTATATGTCCCATTCATTGTGGTGTGCTGAAGTTGCGGAATTTTGTTATTTCCTTTGGAAACAAATGATTGAATTTTTTGCAATTAGGTTTGACTTTCCAAGAAAAGGTTATATCAATGAGCGATGATAGTAACTTGTTTATGTCTTTTTCTGGGTTAAGGAACAGAACTATTTTGTTTTTTCTTCCGTTTTCTTTTTTATTTTTCTATACAAGCAAATCAGGTTTGATTCTTTGAGCTCGTTCTTTTTGTTCCTTGAATGATTTTCCTAATGTTGTTCATTTTCTCGGAGAAGTTGTCAGCTAGTGACAAGGATATCTGTGTGCAAACAAATATGGAATGGGGGTTCCAGTGCCTGTGTATTTTTCTGTATCCAACTTCATATTATTCTTGATTGGGATATGTTCTAAAATTCTTTGTCTACTATTTTGAACTGCATTACCCCTTCTTTTTGTGAGACATTAGAACCAACATGCTGGATATGCTGGGCTTTTGCATTTTTGCTCAGTTAGTTTGCTTCCTTGCACAATATTTTTAGACTGAGTAAAATCTTGGTGCCCATCTTTTCTTTGAGCTGCAGCTCCTGAAGTTAGCGCTGACAATTTTTGTGGAGTTTGGATGATTGATGATAAAGATAACAGTTTTTCAACACCATCATTCCGGATCAGATATGCAAGGCAGGATGTATTTCTTTCTATAATGATCTCATTCTATCTATCTTATGGCGTACATGAGGTAACTTCTAATTTCTCGCTGTTATTTTTCCATGTAAACCATAACCTGTATTATACATAAGCAATGAAGGATGACCTTTTTGTTTGTCGTCTAACCAACACAACCAACAGTCTCAGTCAAGTACAAAAAAATGTTACAAACAGTCTTATCACAACCAACACAAATTTAAGCACCATATGATCTTGTGAAGCTTTCTGTGTGCTCAATAACAGTGTCGCTGAAAATGACCAAACTTATTGTACTTTTGACTATTATGTGTGGTGATGTCTCTAGGTTGCTTATCCAAAGCTGTGTACCTAGGTGCAGGCCACCTGACATTAAGCTTTAACTAAATTACCTTGATATTTGATGATAGTTACAACCTTTGTTCATCTCAGTCAATAAGTTGATGGCATAAGCAATAAGTATATATTGTAAAACAGAAAAAACATTTCCTCAAATCCAAATATCTTAAAGTTGTAAAATCAGAAGCCATTCAATTGCCTGAAAGATTGGGTTGAAGAGGAGGACACATTTTCTAGGGTGTCTTTTACCGTTCATCATTGTATATGTCACCTTCAGAGGATAATTTTTTTTAAGGGAATTTTTATTACTAATTAGAAAATGAACTGTACAGCTTTATATTGCACTATTGAATTGATGTTTTCATTTCATTTTAGGTCCTCCACCCAATTATACTTCTGCCCTTTTGATAATGTGGAAAAATGTAAATCTGTTATGACTTATTCATGTTTTGAAGTACCATGTTTTCTTTTTTTAATTCTTCTATAACAAATATTTTAGCTGATGATTATTTTTATCCACAGGCGAAATCCTCTGCTGTTATCTTGAAGTTTGAGCTCTTTCACACTCCAACACCTGAAATGGGGTTAGTTATCCTCTTTCTCCCGCTCTGTTCATTAGTGAAAGTTACAGATGGGACACATATTGAACTGGACTTGATGAGGATTAGAGGTTCTGACTTCTTAAACTGTTATGTAATTGAGCAGGCCAGAGATACAAAGTCCATTGAATGCATGTGCAGCTTCAGTTCATGAGTATAGAATCCCTCCTAAAGCTCTTCTGGGATTGCATTCATATTGTCCTGTATATTTTGATGCTTTCCATGCAGTTCTTGTTGATACTAGTGTTCATATCAGTCTACTAAAATCTGGTTATCGCACACCACAACTGAAGGTACCAAGGTTTGTCAGAATTCATATTGTATGGTTCAAGTAGAAACCATTGCATTGCCATAAATTCTATTAGATAGTAACATAACTTATGTTCTGAAAAATGTTAATTTTATTGTACCAGTAATTCTTTGGCTTCTGAAGGAACCCGCAGCGAAGACTACCTTAGGTTAAACAAGGTGTGTTCTTTTATGATAGAAAATCTTTTATAACTTCATAGCAGCGATGCTTGCTTCATTAAAGTGTTTGATTTGATTGTAAATGTGATTTACAGTATTGAATAAGATTCTTAATTTCTTGCAACATTTATCTCAATATACATTTGCTTACAGTTGTATCTGATTCTTTCAAACCAGGCTGCGCTCGTCAAAGAATTGATGGCTGCACATGATATCCTGCTTGATGACCTATTAAGAATAAGCAGAGGAATTAAAAAAACTATGGATTTGGCGGGGATTAATTTTGAGTCAGATGTTACTAAGTCATTAAATTCTCCTTCTCCTGCTCATGAGAAAAATACTGATGATGGGAAATCACTTCTACTGTCTGATGGGACTAAATCCAATGCTGAGGTTCATAATTCTGGCAAAGTGAATGCTTTATTAGCCTTTTTAATGCTTTAGATTATTTGCGCGCTCAATAATACTTCTTCTTGCCTTCAACAGTCTTGGGATGATATGCTAAACTCATTCCAGTCTATTGGGAATCAGCTCTTATTTATCTGGAATACATTTCTGAAATTTCACAGGTATACTCAAATTTATTTATGTTCAATAGAATTAAGGTTGTTACGTATTTTCTGAGAAAAGATGCATTCATATAAATATCTTCGAGCATAACTTCAAGCGCTCTCTAGTCAATGACATCAGTTTTTCTCTTTGCTTTTATTCTCATTCCTTCATCAGGGAAAATAAAACAAAAATACTGGAATTTCTGCGTAACTCATGGGCTAACGATCGAAGAACTGAGTGGTCAATATGGATGATGTACTCCAAGGTTGATATGCCTCACCAGTACATGAGTAATGGAGTTGAAGGGACATCATTGTATCGTAGCTTACGTGGTGGTAGATTAGCAAGTACAAGAAGGTTTAATGATGATGTAATTATACACTATACACTATTTCTGATCGCTAAACTTCATAAATCATCTCATGAGTTTGAAACTAATAATTTTATTGGCTTCCTGTGAATTAGCTTATCAAATTCTTAAAATCATTTTCTTTTTCAGCCCATTCAGACTGCAACAATGCGAGCCGAACTTCATAGACGTGGTATAGCACAAATGAAGGCAAGTAGTTATTTACTTGTGGAATGTTTATGATGACAACTTTTGTTTCTCCTGATGATTTGTATTTTTGTCGTGTGTATTCAATGCAGATCAACAATCGATCACTTCAAGACATGTATATATATGAAGATCTTTTGCGTGTTCCTATCATTATTGTAGAACGCTTGGAGAACATGTACCGTTCTACCAATGTGAAGTCGTATTTCGTTCCTTTTGAGGACGAAGATAAACATATCCTGGAAAATGGATCTAAAGCCGTAATCAAGTTGCCTGGGAATCACCCACAACAAAATGAGCATGTTTTGAGAGTAGTTGTTTTTGTTCACGGGTTTCAGGCAAGCTTCACATTCTTGCAGTAGCCTTTTTATCACCTCAATTTCACATATCTTTCCTGGTTTCATTTTACCCGGTTTGATCTTTGAAAGAAAACTACTTTATTCATTTGATTGTTGACCTTGTTTGGATTCAAGTACATATTATATCAATCAATCCCCAGTTTTCAAAATTTACGAGTAACATGAAATGTAGATCAGTAATTCAAGAGAAGCGTGGAGGCATGCAATATAACTTCCTTATTTACTCTGGATATTGGTGTTTGCTTTGATGATTTTGTCTTTTTTACTATTAATAGAAGTTGATTAAATTTGTTGTTTAATGTTTGTACTTGTTTTGACTGGTTTGTCTGACCAAGTGCACCCTCTGCATCTTCAACAAGCAGGGACATCATTTAGATTTACGGCTTATTCGTAACCAGTGGCTTTTATTAGACCCCAAAATACATGTTCTTATGTCTGAGTCAAACGAAGACAAAACATCTGAAGACTTCAGAGAAATGGGATTGCGGCTTGCTCAGGAAGTGATCTCTTTTCTGAAAAAGAAGATGGATAGAGTTTCAAGAGTTGGAAACTTGAAAGATATTAAGATTAGCTTTGTTGGTCATTCTATTGGGAACCTCATTGTGAGAGCTGCTTTGGCAGGTATTTACAGAGTTTTGAAGGAGTGAAGAATAATACCTTTCAAAATTTAAACTAGGACATTAACATGCCTTCATTTATTTTTAATTTCAGAAAGCATCATGGAGCCATATCTAAGATACTTGTGTACATACGTTTCTATATCTGGTCCGCACTTGGGTTATATGTATAGTTCGAACTCTCTATTCAATTCAGGATTGTGGCTCTTGAAGAAGATCAAGGGCACACGATGCATCCACCAACTAACTTTCACTGATGATCATGATCTTGAGAACACCTTCATCTACAATCTTTCAAAGGTATTGAATTCATATCACCTTGCCTTATCTATTTACGAGGGTTTTGTCAAAGTATATATAATGCTGTTCTTTATCTTGTACTACAGAAGAAGACACTGACAAACTTTAAGAATGTGATTCTTTTATCCTCACCTCAGGTAACAGACATTCTTTAAACGTTTTTAATACAACAGAACTTGTTATCATATCATAATGCTTTCTGCACATGACGTGTCAGGATGGTTATGTTCCATATCACTCTGCCAGAATAGAACTGAGTCCAGCAGCTACGTTGGACTATTCCAAACAAGGGAAAGTGTTTCTGGAGATGTTAAATAATTGCTTGGACCAACTTAGAACTAACTCTGACAATCGTGTTGTCATGCGCTGTGACATTAACTTCGGAACCTCCTCCTACGGCAAGAGGAGCTTCAACACACTTATTGGACGTGCTGCTCATATTGAATTCTTGGAGTGTGACATTTTTGTCAAGTTCATAATGTGGTCTTTTCCAGAGCTGTTTTGTTAGTACTAGAATACCAGGAAATTTGCATGACACATCACTTCCACAACTCAGTGAATAGATTCATTGTGAATACTGCATTGAGATCATAGCACTACTTAGATGGCAATGCAATTATTTTTTGCGTTGGAATTAGCATGCACAACCAACACCATGTGTAGGATTAGGAAAATAGGCAAAACCTTGTATACAAAACCATTGGAATTCAAAGAATTTTGTTCTAAAAGTCAAAATTCTCTCTTTTATACACTTTACAATTGGAGTTGTCCAGTGTCGTGTCAACTGTTTTTATGCCAAATGTTTTGCCGTTGTCTACGGTTTTTTTATCTCGCGTTAGAAGAGTTTGATTCTATCAGCTGCCTCAATTTCCGCATGCTTACCGTTAATTTGTCTTTTACTGTACAAACATATTGTACTGGACGTTAATAAAGGCCAAAAAAAGGGTCAATTATTCTTCCTTCTTGCTTCAGTTTTCAACGATTCATCATCACCCAACAGACAAAAGCAGGATTGTCCTCCATTCCAAAATTTTCTTGCTTGACTTGTTAATGGCGGCAACTTCAAAAAAGTTCTTGACACCACCACACGTTTTCTGCTCAATTTCAAATGAAATATATAAAGTTGCTATCAGCAACACTTAGTATGCTCAGTTACTCCCAACTTTGTACCAAAAAGGAAATATTCTAGAATAAAAATATTAGTTGCACTTTTCATTCTTTTAGCTCTATAAATTTGGTCATCAAGTTTTCTTAGAATAATTTATATTTAGCTTTTTAATATTAAATTAATATAGTCCTTTCAGCAACTTTCTTCCATGTACTCTTTCAAATTCTTTTTTCGTTCAAATATTTTAGGTTTATGACGTATTTGAGATACAAAATAGCTTTAAAATAGCGAATAACAAAATTTGAAAAGATTTTATAAAATATGAAATTAGGATTTAAATGGAAATAATTGATAGGTTTTTTAATAAATATATCCATTTTTGTTCTAAACCCCCCTATTCTTTTAAAAAGATTTTGATAATTTAAATATTCGTTACTCACCTGTTTGCTATGCCAGGAAGAAAGCTTCCGTGGCTATGAAGTCACTAGAAACAAATGTACTATATTATACATGGAATAAACTAAAAATTAACATCTCCTTATTTGCATGGAGATAAAAGAAAATATTTTCTAATGGCAAGTCATGTCATGTCAAACATTATAAGGATAAAAAAAACTTAACAATAAACTTAATTAACTAAAAACAAACTCAAAATATTAATATCACATGTAATCCAAACTAAAAGGATTAAAAATATAGTTAAGCTTAAACAATTTCTCAGACAACAGTCCACAGGAAACATTTGGGGTGTGTGTGATTGAGCAAAGAAATCATAAAGATACAAATAATGATATCATCGTTATTTTTCACAAGTATTGACATAACTACAATCCATTGCAAGAAAGGTTGATTTTTCTGCTAAACGGATCTAATCACTCTTCCTCCTTCCAAAATGGTGGTAAGATGTAAAATGTACATTTGATAATCAATGGTACCCTGCATGCAATACAACACTTTCATGGCAGTGCATCTGCATGCATAACGTAGCTAGCCTGTGTAATCAAGTCCCTCAGCTCTGCAAGTCATAATCTTCCGAAACACTTCCCTCACTTGGCGCTCCAATGGATCCAATCCATCTCTTAAGGCTCCATAAACAACTCTTAGCTCTTTCAGCCTCTCCTCGACTTCCATTTTCTGCTCATCTCTCAGTGGAAACTGAACTGAATCTACCAAATCAGTCATGTTCCTAATACAACTTTCAACTTGATTTATCTCCTTCAGCAAACCATTGGAGCTTCGGCGCTCTCGTTTCTTGATCCGATCATGAAGTGAAGTAACTGGGACGCCCCATGAGTATTGTCGTGGAACTGACATCTGAATGTTGAGGCCTCTATCCTGGCAAGGAACAGCTGCCACAAGAGCCCACAGAACAAACAAGAGAACAGAATTCATAGTATAAACAGGAATTGCAAGCCCATTTGTTGCAACAATTTCACTCCCACGAGGGGGAATCAAATTGCTTGAAATGGAATGAAGTTGCTTGGCTGCAGACCAGGATCTTGATACACTCCACGATTGTGATCGAGAAAGAGCTGTGAAGTGGAGGCGATGATCCTTGTTCGTGTTGTGCCGCCCAAAAGACCTGTTACGCTGAGGAAAAACTGAACTGCAATCTTTCTCATCTAACATTGCCACTGCCAAATCCATCAGTGCCTTTCTGGCCCTCAGGACATGGCCTTCACTCAATGCTCTCTGATTTGAACTCAACGCACACAAGACAATTTCCAAATGCTTTAGCCACGCCCGAACCTTCTCAATCCCGTTGCTGCTTGCATTACAAATGTCAAGTGCCTTTACCAGTCTCTCAAAGAATTCAGAGATTGATCGGTCCAGAGGGGAATTCGAGAGTTGCTCTTTATTGTTCAACAGAATAGCTCTGAATTCCTCATGGCAGCAGATAAAAGCATTCAGGAGCTTCTGTATCCAATCAATTGAGAGCAATTCATCATCACTGGCCCTGAACAGTTCCTCAAATCGATCAGTAACCTGTTTTTGGAATGATTCAAGCTCGGAATCCCTGGTACTGGATCTGTGATTCTCTTCCAAAGAATGAACCTGTTCCTGCCTGAGACGATATATAGAGCGGCCAAAGGAAGAAATTTGTGGAGAAGACCTGTGATTATTATCAGTAGAGGACATTGTCAAACGTCACAACTCTTCACAAAAATTCCCCTCCAGAAAAACAGTGGACAAACACCTCAGATCACATAGAACCAACCAAAAACAGCTGCGTTGACACTCCTTGATTCAATTTGCATCCCGAGTAACTGTCTACAACGAGTAAAAAAGCTAAAATGTTCAGCTTAATTAACATTGAAGGTGCTACTAGTTAATCCTTAAAGTGATCAAATTATCCCTTTAAGCAATCAAATCACACAAACACCGATCGTGAACTAGAAACCAAATTTAAAAAATCGCAATTCCAATTATTTGATCTTGATCTCCTTCATTTCAAACTCACTGAAAAGCAAGCAACGTCACAGACAAGAATGAAACTTAACATCCCACCCGACGCTAAAACCTGTTAATATCCTAATACCCAGATTCAATTATGTTCTAAACATTACACAATTAAACGTCAGAGATAAAATGCAGGAATACCATGCAAGGAAGAAAAAGAAAAACGCAAGAAATGAAGTACCTTAATCGTTAAAATCAGGTTTCAGGTGAAAAACCAAAGAAAATAGGAAGTTGGGAGATTGAAGAGGAAACAGATAAGGAAAGTAAGCGTACAGCAGTGGCAATGGGACATGGCGAATTCACAAACTTCTTGCTTTGCCTGATGCCGGCTGAAGCAAGAAAAATTAAAAATACTATTTTTCTTGGGGGAAAAAGGAGAATGCAATAGATCATTTTATTGCCACTTCAAATTAAAGATAAAGTAATAATAATTTGAGACACATAAATTTTTTATATTCTTTGACATTATTTTTTATTATTTTTATTTTCTTTTATAAATCCAAAAATTCAATTTTTTTTTATAATTAATTTATTTCTTCAATATGTATTAACTTTATATTACTATACCATTACTCTTAAAAAAAATTTAGGCTTATTTTGATGTTCCAAATAAAATTAAAAATAGACAAAAAAAAACATGATTGGGTAAACTTTTTATAATTATTTCTAAGAAAAAGTTAAAAAGACAAAATAAAACATTTTTTTTTTGTAAATTAAAACTATTTTATGTATAAACTTATAAAAACACTTATGCTAGTTTTTTATTTTAAAGAAAATATTATTATTAACTGTCATATTATCAAAAGTAAAACAAAGTACTAAAAAGAAGAAGAAACAATATATTATTTAAGTAAGACATATTTTATTTTTATTTATTGATTGTTATTGATGTGCTTTATCCAGCAAAAAAATGTCAATGCAATTTTCATTTTTCAAGAAAACGCAATTGAAAAAAAAAATATAAAGTTAATAAATATTTTTTGTCGAAAAACCCAATTAATGAAGTTTAAGTAGACTCCACACCTTACTAAAAAATATAAAGTCCAACATTACCTGGATCACCAACATATAAGTAAATATATCATACACTTTAATTTAATTTTAATATAAAATTTAACTCAATCAAAACTGAATTTAGATCGGCTACGCAGTTTAATAAAACAATTACTTCATGTGATCTTTGAAATTATTCTTAATTAGCAGCTCACGAAAATAAAACTACAATTATGTAGAAACTAATAATTACAATAAATTATATATTCACAAAATAAAATGTGCACCTTCGAATTTTTTTTGCTATTTTTTATTGGAGTAGACTTGAATCAACTACATTTTATTTAATGTTTATGACTTTTTTTAATAAATGTAAAAGCTTTGGGAGGTTGGGGATATGGTGCTATTTTCCCAAAATATAACAATAAATAAAGTAAAATTGTTGCTTTAATTTTTTGTGGTTGATGTGTATGATATGAAGCTCTATGATTCTTCATTGGTGGCTAATAATTGTTTGACTTTATCCATCGGATTTGATGTTTTCACCGTTTCCCTCAACATGTTTTGTTGACTTCCAATAATTATGTCTCTTATCTTCAATCATATTATCCAAATTTCATGCTACAATTCAACGCTCCAATCTTTATTAACATTATAAGAAGGCAACAAAAATTATAAGTTATTTCAACTTAACCAAATCATTACAATTTCTTTTTTCCAAGAAAAACATTACTTTTTTGTTTATATTTTTTATCAAAATTTTAATAAAGAAAAATGACATTTTAACATACATAAATTTTTTATATTTGTTTAATATTTTTCTTTTTAATTTTTTATATTTTTAAAATATATATTATTTTATAGTTATTTTATTCTTTTATTGTATGTTAAATAAAAATAAAAATACGTCATAATATTAAGTAAATGCTATCACTCTTATGAAAAGGCGTGAAACACTGGTGTTTATGGAAGAGTTTTCATGGGTGCATAAAGAAAAATGCGAAAATTAGCATGTGTTTTATCATATTTACATTTTTAACCTTTGTTTTTTCAATGGAGACAGATCAAGCTGAAACGAAATTTACAAGGCTTCCCTCCCCAATGTAGAAAAGGAGAGGAAGGTGAGTGTGCTTCCTTCCCCAATAATAAAATAATTAAAATATTAATATCAAACATTAATAATAAAATATAGAAATAAATATAAATAAAATATATTTTAATAATAAAAAATAGTATTAATAATGAATAATAATAATTAAAATAATTTTATAATAATAATGATAAATTTATATTACATTTACTTTAAAAATAAAACAGTAATCATATTTAATTTTATCTTTTAATCTATTGTACTCACTCTATCATACACAAACTTTAATCAATTTTCATTTCAAACCTACTCAATTTATGTTATTTTTTGCTTAATCCAAATAATTTTACTTTCTTTTTCTTTTTCTCTCGAATCTATTCTCTCAAGTTTATCTCCAAATCGAAAACACTCTTATTAAATTGGCTCAATCAATTTTTACTACAAAAATAGTTCAAAAAGAGAAGTTTCATGTTTTTGTCCTTATTGTCTGCATTTTCTTTTTCGTTTTAGTTCATGAATATAAAGTGGTACTATTTCTTAAACAACAACTAAACTAACAATCTTTTTCTTTCGTAATAAAAGAATATTTACAATCTCAGTTACGGATAAATATGAAATTGAAATTGTTTATTTTATCAAATAATTAAAAGATTTATATTTTAAAATTAGGTCTTTGTTGTTAAATTTTGTAATTAATCGAGGTGATGTAAATTTTATTTTGAAAGGTTATATTATAAAAAATAAGTTTGTGATGAATATTTTCCAAAAACAAGTGAAATATCAGTATTGCAATGGGTCCAACAATGAGACAACCCATGCTCATAATTCTCCTTACGCACAATTATTTTCCTCATTCCCAAACAACTCCCAAGACCAATCTATTCGGTGCCTACCACAGAAGCTACAACCACATACACCACCATGTGACAGTTTACATGTAACTGTCAATTACCGAACATGTACCAGACAGCAGCACATACTAAAATATGTTAAATCACGGTCTGTTGGCAGAATGAAACATAGCAACATCGTATGTTAAAAATGCTCTGAAATCCTATTACATCAGAGATGCACTACGGTTACAATTGAGTCATACAGAATCTCAGTAACAACAATTGCCTATTCCCATAACGAAAATAGGAAAATGAAAGAAAAACAAAGGAAATATGCCACCATCACTGTTTCATTAGCTCTCATTGTGATTTTATCTTATTCACAAGCCAGTTTGGTGTCAAAGCTGCTCAAACATATTGCAAAAGCTTGGAATGCAGATAAAGGGTACCGATAATCCATCGTGAACATGTCTTTCCCAACTTTGCCAAACTGAAGAATGATCTTGTCATGTTCCGGAGGAGCCGGTTGAGAGGGTGTAGGTGCACCGGCAGCAGGTTGGGTGGCAGCAATCAACTGAAAGTTTTTAACAGACGCAACAGTTACTCGGCCACGAAAATTAAGGCACCAACATTGTAACTGTTCGTGCCACCTTGGAGGCTTGTTTTTCAGAACCAAGGGTCTCAGCTTCCCATCATCGTCCTCCAGAATGGATTCCCCAATATCAGAAAACCGCGAACTACTGAACTCGATCGACCGATCGAGCGACTTCGAAAACGAGATGCTCCGAAACGAGTCCTCGAGGGAACGGGGAAGAAGCTCTGGCTGGCCGGGAACCGTGCCGCCTGCATCAAGTGCTGAAGCTGGTATGGAGTGCATGACACAGTGCATCTTTCTGGGGCCTCTAGTCCCGAGCACATTTAGTTCATATGTTACCTGAGCTATGTTGTAACTCCCAGATGGAACTTTCGGCGACACCTTTTTCGAATAAAATCTGCGGCTCGTCTTCCCAGTTCCAGGAGGGCATATATGAGCTGAAGAGTATGGAGGCTGTGTATCATATATAATGAACTTGGTACCAAGAAAATTTGATCTGGAAGTCCAACAAAATCTCATGAGTTAGAATGCATTTCCCTGTTCTAAACGTTTAAATCATGTTTTAACAGTTCTTTTGGAAGACGACAACGTAGGATGCAGGTGTTAAAACACTTGCAAGCAGTAAACTAACTCACCTCAGCTTTCCGATGTAAGTGTTACTTGATCTAGAGATGTTGTCAGCATCCATGGAAATAACATACTCAGTGTAAGTTGTTCTCCTAGTCCTCTTAGCAGAAAGAAGGAATTTCCCATTTTCAACCAACAAAGCTGCAAAAATCAAAGTAATTTAAAAAATAAAATAAAAGGAGTTCCCTGTGCAATTGCAACCAGATGACACAGAAACGACTATCAAACAAGATGACACTTTCTCTTCAAATCAGCCATAAGGGGAAATAATAAACACAGAAACCAATCATGAGAACTAACAGATTTCCATTCACAGAGCAATGAGTGAAGGCTGGTTTGAGCAAATAATGAGAAAATATGAACATAAACTCAACCTATAAACCCCATTCCCAAAATTATCCTCTAACGCTAGCAGTACTTGCTTCAAGTATAAATTACAGTATTGTAAGTTCCATCTCATGCAGATCTTAAACCATACACTCATGCAAAGATCTACACAAATGCATACAGAATAAACATTTGCAAAACAAATCACGAGCTTGTACGGCAAGTAAAGATCAGCGCAATCATACACAACCAAGCATTAACTAAATGTATAAAATAGAAAACTCACCAGGGCTGAGACACAGGAATAGGTGGTATGTTAAATTAGATTTATCTCTTTTGATAAAACATTGAATGATTCCATCCCGTGGTCCAGGCTGAAAAGCAAAGGAGCAAACAATCAGGGTGTTGCTTCAGCTAACATCAACTAACATTGTTTGATTAATAAAAATTAACAGATCTTCAGCAAAAAAGTAAAGCTAACCTGTTTCAAGGACACGGGGAATGTAAGTTTGCCACATAACTCTGGGCTCTTCACAATTTCTTTGCACATGTTCCTCCAAGACTGGCAAACTGCAGCACATGCAACAACGTGCTTTCGAGAAGGCCATGTATTCTCACTCTCCTCTAGCCGTCTAATGATATCAAATAGCAATTCTGGGGGTAAACTTGCCCAGCGGCTATTTTGAATCACTAGAGATTGATCATGCAAATCCTGCACCGATCCTTGAGATTTTCCTCTATGATGACCCGTAAGTCTGACATCAAAACTACGCCTAGACAAGCTCCCAAAACTATCCCTCACATCACGAACTATGCTGCGGAATGACATTCTGTAGGTTGATCCCAACAATAATTATATATATCTCATGTGTGAACTTCTGATGTACTATATCCAACCACTGTCAGCAAATGGCTGTCATTCACCAAACACAGTTATTAATCTTCATCTTTCCAACCAAAATACTCTCTTAAGACTAAAATCCAAAATAAACACTCCTATACATCAACCACAGTTTTCAAACTCTCCAATTTAAGCATCAACGGGCATGAAGTTAATGAAAGATGTACTGCCAACAATTTAAGTCAATAGGGTTCGACAGCAGATAGTGAAATGCTAGAAGCAACACGCGTGTCAAAGACTACATATTTGATCATCACTCCCAATCGGAAAGGGTAGCTCAAAATAGCATTATCATGATTAAATGGTAACAAATACGCAAGCAAAAACGCCATCATTTTGTGTCCACCGTTATTAAGAAAGCCATCGTTTGGTTATCCTATAAATCGTATTTGGAATTTATACGGAAATCGCAAATAAGCACATAAAACTAATAAATTACAAAAAATTTGGAAAATTTGTCACCAATTCGGCGGCCAATTTTGCAGGTACACAAATGGAAAGCTTTCAATTTTCTTTATCTTTGCCCATTATTGTCAACACCAAGGACCAGAAGAAACTACCTCTTTAAACTCGGAGTTAAAATCAAGTCGATCAAGACTCCCAAGCCGGATCAAAAGCCAACCTTCGTCTGAAAACAACAACAAACTGTCAGAAGAAAACTCATGAAAACTTCAAATCCCACTATATCATTTGAGATTTGCCTCTCACAAACACTAGAAACAAAATAACCCCATTTCTACCCCCACCATTTTCCTTCCAGAAACTTAACAAAACTGAAAACCTGGACCTTTTCCCCCAGCATTTTCAACAGAGACCCAGTACAATTTAAAAATAGCCCGATTTGAAGAAACACTCCACAAACTATCAGAATGAAAGAACAAAACAAAACAAGAGAGAAAACACCTAGAATTTGGGAAAGAACATACCCAGAATTCAGAGATCTGTAGGTGAAGTATTAGCACTAGTTCCTGATATGAAATCTACATAAGAATCAGAAAGGGATCACTTTTACACAGCAGAAGATACAAACGAAGCAGAAAGACACGAGCTTTAGGTCAGAATGGCAACAGCAACAGCAACATCTTCTCTTCCCAGTTTCTTACACCTCCCTCCCCTCTCTCTCTCTCTCTCTCTCTCTCTCTCTCTTACGCTTCCTCTCTCATGTCCGGACTCCAAACTTTCATTAAATGTAATTCTTGATGTAAAAAATAAATAAAAAGCAATGTAGTTCAATTATTTATTTATTTAAAAAAGATGTAGAATATAAAATATTGATTTTTTTTTTTAAACAACGAACGTAATTCTGTTTAATGTAGCCACTTGGTCTCCGTGAAGAAATGGTACCATAAAGGTTGCGCCAAGCAGCAAGTAATGTCATGTGCTCACTCTCTCCGCCATTATCGTTAGCATTATTTTATGTTTTCTTCCTACTTATTCCAAACACTAACAATTTCTATTTCTTCTGCTGTTTTTTCCTTCTACCAATAGTTTATGAAAATTCAAACTAATCACATCATTTTATTTTGAATGAAACCCCCAACGACTTTTTAAAACATAGGATCGTGTAATGGAAATGGATTCAATGAATATTTAAATGCAGCTGAAATGGAGGTTTCTAAATTATCGGTTCTTATACATTATTAAGACACACAAAATCATGTTTATTTTCACGTTAAACCGATTGAATACTGCATACGTTTTTTAAATATTATTTTATTAGATATCCACCATAATTATGTCTTATTTATTTATATTTATTTAGAACATCTCAGGTAATAACTTTTTTAAATAACACATTAAATTTTTATTATTACTGTTTAAAATTTGATTTACTAGTAAAAAAACAATACATCGAAATTATGTTAAAATGATACCGTATTAAAGTTAATTATTTTTTATCACTTTATTGATGTTCTTTCACCTTCATTGTTTTGTTTGAAGTTCTTTATAATATCAAGATAGATATATATATATTTATTACATATAGTCATCTTAATGTACTAAAGAGAATAAATCGTTGGAGATTTGTTTGACTCAAAATTACAACTTGGAAAAGAAATTAATTATGTGGAATTCAATTATATAATAAGTCTATTAGGATGAAATTAATATCATCAAATATAAAAATATTCAAGAAGATCAAATTCGTCTTAGCCTTTTTGAGAGAATAATTATAGAAGAAACTTAGAATGTGACTTTGAGTGGGAACCTCCCTCGGTATAACGAATTAATATATATATTACACATCTTTTTTTTTTATAACTCGTAGTAAATAAATGAAGTACTATAATGTTAATTTTTAGACTTTATTTGTAATTCATATATTCATTCTTGTGTATATAATGTATTATTAATCTTATTGTAATTTGGAATTAATACTTTTAGTTGGTGTAAAGTCAAGGTTTTTTTTCTTTATTTTTTTATAAATTTAAAATTATTATCCTTATCTTAAAATAAATCAGATTTATTTTATAATTCAAATATTTAGAGATGTTAAATGTTAATATTAGTGAAAATCTTATATGAATTAGAGATAAACTTAATTTAAAATTAGACTTAAAATTTATATAAATATAACGATTTAGATTAATTTTAACTTAAAATTTAATTTTAAAATATTAAAAAGTTAATAAATATGATAATAATGTGTTTTTTTTTCTGATATGCTACCTTTGATTTATAATTTAAAACACAGCATAAATTTACTAAAGTCTTTATTTGTATGTTTTCACTCATTTACACGTTTGATGTTATATCTCATTTGCATTATTTTTTAATCTGTTTCAAGTAATAGTATTTTTCTTCCTTTTACATTTCCAACACAATATTCTTTGAGATTGATGCAGCAACATCTTTCACTGCTTATTCTCTTTGTCTCTTCATACAATAAAAGTATCACAATTCTTGAAAAAGATCTTATGTTTGCTTTATTTTAAGGTTTCACTAAAAACAATTTTAATAGTAAAAGCTGTAACAAAAATAATTCATCTTTAAATAAATAAATAAAATTACAAAAAAAAATTATCTATCACAAAAACTAATCAAATTATAACAACACAAAATATCAAACTTTTATGACTCAATACTTCCCAATTTTAAGTATAGAATTTTAGCTATCAACTAGATTTTTAAATAAATTCTCTTTAATTTATATTTTTTAAGTTATGCTAAACATAAAAAAAAAACATGAAAATGCATGATACTCATTATTGGAAAACAAATATAGTAATAAATTAGAACTTATGATATTGCAGGTTGGGTAGTTTGGACAATAAAATGATTTTACATCAATGTCAAAGTTTAGTACTTCATTTACTTTTTTTCTTCCCACCCAAACTTTCATTAACTGCAAAAAAAAATTTCTCAGTTTTTATGACTACACTTCACATTTCAATTTCATGAATTTAAAATCATTTTAATGTAGGTGTTATTTATGACCAAGGAAGATAATATTTGTTGAACTAAGTTTAATGATTGATTGCTTTAGGTTAGAGTTTTGGTTTGAAAGTGTGACTTTGACCAACCACGAGACAACGCTCATTGATCATTATTCATCCTTCCTACAATTATTACTGGTCTATTTACCATAATTATTATGTTTTATAGACTTTCCTTTTAACAATTTTTTGGTTTAATTTTAATTTAAACTTAACACAATTGTTTATGTTTTATAAAATACTTTTTATTTAACTGTTTTTTTTAATTTTAGTTTAAACTCACTATAATTATTTTTTATTATTATTATTTTTTGTTTTCATTGTACTATATCACTGTTCAGTCTAAAGGTTAACTATAATTCAAATTATCTAATCACCAAATCAACATATTGATAATAAATTATAATACACTAATCTTAATGTTGATTAATTTAAATATAAAGTATGTTTACTCACAATTAAATTGTATTAATTTAGCATTAATTAAAATTTTATCCTAAAACTTATAAATAGAAATTTAATATAAAAAGATAAATAATTTATATTTATTATACTATTAATTGTTAACTTTCAATATTAAATTGACTTTTACATAAAAATATTTTTTATAAATATTCTTTAAAATGTTTAAACAACTAGACCCATGACAATATTTAAATTTAAGTTTTGGAGATAACTCAACACATTTTATAAAAAAATAATAATATTTTCACAATATTTTGACATGAATCATGTGTTAACACATAACAATATTTTTCTAATTTTTTTTGTTTTTCATGTAGACTAGTGAAATTTTAACACGTGATCCGTGTCAAAATATGTTTTGAAAATATCATTATCCTTTACAAAATTAATCTCAATCTCATTCCCCAAAAGATTATAAACTTCATTTATTATATATAATTTTCTAGCAATGATTGATAAAAGTAGATATAGAAAATTAAGAAAAAAAATAAATGGAGAAATACATTGTGATTTATGAAAGAGCAGAATTTAGGTGGATGCAGAGTCTGATAGGTTTTGAAGAGAGGTGTGGGGTCCATGTTTTCTGTTTGTGAAGGTATTTGGGAGTTGCATTTCATGGCTCCATTATGAGCGCAGAAGAAGACTGAAATATAGACCCAACTACTTTTGCCTTTCGTCAAAATCTTCCAACCCTTCATCATCACCCATTAATGATCATCAAATTCATTTTTTGCTTTTTAACAAATTAATACTTCGATTCATTTTTTATATTTTTCTGTTGCAACAATTCAAATTGAAATTTATTGCGTTAACTTTGTTTTACCTTATTGATAAAAAAAAAAAATGTAAGTGTATAAAAGCTTACTAACGTAATCAAAATAAAGAAATGGATATAATAAGTTTTATAATCTTAAAAGAAAGATATATTATTTTCTTTCCTTTTGCTTTTAATTTACATTATAATAACAGAATGCACTGTAGTTTAATGGTGTTATGAAATGTGTACAAATAATCATTTAAAAGATTAAAAGTGTAATTTTTTAAGTTTGATGTAAAGGTAGATATAAAGATTAAGGGTTTATGTGTTATTCACAACATATATATAATTGAATTGATATATAAATTATCTTATTTGCTGTAAATAATTAATGGAAGAAAACTTAATTTGGTTTATACTGTTAGCCTGCTATAGGTTGTGTTAAAAAAAATTATTTTATTTTATTTTATTTTGTCACGGGTCATAATTTTTTATTCAATTTAATTCATGTTGAATCAGTGAGTTAACTTATTATTTAAAGATATTTTTTTTTATTTATTCTAAATATTTATTGTGATATAATTAAAAATAGATTGACATTATAACGACATTTTCTTATGTAGCTAAAAGGCCAGAAGAAGAATGCAACGCAATCCCGAAACGAATTCGGAGCCCTATGGCATTACACAAACATAACATTTAGGAAAATACTAATATCAAACACATTCCAGCGTGTTTAGGCGTTTTACACTTCCCGTTTAAAGGGATAAAAATATAATTTGACGAACCTAAAATTAAAAATAAAATAATTATACTCAGTAGCTTTTAACCCAAAAATAAATGAAATGCATTTCATTTCGTTTTAAATCACTCGATTTAACAAATTCGAATGCCTCAAGATTTAAGACTTTGTTTTATTTATTTATTTCTTTATTTTATCAATTTAAGCACACATTAATTAATTTGATAAAACAAGCCGTAGTTAGTGACTTTAAAAGATTAAGCTGATTCAAACAGTTTTAAGCACAGAGAAAGAGCAATGAGAGTTAGCATAGAAGTAAAGAGATGAATATTTTATTATAAATGAAGATTTATTAGATAAGGAAAAAAATCGAGAATGATGATGACTTACATGAATGCATCCATTAACAAATGGATGATCATTAATAAGCAATTAAACTCTTTCAATTAATTAATTCCCAATATCATAGAATATTAAGTACTGCGCTTAATTCATAAAAATAAGTCTTGATAGCATATGCGCTAGTTTATTGCAAATGTATAGTGACATTGGTGGTGGTGATGAATTTATTGCCTTACACGATAAAAGATTCCTTATACCCAACAATTTTGATCATAAAGAGCTGTCCATAGAACCATGCTTATTTAGATGTTATTACAAACACTCCTTGCTTTGCTTAATCATCCCATTTCCTCCTTGATTGTGGAATCTGTAAAATTTAATAAAAAAGGTTAAAAACAAAACCTTAAAAAAGACCAAAATTTACGTTGTCTGAGCCCGGGTTCGAACCGGGGACCTCTAGTGTGTGAGACTAGCGTGATAACCAACTACACCACCCAGACAGATATATACACATTGGGCTATTTATATAAAATAATAGATTATGTAAAACCCACATGCACCTCTTATTTATATACCAGTTTTTTGTGCTTTGTAAACAAAGATTTAAAGAACGAGTAAAATATAATCCATTATTCTAAAACTCCTGTATTGTTATTATAGATAGACTCTGAAAAATCACTTTATATAAAATATCAATATTTTTAAATCAATAGATTACTGACAATAATTTTCATTTATTCTTAAACGCTGTAAATTTGGCAAAAAGGAAAAATTATGATAAAGGAGGAAGAAACAACCATACAAGAAAGAACAAAAGGTAAATATAAAGTATACAAGGGGTCCTTTAAAATCACTCTTACGAAATTCAATAAAACCTGTATTATTATATAAGTACTGAGGTATTGTGTAGCTTGTGCAATTTACCAATCTTCCTGGCCATTGTTATTCCATGACTACAATTTATGAAATTAATTCCTTACAACATAAGCTTTCCATATGATAAACTTTTAATTTTATTTAGACGTCTAATGTTTACTATAACATAGTAAAATAAATTTATAACATACAATTTGAATATTTACTGATTAATTTATTTAAAAAGTAAATAGAATGATGATAGCTAACATTTTCATTCTATTCTTGTCTTTGAATTTTATTTAAAAATTGTGGTATGTGGTTCAATAGATATAAAGACGTTTTCTTTTGAACCTAAGAGTTTCAAAGGCCCAGAAGAAGTGTAAGTAATCCCGAATTGAATTCGGAGCCCTATGGCATAACACAAACATAACATTTAGGAAAATACCAAGATCAAAACTCTCTAAAGAAATAAAAGTATATAATTTAACGAATCTAAAAAAAAAAAAAAAATAACTCTACTTTGTAGCTTTTAAAAAAAAATGAGATGCACCCTACTACATCACTCCATTTACACAATTCCAACGCCTTAAGATTTAAGACTCTGTTTTATTTATTTATTTAATCAACTTCAACACGCATAATTGATTAATTAAATTGATAAGACAAATCGTATTTACACTAATGTACGACGAAAAAAATATCTATGGTGGTTATTACCTGGACCGCATCTAATGCTGCACTTGCGTTCACATCGTTGTGTAAGCCTCGCTGCATGCCACATTTTCACCTCTCGTTATCATAAACATCTGAATAAATCTACATCTAATTTGATTTTACTAATTTCCTCTTCTGATTTTGCCAAACATCGAAGATGTAAAAGTAATTTGTACTAGGTGATTAAACGATAGGCAAATTGTAGTGTGATTTTACACGATTACAGCTTTAAGCACAGTGAAAGAGCAATCAGAGTTAGAATAGAAGTAAAGAAATGAATCAAGATATTTGATCATAAATGAAGATTTATTTAAGATAAAAAAAAAAAGAGAAATCGTAATGAGAAGATGATGACTTACAGTCTCTTTGAACACAGGCAGTCGTGCAACCGTCGAGGCAATCAGCAGCATCGGGAACAACGCTCTCCATTTGCGAAGCGATGAGAAGAAAAAGCATCGTCGCAGCCATCATCTTCTTCATCTTCTCCTTTCACTCTAATAAAATAAAGTAGGTTTTGGCTTCATATTTATCCACTTTACGCTAAATAAACGACCATCCTTATTCGATGAAATTACGGATATGCCAACCCATATCTGAACGGCATAGGCACATGCACTGAAAACTGTTGAAGTTTGATAGAAAGAATGCGTATTTTAGTTTCTTTGAAATTATCTTGAAGGCCCAGACAATTTTTTGAGAGATGAAAGAAAGGTCAATTAATGCGTTCGGTTGTGCTATCTGTGTGGATGAATTCATATCCATTAATAATTTCGTAGTCATGTTTCTCACGGATATGTTTTTTTCTACTATATCAGATTGTGATAGCTACTCTTTGCTACCCGTAACTTAAATTGCGTGTGACCGCATCCAAAAACCATGCTTCATCATTTTCGACATTTTTTTTTTAATTTTCTTCTCTTAAAATAAGGCACATTATATCTGTACTCTTTTTTAATTTGTTTTATAAAAATAAATAATAAAATAAATAGGTATTACGAGATTATAAAAAACATTGGTCCAAAATAGCCAGTGCAATCTGTTTCGAATGCAAGTTCAGAATAGAGTAAACTGTATTTATTTATCTTGGTGGGCAAACAAAAAACAATAACCTCTCTAATGCTTACAATTCATGGGCTAAAAGCCCAAAGTAGAGGCCCATATTAAGTTATTTTGTTACACTAGGCCGTCGGTTCGTCAGGCAGAAGTTTGGGCTGATTGGTAGTGGAAATTGGTGAAGGCTTATGTTAAGTTTATGGTACAGTAAACTGTAAACTGTAACGTAGTTGATTGACTGGTAGCGGAATAAAAGAATCAAACACAAAAACAAGTGTGGCCAATCCCTTACTCCCTCTATACTCGAATATCTTCTTCAGCTTTCCTTATTTTTTTGTCAAATCCTCACAATCTTTGTCAAGATTCCTTGTAATAGCAGTGATTTCGCTTCGGTTGTTGTGGTCACATTTATCATGATCCATTGGGGTGGACACGACAACAACTTCTACGGCTTCAGCTTCTCGGATGGTCTCCGATGGCACTAACTGAGTGATGTTCTTCATCTCTTTACTTTTACCCCACAGAACCATGTACAACCCACACACAATCAGCACTGCTCCAACCACACTGAATACAAAACAAAACCATGTCATGAATATAATACATATAATGAACACCCAGATAATAAAATCCATTAAAGTGAAAGTGTATATATAGGTGAATTACGATCTACAACATACCTTCCTACATACAAATTGTCGTTCAGCATCAAAGAACCAGCAATAGCCACAAGCACAAGCATTAGGGGGTTGAAAACAGATGCAAAAAGAGGCCCTCTCATTTGTATGCACCATGCAGTAATAATAACTACTATTCCAGAGGCCACGATTCCCTGCAATAATTTAATTTAACTCCATTCTTATTTCATTCCATCATCTATTTTATATAATTATATACGAATATATATAGAGGACGTCATAATTAAAATATGAATATATACCGAATAAGCCACTGCAAGTAGCCTGATATTCCAACCCAACTTCCATTGGCTGAAATCTCTCTCAACACAGAAACCAAAAGCAGCGGCCTGTATTGCTCCTGCCGTAGACATCAGAGCCGTGCTTGAATAGTGACAAGGGTATTCTTTGCTCATCTTAGCCTGTGCCACAAGAGCTCACATCACAAACGAAAAAAAAAAAGAAGCTTAAAAAAGTTAAACGAAGGAGTTTGAGCTGACCTGAATGGTGAGCCAGAGAGAAAAAGAGAAGCAGCTTAATACGGAACAAAGAGCCCCCAACAATGTATTGCTAGAGTCAGAATTTAACTGTGCCACGTGGCTGTCTTGGTGCTGACGTGGATGCATAAGGTTGATGTGGAAAGGCCAGATATTAATTTCTGCACCTTTGATAAAAGTCAACACCATTGCCCCACCGATCCCAATTATAGTTCCCAACACCTTGGCCCTTCCTGCGGCTGCCCTCCAATTCAACCTTTCGAAACTACACAAAAATTAAACAAAACCAGCTTAAATTTCCACTAATTACCAAAACTGTTTATTAACTGCATGATTAATGAATAATATTAAGAGAAAACAGTGTTGAGTGTTGATGGTGGCAAGTGATGATTACCCGCAGGAAATGGCCAATACAAAGGTGATAGCTGGAATGAGATTGTAGAGAGCGGAGGCAAACGTTGCTGATGTTAAAGCCAAGGACTCGTAGAAAAGATTCTGAAATAAACTTCCCCTGTAATAATAACATCACGCATGTACATTAGATTGGTTGATGATTAATTAATTAACTAATTAACTACCATTGACAGTTAACAGTAACTAACTGCATACATGTTTTGTTTTACAGTTTAGACATCATGGTATGGGAGAAGACATACCCGAATAATCCACAAAGAAATGCCATGAAAAGCACCCTCCAAGTCATCTTTGGTCTTTTCTTCCTGCACAGAAAAAAGAAAAGAGAAACCATATCAGCCGCAGCTAAGTTGATCTGTTGCCTATTATTATAACATGAGGTCCCTTGAGCTTAAAGTAACAAAGAGAAGAAGGTGGAAGTAAGGAAATGATGACGGACCTTTCAGAAATGAGAGCGAGAGGAACAGTGAAAGCAGATCCAAAAGCGAGACGATATGTTGTAGCAACTTTTACACTCATTCCGTCGTTTATGGCGAGTTTGAAAAGCACATTGACAGCAGTGTATGCAATTTGCACTAACACCATCAACAGCACTGGTTTCAACCCATGCATTGCATTCATCACTCCCTTCATTTCTACCATTCTGTTTGTTTGGTTCAAAGTAAAGCTTAAATGGGAAATAGGTAGCGATGTGAAGATAATAGAGTCAGCAGCAAAGGGGTATTTATACTTATGATGAGGGCAGGGATGAATACATGAATAATGAAGATGCAGATTCCAAATAGTGTTTCTCATCTAAGGACCACGCTAATTATTTTCTATTATTTTTATGCAACTTTAACTCACAAAAGAAAACTATATAATATATTCAATCATCTCTTCTTTAAACAAAACTTTCTTTCCTTTTGCTTTGCTGCATTATACGTCCTTCCATACTTTGCTTACCAGATTTCTTTCACAACTTAATCAATGTAACATTTAATAACATTGCATTTCTATGGGAAGAAAGAAAATAAAAGAAAGTGAATGAATTACAGAAGAAAGAGAGAAAAAAAAATTATATTGTTTTTACGATTGAGAATATTTAAAATAATTGGAAAAAAATTATAAATATAAAATACATGAGATTGAACGATTTGAATGTAAAGAAAGAGACACGTAAAATAGATAAATATTTTTAATTATTATATTAAAACAATATTTTTACAAATTAGCACAAACAATAAAGAGAATAAAAGTAAACAGCACAATCTTTGAAATTTAATTTCATCCGTATAAAATCAATCCAAACAAACCCAAAAACCTCAGTAATTACTACTAATACTATTTTGAGTACTAATTTATATTCATTTATTTATTTTATTATTCAGAAATGGGATTTTAAACGTGACAATAAGAACCGTGGAATATTATAAAAGAAGACTTTTATATAAAAAAAAAGTTTGACCTCTTTTTCGAAACTTTCGATGTACATATCTTTATTTTTGATAATGGAAAAATCGTTATCATAACTTAAATATATATTTTTAAAGAATTAAACATGTATATACATATTTAATAAAAATTATACTGTATTGAACAAACATAACTATAAGCTAATTAAAAGTAAGAAAGTTAGTTGATGTGTGGCTAAGCGAAAGTTATTAAGTTAGTTTATTGAATTATAAATGGTTAATGATATTGTTCGTAGAATTAGCTGATAAATAAAAAGTAATGTAAATGAACATATTATATGATATTTTAATATTATTTCATAAAAAATATAATATATGTGTATATAATTTAGTTTTAAAAATCTTATAATTTTTAATTTAAAGACTAGTAATATTTTTATTTTCAATTTCAATCAATAATTTTACACGATCTACATCCTACTGTGTCAAAATGTGAAAGAAACATATAATAGTACAACGTACACTTAAATAAAAAGTTATATTTTAGTTTATTCCAATATCATAGCGAAAAAGTTACACTTTAATTATGCTGACTGGTAATCTCGAAAGGACATACTATTATATTTTAATATCGTAGCACATTAATATTCTCACGCTAATTTATTATTAATATTTGAAATACATTTATAAAATAATTAAATAAACAAAATAACGATAAAAGTAAAAAGTGAAATACAAAACCAAAAAAAAAATATTGTCTTATATAAAAAGAGTAAAATAAATTTGATAATTACTTTATAACAAAAATAGAAGAAACTGAAAAGAAAAATATTTAAAGTAATGTATCAAAAAAGTTACAAGGTAATGAGATAGTACCAAACACAACTGATCAGTCAAACAACTTTTTTTTTTTTTTTTCAATTTATTGATAGAAGTTAATCAGAAGCTGATGATTTAACATGTTTACCAAACATAGCATTCATCACGCGTGTCATCATATTGATTAATATGACGTGGCATGATTAGATAAATAAACGGTTCGATTAAAATATATTATAATTATTATTAAAGTAATTAAAGACACAACAACAATTTATATGTGAAGAAAAAATCAATACAAAATAAGTTAAGAGACGAAAATAAAACAAATTATGAAATTAGAAAAATAGATGAAAAAAAGAAATAAAATAGAAAGATTAATTTGAGGTTTAAGTTTTATGGGCACGTGCAAGGCATAAAAAATAATAATAATAATAATAATAATATAATAAAAAGTAAAATAAAATAATAGGTCAATCGGGACGTCTTGCCAATTGGATGTAACGCTTTTGGCTTAGCATTGCTTTGGTTTGAAGCTGACAGATGCAGAGGACAGTGGAAGACAAACTGGACCAATTCCTGTGCGAAGATTACTTGAACCGTTCAGCAGATTCAATTAATGTTGCTGCTCAACCATGGCCTACGACCACATTACTTTATCCAACTACTCCTTCAATCTTCAATGTTTCTCCTTTCATGTTTTAGAATATGCTACATTCATACTCATTGGTTCTCATATGCATATCATGTTTCAGAATATCTTAAACACTCATATCATCATCATATACTGCTGCTACCTTCAAACAAAAACGATAACTCTGTTTCTATTTTTAAAATTCACGGCTCCGGCAAATCGCTTCTTTTTGAAAAGTCTTGGTAATCTTGTCTTTTTGGGTTACATATCTTCTTTTCTGGCTTTATGGAAATTGCCATGTATCTTTTTCGTCTTTTTAAATTGATTTTGTTAAGTATATTTTAAGGTATAATCATGCATCACTCGGTTTGCGTATTGTTTGATTAATGTTTGTTAATTACTATAATTATGTTATTAACTCGATCGTATCAAATCCCATAATGGAGCTTGAAATGAATTAAAGGAAAATTGTTAATTTTTAGAAGGTTTGAAAAGTGGTACAAAAAGGACTTAACGATTATTGGAAAGTGAAACGAAAATTATGAATTTATAATCCACACAAAGTGATTGCACAAGTTGTTATAAACATTTGGAGTACATGTGGTATATTTGACTCTACCTGTGTTGAGAGCATAGCTTTCGCAGTGGTTCGTGGAGCCACTTTCCCATGCTCCTTCTCTGATTCTCTCACACATACTTCACAAAATCAAAGGAACAAAGTCTTTTGGCAGCACCATAACCCTTATCCTCACAATATATTCCTTCTTAATATTCCTTTTCACATCACTCTAACATTTCAACTATTTTTGGTATATGTATTTGCAAATCACTATTTCTTTATATTCGTCTTTTTTTTTTCTATTCCTAACATGTACTAATTGGTAAGTCATGAGTTCTTTTTAGTTATTTTGTTTATATAACCAAATAAATAATTACTACATTATATATTAATGATACTATGAAATTAGTTCTTGATGTGTTACCATAATTAATGTAATACATTGAATTTGCGAATTCGTGTCTGAGCAATATTTTTTCATGGCAGACCAATAAGTGACTTAAACTATTCATATATATTGTCAGAATCTGATTCATTAAAATATTAATTAATATAATTTTATTTAGATAAATAGATAACATTAAGCATAAACTTATTAATCATCGATTTGTCAAATTTAAATATTGTAAATTTAACTTATCAATAGCTTACGCTCTTTAAAAAATCCCTTTTATATGTATTATTTAGATAATTGAAAATCTTAAAGTTATAGTAATTTTTTTTTGTTCTATCTAATATACGTGATGTACTTAATTCGAATTTTTAAGTTTCATATATTTTAAATTGGTAGTCATAATTTTCTTAAAAAAATAAAAGTGTTAATGATTTTATATTTTTAATTTGAAGTTATCTCTACGAATATAAAATTATATTTTTTATATATTATAGCAAAACAGTACACGCTAATCCAACAGTTGATAGAAATTTTGTGAAAAACAATAATGTTAGACAATGTTTTGCATAAATGAAGCTAAAAGTCGAAATAGTGATCTTAGTTTGACTGGTTTACACTGGTGCCTGTGTGCTGCCGAGGAAGGTTGAAGCAGGACATGTCGTGGAAGTGTTTTACAACTAACTTCTTAGTGTTCTCAACATTGCAAACCTTGTAGGCCCGTTTCAAATAATTCGGATAAGATTAAGCGCGTTAATGATAATCAATAACTAATAAATCGGATGAAATCAAGCTAATAATAGTGATTTAAGATAACTTTATCTATTATGATATTTATGGCTAGCAATTTAACTTTTATATTTATAATATATATACAAGTTAAAGTTTTTATTTTATTTTTTTGGTAAAGGAAGAATGGAGATGGTGTTGAGATATATCCCTAAAAGTGCAAAATGCAAGCAGCATGATTCAATGAATCAAAGTGATGATTTGAAAGGGAATAACTTTTGGTGGCAAAAATGTGTGAATGTGCATGTTCTTTCGATCAGTAAACAGTACTTCCACTACAGCTCATAAATTACATATATAAGCAGTGGTTTCAAATGAACTAATCATGCCTTACAGGAATTAATTAAATTCATTTTAACTTTTAATATGAGTAAGAAATTTTGTAACGTGAGTTGAGTGGATTAATTCACTTAAATATATTAATATTTTTTTATATACTTATTATATTGCAATAAATATGAATTGATTCTATTCATTACAATTCACCTATTTAATATTAATCAAGAATTGAAAATTTTATTGTTGGAAATTATATAATAATATATATATATATATTGGATGATTATTTATTATTGATAGACATAAGGGTTCAAATATTATGAAATTATTACTAATACTAATTAGTTTAGAATAAAGTGAATTGTTAGCAATTGAATATTAATTAGATTACTTTTAATTTAAAATCTATTTCAAAAATTATAAATAAAAACCTGAGACTAAAAAATAAGTGATATGCATTAATTGATTGAGCGACTAAATCTCTTCTTACATTAAAATATTTTTAACAAAAGAAATCTTTTAATTTGATCAAGTAAATATATACGACAAATGATAATCAAGATTAATATTAAGATATTTAAGATACACAACAGTAAATAGTTAATTTTAATCACGTAATTTATTGAAAGTCGTTCATCGACTACAGATAAAATTAATTCATAATACATAAATAGGTGTAAATTTCACCTAACAAGTCAATTTTGTAAAATTGAATTAAACTTAAAGTTCACTTATAATAAAATATCAGAATTTATTCTAATTAGGCTTAAAGTCTAATTGTAATATAACCGAAATTGAAATGATATTTAAAAAATTACATTTCTTATCATTGGATACTTTGATTCAATTTTCACACTCATGTCTTACTTTTTTTCTCTCTAATTGTATCCACTCACTCTTACCCCTAACAATTAAATTCCTGAAACTATTTCACTATTCAAGTCATCTTTAGCCACAAAGAGACCATATTTGAGAACATATTTTAAACAGTGATAGCATACATCAGTTTGGTTTGAACAGAGAGTGAAACATAGGATTCTTTATGCATAACAACTTTTGTTTTTACAAGTACAAGCTCCTCCAGACTTGGTGACTTATGCAGGAAACACTTTTTGTAGTTACATTGCCACGATACAATTTACATGAGAATATATTCGGTATCTTTGAATGAACTTTTTGTAGTAATGTTCTGGCCATGTTTGCACATGTGAGTCTTTCTACCAAAAGTAACAAGTAATGACAGATATCCTGATCTTCCTAGAACCTGTATTTTACTTTCTTTAACCTGAAATGAGCATAATGAAAATAAATAAAACGCATAAAGTAACAATGCGAAAATGAAAATTTAAAGAACTACGTGAAACAAAAATTCTTCACTATCTTGTAGAATAACTATAAGAATGTAAAGAACTAAGTCAAAAGTTTTTTTTCTTTATACCTTTTACAAGGATTACGAGTGTTTCTCATTTTCTACTTGTAGAAGTTTATCTTATCAAAGTTTTTTCTTTTCACGACAATCATTCACTAAAATTTAAATGTAAATTTAAGTCTCATATTATATAAAAATAAAAATAAAATAAAATATCATAAAAAAATCTCAATAATAATTTTTAATAGTTAGAGTTAGAACTAAAAATCATCTTTTTATTTATCATATCTTTTTTAATTTTTTAAAATGTTGGATTGAAAGTGAAGTCAATTTGGATTCAAATCTGATTGGTTTTCTATCTTCTTGATGAATCTCTTTCTCAATTAATCAAACAATTATGATAGACAATAAACTTTACACAGTGTATAAAATTATCTTTAAAGATATAATTTTGTTTTAATTTTTTTCCTAAAGTGTATATAAAAAGTTCCACTAATAATTTCCTAGAAGATGCATAATTTGAGAGTTAAAACTAAAAATCATCTCTCTCTTTATGATGTCCTTTTCAATCTTCCTTTCTATCATTGGGTGTACAATTAAGCAAGAACTTGGTTGTTAAGTAAGAATCTCTTAAAAACTTTCCCGTTTTAATCCCTCATTATACCCTAACTCTTTTAGTTTTGTTCTTCAATTACAGGAGTGCGACAATGACGGGGTATGGTGGCGATTGTACGAGGTGGTGTAACTTCTTTCCTTCTCCTTCTATTTTTATTATTATTATTTTTATAGATCATTGTGGATGGCTTGTTCAATGAAAATAACATTGAGTTGTGCATTTGGGTAGTAGTATGATGGTGATGGTGCACATTTCTGGTGAATTCTAAGGTTAGACTGATTTTGAAAGAGAAGAAAAGTATACCATTGTGAATTTTCATTCACTTTTCACACATTTTCTGTCACATGCAGAACTACGTATCTATTTTTCTATTATTCTAAATTTTAATTAATATAGGTTTTAAATATATTGGAAGAGAGTTTATGGTTGTGAAAATTATGGATTTGATACTTATAAATCTTAATCTCGATTTTTTTTAAGAAAATTGAAAGAAAGACAAGTTAAAAATTATTTTAAAAAGATTATAGAAAAAAACAAATAATAAAGTTTAAAAACATTTTGAACTTTTTTTTATTGGTTTTCTCTTAACTCTAACGATATATCTTCTTCTGTACTAATAAATATTATAATATATCACTTTAATAAAATTTTAAAACAAAAATTAATAACAACAATTCAAATTTAAACATAAATATTTCATTTTTCGAATTTTAATTTATGCCAAATATTGATAAAAAAATATTTATAGAAATAAACTAGTATATTATAATGAAGAGTCTTTATACAATTACAGTAAATTATATTTATTTGAATGAATAAAAAAAATATATAAAGAATCATAAAATTTATATTCTGCGTCATAAAAACCCAATAAATTTTTTCAAAAAACTAAATCACACAAAAAGAAAAAATATATAATTAAAAGTATGAAAAAAGAAAACATACGTTTAAGGTTTAGAAAACCTTGTCAGATATCTATTCATTCATATTCATGATACATTTTGAAAATTATTTTATCGAAACAAAGGTATGAAACAAAAATTAAGAATTAAATAAAATAAATAACATAAGTTTAATCATTTTAATATATTTGATTCAATGAAAAAGATATAATTAAAATCGTGTTAAAAAAATATTTTGAAAATCTAAATTATAAATATAAAATAAATCAAACAATATATATATATATATATATACATATTAATAAATTATAAATATTTTTGTAATTTATATAATAAGAAGATAAATATATGCATATTCATGTCATAATTAATTAAAAATTTAAAATATCTAATACTCAATTAATACGAAGATTTCTATGGTTAAAACATTAACTGATACCAATAATACATACAAATATAATTTTATTTATCATCCCGTTCACATAATTTTTCTTTTTAAACATATAATTAAAATTTAAATTTTGATCCTTCCTTATCCCTTAAAACAAAAAGATAGTTAGACTTAAAAAGAAAAAGGTGCTTTAAACCATTAGACTTGAAAGAAAATTAACAATTATGAGAGACAATAGCAATATAATTTGACATGGAAACTATTGTTGAAGAGTTGGTTAGTAACCAACCATATACACTTATGCAACAACAATTGCATAATGCATGCTATAAAAGAGGGGACAATTTGTATACCATTGATGTTCCTAACATAGCTACCATTCCACTAATAAATTATCATTGCATCTTTCTTTTAGATCCTTATCTATTTTCTTTTTTTCATTTTATATTATGTTACTATAAATTATTATTAATTTTTCTAGTAATTAATGTATGTGAAATAAAACCTTAATTGATCGGATGACAGAAAACTTATGATATCCATTTTTTTATCTTTAATTTTTATTTCATTTAAATAATTTTTTTTTATTAAAATAATTAATGCATGTCAAATAAAATATTAATTCAAGTAAAACCAACCGGATAACATTAAAAAACTTATATTATCTATTTTTTTATCTTTAATTTTTACTTCATTTAAATAACTTTTGTTTTATTAAAATAACTCCTTTCTTTTTCCCATGAGAAGATGAGCACTTAAGATTAAGGTTTATATGTGCTCTCAATCTTCATAATAATTAACTCCCTTCTAAATATTCAAAATCTATAATTAAAATTTGAAATAGTAAAAAAACAGAATATGAATATAAATATATGTATATTATCTAGTAGAAACAAAAATAAAATAAAAAATTTATATCCATGTGATGATGTGAATAAACTTTTACATCAAAGGATACTGGATAATGAAATCTACACTCATTTTGTCCTATTTTCATTTCTATTTGACATGGTCAAATTAAGTTAAAATGGTTTAAACATGAAATTTGATATTTTATACCAATAAATAAAGCATAATTATTGTCTTAATTTTATCCTAAACTATCATTTCTAAGAATTTTCAGAGACATTCGTAAAATATCCACGATATATAGATGCCATTTAATTATTTGAATTATAGGCTAAGGTGAAAAAAATATATAAACTTTTATGAACATACCTGATCTGATTGTATATAAATTTATATTGGTTATAGTATAATTTTTGTTTATAATAAAACACAAGTAAACTTTAAAAAAGAATTTGAATAGAGTTTAAAAAACTTTTTTGCAATAGAGTGATAAATGTTATTTACAAGAGTTAGATGGTATGAAGATAGAATTAAATAAAATAATACATACTTATTTCACTAATTCTGTCATAACACATAATATATGAAATATATTTTCTTAATAATTTAAACGCATAATTTAAATGTATAATTTTCTTTCAAAATGATAAGGACACATAATTTAAACGCAAAAATACAATATACATAATGATAATGTCTTTGAAATATATTGTTGAAAAAAATATGTAAATTTTATTCATAATATTATTGAAAATAAATTACGAAAGTAGATTATATTCATTCATATAAAATATCAAATACATGAATTTACACCTAAATGAAATGTAATTATGTTTATTTGAAATATTTTTTATTACATTAATGATTTCATTACTATTTTCTATTTTCAGTAGTAAAATAATTATAGTTAAAGATAAAGACTAATAAATTATTGAACAATCTGTGTACAAATTGTCAAATGAAATATTTAAACAATCTTATCATTTGGTGTGGCAAATTGAATTTGGAATATTATCTATATATATATATATATATATATATATATATATATATATATATATTTATTTATTTATTTATTTTTATTTTTTTTCTTTCCATAAATTTAATCACGTTGATAGCTAGGCATCTAACATTATTCTTTGAAAACACATTTTAAAAGTAGCACAATGTAAGTTGCATATTGTGCCAACTCTTGTAATATTTATGTACATGAAAAGGAAGTAAAATAGATGGTCCTCTAAAGTTAGGGATGATAAAAAGGATATGATACCTTTCTATTTTTGTCGGAAGAGAAAGAAATAAAAAATTATAAATAATATAATTTTTTTTGTCTTCTTTTTCCTTATATATATATATATATATATATATATTACCTTATAAGAGGCACTTTTTCCTTTTTTTTTTCTATTCAAATTTCTTCTGTTGTCCTATACTCAATTTGTTTTGCTTTAAATCAAATTATTGGTGACAGATTCGACCTACTTTTTTTTTTATGTATAAAAGTTTTGATATGACAATGATAAGAACAAAGTTCTTATATATGATTAGATTAATATATAAGTTCTCTTAATTGATTTAAATTGGTCCATTAAATTATTTGAGTCAAGCTTTTCTTATACTAATAAAAAGTTAGCTGAATCTTCTTCAATATCTTTATAAAAAAATTTCAAAAAATAAAAAGAATGAATAAATATTAAAAAAAAAGATGACTAATTACAAAGTATTTATTTTATAAAATTGAAAAGCCATTAAAATTATTTTTAAAATATATTTAATTTAATTTAATTAATTAATTGTGAACTTTGTAGAATTTTTTTCTATATGCGAATGTTAAAATAATTAAAATATAATAACAAGTACAAATGACAAATAGGAAGCATATATTAACTTAACCTCTTTACCTGATAAAAAAAGTTAAATATAATTTTAGTGTTCCAAAATAGAATTGGTTTATATCCAAAACTTTAATATATTTTAGTTTTAGACTTCAAAAAATAAATATAATTCTAAATTTTAAAAATGAATTGAGTTAAAGAATTATATTTATTTATTTTAAAAGTTTGACAAAATTATATCAAAATTTAGAATTAAAATATGCAAGTTCAGATACTACAAATATATTTAATTCTAAAATAAAATAATTCTTTTTATCTGCTTTAGATTTCAATATATTTAAGTAAATTACACGTTGTGCTTAGAAAAACAACTCTGAAAATCATTAAAAACAGAAAAAAAAATGGATATAGTCATAATATTTAATTAAATGTAAGAATGAATTTATCACTAGCAAATTTAACAATATGTATTTTTGGTGAATAACTATGCTCACTACATTCATTTAGATAAAAAACATAATTGACAGTAAAATGAAACACATGTTTATTCAAAACTATCTTAGACTTCCTGAATTTTTTTAATGGATACGATTTTGATCAGCACAAAAGTTGAACAATATGGTTTTAAACGTAATTAGAATCAACACATAATTGACTATGCACTTTTAATTAAGAATGTCGAATTCTATTTTTGTATTCAATCGTTTAAATATATAACCAAATGTTAATTACATTTCAAGATTTATAACTTAATTCTTTTTATTTAAAAAAGGTTTCACAAAATTAATTCTAAACATTATTCTAAATAGTCATACCTAATAGTAAATAAGTGCTGATTTACTGTAGCTTGGAACTCTATAATTATATGTATTTTTTATGTACTTATCAGTTTTTATATCTTAATTTATTTAAAATGAATTATTATATTAAAAGTTACAATACCATTCTTTAAAATAAATTAATTTATGATTAATTTTAAATTAAAAAATATTTTTTATGATTAATTCCAAATGAAGCAATGTTTTATAAGTTTATTGTATTTATGTAATACTCAATTTTCATATCCTAATTTATTTCAAAACATGTTTGCAACTCAAATTCTACTTGAACTATGTAATCTTGTAAGATTAAAATGACGCAATTTTAATCGGTACCATTTATTATTAAAAGAATAGAAACGAAATGAAAAATAGAAAGAAAACAAAATCAGATATACATTAGTAAAAGAAAAAAATAAAATAAAAAATAACATTACTTTCTTAAATTCAAGTGTGATACAAACTCCATTCATAACTTGAGTTTAACATTTCTTCATAAAACTTTTTCCTAAACTTTATATAATTTATTATTCACTTCTAATTAAAGTTCTTAACATTAAAATTATCATTACAGAAACTATTACTATTGTCAACCCACAAAAATTGAATGATAACTTACTATATCGTAATGTTTTAAAAATAAATAAATCTATATATAATTTTCTTTTTCACGAAGGCAAATATAAGTTATTTAATATTTTCATACGTTAAATTAATGATTCTAATTAAACCCATTTTTGTGATCAATTATAATTTGAGTAAAATTAAAACAAATCAAATTAAATTAAATATATTTTATATATTTTTTCTGCAGTCATTTTAATCGATGTGGGCCTAGAAGAAGAAAGAAAAAACCCAAAGGTCACCTCTAATGACAACAAAAAGCGATCCAAAGGATTGTTTGTGTCCACTTATAACAGCAAACTGTGTTAAAATGTAAATTTGCATGGCATTGAAAACGTACTTCATCCAGTTCCAAAGTTGCATTAGATTGAAATTATTTGAAGAGCAGAATAAATATTTGCTTAGATTGAAATTATTAGAAGTGGTTATGAATAAAGTTGTGTTGGTAAACTATCAAATCTTTCCCTTTTGAAGGTGGCAGCAATGGAAAAAGATGAGTTTGCTTTGCATCCAACTATGTACCCTCTGTCATTCTATATTCTTCATTGTACTTTTTAGGTCTTCAAGGCTTCCCCAGAGCTACCCATATCTTCTTTCCCACTACTTTCGTTGTCTTGTCCTTCATCTCTGCTTTTTGATACATTATCATTGTTAGGGTTGGGCACAGTTCATTCAAAAACCATTAACTATAGTTAATCTATACTATTTTATACTTAAAAAACTAAAACTATTTATATTAAAAACCTATTGTAGTGTTTAATGGTTCAGTTTAAAAATACTGAACTTCTTACACAGTTAACTGTTAATTGGGGTTAACTGAAGTTTAGGTCATTTCTTCTCAGTCACAATTTTCTCCCTTTCTCTTACATTCCATTACATTCCTTTCTCAACTCGCCGCCAGTCAAACGCCATCAAAGGCTCGTTGTCGAAGGTTTGCCCCTGCCACCGTCGAAGGCTCGCCTTACCGTTGAAGGCTTTTCTGTACTCTGCCGTCGTCGAACTGTCGAAGGCTCTACCACCATCATCGAAGGTTCGTTTCCATTGAAGGCTCATCCCCATTGAAGGCTCACCGCTATCAAAGGTTTTTCCTCTCTTTGTCGTCGCGAAACTGTTAAAGGCTCTACCACCATTTCACTCTATGGTACGTATAGCACCGCACAAGCTGAAATGCTTCCATTTCTTTGTTTTGTTATGTCCCTCTCTCTTTTCAGTTGAAAAGGTGGTACCTTTTTTGATGGAATTTGGATGGGTGTCTCTGTTGTTTTACTTGTGTGGAGTGGGAGAAACAGGGGTTCTTTTGTTTTTTTTTTTTGTTGTTCGTGTGGTAAGTTGTGATATGTTGCAGTGTATGGATCCATTTGTGCTGTTTCCTTAATGTTTGCTGTTGAAATATTGGTTTTTGTTGTGATTCTATGTTTTTTCTCCTTGTTTCCTTTGGCTCGAGGGTTAAGATTAAGGAACTCTTTGAAGATTAAGGTTCTAAATTGTGGTAGCAAAGTCTATTTTTGTTGAGTTCTTGGTATTGCAGGAAATTGCTGCTATAGTTATGGTTGTGGACTGTTTTTAAAATCTTGTTAAAGGTTTAAAAGATCTACAAACTCTTTCAAGGTTTAAAAAATGATTTGCAGCTGCAATTGTGCCACAATTTCAAGGTTTTTTGGGGTCTCCAGTTATAAATGGGGCCGCATTTGTTGTATTTATTTAGTTTTTGGTAATGTCATGGATTGTGACAAAACCATGATTGTAGTTGCAATTTAGAACCTTGGACTTATGGTTTAGTTTCAAGTGAGGAGAGGAACTGGAAAAAATAAAAGCATCTTGTTTTGAGAAGAGAACTCTTAATTGGAGGGGAGGTATTCGAGGTCCTCATTTTCCCTTCCCTCTAAACCTTTGAAGCAAACAACAAATTTTATTCAAATCCCTCTCTCCTTCCTTGTTTTTATATCTATGTTGTACGAGGATTGGATCCCATGAACTGTGGTTTAAGTCATTTATGGAGAATATTGTTAAAATCTAAGGAAAAAAGATAAAAATGCTATCATTGTATTGATTTCTTGATTGGTAAATTGGAATGAAACTATTGGTGTTTTAAGGAAAAAATTTAAATACTTCAGTAATTGTGTTGATCTTTAACCCAAACCTATATTTTGCCAATTACTAAATTGAAACTTTAATTTTGATCAGAGAACACCAAAAGCACTAAGGGGTTTCTATCTATGTTTTGTCCTTGGCATTATACTTAAATTTCGTTAGATTTCGTTTTCAACCACAATATACTTGTGATCTGCAACTTATCTGTTGTTGATGAAGAAAATAATTCTATAAGGCAGTGGATGCCACATCTTGTATTTCTTAGCACATTGATGGATCTGTCTTCATATGGTTAAGAACCTGTTGCCACCAATGTGGTTGGATACATGTTAAATGCTTTTGTTTATGTTTTTCTAGATCTCATGCAATGACACTTGACTACTTTCTTTTCATGTTGGCATCATCTTTGCTTCTCATTTATAACTTCTATTCATTATTTTCCTTTTATCAAAACATATTGCAGATCACATTCAATTTTTGTTAAAATGGGGGATAATCTGAATTAGTTTTTGTCCTCCGTTCTGTGTCTTGAAATTGAATTTAGTTTTTGAATTTGTATTCTGAATCTGGATTTCTTTTTATCTGTCTTTGCTTTGTTTGAAGGGAGAGAAACTTTTGGAAAGCATCGGTGGCATATTCTCTAGAATTTGAAAACTAATAATAATGGTGCAATAACTTGTCCTGTTGTTTCTTCTGAAGGTTAGTATATTCTCTCCATTCTCACCATTTTAATTTTGATTAATTTGGGTTGTATGACACAATTGTTTCTGAAGGTTTACTCTGCAGAGATGGCTACCTATCAAGTAGTAATATGTTTTAAAGTTTTTAAGATGATTGTTTGGATTTGAGATGAAATATCAGATTATTTAAACATACTTAATATCTTATATTTAGAGTTCATATTTACTATATTTAGAGAAAACATTACTAATATCTCTATCTATATACTTAATGGCTTTCTTTTCTTAATAGTATTTTTAAGAGTTTATCACAACATTTTCATCAATGTAGTGATGTAAATCCATCTTCAATAGAGATATGCTATTAGTGTCCGTATGCTACATTTTCATGGCCATACTGTTATAAGATATTGTGATAATCTTTCAGGAATATTATGATTTAGTTTTAGTTTCTCTTTTTTGTAAAATACAAAATGCTAATGAAAAAGCTTCCAGTCTTTCTTTTCTTTTATCTTTTTGTTATGTATTCATTCTAGTTTTAGTTTAAAAATGTGTCTCTAATACTTTTTCTTTGGTTTAATTATATACAATAGATGGGAGAAAATGGCACTTAACCTACTGTTTTTATTGTGGTTTTAGACCTAATCAATATGCACTTAACCTACTATTTTTATTTTCTCAACTATATTAAATTGGTTAACTTATGTTTTTGTGCTCTTATTGTGCACAGTTTACCTCCCCCATCAACTTTGGATATGTTGATTCCAGCCAATGTTGTTGGTAAAGTGTTGGGTAAAGGAGGGGTAAATATAGCCAATATCAGGAAGGTTTGTTCACACTTCTCAATTTATTATTTTTTATGTTATTCCTGAGGTAATTAATTTTTTATTTGAAATTTTCCTTAAAACTAATTTGCGCTTTGGTTCTTGCTGCCATGTCACTCTGATTGTGCTTTCCAGTTGTGATACTCCCTTTAATGGATGACGTTACCTTGTTATATTGCCAAGCCAGCATCTGGCTGTGTTATTCTTAAGCTTGAACTTGATGAATCTCAGTTTAAGAAGAAAAGCCTGTAATTGTCTCTAATTTGTCCAGGTGAATTGAGAAATATTTGTTTAGCTTTAATTGAGAACTGTAATTGTCTGTAATTGAGAACTGTTTTCATCTTGCTATGTATCATTTAGTTTTAATTCTGAAATATTTTCACAAAACAATTTACTGCATTGTATTTCAGTTAACTAAACTAAAAAATAGTTCAGTACAGTTTTTATGAACTATTTTTTAGTTCAGTCCAATTTTTTTAAACTACTTTATAGTTAACTGTAATGGGTTTATAGTTTGATGCAAACAATACAGTTTGCCCACCCCTAATCATTGTCCTTCTCAATAATGTTCCTCTCACTACAGGTGTACTTGTCGTTGCTTTTATCATCCTCTGTTGCCCTACACGTCACAACAACCTCAATTTCTTCTATTTCTGGAGTAGTTTCTAAGTCACTCTCTCTTTTCATTTCCTTGCTCTTACCCCACAGCACCATGTACAATCCCATCACAATTAGCACTGCTCCCATCACACTAATTAAACATGTTTCAAAAAAAATCAAGATCATAAACTAAACTTAATCATCATTATGGAATATTAATGATTTGGTACATACCTTCCTACGTATAGCTTCTCATCCAACATCAAGGAACCAGCAACGGCCACGAGCACTAGCAGTAGAGGATTGAAAACAGATGCAAACAATGGACCCCTCATCCTTACACACCATGCTATCACAACAACCATTATTCCAGAAGCCACAATTCCCTGCAAAAACACCAACAGTTTTATCTATTAGAATTTGTCTAATACACCACAGATAAGTTTTAAAAAACAATGAAACTACACGCTTTAAGAAATACAGTTCATGATTTAATGTTTTATCTGTTAAAATTTGTACAATACACTGTAAATAAGTTCTTAATAACAATGAAACTACATACATCGATTTTGTCGGCAATTTTACAACATTATCAATCATATATTAATTTATTACTTCACCAAACTAATACGCTAATTAATGGTTAATTGTGTATTTAGCATACCGAATATGCTGAAGCTAGAAGCCTAATGTTCCAACCCAACCTCCATTGGCTCCAATCCTTCTCAATACACAGGGCAAAAACAGTGGCTTGAATTGCCCCCATTGTTGACATCAAAGCTGTACTTGAGTGATGGCCTGGGAACTCTTTACTCATCTGAGCCTGAAGTATCGTATATATATTATAATCAATTATAACCACAACACTGCCACTAACCAAACAGATTAGTTTCTATTGTGTCTGTAGTGACGAATTTAAGGTTGGTGATTAATACTTAAGCTCACCTGAATAATGAGCCATAATGCAAAACATAAGCAGCTTCCAAGACCACAAAAAACTCCTAGCAATTTACTTCCAGAGTCACCATTTAGCGTTTCCGTGTTACCCTTTTTATGCAAAAGGTTGATGTGGGAGGTCCACATGTTGATTTCTACACCTTTGAGAAAGGTCAGCATCATTGCCCCGCCAACTCCTGTTATCGTTCCCAACACCTTAGCCTTACCAGCTGCCCTTTGGAAATTTAATTTTTCGAAACTAAGGAAATTAAAAAGAATGTTAATTTATCAGTAACGATCTGTGTCATCTGTAATACGAACATTGAATAATATCTTAATATGTTGAAGAGTAAAACGTACCCGCAAGTGACGGCCAAGATAAAAGTGACGGCAGGAATGAGATTAAAAACAGCAGAAGCAAATGTTGCTGAAATCAATTTCAAGGACTCGAAATAAAGGTTTTGGAATAGACTTCCCCTGTCACGTTATTGCATCATTACGTGAGAACATAACTAATGTTGAAAGCTTTAAAATTGAGGGTGATGAGTCTACGTAATTATAATTACCCGAATAATCCACAGAAAAATGACTTTAAAATCACCCTCCAAGTCAGCGTTCGTATGTTTTTCCTGCAAAGAGTAGCAAAGTAAAACCATTTTAACAATGTCACGTAAAGATTGAGAAAGACATGAACATGCAATCATTTGTGTAACTAGCTTGTGGGGCTATGGATACCTTTCAAAAATAAGAGCAAGAGGAACTGTAGAAGCTGCTGCGAAAATGAGACGGTAGGCAGTGATTATTCTCACGCTCATTCCATCATTTATGGCAAGTTTGTAGAGCACGTTCACGGAAGCAAATGCAATCTGCACCATCAACATCAGCAGGGCTGGTTTCAACCCATGCACTACTTTCCCTATATCTCTCATTGCTCACACAGTGCAATCTCTCACACAGTCACCAACTGTTATACTATTGTATGTCTATGTGATCACAAGTAACTTATGGCCGAACCATGGGTTGTTTATATATAAAAAAATGGTGAGTGGAAAACACTGAGATCTGCAAATTCAAGGAAGCACCGCGAGTTATATAGTCAATTTGCTACATCAAATGCATTTCATGGACTTAAAGGTTAAGTCAAACTTATAATGCTTAATTTTGCAGTGATGTGTTAATGGTGTTTGCATGTACGTCAGATAGCACAGTTCACAGGATTATGCTTAGACATGGTGCTACGAGACATTCCTGACTTTAATATTTGGGGAGTATGCCATATATTATCATTTAAAACTATCTCTCAATATTATTATTTTTCTTTTTTACAAATACAAAAGTTAATTTTTTGATAAGATAATTTTATTCCTTAAAAAATTATTAAATGGTAGTTAAACAATGTCAAATTATTTTTTTCTTGTAATATATATACTAAGATAGTCACACAATATAAACAGATAAAGGTGAGTGTCAAATGATATATAATTTTCCTTTTCTTTGAAGTGGTTATTTTTAAAGTTAGAATGTGTTAAGTTAACACTCTTTAAAATTTATACTTCCATTCCATAACCCTTTTTATTAATATTTTATTCAATAATTTAATTTATATTTTAATTAAATTAAGTAATTTAATATTTTTGTAATTATTATTTAGAGTTGTTAAATAAAACAAAAAGTGGGTGGTCAGATTTAAATTTTTTTCCTAAAAGAGTTACTACAACTGTTTTAATTCTATACAATTTTTTAAAATATTTAATCCAGTACAGATTAACGATTCTTGATACGTACTTTCTGGATTCCTAGCAATATGTCTAAACAAGAGTAAAATCGCAACGCGAAGCAAAAATTACACGTATATATTTAAATGTTTTTTATGTTTATTTCTAAAAATAAATTATTCGTTTGAGTGATTTCAATGTTACTTTTCAATATAAAAAAATAGAGTTTCATTATAAAAACTTTGATATAGAGTTTCATCTTAGAAATGAAGTTGCACTAGATGTAAATATTTACTATGTAAATTATAAAAGTGAATTTTTAATTAAAAGTTGTTAAACTATATAAAACTACTTAAGTTTGTCATAAAAGCAATTGCCGTATTTGTTACTCTAGCTGTATCAGTACGGTCGTACTTATGTATAAAAAGGATAGTTAACATTTTTGTTCACAAGTTAAAAAGATAAAAAAAAATGTATACACAAGTTTAAAAAAAATAAAAATAAAATAAAAGATAAATTTGTTAAATATATCTTTAATATACCAATTATGACAACCATTTGTTAAACTCAAATAAGTTATCAAACGATTAATAAATATTGCTGGCTGCAAGTCAATGAAACTAATTCATTTTGCTAAATATTGTTATTAAAATTTAATTTTGAATAATGATACTTCTACAACATTTTCTTTCACAACTTCTGGTTCAAAATTATTTCACAATCAATAATAATAATAATAATAATAATAATAATTATAAATACCATTATAAACTAATCACATAAATGACTTATTAAAATATTGTCAAAAGAATATTGTTAAAATATTATTAGTTTAATTTAAAGGAGTTATAAAAAAGAATTTTTTCATAAGAAAATAAATAACATAATTTAGTGTCACATCTGTGTATAGGACTAGTTTTCCTTTTTTGGTGTAATACAAGCTCCACAAAATTAGTGCGTTCCCATTGTTTTGCAATATCTTAACTGTTTGTTGATAACTTAGATTATTTATCATTAAATCCACAACAACAAGCTCTTTACATTGATCATTGCAAAACAACAATATAGAACGAAAAGATATCACGGTTATTTTTTAATTTTAGTGTTAGAAAAACTAAACAGAGAGTTATGAAATGATAAGTATAATTGACCAAAAACAAATAAACTAATTTTCTTAATCATTTCTTACGTGGATGTATGTGTCTCTCGTACACACGATAGAATCAACATATCACTATGATATTATATTAGAAAATAAATTTAAATTTAATTTAATTTTACAAAACTAATTTATAAAATATAAAAAAAAAACTTGTCAAAATCAAAATAAGAATTAAAAGTTGAAACAAATTCCTTGAGCTCCACTACTGAGAATGTATTTAGTGTTAAAAGACATCTTCGTGGGCACATAGAAATGTTTTATTTTATAGTGTTTATATAGCAGTGCGATGGAATTATTGGTACGCACCCAGATTCCTTAATTTAATCACTGTTCTAAAGTACCTTTTTCCACATCTTTTCACAATACCATGTTTATTGTCTTCCTAAGTTATTTTGATGTTGTATTGGAACGCAGAGTTCAAAATTGAAACAACTACTTCCTCTGTTGTGTATTTTTTTTTTAACTTTAAATTGGTAATGAGAAAAAGGGCATGATCAATGTTCTTGACTACTCTCCATGCACCACTAATTAAGATTCACCCTATATTTTTACTTTTAGTTACTTTAACAACTACCAATTGATGAATGTGTATATCTTCCATAGTTTTCAAATAGTTGCAGCATCCAAGCAAATGGTAAGAAGCAGGCTTTGCTGAAAATTCTAAAAATTTCATCTGTTTATAATATATGTATTAAAGAACGTAGTTTAATAAAATATTTTAAACCTTTTAATTATAGAAAACCTAAACTTATACTTATTTAGATTATATTTAGATGTTATATGTGAAACCCTGATTAATTAACGCACACAAATCCACACTCTGATCACACTTTTAATGCACCGTGCCACGTCAAAATCCACTCACTCCCACTTTGCATGTATCTGCCAAGTGTCACGGCTGGATCATACTGTTAGCGTTAGTGGAAGACAAGTGGCATGCAGAGAATGGACGTTCGTCCTGCGTGGGAAGAGAAAAATATTTTCTGAAAACTCTTCCTCTTCCTTCTGCATGTTTCATCTTCTTCTCTGCAACCCTGATTTCAAATTCTCCAACTTCTCTCTAAAACTTACTCATCTTCTCTCTAAGATAACTCACCACCAACCCCTCCGATTCCGTTTCAGACACCGTAGGAACGTTCACGGCGTCGTGAGCTTTCATTGGAACCGAACATCTTAGAATTCTGCATCCGGTAAGTTCTCAAACCCTAAAACGCTTCGTTCTGAGTTGCATGCGGACACTGGTACTGCTGCATGTTAGAATATAAGCTAAGTCCTTCTACATTTCTTGTGGTTAGATTTAGTGAAACACTTGAGAAGCACGTTGCGGGTAGGAAACTGTATTTGGACAAAGTTAAAAAGCATTCACTTAGGGAGTTCACTGTTAGACCAGGTAAGGGAAGCTTTAGTAATTTAATTTAATACTTGTTTGATGTGTATGAAAGCAATGAAGTGTACTGGATGTCTGAAATGCATGAAATATTTGATGCTTAAGTATGTATGAACGAGCATGGTTGCACTGGATGTATATGATGAATATTGTTTGAACTGTATGCTGAGAATGAAATGTATGATTTGGAATATGATTAAATTTCTGTATGGTTTGGGATGATAATATGAAGTTTGTAATGTATGAGATTTATGGTGGAGAGAAATTATAAGTTATGAATCGTATGAAAACTGTAAAGTTATTGAAAATGAAAAATCTGGAAAATATCATGTTCTCTGCTTGATAATGTACGCTCGTCATCGAACGGTCTTATACCGTTCGGTTTCCCTTGAAAAGGACTTAGAATAAGAATTCTTTCATTCGGAAAGGATCCTGATGAAGAGCGAGCGTCCTTTGTGTGAATGGTTAGGTCTGAGCGTTCGGCTCAGCCTAGCGTGTCCAACGATTGAAAATAAATTGAAGTGTATTTAGAACGCTCGGTTTTGTTTACCAGCGTTCGTCATAGGTAGCGCTTAGTCTTATACTGAGCGTTCGTCCAAATGAGCTCTCGGTCTTAGATCGAGCGTTCATCCCAATTAGCGTTCGGTCTACTACCGAACGTTCGTTCTAAATGAGCGTTCGTTCTATTAGTGCTCGGTCATTTACCTAGCGTTCGTCTTAAAACAGTGTTCGGTTTTATAATTGAACGCTCGTCCTTATCATTGATTCCTGAGCGAACGTAAATAGCGTTCGTCCTAAATTATTATTTGACGCTCGGTCACTGACTGGCGGTGTTGTCTCTTGAAATTAATCACGCTCGGTTTATTTATCTAAAGAAATTTTATTGTATCTATCATTGGGATTCAATCTAAAATCTTTATCCTTGAAATATTCTAAGTATTATTCAGAACTTCTAGAGTCAATTCCCTTTAATTGAGTCAAGTAATTATACGTCCGTTAGAGGACTGGGGTTCGTTTCTTTTGTTCAGAAACGATTATTTCTTTATACTGAACTAACATTCGTCCTTATTTTGAAAAGGAAGAGCGCTCGTTATTTTACGAAAGTGGAATAAAGAATGAAAATGTGAAATATAGAAATGGTTAAGATGTGCGAACGTTATTTTAAGTGAAATATTGAAAGTGGAATTTGAACGAACGTTCCAAGGAGGAACGTCTATATGATTGGATGTGTTAAGTTGTGTAGTATGACCATGGTAAAATCGCTGATGGCTGTTCATCCTGATATTCCGTGAGTGCTCGTCCTCATGTAGAGGGGAGTAGGTCATGCGTGGGAATGGCAGGAGACTCTAGTCCTATTGAGTACTTTGGACTGATAGGGTTAACCTCGGGTGGCAGCTGATGGATGGTTACAGTTACTACATCACCCGGGTGCACGAACGCCTGCGGTTACATGGATTCATACAGTCCGGACGGTCGTTAATTATGAGAGTTGGAATGAGTTATTATATGCGTGGATATATATCTATTGTTGTATGAATTGTATGATTGATTGACTATGTTAAAATATGTTGATTGTATGAATTAAATTACCTAAGCTTACCCTTGCAATTCCTTGTGTTGTCTACTGGTTATGTACGTCCGTCTTGTCAATGCAATGATCATCCGTTGTGGATGTGAGCAGATGGAGAGGCGCCACTTGAGGATATGCTGGAAGAAGAACATTTGGAGGACGCCAACCTTGTTGAAGTGGAGATTAAAGCCGAGCCTTAGCGCGCTCGTTAAGTTTTAGTCTTTGGTTTATCTGTACAGTTTTTTTTGGGACGTTCGGTTATTTATTTTGTAAAACTGTTCGTCCTGAATCTTGTTTATTTTGGAAAATTTTCGCTGAACCTTGTATCCGTTTAGCGTTCGGCTTTTAATAGCTGATTTTAGTTAAGACTGCACTGTTTAACTCTGTAAATGTGATTAGTTCTAATTAATGGTAATTACTATTTATTGGGATGTTACATTTATTGGTATCAGAGCAGTTTTGTTCCTTAAAGGAACACTGTAGGTTATGAGCATACTATGCTTTTGCTGTGTGCTCAACGTCCGTTTGATGAATGATTCAAACTCCTTAAAATTTGCTAATAATTGTTTTCTCTGCTTCTTAGAGAACTAATGGCACCAATACCTCCTTCCCAACCTCAACCAACCGAACGTGATGTATCTGGTCACAATAGGCTATTGAAATCAGTAATAGGAGTACTTCAACAACAGAACCTTGCATTAGTGCAGCAGATTACGAACGTTTTACAAAGTTTGGAAACCGTACGTGTCAATTTGGAAGCCGTACGCGCCAATTCTGAAGCAACCCAAGAACAGCTGGTGGAGATCCTAGAAATCACTGAGAATATTTCAGGAGCATCCACTTCCTCTGGGAATAAAAGGACCGAGTGGAGCTTGGAGAGTTTCCTTCAACATCATCCATCTAAGTTCAATGAGAAGTGTCTCCCTGGTGAGGTGGAGAAAGTTAATGTATTAGAGAAGAACGTGACAGAAGTGGAACAACATATGAAGCAACAACAGCAGGTAATGAGAGGACCCAAATCTTCAAGGAATATTACTAATTCAAGGAGGACAAGGAGGACGCCTTACGCTCGTACTGGATTTCCATCTACTCCTAATGGGTCTCAAGCACAATCGTTAGTTGCTGTCAATCGGTCTGGACAGCAAAGGACAGTGAAGTGTTTTAAGTGTGGAGGACCACATTTCCGATCGTCGTGTCCCCAACTGGTGGAAGCAAAATATTGCCTTCAATGTGGGGGAAGTGGACATGTCAAGAACGAGTGCAGCAAGGGAGGACGAACAGAGTCTGGGCCACCAAACGCTGGAAGAGATCAACCAGGAAGAGGTGGCCAAGCATGAGAGGGATGAGTCTATGTCTTAACATACGCTGAAGCAACAAGCCCAGGTACGCTTATCACCTGCACTTCTTGCGGTATGAAATGCCTTGCTGTACGCTGTTTTAATTATTGTGATAAGGAAGCAGTTTGGTCTGATAGTGTATACACTAACAATTGGATTAGTTTAATATCCGACAGTGAGATAGACGCTTATTAGGATATTAGTGAGGGTGTAAATTTCTAGAATTGACTAACCTAGGAGACTACTTCCCGAGAACGGGGTGTTGAAGTTCGGTTTCTTTTAAGATTAGACCGTTCGGTAGCAAAAAGTAACCGAACGGTAATAATAAATACTTGGACTGGTGAGTCTTCCTGGAGCGATGCTAAGGATACATACTCAGAGTAAGAATTGAGTCTCTTTCACACTTATGCTAGGTGTTAGATTAACATCAGTAAATTTTTTTTTTAAAACAAAATAGCCTTTATCGAGTGGATGGGAACCAAGAATTAGTTAAGTGAGTTGAACTTTTCGTTATGTAGTACGCATTTTTTACTAGCGTATAAGAAGGATGAATAAGAATGAAACATTTGAGAGCATTGCTAGGAGTGTTAAGGATAAGAAGAATTGTGAGTAGAATAGTTCAAAGTGTGGATTACTGGATGAGCAAGGTACAAATACTAGGGCGTGTGTAAGCAGTGACAAATCGAGAGTTGGGTTAGTTGAGAGATTCAGGCACTTAACATTTTAAGGGATGATACGAACGTTATTAGGGGCCTTAATTGGAAATAGGAAGTGAAGCGCTCGGTAGAACCAATCGAAAGTAAGTAATGAGCAGATTTTAAGTTACGAATGGATGGTGTGTTGAAAATCCAGCTAAAAGATTTTTGTTCTTTATAGTGAATTGGGAGATGGATCTTTGCAAGGGCATCACGATCAAATTAATAGATGGGATTATGAGCAGAAGTAGCTAGAGTTATGTGTTATAGTGTAACATGTCAAAATGTAAAGGTAGAACTTTCTATATCACACGACAACAGGATAGGGTTACCTAGAACTTAAGACAATTACCTTTATCGATCGGTCATAAGGTAGAGGTACTATTAGCGTTACTGAGGGTAGACTGATCAAGAAATTTTTACTTTATGATCATCGGCTTGAGGGCTTAACGATAATGATGGGTTTAACTCCACAGTAGGTAAGTAGATTGATTTCTTAAAGTACAAACTGGTAGAAAATTCTGATAGAAATTTTCAATTCATTCTAGTTTCCTTGAAATCATGGAAGAATAAGTTGGGCATCTGGTTGAAGACTTATTCAGTGATCGTTCTGGATAAAGGGCTCGACGAGTAGATCGATTCTGACGTTCGCATATTTGTACGAACGTCTGCTTTAAATAAATTAGGGGTCAAATGGAGTCTCGTTTTCTCAAATGATCAGGAAAATCAGTTCTCTGCTTAAACCTAATACGTTTGATACTCTCTTTTAACCACTCGAGAATTTACCTATACTCACTTCTTCAAAACAGTAACCGTCAGTTAGGATAAACTTGTAATTTATTCATTTTGTTTCTTGTGATTAATCGTTTGGTTTTCGTTTGATCATTGTGGCCAAACATTTTAGCGTTCGGCTACGAACGAACGTTCGAGTCCTTTGACTGCTCGGTTTCATTCGTTCTTTAACGTTCGTCATTTATGCCCTTTAATTGGAATTGCTATATATATATATATATATATATATATATATATATATACTTGTCTTGGTTTTCAATAATCAATTTATTCAGGGATATTCAGATTAATCTTTTATGTTTCCTCTCATCTGTTGCTTCTGTGTATCCCTTTCACACTCTAATCCAATAGTAAAATACTCCAATATTAATTCTTTTCCTATACTGGTTCCTTATTTCAGCCTTGTAATTTATTACCTTCCCATAAACATTTAGTCCTTACCCAAACATAACCGTTCGTTATAGTTGAAACCAGTCGACATTTAAGAATTGCTAAAGACATGAGTGTGGGACGAAGTCGCTTGTCCCAGGAAGCTGCTACCGAAGGTACTTGGATTGTAGACGCATTGGAACGATAGCTTATGAAGATACCATTGCCTTCTCAATTAATTAATCATCGTTTAGTTTTCACGCATCACTACTCTAGAAGTATATTGGAGACTCGTCTGGTGTACTAGAGCTAGAAGATGTTCATATTTAGGGATACCAAATTGTATAGATCCAACCAGTACGTATGGGAGATACCCCAACCAAGTGTTTCAAGAGAAAATCCATCAGATGGGTGAGAGTGGTCTGGAACGAGAAGAACGACGACATTACGAGAGAAGTTGAAGATTTGCAAGCAGAGACAAAGTATTTCCGTATACCCTTTAGTATCCCTTAATTTTCGAGGACGTGTGTTCTAGATCACATGGGCGTTTGGGATGAAGTCTTACTGTTAGTAGAGTTCACCTACAACAACAACTTCCAGTCCAGCATTGGAATGACTCCCTTCGAAACTCTGTACGGACGCAAGGGCCGCACACCACTTTGTTGATTCCAGGAAGGAGAAAATGTGCTAACTGGACCTGAGCTCATCCAGCAAACTACCGAGAAAGTGAAGTTAATTCAAGAAAGGCTGAAGACGTTCCTTAGCAGGCAGAAGTCCTATGCGGATAGAAGAAGAAGACCTTTGGAGTTCGCTGCAGGAGATCATGTATTTCTTAAACTTAACCTGATCACTAGAGTAGACCAAACCGTTCGTCCAAAGAAGCTATCTCCCAAGTTCATAGGACCGTACCAGATTTTGAGGAAGATCGGACCAGTGGTGTATGAACTAGCTTTGCCTCCTCAACTATCAAATCTTCATCCAGTCTTCCACGTTTCCCAACTCCGGAAGTACATAGCCAATCCTTCTCATATCTTGGAGCTGGAAGATGTTCAACTGCGCCACGACCGAACGCTAGAATTGCAACCTTTTCGCGTGAAAGACAGTCGCACCAAGCTATACAAAGGAAAGGACGTTCGTCTAGTTAAAGTGGTGTGGGATGTGAAGACTGGTGACTCAACATGGGAGGTGGAAGAGGCTGTGAAGGAATTGTACCCGCACTTATTCCTGGTAAGCTTTAGAATTTTCGAGGACGAAAATTTTTGTAGTTAGGGGGAATGTGAAACCCTGATTAATTAACGCACACAAATCCACACTCTGATCACACTTTTAATGCACCGTGCCACGTCAAAATCCACTCACTCCCACTTTGCATGTATCTGCCAAGTGTCACGGCTGGATCATACTGTTAGCGTTAGTGGAAGACAAGTGGCATGCAGAGAATGGACGTTCGTCCTGCGTGGGAAGAGAAAAATATTTTCTGAAAACTCTTCCTCTTCCTTCTGCATGTTTCATCTTCTTCTCTGCAACCCTGATTTCAAATTCTCCAACTTCTCTCTAAAACTTACTCATCTTCTCTCTAAGATAACTCACCACCAACCCCTCCGATTCCGTTTCAGACACCGTAGGAACGTTCACGGCGTCGTGAGCTTTCATTGGAACCGAACATCTTAGAATTCTGCATCCGGTAAGTTCTCAAACCCTAAAACGCTTCGTTCTGAGTTGCATGCGGACACTGGTACTGCTGCATGTTAGAATATAAGCTAAGTCCTTCTACATTTCTTGTGGTTAGATTTAGTGAAACACTTGAGAAGCACGTTGCGGGTAGGAAACTGTATTTGGACAAAGTTAAAAAGCATTCACTTAGGGAGTTCACTGTTAGACCAGGTAAGGGAAGCTTTAGTAATTTAATTTAATACTTGTTTGATGTGTATGAAAGCAATGAAGTGTACTGGATGTCTGAAATGCATGAAATATTTGATGCTTAAGTATGTATGAACGAGCATGGTTGCACTGGATGTATATGATGAATATTGTTTGAACTGTATGCTGAGAATGAAATGTATGATTTGGAATATGATTAAATTTCTGTATGGTTTGGGATGATAATATGAAGTTTGTAATGTATGAGATTTATGGTGGAGAGAAATTATAAGTTATGAATCGTATGAAAACTGTAAAGTTATTGAAAATGAAAAATCTGGAAAATATCATGTTCTCTGCTTGATAATGTACGCTCGTCATCGAACGGTCTTATACCGTTCGGTTTCCCTTGAAAAGGACTTAGAATAAGAATTCTTTCATTCGGAAAGGATCCTGATGAAGAGCGAGCGTCCTTTGTGTGAATGGTTAGGTCTGAGCGTTCGGCTCAGCCTAGCGTGTCCAACGATTGAAAATAAATTGAAGTGTATTTAGAACGCTCGGTTTTGTTTACCAGCGTTCGTCATAGGTAGCGCTTAGTCTTATACTGAGCGTTCGTCCAAATGAGCTCTCGGTCTTAGATCGAGCGTTCATCCCAATTAGCGTTCGGTCTACTACCGAACGTTCGTTCTAAATGAGCGTTCGTTCTATTAGTGCTCGGTCATTTACCTAGCGTTCGTCTTAAAACAGTGTTCGGTTTTATAATTGAACGCTCGTCCTTATCATTGATTCCTGAGCGAACGTAAATAGCGTTCGTCCTAAATTATTATTTGACGCTCGGTCACTGACTGGCGGTGTTGTCTCTTGAAATTAATCACGCTCGGTTTATTTATCTAAAGAAATTTTATTGTATCTATCATTGGGATTCAATCTAAAATCTTTATCCTTGAAATATTCTAAGTATTATTCAGAACTTCTAGAGTCAATTCCCTTTAATTGAGTCAAGTAATTATACGTCCGTTAGAGGACTGGGGTTCGTTTCTTTTGTTCAGAAACGATTATTTCTTTATACTGAACTAACATTCGTCCTTATTTTGAAAAGGAAGAGCGCTCGTTATTTTACGAAAGTGGAATAAAGAATGAAAATGTGAAATATAGAAATGGTTAAGATGTGCGAACGTTATTTTAAGTGAAATATTGAAAGTGGAATTTGAACGAACGTTCCAAGGAGGAACGTCTATATGATTGGATGTGTTAAGTTGTGTAGTATGACCATGGTAAAATCGCTGATGGCTGTTCATCCTGATATTCCGTGAGTGCTCGTCCTCATGTAGAGGGGAGTAGGTCATGCGTGGGAATGGCAGGAGACTCTAGTCCTATTGAGTACTTTGGACTGATAGGGTTAACCTCGGGTGGCAGCTGATGGATGGTTACAGTTACTACATCACCCGGGTGCACGAACGCCTGCGGTTACATGGATTCATACAGTCCGGACGGTCGTTAATTATGAGAGTTGGAATGAGTTATTATATGCGTGGATATATATCTATTGTTGTATGAATTGTATGATTGATTGACTATGTTAAAATATGTTGATTGTATGAATTAAATTACCTAAGCTTACCCTTGCAATTCCTTGTGTTGTCTACTGGTTATGTACGTCCGTCTTGTCAATGCAATGATCATCCGTTGTGGATGTGAGCAGATGGAGAGGCGCCACTTGAGGATATGCTGGAAGAAGAACATTTGGAGGACGCCAACCTTGTTGAAGTGGAGATTAAAGCCGAGCCTTAGCGCGCTCGTTAAGTTTTAGTCTTTGGTTTATCTGTACAGTTTTTTTTGGGACGTTCGGTTATTTATTTTGTAAAACTGTTCGTCCTGAATCTTGTTTATTTTGGAAAATTTTCGCTGAACCTTGTATCCGTTTAGCGTTCGGCTTTTAATAGCTGATTTTAGTTAAGACTGCACTGTTTAACTCTGTAAATGTGATTAGTTCTAATTAATGGTAATTACTATTTATTGGGATGTTACATTATAACTAAATTTTTTATAATTTAATATCTTAATCATTATTTATCATTTAATTATTATTTATTATAATATTATTATACTTTCCATATAAATATTATTATAATAAAAATATATGTATTATGTTTCTTTTATAAATATAATTAGTATTTTCTAAAAAAATACTTATTCTTGTATTTTATCATAAATCCTAATACACACTATTATTCAAAAATTCTAATCCTCTTACTGATTTTAAGATTTTTTTTTAATTCTTCTCTCTCGACAACAAAGATGTTCCTTTCCTACATAAAAATAAATAAAACTATAAATTAAAAATCTATACACGTTTTCAAATAAATGCTCAAATTCAAATAAAAAGAATATGAATTAATTCGTCACGTGTTGGCAAATGAAAAGAATATGAATTGAAAATGTATTATAAATTATATATCATAGGGTTTAGGACATGAAAACGAAGTTGGTGGAGATAAAATTAATAACCGTTTAATATATTCAAATAAATGAGGCTTAACCAGCGCAGGCATTCCATTAGGCTGTGTGTTTGGACGTTTGCTGTATATTTGTTGGATAATGATCCTTAGACAATTTTTGACACATTTGAATATTATTTACATATTATTTTTATTAGTTCATAATAGTATTTATGATTATTATTATTAATTATAGAATAATTTTGGACCAATCATAAAATTATACGTAAATGATATTTAAATATTGTAAAAAATATATTGTCTAAATATCATTATCTATATTTGTTTATTGTTCATTTCAAACTCCATCTACCGTGTCTATCTATGGCATTACATTTTTCCTTTTAAATAAAATATATAGTTCTTAGTTTTTTTTTCTAAATATTTTATTTGAAATAAACTTAATTTTATTGTTTAATACTCAATTTTGATATTTCCTGGATTTTCTTAGTAGATTTTATTTTTCGGTAATTGAATTATTTAAGTTATAAGATCAAACAAACTTCACCAATCTATGAATTGATATATATACCATGTAATTTTTATTTTTTATCATTCATGAAGTATTATTTGGTTTTTCTCTCTTTATACTTTCTTTTAGGAAAGACAAGTGAATTTGTTTTAGTAGGTATAGTTTGAACTCATTATGTGGTATTATTGTTTGAAATAGTTACAATTTTGACGAAAAATTTCACGATCGGATATAAATATGAATATGATAATATTTAATTTTATAAATTAAATATAAAAATAGCAATATTTATATAGTTTTCATATTTGTTTTTGTTTTAAATTACTAAAATACCTACAATTTATTAAGTAAGTCTAATAAACTTTTATTTGATCGTTAATTTCATAATCGATTTCCAAAATATACATTTTATCATTTTTATTTTTTAGTTATTTAACATTTATTCAATTGTTATTTAACATTTTCATTTGACTTCAACTTTTGTTAGATTTTTACCGTAATGAGATATAAGCGTTTGTGTTTTTTCTTTTTATACTAAGTTGGATTTTATCACGAACTTTTATAATAGTGTGACACACTTCTTTTAACTTTAATTATTCTTTAAATTTTACCGTAAAAAGACATATTTATCTTTAGTTGTGAAGGTTATCAAACTAAATTATGATATCATTATTAAATCGTTTTTATGGAAAGGGAGATTATAGACTTCGACATTATTATTGGATTTTGTTTGGAGATATATCAAGAAAAGACTTTCAACTCATTTATATTTCTAATGGATTAACAAAATTATATAATAATGAAAAAATATATATAAAGATAATTAAAATTTTTCAGTGGAAATAATATTGATTAGCAACTATGGTGGTAATGTAAAAGTCTTAACAAGAAAACAACTAACATTATAATGACATTTTGAGTATATATGGTCATGATAAAAGAAATCGCGTTGTTGTGTTGGTAACGTTAATTCCGAAATGACTTGGTTATTTAGTGGCTCGCATCCAACAAAGAAGCACTCAAGCCCAAATGTGTTCATACACACATCAATCAATCAAAATGGGAAAAATAGTAAAGAGCTTCCTCATCTTCCTTTTCACCCTTATTGGCGTTAGGCTGCAAAATGTTGATGTGCTCGCTTTTTATCATCACCTCAATGCTCAAAACAATCAAACACCAAGAGACACATGACATCCTTATCCACAATCAGAGATATTTTGTCTCTTTTCCCGTACCAAGGCCAAAACACCAGTTACAACATATTTTGCATCAAAGACACTTTACTCCAAATCAAATCAATTAACTATATAGGAATGAATCAGACTTATTGATTGTTACCCTTTTAACTGTATACAGTTTCACTAGCTCAATGTCAAAAGCACAAAAGCCAGAGGAAAAGATAGTATATGTAATCACAGTCAATTCATCCATTCATAAGTAGTAATTATTAAAATCATTACGTTTTCTTCTGTCACAGGCAATCCCAAAACAGCCATAAGCCTAACTTGTTAGACTGAAAAAAGACTATTATGAATGATTTGGACTTTTAAAGACTTTTGATTTTAACTGTTAAAGAATGTGAGATTTTGGAATGATGTCAATTCCTAATATTATCCAAGAAACGACTCCAAGCCCTCTTTCCATCAAACAGAGTGAGTAAAAACAATTGCAGCCATCTTGGAGATCAATGATGTAATTTATCATTTATATATTTTATACATCTATTTGTTTATACAGAGGGTGAACATAAGTGAAAAAATAAAATCATTGGCGATCAGAGAAAGGTAATAAAAACGAATAGTACATTTAATTCGGAATCAATTGCATATGAAGTTGTTTCTTGTACACTTTCACTAATGGGGTATTTGTTGTGAAACATAAAAAATAAGGAAATGATCAAAAGCCTAGGCACTAATCGAGGCTTTGAGAAAGTAAAATACGTGTCAGATTATAGTGGAAAGAGACAAATAGTAGTTGAAATAAAATGTCTCAATCGATTCCATTACTGTAACATATAGAGTATATTGTGATTGGAGTAGAGCATGTTAATAAGTTATTGAGCTAAGGTTAAGAAAAATATTGAAATGATACTAGAAATAGCCTAAGCAGAGCCATTTTTAAGTTTTGTATATAGAAAATGAAGGAGCAAGAGAAATGAAGTTATAATTAGCCATGCCTCACCTTCTCCAACACTACAAAAAAAATGGCCATAGCATGTTGGGGGCAATTAGAAAAGAATGGCAAGCTATCTACATTACTTGTATAGTAAATGCCTTGGATTAAGGGATGTTTAGTTCTTCTGAGATATTACTTCTTCTCTCCATTTTCCCCAACCGCATTTACTGCATTCTCCAGGCTATTGCTATTGTTGCTCTTTTCTTCTACTCGAGGTTTGACCATTATTTCTACTGCGTCTAATTTATGGGCGCTTTCTGATGGAACCGATTGATTCTTCTTCATCTCTTTGCTTTTACCCCACAGAACCACGTATAATCCGCAAATAATCATCACTGATCCAATTATGCTGAAACCAACAAAACTAAATAGTTAAAGGAAGCCATTACCATCTATGTGCCAGCAAATTTCAACCCAAAAAAAAATTTCCCCATTGTATCAACCAGAGATGGTATATATAAAAGACAAACTACTTCACCATGATCCAACCCTACATCCCACCCAAACACCAAATAGCTGTGTTGTTTTGCCTTTTTTTTGGAGGATAGGCCAAATACTTTATTATAAGTTGATGAGTGAGGGGATAAGTCACTTAACAGAGAGAATAGCTGCGTTGTTAACCATATGTAACTCAACTAGTTGTATAAAATTCATTTTGTAAGGGTTATGTGTATTGGAGCATTACATAAGCATTAATTATTGCAAAGATAGCACAACGACAAACATTAATAATATATATTTACCTCCCAAGATATAGCTTCTCGTCCAAAATAGTGGATCCAGCAAAGGCCACAACCACAAGCATAAGAGGGCTAAAAATAGAGACAAACAATGGACCTCTCGCGCGTACACACCACGAAATCACAGCCACCATCACTCCAGAAACCACTATACCCTACATCAATAATTCACATATATCCATCCACTTATATAAATAACATGTAAAACCTTAGTATATGGTCTCAATTAGTCAATTATACTAGTATATTCAGTGACAGATCATGATAGTCAATGATCTGTGGGCTCCCACATGCTCCCAACAAAGACATTGTGTTACTATATATACATATAACTAGTATATATATGAGTCCAAATAGAAATAAAAATAAAATAATGAATAGAAAGAATAACATACACACCGCATAAGCTACAGTCAACAGTCTGATATTCCAGCCCAATCTCCACTCACTCAAATCCCTTTCAACACAAAATGCATAAGAAACGGATAACAGTGCCCCCATTAGGGACATTAACGCTGTGCTTGAATAAGGACAAGGGTATCTTTCACTCATTTTTGCCTGCGCTATAAGATCAGTCATCAAAAGCATGTTCACATAAACAATTCTTCAAACACATAAACGTTATTAGCTAGAACGCAAAAATAAAACCGACCTGAATGATAAGCCATAGTGCATAAGAGACGTTGCTTGCGACAGACGCGAGTGCACCGAATATGGTCATAACGCCAGAAGTAGCGTGTGGATGTACGACATTGCCGTTTGGATGGTTGAAAAGATTTATGTGGAACGAAAGCATCTGAACTTCTGGGCCTTTCAAGAAAGTTAGAATCATTGCTCCACTAATTCCAGTTATTGTTCCAATTATCTTCGCCTTCCCTCCTGCTGTTTTTAAATTCAATCTCTCCAATCTCAACACATTCACCAAAAAACAGACATATTATATTAAACTTTCATTTTAATCACAGATTAAAACAACTACAATCTAAATTAATGTTCATGGGTACAAAGCTTCTTACCCGAAGGAAAGGGATATGATGAAGGTGAGGGCTGGGATGAGATTGGATATGGCAGTAGTGAATGTTACTGAAGTTAAAGCGATTGCTTCCATGTTTAAGTTTTGAGGCAAAGCTCCACTGCGTATAAATTCATCACAAGCATTCTACATCAATTGCTATAAAAATACTACATACATCATCATCACACAGAATAACACACCACTGACTAAGAACACAATGAAAATATTATAGTTAAATAATTAATAACATAAATTGTTTTTAGAGGAAAATAATATTTTGATACACACCTTTTTGTGAAGTACGTGCTTGACAACTATTTTTTAATAATATAATATTATATTTAAATAATAAGAATAATATAAATTGGAAATAAATATAAAATAGGATTAAATTTGGGGTGGTACAAAACATATATTCCATACTAATTTCAGAACTTATTCCTTTGTTTTCGCCTCTTATAGCCTCCAGTTTAAAGCTGCATAATACTCTGCCATGATATTGTTCCCACTTAGATATTTTGTTCTGAATAAACATAAAATTATTATGTCTCCTCGATCAAAAGAAATATATGTAGTTAAGAAACTCTAGAAATCTCTCGCACTTAAAATAATAATAATAACGACAATAATATTTTAATAATAATGTATTACTGTTTTATTAGATCGTTTCTCAATCACAAACTATCACATAAAAATAAAATTGTTAAAGAATATTATTAAAAAAACTTTTTCTCCGTAATAATTGATAATCCCAGTTTAAAAGTATATATTTGGAAATGATAATTTCATGAATACTAATCACCACCTTTAAAGAATTAAAAATATTATTAAATGTTGCTCCGTAATTTTTAAAATAAAAGAATTGCTTAACTTCTTAATTAATTAAAACAAACACTCTAGTAATTAATAGGCATAAATCATTATAAGAAATTACTAAATGGAATGTTGATACAGATTTTATTATTACTTACGGAAATGAATTAAAACTATGGGCATGTAATTAATGATTGGAATTATATAATGATTTATCGAAAAATGGGTGTTAGTGTGCATGGTTGAATCTTAACGTGTATAGCAACTTGTTTGGAAAAAGTTGATGAAAAAAGAAAAGAAAAACCAATTGAATGAAGTAGAAGAAAGAGTTAGAGAGAAGGTTACGATTCTACGTGGATGAGCATATATGGAATATAAATAAAGAAGAAATTACCTACCCAATTAAGCCGCATACGAATGCCTGAAAAAGTATCGTCCAACTCATCTTCGTCCTCGTCTTCCTGCAAATCATCATCTTTTACATTTATTTCTTAATTTCTTCAAGTGGGTGTACCTTATACACTATTGCTATTGCTTCTTAATTTATCCCAAATAGTAATCAAGATGAAAAGACCCTACCCACAAATCATTTTCTTGGCTCATATCTATGCATCCTAAGTGGGTTGAATGGAAAAAATAAAAATAAAAAATCATTCTTTAATTTCTGTTTGACTATTCTTTTCCGTTTTTATGATTTTCAGTCTGCGTACATAATCAGAAAATGAAAGATTAAGAAGGGAAGAAGGAAGAACCTTTCAATAAGAAAAGCTAGTGGAGCAATGAAAGCAGTGGCAAAAACATAGCGGTAAGCAACGATAATACTTAAGTTCATGCCATCGTTAAGGGCGAGCTTGTAGAGAACATTGACCCAAGCATTTGCAACCTGCACCAACACCATTAGCAGAACTGGCTTCAATGCATGCACCACGTTCAACTTCTCCATGACAGTCTCTTGATAAGTACTAATAAAAGTGAAAGAAAGAGAGAGAAGAGAGAGAGAGACGCAATATATAATTTATGTTGGGCTTGCAGAAGAGAAGAGAGGAGTGTTATTTATGGGCAGAGTGTGTTGTAGATTCCACGAAAATAAGTGGTGCTAAATTGTTTTCCACATTCCTTTATTGATTTTTATTACAATACAACAAGATCATTTTTTTCCTTAATAAACTATTTAATTTAATAAAGAGTATTATTTTTTATTGATAAATATAAGAATATTAATTATTGTACTGATTATTTATTGTACTGGTTATTCTACTGATTATTTATGATTAATATAATCTTTTTGCGCTAACTTTTAATTTATACTGATTTTGGGACAATTTTGTCGTGAGTTCTTGTATTGTTTGAGGTCATTAAAAATTAATTATTTTTTATTGATAAATATAAGAATATTAATTATTGTACCGATTATTTATTGTACTGGTTATTCTACTAATTATTGTACGTACTGATTATTTATGATTAATATAATCTTATTGCGCTATTTTTAATTTGTACTGATATCATGGTTATTTTTTTTAATTTTAGTGTTTGAAAAAATTAAACAGAGAGTTATGAAATGATAAGTATAATTGATAAAAAATAAACAAAAAAAACTCGTTTTTAGTTTAAGTTACTTTAACAACTACCAATTGATGAATGTGTGTATCGAAGCAAATGTTAAGAAGCTTGCTGAAAATGGTACAAATTTCATCTCTTTCTAATGAATGAATTAACTAGCGTAATCTAATAAGATCTTTTAAATCTTTTAATTATAGAAGAACTTAAATTTACACTTATTAAACAATATTTATATATTATAATTAAATTTATATAATTTAATATGTTAATTATTATCTATTATATACTTTTCATATAAGTATTATTATAATAGAAACACGAGTCTCCTATTCATTCTATACTAGTTTATTTTAAAAAATACATTATCTTTTACTTTATCATAAATATTAATACACACTATTGTTAAAAGATTCTAACTATGTAACTGATTTCAAGATTCTTTTACATATATTCTTTCCTTTCAATAACAAATATGTTCCTTTTCGACATAAAAAAAAAAAATTATAACCATCATTAAAATGTTGACACGTGTCCAAAAATTTACGTTCAAATCCAAATAAAAACAATATGAATTGAAAAAGTATTGTAAATTATATATTATATTATAGGGTTTAGGACATGAAAAAGAAGTTGGTGGAGATGAAATTAATACCCGTTATATATATATATATATATATATATATATATATATATATATATATATGACTAAAGGAGGCTTAACCCGTGCAGGCTTTCCATTAGGCTGTGTTTGGACGTTTGCTGTATATTTGTTTATTCTTTATTCCAAACTTCACCAGTCTTTAATATACCAATTACTTTAAAAGAAAAATTACTTTTAAAATTTATCAATTTATCCTTGAATGTACATAAAATTATTTTTATGATCATGTATATCAAAATTTTAAGGTTTGAATATATTTTAAATTCTATAATATGGTTATTCATAAAGTATTATTTCATTTTTCTCTCTTTATATTTTCTTTTAGGAAAGACAAATGAATTTGTTTTAATACGTATAGTTTGAACTCATTTATGGTATTGTTTGAAATAGTTACAATTTTGACGTAAAATGTTCCATGATTAGATATAAATATGAATATGATATATTTTAAATTAAGTATAAAAATAGAAATATGTATATAGTTCTCATATTTGTTTTTGTTTTAAATTTGAGTTTGATAGAATCAATTTGAATGATATTAGTAGTACAAAACAAATTAGATTTTATGTGTATCATAGTTGTAATATATTTACCGGATTGAATTCTATTAAGCAGATCTTATCTAGATAGATTCATAATTCATTTTAGATTTGATCTGTCAATCAGATTTTGATGTGTTTAGAGCATTTGATAAATTCATTTAATGGATAAGAATTTAATACAATTGTCTTGACTTTTGTTATATGTGCTTAAATTAATTTAATTGTTTATGTTTGTGTTTTCTACATAAATATTATGATTTTATAGGATAATTATGGTTGAGTTAATATGACATGTTGGAATAGATTACAATATTAAACATTATACTTATAAATAAAATTTGCGTTATCAGATATACTTAAATTGAATAAGGTATTAATTTTTATAATGACATGTTTAATATAAACACCTTAAAAATATTTATTCAATACATTTAATATTTATTATTTATTTAAATTTGTATCTATCTATCTATCTATATATATATATGCCTTCAATAAAATTTTAGTGTATGCTTCTAGTTGAAATAGTATAAATTATGAGGTTTTAATTATTTGATTTTGGGTATTTTTATTTTTATTTTTTGAAATTAGATGACATTATTGATACGATATGTTGATGAATATTATTGAGTAGACTATTATTGCTATATTATTAATCTCAAAATTAAAAATAACATTTCACAAAATCAAAGGATTAGAATTTTTTAATTAAAGAAAAAATATAATATCCCAATTGAAAGGAATAGAAATATATTTAATCCATATAAAAATAACGAAACAAAACATTATTGTAGTAATGCCTTTTCAATGTCATTGTTAATTGCATATGTATGAAAAATGAATACAAATCTATTAAGTTTGATTACTAATTTAAAGTATAAAATACTCTTCTTCTTCTTTTTGTCAAAATCTTTAGGTTTCAGACTTATCTTAGTTAATACATGTATTATCGTTTAGATAAGTGCAAAGATCTTAATTAATATATATGTATTCTCATTTTAGATAAGTGCAAAGACGACGTTGAAGAAATCATTAATAATATATTTAACATAAATATAAATATATTAAGTAGATTGATCATATTTAAAGGATTAAATACTTCTATATTTTTTTTATCGAAATCTTAAGGTCTGACTCTAACATTTCTCAAAAGGCTTTGGCTTAACACTAAAATAGTTAACTTCACGTGCAAAATGGTGAAACCCATAATGTTAATTCCTTCTGCCTATACAGAGGTTTCGCTAATCAAGTAGTCACTTTTGTTTTAAATTTTTTGCCCATAAAAAAAAATATTTCACTTAAAAATATATGTTATAGATATTATATTTAAAAAAAAATAGATTAAACACTATTTTGAGCAAAGAAATATAAAGTTGGAAAAATAGATATTTTTGTGGAGTATCGATCATAACAGAAGAAATCATTTGAAAAAGAAAATGACATTACCAAGTGGACAAAGGAGCTTCTCGAGTGAACGTAGTGTGTGCAGTGGAAGTCAACATCAGCTGCATGAATTTAAAGATGAATTACCAAATTAATATTTTCATAAGTTTTTTTCTTCTTTGAATAATAGTTTCACATTATAATAATTAATATTTATTAAATATAATAAAGATTTATATTTATAAATTTCAGAATAAATTTTAAATTAATGTGACTTAATCATGATACCATTGTTACTAATTATATTTTACTCTAAAATGTTAATGACGATCTTATGGTAATTTTACTCTTCAACCTGTCAAGCAATGACTATATAGTTGATCACGTAAAGATGGCAATCCCGTCATATATTACAAACTATATAAGTTCAAGCTATTTGAATGAATGGTTTTTTTTTTTTAATAAGTTAACAAAACCTTTTTTTCTTCCTTAAAAAACATCTAAACCATAAACTTTATTCTCCTGATGCGAATTATTGAATTGAATATTATATAAATTACTATTTGATACATACACTAAACATATTTGAACTTTAAGTGCGTGCCACGTAAAATATAGTATTTAATGCCTTGAGTGGGCTTGTGTGGCTGGGAAACTATGTAACATGTTTTCAGAGATTCGCCAGATCCAATACATTTTTATCATTTTTTAAGGCAAAAGGTATTTTGGTAAAAGATCACGAGGCTGCGTAATTCAGGCAAGAACCAGAATACAATCCTACAAGCCAATAGATTATGTTCATTTCATGGAGTATCAAGGGAGAGGTTTTTGACCGGGGAGTCAATGAGATGTGAGTCCAATCTTATAAGAGATTGATACCACTCTTTATCCAAAACCTTAAGGCAATGAGTTAATGGGTCTTCCCACTTATAAACCACTCTACTTTCTCATTTCTATCCAATGTGGGACTTAGACTCACACTTGAATTCCCAACACAGTTAACAGATATTAATTGATTAGATTGTCTTACGTTTTACAAATATACAGTATTAATATATTATTAGGTTTGATTGTCTAAAAATATACTGCATTATCATAAGAGTAGATTATAATCTTGAAAATGATTGAACGATGAAAACATAAAACAAAATAAAGAAGAATGATCGACCCTCAGACTAATTCAACCGAAACAATATTCATAATTGAGATAATGGGATGAATGTTCTCGGAAAAACTATTAACATTGGACGGCCTTTAAAAACGTTTAAGCGTGTTTCTAGTACAATTTTCAGACACTTTTAAGTTGATGTAGGGTGAGATCTAAAAAGAGAAGCAAATGTGATTTTTGATGTTTCATGTTACTTGGTTAAACCACAGATAGTGCACATTCAAGCCAAAGCAAAAACACATGTAAAGTAGCACCAAAGGATGAGAGTTAGGTTAGTGGGAGTCTCAAGATTCCATTATTTTGTTTCTGAATAAACTAAGGAGAGACAACTTTTAAAACTTTTTTCACATCTTCAATCTTGTACACCTTTCACTGCTGAAAAAAAAACACCTTTAATCTTTCGTACCCTCTCACTATGGTGCTTTCGAGTTGATGTAAAGTTCAATTCAAGTATTTATTAACTCTTTTATATGAAAAAAAAAATATTCTAACACATAATTTTTTACATTTATTTAATATTATTTTTTTAAAAAAACAGATACAAAGATTTATTTTTTTATAATTATTTTATTTTCGTACTGTATCAAATGACGGTAAGAGTGTAACTCTATCATTGTTTTTTATACGAAGAATATGTAAAAAGTTTGAAAGATGATTGTTTGGCACAAATAATTTTTTTATATTCATTTGATATTAATTTTTTTTTTACTTTTTTTAAAAATAAAAAATACAAAAATTTACATTTTTATGATTATTTTATCTTTGTACTATGTGCTAAATGAATATAAAAATATGTCAGGATATCATTATTAAAAAGTTTTTATACATGCATCAACTATGGGGCAAGTTTTCTTTGATATATAGCAATAGTTATGAGTGCATGGTCCTTCACGTGCACTTTCTTGTTTGGGTCAGCATGCACTAACACCAATAGAAGGTCATGCAAATGGACTGAATTTTCCATCACTTCTTGATGCACCACCAAATTCAGCCACAAAAGCAAACTTGGCTTCTTCCATTATACAAGCAATCACTTTTTTGCTCTAAGTGTTTAGTGATCACTTGCCACCAACACATTACAAGCAATCACAAAACCAAAACCTTATGGTGGAAATGAATGACTAACCCACTTAGCTGCAATTTTGCTTAGTGCTCAAATCCTCCTTTCCTACCTTATTTTCCCTCTTTATAAACCCTCCTATGATATTATTCTCATAATTAATTGGCATCATCATCCTCAAAGCAAGTTAAGCTACATGGATATACATCCTACTCCAATCATCCATGCATGCTGTCATGCTGAGTTTTATCTTTGAAGAGTTCCAAAATATTGGTAAAACCCAAACGAAAATAGAAAAAGGGCAGAAAGTAGATTAAGATACCCTTTAAAGTGTACGAAATACCTTCTTCCACCAATCTTTTGGTGATGAAGTTCAGATTCTCAGGATATACTCTTCAATTAATCTTACACATTTTGACACAATTCTTCTTTCAAGAATTATCTATTTATTGAGTTCACTTCTCTAAATGGTTTGTACATAGTTAGGGAACACTTCTCTGTTTATTGAGCTCACAAACTTAACTTAAGAATAAGAAAAACATAAGTAATTATTCTTTTCAAAACGGTTCTATGATATTTTCATACTTTTGAAGTGGTTTTTTATGACTATTATATTTATGTGGTTTTTTATACCAATCATTTTCTTGTTTGATTTTAAAATTAGAGTAATAATTATTGTTCTAATTACGAGTTTGGCACTGCCAGTGTGTGAAAGTATAGAAATAAAGCTTAGAGCACGGTTTGATATTTCTAGTAGCATGTTAGATAGTAACATGTTAGATAACAATGATATTATCAGTGCCATTTAAGTGGTTTTTAGATCATAATAAGAATTGACCTTTGAGATGAAACTATTATGATGGAATGACAAATATTAATAGTTATTTTTATATGTATTTTGTATCTTCTTTGCTTTTTTTTAGTTTTTCTCATGTCAAGCCTTATCATCTTAAGTCTAATTGATTGGGTATTATCGTTTCATAACATAAAAGCATGTGTATAGGATATACATTGATACGATCCTATAAAAAAAAAAGGTACGATTGCTTATGAATTTTATTTTTCTTATAATATAAAAAAAATAAATCAGAGAACTTATACAAAATAAAACAGAGCATACAAAACATAAAACTTCACAAAATATCTTTTAGAAACTAAAAACTATTTTATAAGTGTATTATCCCAAGTCATAATTTTTATTTGCTTTGAATTCTAAGCTTCATACAACATCTTTATTCCTCTCAGGTTTTCACCTTTAATTTTATCATAATTTCTTTGAATTACAATAATTTCTCTTAAAATTATTCTTGATTAAATTATTCTTATATTGAATCAAGAGATAGTCTTCTATCATATATTTTATCAAGCTATCTAATAAGGTTTTAGTTTTTAAAAAGATAATAATAACTAAATAGAAATAAATATTTTTTATTAATATTTATTAAAACAAGTTAGGTATCCAATTATAATATTAGTAATGAACATATCTAAAATGAAAATCATAAACCTAAATTTATCCAATCTTCTCAAATTGTTTAACATTGAGATTCCCTTAATCTTTGTTTCTATTCATGGATAGATAGGTTAGGCAGATGGATATAAAAAGAAAATACAAAAAACAAATAAAACCACAAAAAAAAAGGCAGTTTTTGTGATGAAAACAGAGATAGTTTATGATAAAATATATACATAATTATAATTTATACATAATCAGTTATAATATGTATATGGATACATTTTCTTCATCATAATTACAAGGTATATTCACTCGGTGCATATCCTTTCATGTATACACATTTATTAAAGTGGTTTCATAGGTATTAGAGGGATTTTGGTAGCTAAAATTTATTTTACATCATAAAAGTTGGTATAGAAATAAAAAAATATTTTGTTAATATATTTGATCCTAGAATAACCAATCTTTCTTAATATAGTAAAGCTGCCCGAGCAAAATGATATAACTTTAAGAATATTGCATTCATGTTGAATTCTTATCTATGTAAAATCCTACTTGAACATTCTATATATAAGGTCACCAAGAATGTAATCACAGTGTACACAGTCTGCAATATTTCCAAAGCAATACAACAAGCAAAAAGATGAGTAAGAGATTTGATAGGCAAGACGGACACAATCAAGAAAATAAAACTAAGAAATAAATCAGTGCTATGGAATAGTCTCATTGAAATGCCAGTAAAACAGTGAACAGGCGTGCGATGAAATACTCTTTACAGGCAATGTGTAGCTTATCATTTCATTTCAATATGTCATCAATGAAATTAGTAATGCTTATCTTATCATTCTTGCTTGTTCTTAAACAAAAACTTCATTCATTTTTCATAGATCAAACTGAAAGCAGAAGAGCAAATTCAATGTTAACAATGATAACAGACCTAAAAGATAACAAAGAGCTTTTTAGGTTTTAACCAAAACAAGAAGAGAAAAAACTGTATATCTGTTCCCTCCTAGGATGGCTTCTAAAGTATCCACTTTCACAAGCAACCATTGAATGACTCACTCCCTTGGAACCCCAATGTTAGAGTAAATCCTAACTCATTCTAACAGATTGTGGGCTCGCTAATTACTACCTCAGTTTGATTTCAAACTACAATTTCTCCTACTATACTTCAAGAAATATCTATCTGGTTGTGCATTGCATAGTTTTTCCCTATGCAATGCAGAATCTGCTTGCTTACGATCAAGTTCCATGCCAGTATCTTCACTCATGTTTATTATCCTGTCAGAACAACTTCCTTCCCCTTCCTTCTGCAGCTCTTCCCCGACCCCTTCACCATCAGATTCAGGTGTGGGCTCATCAACTTTTGAACCAGTTTCCATGCCCGTACAGAGAAGATTCAGACCAGTTGAAGAACCACTATCCAAAGATCCTACAGAAACCAAAGGCTCACATAAAGATTTACAAGAGTCCGTCAATAGCTTATTGTCACAGGACACTTCATGCTTATCACGATAATCGGCATTCCTTGAGTTTGATGTGTTGCACGAGGAATCAACACTAGAAGACAACATTTTAGGAATAACCAGTGAACTTGTATTCAATAAGCAGCAACTCTTTGAAATCCTAGGCAAACAATTAAACTGTGGATGTAACTCAAAAGTCAATTCAGAACCATCAATAACTTCAAAAGCATCCTTCTCAGGAGGTGGATTCAAACCACTCTTTTTTTTACTTGCTACTAGACCTAAAGCATTGTTTGCAATTTCAACCGCCCTTTTTGCTACCAAAGCTTTCTTTATTGCCCCCTCTCTAGCCTTAGCAGCTGCTTCAACCTTCTCCCCCACCACACGTTTTGCGTCCTCAACCAAATCCTCCATTGACCTCTCCAAATTTCCATCGGTCAAAACCCTAGAACTACCATTCTCTACTATAATCCTACCATTTTCACCACCCAGTACTCTTCTTTTTCTTCTTCTTGAAAGTTCCAAGTGTTTAGGAATCCAGCAATCCACACACACAGAAAATTCAGAGCCCATAGAAGCATAGGACCACGGAGGAGTATTTTTGTATTTCAAAAAACAGGTTTTGTGAACAGATCGTTGACACTGATTGCAACTATACGATTCAAGAGACATTTCATAAAAACAGTAGGAACAAATTTGGGAAGATTCAACTGAAGAAAAACAATTTTTGCATAGAAGAACCACACGCCATTCGCTATAAAGAGTTCGGAGCCTGTTCTTACCGGAGCAGACGTCAACCTTGAAGCCACACGCATGACATTCCGTTAAGTTGGGTAAATCCCTAGTTTTTTTGTGCGTTGGAATGGAGTCTGAGAGATTTTCATATGACTCTGACTCTGGCTCTGGCTGCACCTCTGTTCGTTTCTTCGATTCCAGGAGCTTCATTGCCCGTGAAACTCCCATTATTCAGATCCAAGCTTCTGATAGGGAAATAAAACATCTAGGGTTTTCACATTTTTGAGATTTGGGATCCTCGCTCTGGAAGTCGAAACAGCTTCCACGCGCTATCATTGCAAGTAGTACTTGAGATTTTCCTTTACATGGATTGCTTATATTTGATAAATACAATTAATTTATGAAGGAAAAAAATAGATTTTAAGTATAGATTATGTATGTTAAATTTATTTTCTTTTCATTAGCAAATGACAAATTAAGTAAGGAAGTAGAACCAAATATATAATAAAACATGAAAATAAATATGTAATTTTCATATATTATCCTTGGTTATTTCATTTTTTTTACACAATTTATATTTATATTTTATTTTTTATAATATCATTGTTAATTGATTTTATACTAATCACTATTTTAATTTTTTAAATAAAACTCAATTATAATTAATAAGTGAAGAAAATCATAAATTAAAATATATTTTTTAATTATTTTTATAATGTTAAATATAAGTAGCTTTTATTTTTAATAATTTAGTATTATAAAAATTAGTAGAAACAGGTGTAATGTCTTATTTGTGTCTGGATGTTTTTAATATAACGCACGCATACAGACGTACTTGCACGCACTAACACTTTCAGTATAATTTAAAAGATGAGGATACATAGGTATCATGACACTTATATTTTGGTTAGTATGTTATAATATTTCTAATTAAAAGTTTGTTAAGTTATATTGTTTTATGCCGTTATAATACAACACTTTATGCAAACAAAAATAAAAAATACTTAAACTACAATCATCTATAACGATTTATTAAATGAATTAAACACATTTTTATAATATTTTTAGTATAAAAATGTGTTTGATCTGATATAAATATTGTCATATTTATACATTCATAATTTTAAAATATTTATATTATAAAATAAGTTATTAATATTTCTAAATTTATAATTTATAATATAAGTATATGCAGATGCAGATGCGTGTGAGAATGAATGTGTATATAAGTATGTAGTAGATACATACATGTGTGTTATAATATAAGTATTTAAATTTTTTAACACAAATGCAACTAAACTTGTATTTCCCCTAATTTTTATGAATGAAATATACTAAATTATTAAAAGTAAAAACTAGTTATATTTAACATCATAAAAGTAATTTAAAAAATATTTGTTTAGCTCACCGTCTTTTCCACTTATTATTTTTGTAATTGAGTTTTATTGGAAAAAAATTAAAATGGTAGTAACTCTCAGAGAAGTCAATTCACAACTAAAACCATTGTATTATAAGATATAAAATATTGTGTGAGAATTTTTTATATATAATTACATAAGATTAGGATGACAAGGACCATTATAATTTTCATCTCAAGTGTTTATTAAATGTTTAATCATAAATATATAAATTGAAGGGTTCAGATTTTGTGTGGTTGAAACAGCAAACTGCAGGGAATTCATCTGTAGAGATTCTGAGATCTTTGTAGGGACAGTGGCGAAATATGATCCACCTCAGACTCATGCCTGTGGGTAGAGTTGTGAGTTGAAGCGCGTGAAGGAATCTGATACAGCTATAAAAGGAGGAAAGTTCAGTTGCTTTGCTCCTTTTGGCCGGTCCGCATTATTCATCTCTTTGTGCCAGAGGCCGAGTCTTTCGGCGTTTCTCACTTTCCTTTGTCGATTCCAACGCTTCTCTTTTGCGGTTAGCTTTTCTTCTTCATGTTCTCTCAGATCTATTATCTTACTTCCATTTTCCTCTTTTAATTTAACCATGCATGATCTCCTAATGTATTAACAATTGTGTCTATTCTATTCTTTATACGGTACTTGTGGATTTTACTATCTCTCATTGCTTAGATCGTTGTTCTCTCAGCTTGCATGTGCTGTACACGTGATTGACATGCTTTGATTCTGTGAAGCCATAGGTCATAACAAAAACTCCTTGGTATTTTTCCAAAGTGTTTGAGGAATACTCGTTGTTCTAGATTTGGCTTTAAAGATGTAGTTGAATGAGAATTATTAACCCTGTATCTTCTGCTAATTGAGCATTTGAAAGTTAATCTTTGTTTTGTTATTGGTGGCTGAGTTCATGGCCTAGAATTAATTCTTTTAAATATGTGTATTCAAAGGAAAATTAAATAGATCTATGTATAAATGTTGTTTAAATTGGAGGTGTTGTTTCCTTTTGCGCGGTCTTGTTTGCACAAGAAGTCTTTGATTGATAGAGTAAAATAATTGTGCGGTTTCGTGGTTGTGTTCCTTAAATTTATACACAGATTTGAGAGTGATGGCTTGATTTCATATGTGAAAACCCGGTTTCTCACATCTGTCATTGGACTAATCGATTTTTTGCTTTATCTTTATTTAGATTTTAGTTCTCATTTTTCTAATTTGCTCTTACGATCCATTTATTTCAGGTGCTTGCGTGTTGCTGATAAAAGAAAATGGTTGGGAGTGTTCACAGTTTAAACGAGGATTTGAGAATCAATGGAGCAGTTGAGCCGTTGCCTGAGGATTTTGATGCAACAGCTTTAATCATGGATCCTCTGCCTTCTCCAGTTGTAGACAATGGCAGTGTCAATGAAGAGGTGCAGATCATTAAGGAAAAAGAGAAAAGACTAATAGTTCTGGGAAGAAATATCCATACAATGTGTCTTGAAGTCACAGAGCCTGATGCAGATGACGAAATTACTGGGGACCGGGAAGCTTATATGGCTGGTGTGATGGCCAGATACAAAAGAGCTTTGACTGAAAGGACAAAACATCATTTAGGTTTGATAATATTTGCTCTTTTGGTGATCTTATTGCCTTTTTTACTACATTTACGTACGTTATTTACAAAATCAATCCAATTATACAGATATTGATACTGCTTTTGATTTTCCCCTTGGGATTTTGCTTAATTTATTAGAGGTTCACACTGTGATTTATGACTAGACTATTGATATACGAATGCTGTAAATTCAGTTAGCTTATTGATGGTGCCAATCTAACCCAGCACTAGCAATCACCAATTAGCACTGAACCTGTCATCCTTTGTTTTTCTTTAGCTCATCTACTCTCCTGTCATCCTTTGTTTGGCTCATGTTTCCCTTCTAGTTTTTTTCATAACTTCATGGAATTCATTCAATCTTCCTGCGTAATCCAGATGTCACAAACAGTGTTCTAGATCTCGAGTAGCGGGACAACCTCTATTCTAAGGATTTTTTATGTAGTTTATAATGTAAACCGTATACATATATAACAAGACTCTTCACATAACGATGCATTAGAGGAATTAAATATGTAACCACTTCTCAAAAGACAGAATCATAAATATGTTTGTCAGTCAACAACTTTTCACAGAAACAGAATCATTCATATAAAATGAAGTGAAGGTTCTGGGAGAAAAAAGAAGAAATGGTCTTACGTACAAAAAAACTTAAAATGATATGAAGTAGCTGTGTGCACTGGCAAAATAGCACTTTACAAAAGACAAAAGTTAAAATAGACGTGTGCTCAGATTAAATACCACTTTATGTCAGTCAAAAAATCAAACATATCACCAAAAAGGAGAGAAGAAAATGTGATAAGAAAAAGTGGATCATTTTAATACAAAACAAATCTTTTTATTGAATATAAAAAATTATAAAGTCCTCCAATACTACCACCTAGCATACCTATTTCAAAGGTTTTCTTTTCTTGGTTAATGATATTTTGACACCCAAACAAATTTTATAGCCACTTGACATCCACTATTTTGCCTTCATCTTCTCTCTTTTTTCTTTTGTTTTATCAGGACATGCTATAGCGCCACTATCTTGGCTGCTACAACCAGTATGTCCACCATACTAAAACGCTCTTCTATAGTGTTTCCATAGTGGTCAAGGGCCACTCTGCCCCCCTAAAGCGCTATCCGGAATACAGCACAATATTCTCTTCCCTGGTTACAAATTTCACAATCTAATGTAAAATAATATAGACAAACACACATGGAATACAGTATAGGATACTGTTTTCTCTAATTAAAATGACACAATTGACAATATGCTGGTCCATAAAAAACTATTTTTTACTACAATTTTAGTTGTGATTGTCATAACCATGAAAATTATCTCCTTAGAATTAGAATTTTCTACACTTAAGTCCTTTGTTTATTCTGAAGTCTGGATTTACTTGATGATTTCTAACTCTGAAAGTCCAAGACCTTGATGATATTCATAAGTAAAATCTTGAGAATAAATAGATGCAATGTAGGAGATTCCAATGTGCAAACGTAAATTCAATCCTGAATTTTCAAATTGAGAGATATTTTGATATAATATTTTTGGTTTTTCAAGGGGTTCATGGACTTGTGCCAAATTACCTGGGTGATTATTCCCTCATTTACTTGGGTAGATAATCTTTCATTTCCAAGTTTTAGGAAGCACTCTTGATTGTGTCTATTGCAGTGTTTGATACTTTTGATAATTTGTGGCTTCATTACATAGTAATCTATCTTCTTCTGAAGCTAAATACTACCTGATTTTGAAGTCTCCGTGTTGATATTTTATTACATTAGAATGAATTTACAACTTCCTCAATGTAATAGTAATAGACTTTGCCCTTGTTTATATTTTGTTATCTTCTTAGAGTGAATTTATAACTTCCTCGATGTTAATTCTGAATTGTCTAGGTATTGCCTTGGTATACCATGTTGAGAAACTCAGTATTCAAATAATTTTATCAGGATTTTGCGTAAATTTTGTTCCGTCTTACTTCAATTACCCTCTGGAGTTGAGTATAACTCATTAAATTTATGAAAAACTTATTCCAGGGTACCCTTATAATTTGGATTTCGATTATGGTGCACTCTCACAACTTCAGCATTTTTCCATAAACAACTTGGGAGATCCATTTATTGAAAGCAACTATGGTGTCCACTCCCGACAGTTTGAAGTTGGTGTTTTGGATTGGTTTGCCCGACTTTGGGAACTGGAGAAAAACGAGTATTGGGGCTATATAACAAACTGTGGTACAGAAGGAAATCTCCATGGCATCCTTGTTGGGTTAGTTTCAACTAGTTTTTCATCTTCAAAATTTGGTAAGGTTGTAAAGAACATCTAATATGGTTATATGACTTGCGCAGGAGAGAGGTTTTCCCAGACGGGATTTTGTACGCCTCACGAGAGTCACATTATTCTGTTTTTAAAGCTGCTCGAATGTACAGAATGGAATGTGTTAAGGTTGATACTCTTTGGTCTGGGGAGATTGATTGTGATGATTTCAAGGCCAAGCTTCTTCAAAATCAGGACAAGCCAGCAATTATAAATGTGAACATAGGCAAGTTTCTTCATCATTGTTTCTCTCTCTCCCATTCCATTCTCCCTTCCTCTTACCTTGTTCATTCTAACCCTTACAACAATTGCAGGTACAACTGTGAAAGGAGCAGTGGATGATCTTGATCTGGTCATCAAGAAACTTGAAGAAGCTGGATTTTCACAGGACAGATTCTACATCCATTGTGACGGGGCTTTGTTTGGTCTCATGATGCCTTTCGTCAAAAGAGTATGTGAAGATGTTACTATAAATTGTTTTAACTTGAAAATGATGGGATTTTCATCTGTTGTCCTTATTTGTTCCAATAGAAAATCATGATGTGTTCTTATACTTGTGCTCTGGTTTAATTTTCATCATCTTGGTTCTTCCTTGCATAACCTGTTAATTTTCGGCTCATTTTGTCTTATATTTGTGCTTTTGGTATAAAGTCATAATATTAATGATAGCAGAAAGTGTATTAGTGCTTATTGATCAACCCACTTTATATATAGTATAAATGTGACTGTCACTATTATTTTACATGCCCATAAGTCAGGGAATGTTCATTTTGTTATAAACTGGTTATAGTTAAAAATTGGCAAGATTAAAATTTCATGCTTCTTGGTCAACCCATCTTATGTGAACCTCACCATATTCTTGTTGTATTTGCTTTCAGGCTCCAAAAGTTACTTTTAAGAAGCCTATTGGCAGTGTCAGTGTTTCTGGCCACAAATTTGTAGGTTGTCCCATGCCTTGTGGTGTGCAGATAACAAGATTGAATTATGTCAATGCTCTCTCTAGGGATGTGGAGTACCTTGCTTCTAGGGATGCCACGATCATGGGTAGTCGGAATGGCCATGCTCCCATATTCCTTTGGTATACCTTGAATCGGAAAGGATATAGAGGTTTTCAGAAAGAAGTTCAGAAATGCTTGCGAAATGCACACTACTTCAAAGATCGCCTTGTTGAGGCTGGGATTGGTGCAATGCTTAATGAGCTGAGCAGCACAGTTGTGTTTGAGAGGCCACATGATGAGGAATTTGTACGCAGGTGGCAGTTAGCATGCAAGGGGAATATTGCACATGTGGTGGTGATGCCAAACATCACCATTGAGAAGCTGAATGATTTTCTGAACGAGCTTCTGGAGAAGCGTGCTACCTGGTTTCAAGATGGGAAGGATCAACCTTACTGTATATCGTCGGATGTAGGTGAAAAGAATTGCCTTTGTGCTTTGCACAAGTAATTGCAGCATCCAATCTAGAGTTTGTTGCTGTAGTTGATTTTTGGAGTGTTATGCAGTTTACGCGTCTATGTTCTCAGGATTTTTATGTTATTAATAACATTTAGAATCTTCTTTGTTGTCCGTACTCTTTTGCCTTAATTTTTATCATTTTTTCCGCTACTTAACCTGTTATCAACATTGGTTTGGTTACCCTATTGAAAGTACTCGTAACCCAAGTAAAAGCTAAAGCAAAAGGATATAAAATTTCGTCTCTATGTTTGGTTTATCTTTAACATGAAATTTGATCATACAAGTTATTTTCATGTCAAATTTATACGTGTAAATGAAGTCCATCATAGTGTCGGCTATGTAAACGTTAGTAATAGATTGAAAGTGATTTTACATGAGATCATCAATTAGTAAAGATCAAAATTAACCATATGCCTTCATACACGGGGTAGGTATACATAGTTGTTGACTAATTTGCTATTTTTATATTTTTTATCTCTTTCCTTACATATTTATTTATTTATCTTTCTTTCAAATTCTGGTAGTTGTTTTTTAGTGTGCACAATTATTATTTCACTTTTTTATGTTTTGTAAATGGTTTTTATTTTATTCACTGTTACTTTTCTCTTTTAAACTCACTTAGTTTTACAGATATTTTTATATGGACATGGGTTTCTATAATTTAAATATTAATTTTGGTACTATATTTTTATTTTAATAATTATTCTAATAATTAGTTTTTTATTTCTTTTACTTTTTATTATCATAAAAGAAGTGAACACAAGTATGGGTAAGCTGATGTATTAATGAAAATTATAATAAAATATTTAGAGTTACACTTAAGCCGAGCTAATCAAATGCAGCCCAAAATTTTGTTGGACAGAATGCAATCAGCCCAATGGACCAAACGTTGGGATTTTCATCCTACACCTCAAAAATATTTGATGGACAATAATACCCCTTCAAAAAAACCTTCTCAAATTATTATATAAAATAAACCTATGAATTGACCAAAACCAAAGGAAATATTACCCTCACTACCCTAAAAAAGGATTGACAACACAATCACAAACCTTCTAATTCCAAAGTATCCATCCATCACTACACAACAAAACTATAATAAAAAAAGAAACCGAAAAGCGTAAATTAATTCATATATATGTTTTTAGATTTTCTTCGTTCATATATGTTAATTATTCATTCCTGAGCTTAATGCTTGTTACATCGAAACAACCAGAATTAATTGAATAAAGGTATTTGATCTTGATTTAAAATCCATTACTCGATAAAACAAACTTGATTTAATCGTTGTTACTTTTTCTTAATATAGTTTTTCTTCAGTGATCATTGAGAAATCAATAATTGTAAAAAACACTTAAAATCTAACCATTAAAAATTTAATAATGAATGAATTTAATAAATTTCAATAATATAAGCTGGAAATATTATGTATACTATTGAAAAACGTCATATGAGCATTTCTGATACTCCCTTTACTGTAATCATGTTAGTTCCAGCAGTATTGTCAAACAATTTGCCTTGCAACATTATGCATCCCACAATAACTAAAACATTTTGAGAAATTTGTTGACTTTTCAGATGAGATCATCAATAGAAAAGCGATCTTTAAGGTAATAATATTCTGCAGCATGATTAAAAAAAATGAAGCACCGAGCCATTACTCAATAACAACGTTGGATCCATTCCAAAATACATCCTTCCAAATTTCGGAATAATGTTCTTATTAATCATAATCTAAGGTTGCCATAGACTCAAAACTTCACAAAGAACACAATAATAACCATACCGAGCATATAGTTTGGTTATTATAACATAGAAAGTTCAGTCCAAGTTATTAGGGAATGAAAGTAGAACAGAATACAATGACAATAAGCCATCAAATCCTTCCTTATCACTTCAGTTTGGTGAATAGCTTGGGCGCGACCTGCATTACAGGATTATGATCTTGTCACAGAATACACAAGAAAAATAAATTACTCTGCATATTTACTGACTAAATAATACTTACACATTTGTCAACACAAAACCAATAATCAAAATATTGTCCAGTGCAGTGTTTCTGCCCGGATTCATCGCCATGTATCCTTTTAATGCACGCCTGTAGCAAATAAACGATAACTTTTCTCAGCTAAAAAAAGAACGAACAAAAATTTGTCAATTTAACACTCGCTTAGGGTATTTGTTCGTCTAACAAGTCAAAATCTAAGGTGCCCCACAAATGATATGAGCATTAGTTCTTTAGTAAAATGAGGGGAGCGGATGCACGACGAAGTCCCCCATGGAATTTTTTCTCATTAAAAAATTGACCCTAAGATAAAACCAACCTGCCCCGAGTCCTTAAAAACTGTAACTTCTAGGCTTCCTTGGGATTAAATTCCTTTTGTACTTATGCAAACACTGCCAAAAATTATGTGAAAAATACCTAGGGTTCAGTTAGAAGAGCTTAAAATTATGTGAAAAATACCTAGGGTTCAGTTAGAAGAGCTTAAAATTATGTGAAAAATACCTAGGGTTCAGTTAGAAGAGCTTAAAATTATGTGAAAAATACCTAGGGTTCAGTTAGATGAGCTTATTTAGACTTATAAACATGAAATTGAGAAAGTGTTGGTTTGGGAGTAGTGTTGTCTATTGCAGATTGCAAAATATCGTGGAAAGCCAATTCGCTATATCATGGTCACATACATTTCATATGCATAACATAATTAAGTTTCATGCAAATAAAAATAAAATGCATTAAAATTGGCATAATGTTATCTCAAAAGTTCATTTGGGCAGAAACTCGGTGGGGATGAAGAGGATGCAGAATGCATGCCATAAAACCCTTGGCAGTTGCAATGGTAGAAAGAGTCCCTATCACCAATCCAAGGAATTCCGCCCACAGCGCAATTACAGCTACTTAAAAATAATGTTTGGATGAGCTTATGACAATACTGTTTGGGTCAAACATATCCATAATCTGCTTTCAGCTGATTTCAATAACCTCTCTTGATAGCTTATCTAAACAGCTTGCAGCTTAGATGAAAACAGTTACCCAAATTTCTGCGCAATTGCAGAAACATGACACACATAAAAACTTAAAAGATAAGCACTTATCCAGTAAACTCTTAATTAAGTTGTTTACCCAAGCAAACCCTTACTCACACGCTACTGATCCATCTACCAGCAGTTCTGTACAAACTTCCTTTACTTGGGAGAAGAGTCCCAATCCCCCACCCAAAAAAAAAAGAACACAGCAGAAGTTTGCATTCACCATCGAATATGATAAAATAGAAAAATATATCAGAATGAAGGAAACATAGCTGGATTATCATTGTGTAGCTCAACATAATAATTCAGCTTCATATCTATCTAGCCCCATTCATAAGCTATAAAACATCATTCATAAGCTATAAAACACCAGATAATGAGATCACTACATTGCATTTCTTTGTTCTCTTCATGTGTACACTCTATCTAGTACCCTCTCAATGTTTTCCACTTATATACACTCATCATCACTGTAGAATTCTCGAGTTATATATTTTAGTCGGCCAAGTCATAACTTTTACTAGTCGAAGAGGAACATCATAATTAACAATAACTGAAAATTCAATCTATAGCTGATTTTAAAATTTTAAAAATAAAAGAATATCATATTGATAATTTAAAGTAGGAATAAATCTCGTCTTTAAATGATCCAACGTATAAATCTACACTTCAAGAAAAGCACACCTGGTATTCCAGTAAAGGTTTTACACATTTTGGCTTGCAAGACTCTTCAAGATATCTCTTCTGATCAACAGGTTCCTCGTCGGCCCTAAGATTCATAAAACAATTCAAACATAAATGAAATGCAATAAATAGTAGAGAATGCGTAAAAAAGAAAAAAAAATGAAATCGGCACTGGAAAAACCATTCATATAAATTCAAAAAAACTCAATGCTTACGCAAACAAGTGAAGGGAACTATGAATAGCAAACTGAAAAAATAATAAAACGTATCTTTTCTTTTTTCACAAAAAAAAAAGGTTCCATAAGCACGTATTTGTCTGGGTCCTAAGAGATTATGGTTACACTAAACACAACACAAGCCCATCACAAAAGTCATCAAAGCATTATTTTCGAAGGAATTCATCCCACGCACAACATAACACAACGTGAATAGAAGCATAAGAAAACAAGCACCGAATATATAGACTATTAATCACTTGCAATAAACCCCATCGGTTTGTGGCGTACACCTAATAAGCATCCCTTACAAAACTCAAGCCTTATATCATCCCAATCTCAGAAGGGATCACACCTAAAACGCTTGAAATCAGCAAAACCCCATCTTTCAATTCGCAGAGTGTGTCGAAAAACCCGGCATCAAAAGAAATAAATAAACGTTCGAATCAAATTGAAAGAAATTCCCAAATCACTTTCAATCCCCACGGGATCTGGGGCAATCAAGCGTGCCAAATAAAAACATAATCAATTGCAGCGAAACTTCGAGACCCTAGATTCAGATAGACGTAAGAAGGGCTACCATTAATGAAAGAAAGATAATAGATCTAGAAGATGAGAAATGAAAGAAAGAAAGACAGAAGCTTGGAGACTTACATTGCAGAATGGTTGCAGAGCTTTGGTGATGATGGTGGGTAGTGTCGACGTTGGTTGGGTTTTGAAGAGCTTGTATTTTGGATCAAATAATACTGTGTCAATTAGGGTTGCATTCGATTTGGGTATAATTGGTCAAATTATACCACGCCACTATTAGATTTTTGTGCTTCTTTCTGTTTAAATTTTACATTTTAATTCCTCAATTCCTCGCACAAAATTACCATATTTTTTATGGTCATTTAATAGATAATGAAATTAAAAAAAAAAAAAAAAAAAACGCACCTCCCTTCTCTTTTTCTTACAAATCAGTATAATATAATATTTGTCTATTGAGATTTAAGGTTTGTCTTCTTTTTATATTTTTCAAAAACGATATAAATTTTTAAATTGTTGTTTAAACTTTCGAACAGGTATTTGTTTCTTTGTAACTGTGTGATTATTATCAATACATTTTTACTTAAGAAAAACATCCTTTAATTAAAAACAAACATATTTTCCACTGACACTTTTATCTATTCATTATACCCTTTTATATAATTATCTCACAAAACTTCATATGTAAGTAAAATTTAGCATGGTTAAGAACAGAAATAAAGATTTTTGCAAATGTATAAATAATAAGCATGGAGTATAATTAAATACATTAGATTATAATTGAAAAAATCTTCTTCTTCTCTCTTTTTTTTTTCAAATGTATAATAATAATGGAATGTACAAAAAGTAACATAAGCACATGTTATACTTGAACACAAGCCTACTACACATAACACGTGGTGTTTGATGGATAAATTTATAAAAATATTTCGTAAGAAGAAAAAATGAAGTCTTTGTTGTAAATGATGTTTATGAATTGGTTAAATAAATTAGAGATTTTTTAAAATATATGAATAATTACACAAACATGAAGTACAATATCATGTTAGTATATATGGATTTAGCAAACATATTTTGATTAATGTGGTATTCTTCTAGAACAATATATACACATACATATGAATTTTAATATTTTATCTATAAATGTTAGTATTTAACGTTCTTATCTTAGTGAAGAAATTTTAATTTACGATCTCATTCTTCGTTTTGAACTTATCAAAACATAAATGTTAATGATAGACTTGCAAAATTAATTCATTTTATAGGATTTGATTCTAATTCCCGTGGGTTGGAGTATAAAAAATCACGAGACAACAAATTTTTTTTATTAAAAAAGTTTTCAGAACCAAATATCCACGAAAATTTATGGATTAGAACTGAACCTATAAATTTATTAGTAATAGTTTCTTATTCAAGTGTAAGACTGTATATTAATAACTAATAGTGTGGTTGACTTATTAAAAAACAGATATAATCTTTCTAGAGTAATAATATCACTAACATAATAAATAAGGAATGTGAATAATAAGTAAAGACAATGATAAAAATTGAAGAAAAAGGAATTGTGAACCCTATCAACGTTTATATTTAGGTTTCGTAACACGCACAAAAGAACACGTAACATTAAAAATATGATAAATAGAAGTTCGATTTTATAAGATTGACTTATACTTAAAAGTTAATTTCCGACTTAGTTTTGTCAACCTTTTCAACATTTATATTTAGGTTTCGTGACACACACGAAAGACACAAGCACACGTAGCATTGAAAAATGATAAATAGAAGTTCAGTTTTAGTAGACCCACTTATACATAAAAGTCTCACTCATTTTGAAACAAACATCTGACATATCTCAACCAATCTGCTCGAACCATTACTGCCACTGGTAATTTGCATAGAGTCATTGACGGTGAAAATCATTCTTCGTCACTAACCTTTACCACCTTAAATACCTTGTCAGCAACTTCCACAACATTGTCACTAACAATTAACTGATACTCAAAGAAAATTCATCATCGCCACTTCAAATGAACGTAACCATGACTCTTACATTTTAAGTTTGATGAGTGAAGGGGATCAAGCAGAGGTCATGTTTTCTTCTGAGAATAATTCCTCCCGACTCGGTCATGTCAAGTTCTTCATTCTTCATATTGTTCGGAAGCTTCCAATCAAAATGATAAAGCAACTGAGCAAGTGGCAACTCAATGTTTGCGATGGCAAATGTAATGCCTGGGCAGATCCTTCTTCCGCCACCAAATGGGATAAATTCAAAGTCTGCACCTCTGAAATCGATACAGTTATTAAGAAACCTTTCAGGTTTGAAACTCTCAGCTTCAGTCCAATACTCAGCATTTCTTCCAATTGCCCAAGCATTGATAATTACCCTTGTCTTAGAGGGTATCTCATATCCATTGATTTCACACCTTTCTCTACTTTCTCTCGGAACTAACAATGGTACAGGTGGGTGTAACCTCATTGTTTCTTTGATTATGGACTTCAAGTATATCAGTTTATGTAATTCTGTCTCATCCGCATATCCCTTCTTACCATACACTCTTCTCACCTCAGCTTGTACTTTTTCCATCACCCTTGGGTTTCTTATCAATTCTGACATCCCCCATTCAACTACGGAAGATGATGTGCCTCCAGCGACGAATATGTCCTGAAAAATATGGATTAATGTTATCATTTATCTAAAAAACAAAAGTATTTTTGTTAGAAATAACGAGATACTTGAGTGACATATAAGTTAGAAGATCCATAACAGAGCGAGTTTTCCTATGAGAATTCCACCAATTTTTCCATTTAAATCAAAAATTATTTGACATCTTATCTAGTTAGGAGTTTCCTACAGACACTAACCTTGATGACCGCTTTAATGTTGTCATCAGTTAAAAGACTTTCAGAATCGTTTTCCTGTTGACACTTGAGAAGAACATCGACCAGATCTTCCACTACTTCACACTTGCTTCTATTTCTATGTTCCTCGATGATGTCTTGCAAAACTCTGTCAGTCTCTTTGTGAATTTTCTCAAACTTCACCTTCTCCACCATTTCAAGCACTCTGCTAGAAGGATAGAGATCAGCTAGCGAAAACCCTCCCATGAGCTTCAATTGCTTATCAATCTTTGAAATGAACACTTGTTGATATCTGCTTTTTTTACCACAAGTCGTTCGTGCGACTATTCCGCAAGTCATCGGGTAAATGTTCTGGGTGAGATTAACAGCACAGCCTTCACTTGCAGCTATTTTCTTAACCAGTTCTGCCACCTCCTCTTCCCTTATGGACTGAAAAGATTGCACTCGCTTTATCGTCAGTAGCTCCATTGTGCACATCTTTCGTACTTGTCTCCAATATTCTCCATATGGAGAGAAGACTATGTTGGTATTGTTGTAAGTAACTGTTCTAGCCGACGCAAGGTTTGGCCTGTCAGAGAAATTAATATCATGTGTTTTCAGAACCTCTTGGGCTATCTCAGGTGAAGTGACTATGATGTTGGATACCTCTCCTAGTTTCAGGTGCATTAACGGCCCGTACTTATCTGCCAAAAGTTTTAAGGAGTGATGTGGCAATGAACCTACCAACTGATGCAAGTTCCCTATGAGAGGCAGTGTCGCAGGTCCTGGAGGTAAATTGGTAGAGGAGTTGTTTGAACTCCAGCTTTGAACTAATTTGTATAAGATGAAGAAAACAAAGAGAATGGAAGGAATGAAGTAAACAGAGAAAGGGTGGTAGTGGTGAACATCCATGACCATATATGATATATGATGGTAGATCTAGGAGGAAGAGTGAAAAAAACATGAGTGAATGCATGAACCAGGGCATCTACCTGTTTATATATATATATATTTGTCAATAGACTAAGGACTTACTTCTCACTAAATTTGTCATCCACATAAATTGCTGTTTGTCATCCCCGACAACATTTATCGCCTTTAGAGTACAACTGTGAAATATGTGGCTTTTAAGTGTACCGTACAAAATATAACTGTTATATAATGTTGACATCAACGTATAAATAAATTAAAGTGCATATTTTAAATTAAAAAAAAAAAACTTTTGGCATTCGTTTAATTGTTTTTTTGCCAACATATATGAGTAGCGGGCTTAGTGGGCCTGGATTCGCTGGATCTTCCTCACCAGATAAGTTTGGCCCAGGAAGAACGGGACCTTTTCCTCAATTCCTCGCACAAAATTATCATATTTTTTATGGTCATTTAATAGATAATGAAATTTAAAAAAAAAATTAAAAGAAAAAAAAAACGCACCTCCCTTCTCATTTTCTTACAAATCAGTATAATATAATATGTGTCTATTGATATTTTAGGTTTGTCTTCTTATATTTTCCAAAATCGATATAAATTTTTAAATTGTTGTTTAAACTTTCGAACAGGTATTTGTTTCTTTTTAACTGTGTGGTTATTATTAATACATTTTTACTTAAGAAAAACATTCTTTAATTAAAAAGAAACATATTTTCCACTGACACTTTTATCTATTCATTATACCCTTTTATATAATTATCTCACAAAACTTCATATATAAGTATAATTTTGCATGGTTAAGAACAGAAATAAAGATTTTTGCAAATGTGTAAATAATAAGAATGGAGTATAATTAAATACACTAGATTATAGCCTTTGTGCATTGATGAATTTACGAAAATATGCACAAGGTCTTGTGGACCATTAATCATAAAAAATATTTTAAATTTGAATTTCTATTATTGCTGTAAAGTAAAGTTAATTCTTTTGTTGTTGGTGAATATGAATTTGGCATGGAAATGTTAATTATTTAAATAATGAGTTGTCATTTGTGAATTTAAGGGAGGGCAAAGTGTTTAACTGAAGAAATCTTATTCTTCTCTTCTTTTTTTCAAATGTATAATAATAATGGAATGAAATGTATAAAAAGTAACATAAGCACATATTATACTTGAACACAAGCCTACTACACATAACACCTCTTTGATGGATAGATTTATAGAAAACATGCACTATGTGTTGTGAAGCGTGAATCATAAAAAACATTTAAAATCTAAAATATTGTTCCCGTAAGAAGAAAAAAAATGAAGTCTTTGTTGTAAATAACGTTTATGAGTTTATCATGGGCTTAAATAAATTTGAGATTTTTTAAAATATATGAATAATTACACATGGAGTACAATGTCATGCTAGTATATATGGATTTTAACAAACATAATTTTTTTTAAAGGTGGTCTTCTTCTATAATGTTATATATATATATATATATATATATATATATATATATATAGTTTTTTTATTTTACTTATAAATGTTGGTTGATAACATTATATTAGTGGAGGAATTCTCACATATTTCACTTTTCGTTTTTAACTTATCAACCAAGTATAGCACATAAATATTAATGGTACATCAATAAAATTAGCTCATCTTATAAGATTTGATCCTAAGAGGTAAAAAAAATCACAGGATTAAAAAAATTATTTATTAAAAAAGTTTATCTCACAAAATATTTATAAAGACTTATAGAGTAGGATCAGTTCATAAGCTTTTGAAACAAACATTTGATATACTGTCAACATATCTATTTAAACCATTTTTACCACTAGTGATTTGTACGAACTTATTAGTGGTGAAAATCATTATCCGTTATTAACCTTCACCGTCTTAAACATCAGACTAGTTATTGACAATTTGTACATTATTATCACTAATAATTCACTAATACTCAAAGAAAATTCATTATCAACACCACTTCAACCTAAAAAGACCGAATAAGACATGCATCAACATAAGAGATACAAGATGCAGGACGCAAGTCGATTATAATCATTATGTAAAACTCTGATATCACTATTGAGAATTACATAATAAAAAAACATCCACAAATGGGAATACAAAAATATAAATAAAAAACACACAAATTTTTTTAAAGTGGTTTAAAACCTTAAGACCAATATAAAATTAGTAGAGTTTTCCTTAAATTTTTTTTATATTAAAATAAAATGGAAATTTCAATGTCACTAAGGAGACTCACTTTGAATGTCATTCGCTTACATTCGCTTAATTAATAATATATGAGGGAGCCAACAAAAAAGTAGTTGATATTATGTGATAATATGAAAGTTCTTATATAAAAAATGTTAAACACAATATTTAGTGTATTAATAATTTTTACATAAAATTCAAGATGTTTATAAGAGATTAATATTTGAATAAACTAACAACGAAAGAATTATGATAACAATTATATTAAGAGCTCTAAAGATTATTTTATGAAATTCATAAATTCCAACCCTGTAATTTTTTATATTTTTATACACTATCACATTTATTCCAGCAATTTTCCTCCAAAGTATTTTTGAGTAAACACTTTATGTAACATAAATTTTCATAATGTAGTACGCTAATTAAGTTACAGCCATAGTCCGATTCCGAAATTAATGCCGAAAGTAATAAAAGTCAAACTTAAGTATAATTTATGATTTTTTTTTTATTACACATAGTCTTAGAATTACATTAACAGACATATAAATTTTTTTATATTCATTTGATATTTATTTTTTATTTTTTATTTAAAAAAAACTATAAAAATTTACTCTTATTTATCATTTTACCCTTATGTGTCATCCTAGTAGTGTTCTTCCATTTAAGTTTGACGATGGATGGGAATCAAGCAGAGGTCATTTTTTCTTCTGAGAGTGATTCCACCCGACTCGGTCATGTCAAGTTCTTCATTCTTCAAATTGTTGGGAAGCTTCCAATCAAAATGGTAAAGTAACTGAGCAAGTGGCAACTCAATGTTCGGGATGGCAAATGTAATGCCTGGGCAGATCCTTCTTCCGCCACCAAATGGGATAAATGCAAAGTCTGCACCTTTGAAATCGATATCGTTATTAAGAAACCTTTCAGGTTTGAAACTCTCAGCTTCAGTCCAATACTCAGCATTTCTTCCAATTGCCCAAGCATTGATAATTACCCTTGTCTTAGAGGGTATATCATATCCATTGATTTCACACCTTTCTCTACTTTCTCTCGGAACCAACAATGGTACAGGTGGGTGTAACCTCATTGTTTCTTTGATTATGGACTTCAAGTATATCAGTTTCTGTAATTCTGTCTCATCCACGTATCCCTTCCTACCATACACTCTTCTTACCTCAGCTTGTGCTTTTTCCATCACCCTTGGGTTTCTTATCAATTCTGACATCCCCCATTCAACTACGGAAGATGAAGTCTCGCCTCCACCGACGAACATGTCCTGAAAAATATGGATTAATGTTATCATTTATCTAAAAAGAAATTTTTTTTTTTTTAGAAATAACAAGATACTTGACTGACATATAAGTTAGAAGATCCATAACAGAGCGAATTTTCCTATGAGAGTTCCATCAATTTTTCATTTAAATCATAAATTATTTGACATATTGTCTAGTTAGGAGTTTCGTACAGACACTAACCTGGATGACCGCTTTAATGTTGTCATCAGTTAAAAGACTTTCAGAATCGTTTTCCTGTTGACACTTGAGAAGAACATCGACCAGATCTTCCACTACTTCACACTTGCTTCTATTTCTGTGTTCGTCGATGATGTCTTGCAAAACCCTGTCAATCTCTTTGTGAATTTTATCAAACTTCACCTTCTCCACCATTTCAAGCACTCTGCTAGAAGGATAGAGATCAGCTAGCGAAAACCCTCCCATGAGCTTCAACTGCTCCTCCATCTTTGAAATGAACACTTGTTGATATCTTCCTTTTTTACCAAAAGCCGCTCGTGCGGCTATTCCGTAAGTCATGGGGAAAATGTTCTGGGTGAGATTAACAGCACAGCCTTCACTTGCAGCTATTTTCTTAACCAGTTCTGCCACCTCCTCTTCCCTTATGGACTGAAAAGATTGCACTCGCTTTGTGGTTAGTAGCTCCATTGTGCATATCTTTCGTACTAGTCTCCAATATTCTCCATATGGAGAGAAGACTATGCTAGTATTGTTGTAAGAAATTGTTCTACCCGATGTAAGGTTTGGCCTATCAGAAAAATTAACATCATGTGTTTTCAGAACCTCTTGGGCTATCTCCGGTGAAGTGACTATGATGTTGGATACCTCTCCTAGTTTCAGGTGCATTAACGGCCCATACTTGTCTGCCAAAAGTTTTAAGGAGCGATGTGGCAATGAACCTACCAACTGGTGCAAGTTCCCTATGAGAGGCAGTGTCGCAGGTCCTGGAGGTAAATTGGTAGAGGAGTTGTTTGAACTCCAGCTTTGAACTAATTTGTATAAGATGAAGAAAACAAAGAGAATGGAAGCAATGAAGTAAACAGAGAAAGGGTGGTAGTGGTGAACATCCATGACCATATATGATATATGTTGATTGATCTAGGAGGAACACTGAAAAAAACGTGAATGAATGCATGAACCAGGGGCATCTAATATATTTATAGATAGACTAAGGGACTTATTTATGGGAAACCACTTCTCACTAAATTTGTCATCCACATAAATTGCTGTTCGTCATCCCCAGAATGTGGACAATATTTATTGCCTTCAGATTACGACTGTGATATTATATGTGGCTCTTAAATATACCATAAAAAATATTAGTGTTATAATGTTGACATCAACGTATAAATAAATTTAAGTGTATATTTTAAATTTTAAATTATAAAACTTTTAATATTCTTTTAATTGTTTTTTTGTCAACATATATGAGTAGCGGGCTTAGTGCTCCTGGATTCGCAAGATCTCCCTCACCAGATAAGTTTGGCACAGGAAGATTGGGTTTCGGCTTCATCCTTCCTTTCAATCATTTTATTCTTGATTTTCAATTTTCAAAAATAACTATTAAACTTTTTTTATTAGATTTTAAAATTCGATAAAAGAAATCATCAGATTTTAAAATTCAAGGAAAAGATTCTTTTTATCAGATTTTGAAATTTAATAAAAAAGAATTCAAACTTTTTAACAAATTTCAAAATTCAATAAAGAAAATGAAAAATTCTTCTTCAAATTTTTTTGAATTATTAACAACGGTTTTAGAATTTAAATAAAACAAAACTGAAGATACATGATGAAATGATTAAAGTTAGAGGGTGAAACAGACTTAGTTTCCATGTTCTGCCAAGCTTTGTCTAATTGTTAATTTGTCTTTTGAGTGATGGTCGATTCAATAATTCGTACTATTTTAGAATTTGGATTAAAGGATCTTGGACTTGTGTCCTTACAGGCTTCGCTTTGCTGGGGGTACTGGACACTGATAGATATTTTAATTTTAAAATAATAATAATAACAATAATAAATCAATTCATAAACACATTTGAAAAACAAAAATAGTGAAATTTTTTCCATTATAATTATTCATAGAAAAATGTTCTTGCATTTATTTCCTAGCCAGTTTCAGTACAAAAAGAGTTACATTATATTCGTTGAAAAATACGAAAACAAAAATATTTTTTGCTAAGAAGGAAAATATGACATAGAAGAAATCAAATTATTAACTAAATTTAAATACGTCTTTTATTTTTTACCTATATTCTATTTGAATGTGATGGTAAGTATCTGGAACTTCAATCTCTTATCACATTAATTGAGAAAATTTGGGATAACTTATAAGACGTTACTATTAATATTATCTTATATTTAATAGGGAAAAAGTTACGAAAATTAGAGTTAAACAAGTTTATTTAATTCTCGATTTATTAACCTTTCTTAATCAGGCCGGCACACTAGATTTTTCTACTAAATTTCAATATCGAAAATAAAAATATAAAACTTTGGAAACCACGAGAAAGGTTTATATGAATGGTAACTGTTTATTTATTCGTTCTATTCTATGCAAAAACTAATTGGCTCCATATAAATACCTTGTCTTTTTCTTTTCTTTTTTTTCATTTTTTTTGTTGGCCAAGGACGAATGTCTTTGTAAAAGCTTACGAGAGAGAATATAAAGAAAAAATAAATAAAATTGATTTATTTATTAATTAAAATTAAAATTAAACTATTCCCAAATTTAAATAATTATATATATATATATATATATATATATATTTAAATTTTTCCAAATTCTGATTTTCAAATCCATTTATTTTCCATGGTTCTCGATTGGGACACACTTTTATAGTCAGATTCTCCAAATTTTCTTTTATCCATCTCAAATATTTAAATCTATATTCATACTTCTTCAACTCACCATGTGAATCTGAATCCAAAAATTCTCTTCTCATCTCATTGGTGTGTTTAAATGTATTACTTATTGTCACAAAAGACTTAAACTTAAAAATAAAATCTATTAATATCTTTAAGTTTAACGGCGCATTAAACTTAACATTCAACATACTATCCATTTACATCTCAATTGAAAAATAAAATTCAATAACACAAAAACCCAAATATAATTCTTAAAAACATATTGCACCTAAAAAATATAGTCAACATTATCACTTAAATCATCCAAGACTAGTTACAATATTCATCCAACACTATAATTATTCTTACAGCTAAACTAAACAAACTATCACCCCGAGATACGCTCCAAAAAAGTCCCTAAAATCATTGCACCAAAGACCAAAATTTATTTTAATTTATTTATTTATTTATTTTATTTATTAATTTAAATTATTGATATGGAGGATTTATGACGAGGTTATTTCTAATAGAGGTACATGTGATGATGATTCGTAGTGACAATGTGTCTGGGGACTATGTTGATAAGGATGATGTTGATGATATAGTCATGATATAGGTAATGAGGATGTTGATGATGATTATGGTGTATAAATGATTCTATTAGTAGGATAATGCTACAGACGATTGATTTGTTATTAAGTTGTGTTTGCTTCCTATGTACAAATTTTATTGTTATTGGTTGTGCTATGATAGCTTACCCATATTTGTTTGTGTTTGTGGTTGTGTGTCTTCCGATGATCGTATAACTTTTGGTTATACGGGAGCAGATGCTCCAGATGCATGACAGAGATGCAAGAGTGGGAAAAAAGCTCCAGATGCATAACAGAGACGCAAGAGTGGGAAAAAAACTTGTGTTATTTAAAGTTTTTGTACTAAAATGTTAAGGAGAATGTAATCGGGTTTATTTTATTTCGTTATTATTTTACTAATTTCGGTATTACATAAGTGGATTTCCGCAATGATATTATGATTTTTTAAAATTTTAAATTTTACTCGAAATCGGGACATCCCAAAAATCGGGATGTTACACTCCACAAGGTTTGTATATTTTAATTCCTTCATCCATAACATTTGTACTCCTTCTATGAGGTTTGCACACTTCAGTTATTTTCTCCTCGTGAGTATTTTGTTGAAAATTTCTTGTTATTTCATTTTCTTCTTTGTTCATTATGAAACTCGAACAAAATTAGTATTTTTATCTTTACTTATATTTTTTTATAGCAATAATATGAAAATTTTCAATTTCTCACATTATTCAGTAAAATCTAAGTAAAAAGGAGTACCGTTCAACACTTAATTTTATTCGAATAAATAAAAAAATAAAAAAAATATTGCTGACACTGTCCTTTATTGATTGATGAATTTCTTTTTAAGGGAAAAGAAGCACCATAACAAGGGTCATTTTCTTCCTTCATCTCTTCTTCCTTCATGCCCACTTGCACCTTCAACCAATGAATTCTTCTTCCGCCAATTATGTAATCACACCTTACCCTTTTATATTTTCATTTTATTTTTTTCTTTCCACCTGTCAATAATTCTCCACCTAGTCAATGAAAACTACCTACACCACCATCATATTCTCTATATTTTTAGAAGTGAGAGGGTTACCCAGGTTTAGTAATCTAAAACGCTTTCCATCAGAGAACCTTTGTTACCATCATTGTCATTCCCTAATCCCAAACCATTGAACCTTCAGTCCTGTACTCACTCTTCACACACCATTCATTCAGGAAAAATAATCATTTTGGAAAACCACATCAATTTTGTACAAATAATTAAAAGTATTACTTTCGAGTAAGCGTTGTATGATGCTAATATCTACTTTACGCATAATCAACTTCTGACTTAAAATTTAATTTTCTTATACCATGTTTTATTTTATGTTTTTCCATAGTTTTCGAGAATAAACTATGGTAGCAACTTCCAAACTCGGACTTTCAAACCCATTTATTTTTCTTTTAAAACGGTTTTTCATCCTCGTCGCAATCGTAGTTACGACATATTCTTATAGTCAAATACTCCAAAATTTCCTTTATCCCTCCCAAATCTTGAAATCTCTGTCCATACTTCTTCAACTCACCGTCTCTGAATCCATAAATCATTTTCTAACCTCATTTGTGTCTTTACATGAATTACTCGTTATCACAAAAAACCTACACTTAGAAATAAAAATATTAACATTTCTAAGATTAACCACACATCAAACTTAAGATACAACATACCAACAATTTACATTTCAATCCAAAACAAAATTCATTAACAAAAACACCCAAAAATAATTCTAAAAAATAGATTGCACCTAGAAAAACAAAATTAGTCAACATATGTGCTAATATTTGTTTTTGTCATCTTTTGTTTTTTAAATAGTTCGATTAAATTGAAAGGTTACTTGAAAGAGATACTATAATGTCAAAGTCAGTAAATATATGACAAGTTAACTAGTTAATGCGTAATAAATGTAATTACTTATATCTGTACTTCAAACATATATTTATAAATTTCAGAATAAATTTCATATTATTATTCGTTTTATAATGATTCAATTAGTATTGTTAATAATGTTTTATCATAAGTTAATCTTCATCAAACTTAATCAAGATATTTCTATCTCTTAGATAATCGTCAATATATTTCTGATTATATAAACAACATGAGTAAAATTAATAAAACAATTATACTATTGATAGATAAACAGTTATAATGTCATAGATAAACAATTATAATGTCTCGCAACAAGGTGGATCTTAAAAATCTAAATTAAACGTAAACAAATTGTTATGATCTTCCATCTGAAATTTTTTCCATGTTGGACTTGGAATGCAGTCAATGCCCCTACTCCTTCTTTTCTCCTTTTAAAATTCATGGTTCCTACTTCATTCCCTTTTGTTGAATCTATTAAATTAAAACACATTAATCCAATATGTCTTAAGAGCAGTCATAATAAATCCACCTTTTTTTAATTTCAAATTGATTTTGATTTGAATAACTCCATGCAAACGTTGAATCATTGTTGGATGAGCAATGGTGGAGGAGGTGGATTTCATGGCCACACCAGAACTTTTCAAGAATTGGTCGGCACTCATAGGGTCCACAAGCCCATCGTAGCCACCATGCCGATGTGGCACAAGACCAAACACACCGTCCAAATCAAATCACACAAAATGGACGGCTGAGACTTATTCCTACGGTTCGGTATACCTTTATTTTCCTTTTCAAAGAAGGAATGGTTCGGTATTGTTTTTTTCAATCACTGTTTCCGTATGCCTCAGCTTCAATATTATATTAAAATTAATTCTTATAGTGAAGCTTACATTGATTCATTTTTCAAGTCTTTACATAAATTTTCATTTAGTTTCAATTTAAAAATTAGTCACATAAATTAACACACATCCACCTTAATTTATCGACATCATTTTACCAAACAAAGCCATAAACTTTTGAAATGTAAAAAACGTAGGAAAACTAATTATGATAACATGCTTAGTGTAAAGGAAAATCAAATAATCACTTGCTTCGTAACAATAAATGCATTTAAAAAACAATAATTTCATTACATTTTTTAACAACCGTTTATATTACTAAATAGTTTTAAGGATTAGATATATACTAATGCGATAAACCGATAATTTAATATAATTAGATATATATCACTAAAAAGTTTCGATCTGTATTTTTAACGATTTATTTGATGAATCATTAAGTTTTGAATCGATTTAATAAGGTAAAACGATCTAGTTGAATTTTTAAGTAAATTTTAAATAATTCAAATAATAATTCGGTTTCAAAAGAAAAAAAGGGCGTGTTTTTTTGGTTGTTTGATGTCTGAAGGAGTCCACTTTTCTTTCTCAATATTTCAGAGTAGTCTCGCATATTTTTTTTCGGGATAGGTTTATCTCAAACCAAACACTCCTTAAAGGGCGTAGTGCATGTCCAAAAGTAAATTTACATTTGGGTTTCATTTCAGCGCCATTTAGCTCTTTCGTTGAATATAAAGCTTCTTCTTTTACATTTTCTCACGAAACACTTCCCTTCTAGCTGCTCCTGCCTTTGCTCCATCTCCGAACCACTTCCTCTGCAAAACGCTTTTCGATCGCGCAAGGTGGGTTTCGATTGCCAGTTCTCCGATTTGCGTTTTCATGTGATTCTTTGGATGAATTTTTGTGTTTCCGTTCTGCTTTTTGTTACTGGATCCGCGAACTTCTTTTTTGTTTTCTGGATCGGTTTTTATTTATTTATTTACTTAGTTTGCTCTTGCTCAACTGGATCTACTTCGTTGCTGCATATTGTGTATGTAGGTTTCGTTTTTGCTTAATTTTGTTGTTGAGATGTTTTCTGATACATCAGTTTTGATTTTTCTGTTTGTTTTCATGCGATTATAGGCGATCAAATTCAAAGATAATATTCTTTCTTGTCTTGATAATTATATTTCTGTGTTTTTTGTTTTTACTGTACACTTCAGTTTTATGATGCATGCTTCCGATCTTTTAAGTCTGTTTGTGTTATGAAATCATTCTGGGTATTTTTGTATAATTGAGTGATATGGAAAAGATCTCTATCAGTTCAAACTTTTAATTGTTACATATTTTTTTTATTTGGCTTTGTTATTTCTTTCCTAAACAAAGTTTTTCATTGTTGATACAGTTTTAAAAGATGGCCGATGCCGAGGACATTCAACCTCTTGTTGTTGATAATGGAACGGGAATGGTCAAGGTTAGGATATGTTTTGTTTTGCCAATTGACGAGTAGTTCTTGTGCTGATGACAGATTAGTATAATCTTTTGTGCAATGTTTGCAGGCTGGCTTTGCGGGTGATGATGCTCCAAGAGCTGTGTTCCCCAGTATTATTGGGCGACCGCGCCATACTGGTGTAATGGTTGGAATGGGTCAGAAGGATGCTTATGTGGGTGATGAAGCCCAATCAAAACGAGGTATACTCACCTTGAAGTATCCCATAGAGCATGGCATAGTCAGCAACTGGGATGATATGGAGAAGATTTGGCATCACACGTTTTACAATGAGCTTCGTGTTGCCCCTGAAGAACACCCTGTACTTCTTACTGAGGCACCACTCAATCCCAAGGCCAACAGAGAGAAGATGACCCAAATTATGTTTGAGACTTTCAATGTGCCTGCAATGTATGTGGCAATTCAGGCTGTCTTGTCTCTCTATGCCAGTGGACGTACTACAGGTTTGTTTCTGCAATTGGTCTTGGATTTACTATTTACTATGTTGTGATCATGTGACTTCAATTGGATTCATTCAACTTATCATGTGAGTAAATGCTGTAAGTTGGCTAAGTTCTGATTTTGTTGGTATTAAACAGGTATTGTACTTGATTCTGGCGATGGTGTAAGCCACACGGTGCCCATATATGAAGGATACGCTCTTCCCCATGCAATTCTTCGGTTGGATCTTGCTGGCCGTGACTTAACGGAGTACTTGGTGAAAATTCTTACTGAGAGAGGATACTCCTTCAGCACCTCTGCCGAAAAGGAAATTGTCCGTGATGTGAAGGAGAAATTGGCATATGTGGCCCTTGATTTTGAACAAGAATTGGAGACTACCAAGAGTAGTTCTGCAGTAGAGAAGAGCTATGAATTGCCTGATGGACAGGTCATTACAATTGGTTCTGAGAGATTCCGTTGCCCTGAAGTACTGTTCCAGCCTTCTCTAATTGGTATGGAAGCTACTGGAATTCATGAAACGACATACAGCTCCATCATGAAATGTGATGTTGATATTAGGAAGGATCTGTATGGAAACATTGTGCTTAGTGGAGGGTCTACTATGTTTCCCGGAATTGCTGATCGTATGAGCAAGGAAATCAGTGCTCTAGCACCAAGCAGCATGAAAATCAAGGTGGTTGCACCTCCCGAAAGGAAGTACAGTGTCTGGATTGGTGGTTCTATCTTGGCATCACTAAGTACCTTCCAACAGGTTTGTACCCAGCAAATTACCTATAAAATGGATTTGTTTATGGAAGTACTGGGTGTTTATTTTATTCTCTTATGTATGCAGATGTGGATCTCCAAGGGTGAATATGATGAATCTGGGCCAGCTATAGTTCACCGGAAGTGCTTCTAAGATGGGTCATGAAGCTCTTAATGCTCCCAGTCCTGTGCCATATTTCCGTCAAGCTTGGTGGACTTGTTGGATATTTGATGCTTTGGGTTTTTAATAGGTATATCTAGTTAATGAATGGATTTGTAAGTTGAGTATGTTATATGTTTCCCCGTTAGGTCGTTGGAAGCCAGACTTTTTATGCAGTTGGCGATGGATGGCATTTGAACGTTGTAGGTTCTGCTTGGTTTGATTTTCCTTTTATTATTTTTTTTATGCTGTGGCAAAAAAATTAGGTGCCTCGAGATAGGAGGACGATAAGTTTAAGCATCCTTTTTATTGGAGGGATTTTTGATTTAGTTTCTGTTGATATTAATTATATGCTTAATTGGTTATTATGTTTGCAGTACAATGAGAATGTTTTTTATTGTTTGAGGTGATGAATCCCTTATATACACCATTTGGTTAGTGTGAACAAGAATTGAGGATTGTGTGTTTTTTATCCTTGCTGATGATATTCATGAATAAAGTTCTGGACGAATAAAAAATGAGCTCATAGTATCCGGTTAATCAAAGTTAATTGCATAAAATATTTTCTCAGTTCATATTTAAATAATTGTATTTACATGTTTTACTACCGTTGTTTCCTGCACGTTTTTATAAATCAATTTTATAGAAGATAAAATGGTTATTTTGAAATTTTGAGGAGGTCTGAGACAAACTGTGAAGGTGCAGAAAGTAAACCACCCTTTTCAGAACTGGATGAGTGTAATTGGAAATTTGTTATGTAAATTTTCTGGTTTAAAATTTGTTTTGCAAAAATAATTCACTGAATGAAACTAGTCTATTTAGTGAAATGGTCAGAATCTAGTTCCCATATTTATGAAATTATAAGATATAAATAGGCATTTTGAAAGAAAAAAAATTAAGCAAAAGAAAATGGTGGAAAAAAATGTAAAAGAATTTTATTGAAATAATTGAGAAAGTTTGCTTCGTTATTTTCATGTATTATTGGTTTATTTTTAATTAAGATTAAATGTAAGCATCTAATTCTTATGCATTAGTTTTAAATATATATATATATATTAATGATTTGATTTCTGTATTTAATGTTTTATATCATTGAAAAATCATAGTCTAAATCTTGAATACGTAATTCATTTTAAGCGTTCATATATATATATATATATATATATATATATATATATATATATATATATATATTCATAGATTAAATTTCTTATTTTGTTAAATTTATTGGTAGTGTTGACGTTAATTCTTTTGTTAAATAGTAGATTAATTGATATTTAAGGAGAGAATTTAGAAGTTACTACTACTAAGAATCAACAATTAAATATATTAGTTAATAAAATAATATATGTAAATAAAATTTACGAATAAGGGTGAATAAGATACATTGCAAAATAAATGTTACGATTTATTAAATTAACATTAACATTATAAGTGATGCAAATACGTCTCATGAAAATAATAAACTTTACAACTATCTTAATTAATTTAAATCTTTTTACTATTTTATTGCATAAAATATAATGTTAAAATTTAATTAAAACACAGACAATAAATATTATTAATTTGATGTGATTAAATATAATATAAGACTAAATATTTAAAAATCAATAAAGAATATATGTACTTAATTTTAAATATATATTAAAATACGAAAAGTATAATTTAAATCATTTCATGCATAACATATATTTAAAATAAAGTAATTTACCATCATAATAGGTATTGAGGCACATCAATTACAAATTATTTAATTTTGAAAAGTGATTTTTGTAGTTCTTAATTGTGTGTATGATGATATAAAGAGAAGATAGTCCATTTTTTTTTCCAAACATTTTCTACAAGACAATAGTATGGCATATTTTTATTCTTCCCTTTTATCGGTATAGTCTGAAGTCGAAAGTTCATTTCATTTAAGTTTCATTTCAAAGTCATTTAACTATATATAAAGTTTCCTCTCTCTCTGAAATTCATTCGCGAAACTCTGCCGCTGTTGCTACTTCTTCTGCTGGTGCTACACCACCGAACCGTTTCGCCGGTAAAACTCACTTCATTCGCGGAAGGTGTGTTCTGATCATAATTTCCGGAATTCGTGCATTTGAGTAATTTTTTGGATGTTTTTTTTCTTTTGTATTTACATGCTCTTTTCTTACCGGATCGGCAAACTTTTGTTGTGTTTCCTGGATCGAAATTTTTTACTGGTTTGTTTTCTGTTGCTGATCTGGATCTACTTCCCGCTGCATCTTCTTGTGTGTGTAGGTTTCGATTGTTACTTAATTTTGCTGATAAATGGGTGATCAAATTGGAATATGCTATTGCTGCTTAGCTTGTTAATTGTATATCAGTGTCTGTTTTTTTATTAGTACTCGTCTAGTTGAGGGTGTTCAGAGGTAAACTTGAAATCGAAATCAAAATTTGGAGTGTCGAAATAATTAAAATTATAATGCAGGAATTCAATATATTTTGATAATGTGCTATCTTAGAATTGATTGTAAGCATTTAATGACCTTGTTTAAATATTTGTTTTTTTAATTACATGTTTTTAACTTATTAAGTTATATTATGATTTTGTTCCCTTGTGTAGTATTCAATAAAAAAAGTTTGAAAAGTTATCCTTATTTTTTTTTTTTGTGAAACATTGTAAGAAGCATCCTGTCTTTATTAAAAAAGTTGTATGAGAATACACCGATTTTTTTTTTAATAAATTTAAGGAAATAACATTTTTTCTAAAATTAAAGAGAAATTAATCCCTCTTACTGAATATATAAAAATATTGAAGGAAAAGGGAAGAAAACACATAATGGAGACAGGTAATATTAATCCCTCTTACCCCATACTGAATATATAAAAGTTGTGAAAAAAATGGATTCAAAAATAAAAGATAGAGAGTTTTATATTAGAAAAAGACAATTAATCAATTAAACAGGTAATGTTTAGAAAGTGTCACTAAATTAATCATAAGAATAAATATGTAACGGAAAATGGGAAAAAAAGTTTTTCAAACTTGAAAATAACTAAATATTATCTTCTTTTTTATCAATGATTAAATATAAGTTAGTTATAACTTTTTATATCTTTCAATGATTTACATTTACTAATAATCAAGGAATAAATAATTTAAAGAATATTTGAAGTTCTTAAAAAACCTTATTAGTGATAAATCTAATTATACATATGGCACCCGTCACCTATAACTAATATCGCTGCTGGCTATGCTTGCTTCTGATCTTTCGTGTCTGTTGATGATTTTCTCTGCATTTGCTTGAAAATGATGAGATTACATGTTTCTTTTCTGATTTGAACAACAAATGAAACCACTGTGACTAGTGGTTGATGTATTTTTACATAATTGAGTGATAACGAAAGGCCCTCATTAGTGTTCAAGCTTTTATTTGTTGCATATTCTTTTTGTTTGGTTTTATTATTTTCCCCCATAAACAACATCTTTCCCGATCTCTGCTACAGGTTTTAAAAGATGGCTGATGGGGAGGACATTCAACCTCTTGTTGTTGATAATGGAACTGGAATGGTCAAGGTCAGACTATGTTTTATATTGCTCAGTAATGAGTGCTTCTTCTGCTATTTTAAAGATAGCTTGCTTTGTGCTTGCTTAGTTTTCCTTGCTATAATACTAATTATATTTTCTTCAATGTTTTGCAGGCTGGTTTTGCAGGTGATGATGCTCCCAGGGCTGTGTTCCCGAGTATTATTGGTCGACCGCGCCACACTGGTGTAATGGTTGGGATGGGTCAGAAGGATGCCTACGTGGGCGATGAAGCCCAATCAAAAAGGGGTATACTCACCTTGAAGTATCCTATAGAGCATGGCATAGTCAGCAACTGGGATGATATGGAGAAGATTTGGCATCACACATTTTACAACGAGCTTCGAGTTGCCCCTGAAGAACACCCCGTACTTCTTACTGAGGCACCACTCAATCCCAAGGCCAACCGAGAGAAGATGACCCAAATTATGTTTGAGACTTTTAATGTGCCTGCTATGTATGTGGCAATTCAGGCTGTCTTGTCTCTGTATGCCAGTGGACGTACTACAGGTTTGTTTCTGTGATTTATCTTTGATTTACTATTTACTATACTGTTATCATGAGACTTCAATTGGATGTTCTTCGTGAATTGATTTTGTTCATAGTTTTAGCCTAGTTAAGTTATATACGGCAGCACTATTCCACATGTATTTCTACATTAATTACTTGTGACCAGCATTATTTCCTTATCCGTTTGTGTTGCTATGTTTGTTTTAATCAGGTATTGTGCTTGATTCCGGTGATGGTGTGAGTCACACGGTGCCTATATATGAAGGTTATGCTCTTCCTCACGCAATTCTTCGGTTGGATCTTGCTGGCCGTGACTTAACGGAGTACTTGGTGAAAATTCTTACTGAGAGAGGATACTCCTTCAGCACCTCTGCCGAAAAGGAAATTGTCCGTGATGTGAAGGAGAAATTGGCATATGTGGCCCTTGATTTTGAACAAGAATTGGAGACTACCAAGAGCAGTTCTGCAGTAGAGAAGAGCTATGAATTGCCTGATGGACAGGTCATTACAATTGGTTCTGAGAGATTCCGTTGCCCTGAAGTACTGTTCCAGCCTTCTCTAATTGGTATGGAAGCTACTGGAATTCATGAAACAACATACAGCTCCATCATGAAATGTGATGTTGATATTAGGAAGGATCTGTATGGAAATATTGTGCTTAGTGGAGGGTCTACTATGTTTCCCGGAATTGCTGATCGTATGAGCAAGGAAATCAGTGCTCTAGCACCAAGCAGCATGAAAATCAAGGTGGTTGCACCTCCTGAGAGAAAGTATAGTGTCTGGATTGGTGGTTCTATCTTAGCATCACTTAGCACCTTCCAACAGGTTTGTACTGATTCTTTTCTCAATTCAACAGCAGCCCTAACCCCTCTCCTCGTGTAATTATTGCGAATAAAACTGATTAGTTTATGGAAGTCATTGGATTTTTACTTTTTTCTACTGTATATAGATGTGGATCTCTAAGGGTGAATATGATGAATCGGGGCCAGCTATCGTTCATCGGAAGTGCTTCTAAGTTGGGTCAGGTTGAACTGAACGGTTATCAAGTTCTGCATGCATCCGATCCTGTTTCATATTTCAGTCAAGTTTGGTTGAATTATTTGATATTTCATGCTTTTGGGTTTTTGATAGATATATCTAGTTTAATGAATGGAGTTATAAGTTGAGTATGTAATATGTTTCTCCGTTAGGTTCTTGAAGCCAGACTTTTATGCAATTGGCGGATGGTATTGGAACTCTGTAGGTTCTGCTGGGTTTGATATTCCTTTTCTTCGTTTTTCATGCTGTGGCCAAGAATTAGGTGCCTCGGTTTAGAAGGACGATAAGTTTAAGGATATTTTCTCCAGGTGGATTTTTGAGTCAGTTTCTGTTGATATTAATTATATGCCTAATTTGTTTTATGTTTGCAATACTCTAAGAATGCTTTTATTGTGAGTTGATGTGATGAGTCGTTCATACACCATATGGTTAAACTTAAATGAAATCTATTTGTATACGCCTGTGACATATATTTGAACAGGGATTGAGTTTAGTGCGTATATGCTCCCTGCCTTTCGATATTCCAGAAAAAGGTTCACGAGGAACAAAAGATGGACCCTGCCTTAGTACCATGATGCTGTTCGAGTTCGATCCATCAACCAAACCTTAATGGTACTCAGTCCTAATGAAAAGTGTGCTTTTTTTCACTTCTTTTCAAAGTTGATGTATATTTTCGTCTAGTAGCATTTGCTCTTGAGATTTGCTTATTTCTTATCACTTTCATTTTTCTTTAGATTTTCGTAGAAAGGGGATGAGTCAGACAAGGCGAGGATGTTGTCATCCTTATCCTAGTAAAGATTGAGTGGGAAATATAGTACTTACGATATTTATAAATGGACTGGAATTGCAAGATCAATGGAAGTTGTACTTGTTTTCTTCAGTATTATATAAAAAGTAAAAACGTGAAATAAATGAAAAGCTTACATGCGTATATTGTTTCTTTTTCTTTTGTTTATGGAAATTATCCTAATGTCAATATAAAATGATATTAAATTATAAAAACAAGAATCATTCATTGTTTTACATTATTAACAATCTTTATTAATATCATAATTAAAAAATACTTTCACTGTAATATTTTCGTACTGTTCTCTAATAAAAAATGTCAGATATAATTAGATTATTCTTGAAAACAATTTTTAAATTAATTGATAATACAAAAAAATCTTTACTGTATCTACGAAAAAATTGAATATAAAATCATTTATTCTAAACAAGCTGTCTATGATTTGCGTCTAATCTCATCAATTCGCTCCATTTTCTTCTTTCCTTCCCTTCTTACAGCATCATACCCATGTGTCATTCCTATCACCTCGTTGACATAACTTTCTCATGCCCCAATTCTCTCCATTCGTAAAAATCTTTAATCCCTAAATATTGGTATAAGTAGGATACTCTTATCATTTTTCATTCATTCCAAAAACTTCTTTTTTTAAAAAGAGGTACCTTTCTTTAGTTGAATTTGCGTATATTGCTGCTGGTATTCACACAGAACATTGAGAAAGAGAGAAGGGAAGAAGGATGGATCACCAAGCTGATACTAACAGAACTGATTTGATGACTATCACACGCTTTGTTCTGAATGAACAGTCTAAGTATCCCGAATCACGTGGTGACTTCACCATCCTTCTCAATGCCATTGTTCTTGGTTGCAAATTTGTTTGTTCTGCTGTTAGCAAGGTGTTTTTTTTCCTCCCACCATACACATCATTTTATTGGGCACTGGGGAAACTGTTATTTTTACCCAAAAGAAAAACATAGTTTTCCCCCGTCCAACTTTATGTTCTCATGATTTGACATTGTGCATTTATCTTTCCATATTTTGTTGGCCACTTTTTATGACAGGCTGGGTTGGCTAAACTCATAGGACTTGCTGGACAGACCAATGTTCAAGTGAGTTCTATATTTCTCATTTTCGAAATAACCATTGACATAAATCGCTAGTGTGTATGAATAGGGACAACTAGCATTTGAGTCCAAATCTAAATTTTAGATACCATATCAAAGTTTAGCAAATTTTTAAGTTAAGAATATCACGAATTAACTAATGATATTAAAATACTGTACAGCTTTTGGGATGATCCAAACAAAAAGTGATGATATATTTTCTTAATTACACTATTATACTTGGTGTTTTATCATATTAGAAGTATGCCTTTTGTAGGGGGAGGAGCAAAAGAAATTGGATGTACTTTCAAATGAAGTATTTGTGAAAGCCTTAATTAGCAGTGGACGCACAGTAAGTGTGTTTATAGTTGTTTTTTCATTCTCCTTCTCTTTAAATTTGAGTTTGACTCCGTGCATCCTTTTGGCATATTTTCTCATAAAATTCTAATCTGTTGTCTTGACAGTCCGTTCTTGTTTCTGAAGAAATTGGAGAGGCCATATTTGTGCCACAATCACACCGTGGCAAGTCAGTTCAAAGCTCTAGACCCAACTAATACTCCATCTTTTAGTGGTGTTGATCAAATACATTATCTGATCAAAGTTCCTTTTGATTTTGTAGATACATTGTTGTGTTTGATCCTTTGGATGGATCCTCAAACATTGACTGCGGAGTTTCTATTGGAACTGTATGAATTTTTAACTTCAACTGCCAAACAAAATTGCTGTATTTAAAAACTGAAAACATTATAATAACTGCCAGCATTTTTTCTGTTGCACATAGATCTTTGGAATTTACATGGTAAAGAATGAGGCTAAAGTAAGTCTTGAAGATGCAATGCAACCTGGAAACCAAATGCTAGCAGCAGGTTACTGCATGTATGGAAGCTCTTGCACGGTAAAACAGACAAAATCTGTGAAACACGACTTTTTCTTATACAAACATGATTGGAAGTTCCCTATTTTTCTAGTCACGAATATATGATGCTGATTGAATAAACTAACTATGGAATTGCAGTTCGTGCTTAGCACAGGAAATGGAGTGAATGGTTTTACACTCGATCCTTCCCTTGGGGAGTTCATATTAACTCACCCCAACATCAAGGTATATGCAAGTGGCCGTGAAATTGGTGTATCAAGTTATTAGAATTTTTAGCAGGAAATTCTAAATTTTCTTCTATGTAATAAGACGTAGTAGAATCAAGATGTGTACATGTGACTCCAGAGTCCTTCATCCTTGCTCTGCACACATTGCACATAATTTTTTGTGTATCAAACGTTAGACTGTTAAAGTGAGCTTTCAATTTTGTTTAATTACTGTGTAACTTGCATAGGTACCAAGGAAAGGAAAGATTTATTCCGTGAATGAAGGAAATGCCAAAAATTGGGATGAACCAACCACTAAGTAAGTTATGGGGACCTGCTATTTGAAATCTAATTGAACCTGGAATAACTGATTTAATTTATTAATAATTCCTTTCATAAATGACAAAATTCTTGACACTTTCTGTTCCAGATATGTACAAAAGTGCAAGTTTCCTCAGGATGGTTCACCACCAAAGTCTCTTAGGTACATAGGAAGGTATTTGATTCTGAACTTCTTGTAGTATCTTGGCCTTCTTTCATATGTCTTCATTTCAGTTCTAACAATGATGAGCAACACAGTATGGTTGCTGACATCCATCGAACATTGCTTTATGGTGGTATCTTCATGTACCCTGCTGATATAAAGAGTCCACATGGAAAGCTACGGTATGATGTACTTTGAATTAGCTTCTAGGAAAACCATCTCTCATCTACACTTTTGCATATTCAATTTTCCAAATCAAGACGTGTTTTCTGAATTACATGACTTATTTATGGGATTTCACTGTGAAATCAGGATTCTGTATGAAGTATTTCCAATGTCATATTTGATGGAGCAAGCAGGAGGTCAGGCTTTCACAGGAAAACATCGGGTATGCCTCTCGTTTTCCTTTCACCTGATAATTTATTATTGCAAACACTCTGGCTCAAATGCAATGTTAATATCCAATAGTAAAAAACTAAAGAACTTAGAAGGCAGTAGATGCATATTTTTCTTCTTGAACTTAACATGTGGATCATAGGGGTGGGTGGAATTTGATGTCAGTTCTGATGGATCCTTTTTTGAGTTCTTTTACGTATCAATAAACTGTTTAAGCAACTACAATAAATTCTAGGAGGTTTTGAAGCATTATATGTGTATACATTCCTTATTTATGAGTGGATTGGCAAATTGCAGGCTCTTGACTTGGTTCCAAGAGAATTACATGAACGATCACCGATATTTCTTGGCAGTTACGATGACATCGAGCAAATCAAAGAGCTTTATGCATCATCCAAAGCAGACTGTGCATGAATATTTTCTTTCATGTGTTAAACATATATTTGTTCTTGGGCTCTTGAAAGCTCATTGGATATCACAACATTTGTTTCATGGTTAAAATTATTTGATCTTCTCATAAGAAAGTCAAAGTTTAGTCAATTACATGAAAAGAAAATTAAATTTAGTCAAGTAAATTATATGGAAAGAAAATTAACTTTGATTCTCCTTGCTTATATTACATAACATCACTTAAAGGACATGAATTCATTAATAAGTAACCAATTTTCATAATTAACTTAAAACTCTTACTCTTCCTTACTTGACCAACTATTATTTTTGGACATTAAGTTTTATATCAAAGATAATTGATTTATATCTCTCTCATTTAAACTTCAATTTATAACTTGACTAAAGAGGTTTATTACTTGAGTGAAAAATTAAACACTCAAGTAATGATGCTTTATATTTCTTTGTTTTGGATATATATATATATATATATATATATAAATTTTTTAAGTTCATTAAACAAATGTTAACTAAAGCAGAAAAGGAATAGAAAAAACTAAAGATATTAACGTATTTACAATTACAGAATTGATGCATTCTTGACTCGAAAAAAAAAATTATCATTCATCTCAAAGTGATATACAGAGTCACATCATTTTCCAGTGCTATGCTCTGCTCAGCACGTCACATGCCAAAAATTCTCTTTATTTATTATTTTTTAATGTTACGTGTCCGTGTGTCACAAAACCTAAGTATAAGTGTTAACAGGTTTACCATTCCTTTTATAAAATATTTTAAATTTTATTATAATTTCTTTAAAAATTGTTTTCACCATTTATTTAATTTAAAATTATATCTCAATCTAAATAAAATAGTTGTTAGGCTTAGTAAAAGTGACATGAACAAAGGACAACCCTCCATGGTGGTGATTCAAGACTTGAATTGAATAATCAATACTTAGTAATGTAAATAATATAGTAACTCTTTTAGGTTAACAAAACAGGTAGCAAGAATTTGATATTTTATATGCATTTTTTTATCTTTATTTGAGTTTCATGGTATAAACTGATAATTTAATTATTATTTTTTAGTTTAAACCTTATGTGCAAGATGAATTAAGAGTTAACATTTTATTTAAATACCGTTAAATAACTAGTATATTTGCTTAATAAAATTGATGTATTTAAAAATATTTTTATTAGAATTACCACAAATAATTTCCAATATATATATATATATATACACTACTGTTGAATTATTTTGACCTTATAGTATCTTATATAGTAATGCAATCTAGATCAAATAAAACTTTAATTATATTCAACAAGCACATTGAATTGATCTCAGATTAATCAAATATACTGAGTTTAAGTTTATTAATATATAATTACATGAAAAAGTATGGAATTAATTTCTCATTTTGAAATTTAGTAACTGAGATATTATATGTGAAAATAAAATTTAGATTGTCTTACATTGATGACATATAATATCTATAGCAATAGTTGTGTAGACATGAATAGGTAAGTTAGACGCAATCTCAAAAGGAGAAGGCAATGGTGGGCGCTGTCTAAAAGCATAATTAAGACAGACAGACATAAGATAAGTGAGAAAACCAAACTTTCCAATTTTAGTTTGGTTTTTGCAACATGCTAATGCCTTTTAGTGACACTTATGAGTAAGCTTCCATCAAGATAAACCTATGACCCTCTTTCATTCTTCACCAATTAATGGAATTATCAGACCCCACTATACTACCCACACTCTTTTCTGCACTTTTCGTCTCCATATTTCTCCTCTATATTGTGTCTTCATTCATGTTAATCAAATCTACTCCTAAGATTCAAATTGGTATTTGCTTCTTATATAATACAGTTTTAATGGTTTTTCTATCCCTGATTTGATTTTATATATTAAAATCATGTATTTTAAAATATTATAATTAAATATCTGATATTAACAAAATTGGATAAAATTAGAGGAGTTCCAACAAACTTAACTTAATATCAATCACAACAAATTTCCTAGTTAGTAAAAGAATTTTACATACATCACATAATTTCAGTAGTAAATTTTGTTTTTATGTTTTATATTTTTATCTCTATTATCATTCAACATTTGGGTGCAATATATCATTGACAATTTAGAGATCGATAATAGAAAAAAGAATTCTCTTATTTTTTTTTCCTTATTGTCATCATTATTTTATATGGGTAATGAATTGTTAATATAGTATCATAGTTGCAAATAAATATTATGTTCATTTTATTTTGGATAGTTGAAGTATATAAATTTAATAAATATTATAAAAGAGAATATAAATGTAAAATTGTAAAATAATTTAAAAATAACTATGTACAAAAGTTACAAGCTATTAAAGTTTGTTTACATATAAATTCAAACTAGATTTTTCTATAAGCATAAAAATTAGTTAAAGTTTGTCCTCAAATATAAACTAAAACCACACTAAAAAACATTACAAATGAAAAGTTAAACTAAACTTTAAAAAAAAATGAAGACTCTTAGATTTTTTATAAAAAAAAAGTAGGAGAATTTAACTATAACCTGATTAATAAATATAATTACATCTCTACAATGCATGAATCTATCTAACATCTTCTTGTTTTACGGTGAATAAAAATAGAAAATATGAAAAAAATAAAAAACAAATATATATATATATATATATATATATATATATTTATTGACTTATATTTTTTAATCATATAGTAAATAGTAATAAAATGTTTATAATACAAGTAATTATATTTTTATTAAATAATTAATGATATGTTATATAATTGATTACATTAAATTATAATTTTTATGTAAGTAATATTTTATTAATATTTATAATTATATTTTTATAAAATAAGTAATAAAATAAATAAATAAATAAATATTTACTTATTTCATTTTTAATATACAAATAATGTTATTCTGACTTTTTTTTCAGTCTTTCAATCTACTAAACCAACTTAGGTTTTGGTTATAAATATTTAAGAAACAATATTATTAGAAAGGTAATGTAAGAAAAGGTAGAAGAAAGAAAAAAGCATAAGTTATTTGATAAGTTTAAAGTAGAAAAAGACAAGTTGTTCACAGGTGGTAATGGGAGGAGGTTGAAGAATCTGGAGATTGACCTAGGAGAAGAGGTTTGGCACGTGTGTAGTATTTTGACACTAACAACTGAGAAGGTGAGGTGTGAAAGAAACAAACAAGGGAATCTGCCCCCTAATAAAACCCTACCTCACAACACATTTTCTCAATAAAAAAAACTCCAATTAACTTCTCAACTCTTCTCTATTACACTCTTTACTACTTTTCAATTTCAAGTGTTTAACAACCCATCTACCCACTCAGATTCACTTCTATTCATATTATATATAGTAATTTGCATTTTTTGAGGTTGTCATTACAAGACAGAAACATGAAGAATGTCTGCAATGTGGTGCAGGCCATGAAACCCACTCTGCTAATGCTGGTGGTGCAAGTAGCATTTGCCGGTGTTAATATCTTCTACAAGCTTGCTGTCAACGATGGCATGAACTTGAAGGTCATTGTTGCCTACCGTTTTCTATTTGCCACCACTTTCATTGCTCCAGTTGCTGTCATTCTTGAAAGGTATCATTCTTACTTCAATGTTAAATTCTGTATCTTATTGTTTTGTTCTTAGTATAGATTAAGAATTGAAAACAAAACAAAAATTAACAAAAGAGAAACACAACATAGGATGACATGTTTTTTTTTGCAGGAAGAAGAGGACAAAGATGAATTGGACCATACTGTTTCAGTCATTTCTTTGCGGCTTATTTGGGTATAAGCTGTCGTTTAACTGTTCACATGCGATTTTCATGTTCTTTAGCTATCTATTTTTGGTACTCTTCTCTAAATTAAGAATGTTAACCAACTTTTATTTTGAGCCAAATGATTATGAGTTTAATTTGTACAAGTACTTAACAATTTTTACTAGTTATCTTCCCTCACTTTTTCCATAAACAAAATAATGTCTTTATGTTATTTATTACAAATTATGAATATACTACTCATTTAAGTGCAATATTTATTACTAATAAATACTGATTCAATTATTAAAATCAATCTCAATATTTTTCTCAAATTATATTTCAAACACTTCTAATAAATGACATTTAAAAAGACTTAATTTAAATAATTATAATTAAATAGTCTTTCTAAATTTAAAATAGCATGATTGTGAGAACATAAAGTAGTGGAGATGATAAAATGTCTTTTATTTGACATTCTCCAAGCACACTAAATTAATTATATGAATTGCATAGGACATATATATTCATAAATTGAGTATATGAATTACTTTTAGTAGTTTTAAATTACTAAAATAATTTATTAGATAATTTAAAATTGGTTAAATAATTTTTCACTTTTTCTCTTCATTAATTCTTTTTAATATTTTTAATATTCATAAAAGTTAGTTTTGATTACTTCTAATATAGTTTTTATTATATTTTTTTAATGTTAGTTCATAGGGTAAGAAAAGTACAAATATTAATTTTATTAGATTAAATAATTTTTAAAACACATAGATAATGTGTTTATTTAATTTTAATATTTTTATTTTTAATTTATATTTTTATGTGAAAATAATTGAATTAGCCAATTTCAAATATTAGTCTAAATATGTCTTTCTATCTTTAATAATATTATTAAATTTTTAATAATATAAATTTTTTATCTTTACTTTTCTTATGATAAACTTTTAATCAATTTTGTTAGATCAAATAAATTTTAGAATACATATATAATATGTTTATTTATTTTTAAGATTTTTATTTATTATATTTTTATTTGCTGTTTTACAGTATTCAATGAATCAAATCTTTAAAATGTGTCTTTCTTATATTAAATCTCTAATATTGCGGTTTTTTTTATAAATTTTATATTTAGTCATCTAATCATATCGATATTCATGAGAAGTAAGTGTAGAAAAACTAAAGATAAAAAAAAAATTACAAACTTATAGAAAATATACAATCTAATTAAAACAAGTTATCTATAATTTAATCCCTTCAAGTTATAAACTAATTATTCAAAATCTTATTAATATAGGCAAATAAATTTATGTTCCTTTTAAATTAAAATAAATAAATAAACTTGCTAAGATTTTTCTTTTTACTTTTTACTTTTACTTTCTCACAAGTCTCACACTATCTTTTGTGAAAAAAAAAACGGGTTTTCTTTTCTTTTTTATTATAAAATAAAATATAGATTGCACTGGTAATATAAAAACAAAAGATGGAATTTCTTACTATAAATTTGGTATAAGGATACACATAAAATTTAGCAATGGAATAATTTTTTCTGTTATATTTTAAACGAACTGGTCTTGATGTAATATAATATGCAGGGGATCTTTAGCTCAGAATTTCTACTTGCAAGCTCTGTCCTTAACATCTGCAACATTTGCATCTGCAATGGCTAATCTTGTACCAGGCATAACCTTTATCATGGCCGTTTGCTTTGGGTAAACTCAGTATATCCCTCATATTATTATATATTTTTTCAAACTGTCTTAAATTCACTTTTAAATTAATTTAATTTAATTATTTTCAGTTTGGAAAGATTGAATTTGAGAACAACATCAGGAAAGGCCAAAATAATGGGTACATTAATTGGAATTGGTGGAGCAATGGTTCTTACATTTGTAAAAGGTAAAGATATTGAGATAGGGACGTTTCACTTTAACCTTTTGCCTGAGAATGGCGCACACCCACATGTGCAGGCTACCGCCGGCGGTGCCAAGACCGTCATGGGTGCTTTGTGCGCTCTGGCTAGTGGAATCAGTTATGCGTTCTGGCTTATCATTCAGGTAAATAAACGTTTTTTCTTGTTTAATTCAGATTTTCTTTGGTGCATTTTTTCATACACTTACAGCTCTGTTTTGAAATTTAATTTTGGTCAGGCGAAAATGAGTGAAAGATACCCTCATCCCTACTCTAGCACAGCATTGATGTCACTGTGGGGAGCATTAGTGTCCATCATGTTTGCACTTTTCGTTGAGAGGGACTGGAATCAGTGGAGGTTGGGTTGGAATATTAGGCTTTGGACTGCAGCATATGCGGTATTAATAGTTGTATAATTCCATAAGTTTATTTATTGCTTTTTCTGGGTAGGTGATTTTGGTATCCAAGTAAAGGTAGAAAAAATGTCTATTGAATTGCTCCTCTTGTAAATAGTTTAAGAAATGTGATTATTGTTGTATTTTTCTATGACTAAATGCAAAATGTTGTTATCTGAATGGTGTTGCAGGGTATTGTGGTTTCTGGGATTATGGTGGTTGTGATTTCATGGTGCATCCGCATGAGAGGCCCATTATTTGCCTCTGTTTTTAACCCTCTGATGCTTGTGATAGTCGCCTTGGCTGGTTCTACCATGTTGAAGGAGAAGCTACACCTTGGATGGTATGTACCTTTACAATTATTAAGGTTTAGCATTTTAATATGCAATGATGTTGAATGTTTATCAAATGAATTTATATATTTATTTTTGTTTCAGCATTATTGGAGCAGTGCTGATTGTGTGTGGCTTATACATGGTTTTATGGGGTAAAAGTAAAGAGATGAAGAAAAATAATCAATTGGTGCCAGCAGCACATAACACCCATGAGGATGAGTTTGATAGGGTGGAAGTAGTAGTTAGGGATGAAGTAGAAGATAAAAGCAACCAAAAGAAAAGAGATAAAAATGGTGAAAAAGTAAGTGGGGATTACCACGAAGATCGAAAGCTAGAGCAGAATTCACATGTACCAAGTCAGAGTAACCAGGGAAGAGATGATGAAAATTCTAATAATACTGTTTTCTGTACTTAATTATCTAATGTATGCTTATGTTTTTTTTTATTCTACTTAGGAATAGAACTAGATTCATCCATGGAAAGTATATCATCATTTTCTAACCCAAATCAACTTGCTAATGTCATTTTTATTAGTTCTGAAACATATCAGAGGCTAATCTTATAAATATAGGTCATCGATAATTAAGTGTTCTGATCTATATATTTATAAGAGATTATCATATTTCTTACTTTCTCTCTTAACTATTTCAACTTGATTAATGGTAACCGTTTATTTAAGAACGGCTAATATATTTCTTCTTTCAGTCTAACCTTGATTGTACAATTTTTACATAGTCTTTTACTTTTTAAACATGTTTTTTTTTTTACTTATTTAATATTCACAAAGTTTATTCTTTTTTAATGTAATATTGAGTACATATATATATATATTATTACATTCAAAACATGTATTACATTCTAAAAATTACAAATAGCAACTTCATTAAATCAAATAGTTTTTTAGGATGTGTATTACATTATAATATAATATTCCAGTTTTGCTTATGATTCTAACTTTTTTTTTTCAAATATTACTTAGTTAATATTTACAATTGTAAAGTAGTTGAGTACAGGCATGAATATAAATAAAAACAAGAGTACTTTTACAAGGAAGATAATTAAATATAGTTGAGTCCTTACATTATTATCATTCTTAATATTTATTTTTAACTAATCTACCTTAATTTAACTCAATATATAAGCTAATTCTATCTTGTAGAAACCACAAAGTAATATTGATTTTTTTTTTTAATTCTGAAAATTTTTTATAATTAAATATAGTTGAGTCATTACATTATTATCATTCTTAATATTTATTTTTAACTAATCTACCTTAATTTAACTCAATATATAAGCTAAAACTTTTTATAATTTTTAGTATTTTTTTAAAATTATTTTAAAAAATATGCTAGCGATCACATAAAAAAAATCACGTTTTAATTTATATTTGATTATTTTATTTTTTAATATTTTAAAAAATGGTGAAGGGTGTAAAATAGGATTGTAATTGGAAATAGGGCCCAAGAGTGAAAAACCAAAATAAGACTTTGACATAAGATAAATAGGGCCCAAGAGTGAAAACAGATATGTACATATACAAGCAACCAAGAAACAAGAAAAAAAAAAACAACAAACAATTTATCATCCTCATACTAATTTAACACTTTTCTGGTTTTAGTACATTTGCCTCTATACTTAGGTTTGGTGGATTATAATAGAAGCTCTAGTAACAAAATTGTTCTTACCTTTTTTTCTTCAATTTCTATCACCATTTTACCTAATTAATGATTTTTTTTTTCGGTTTCTTCTTTTTGAATAATGACATCTTGAAGAAGTCTCACACATGATGTTCCTTTTTATCGAATACACTGTGATCGATTCTATAAAATATTCAAAAGTGATTTCATAAAATAGATCATTTGTGTTTTACATATGTTTAATGTTTGAAATATTGTAGAAATAAAAAGATGGTTAAATGTATGACTAAAAAGAAAATAAAAAAGTTGTGACAGTTTAATCCAAGAGTACAATATTACAATTCAGATTCACGAAACAATCAGAATTATTATAATAGGATAAAATACTTACATTGAATGAGTATACATATAAATATAATTTGTTGTAAATGTGCTAGATAATCAATTTTTAGGAATTTCAAATAATTAAACATAAAAGTAAATAGCGAAATGGTTGCTAAAAAAATGTCACTTTGAAAATGATTGATTAGAGTATGAATATATATTTGGTCTTGTATATTTTGTGGTTTATTTGTAAGAATTTAATCTATAAAGTTAGTGTACTGATTTATATATTACATCACTCTAAAAAAAATGACATGGTTATAAATAGGACAGTATGATATTCATTAATGTGGGTTTATTTGTAAAGATTTCTCTTCAATATCTATTAAAATATGATGGATTGATCCATGCATTATGTCACTTTAGAAAAGACTAATTGAGTGAGAGTTATCAATGTTTATCATGTTTCTGTAGTGTGACATTTAGTTATGTTTGTTTATTTAAAGGAACGTAATATTTTAACAATTTTTTTTAATAACTTTTGACGACAAATTATGTGTCACTATAATCATAAATTGTTACATAAATGGTTATAAAAAGGTTATAAAAAAATTGTTAAAGAAATATTTTTTTATTTAAATTTAATTGGGATAAGATGATTATATCACACACTCTTTTTTATATTTAGTGATTAGAATATCACACTCACTAAGAAATATTCAAATTTAATTTAAAGTGGGATAGCCTTTTCATAAGAACTATGATATTTTACAAATTTTATTGATTCGTATATTTGAAACAAACTAATCACAAACTATAATGTAAGCGATTATAAAAAAGTTGTAAAAAAAATTATTAAAAAAACATTTTCCTTTTCATAAATTACAATGACCTTCATTTACACTCCTTTAAATATTAGAATAACGCTGCTTAGATGCATTACCAATATAAAATGGAAAGCACACAGTAATATAGTACCGTAAGTATTTTAATTATAACTGAAATTTTACTAAAATAATAGCAAGTATTGAACCTTAACGTTGACTTATTATTACGCGGATTGCTGAAGAAAAACTTTAATTCACCTAATCTTCCAAAATAAATGAAGTTGTAATAATTGGTAACAGAGAGGTTGAAGTGCGTGCAGCTGAATCATGCATTTTTTGATAAAAGAAGATAAATGAAAAGGATGCAGAATTGACTTTGGTAACAGAAGAAAAGGAGAAGTGATAATCACAAGAGTCATGCACTGGTTGAAACCTGGCCAACTTATTCACAAGTTGACGTCTACAATATGAATTTCTAGCGTATTTATTTCAGCCTCATCAACACCTTTTCTTCCTCACATTAGCATCATTATAAAATAACCATTTATGTATTTGTGTAGAGAACAAATATCCATTATATTATATTATATTATATATATATATATATATATATATACACACACACATATATACATATGTTAGTGTGCTAGCTTATAACTAGTTATATTTCATATACAGAGTTGCACTTGCAGTGATGATGGTGCTCCTTGTTCTGTCTCTCATATTCTTCTCATTCTTAATGGGTTGTTCTGATGGTCAGCTTCAGGTAGGGTTCTACTCCAACACTTGTCCTCAGGTAGATTCCATTGTTCGTGACGTTGTTAGAGAAGCTGCTCTCTCTGATACCAACATGGCTGCTGTCTTGGTCAGACTTCATTTTCATGACTGCTTTGTTGAGGTCTCTCTGCATAATATAATTGTATTATTGATATTTATATATACATAACATGGTGCTATTTTTTTTTGGTTTTAACTGTTGAAATGGATGGGATAATTTCAGGGTTGTGATGGTTCAATTCTGATTGAGAATGGTCCAGAATCAGAGAGACACGCATTTGGACATCAAGGGGTTAGAGGGTTTGATGTGATAGAAAAAGCCAAGGCAGAATTGGAAGGATCTTGTCCAGGTGTGGTTTCTTGTGCAGACATAGTTGCATTGGCAGCTAGAGAGGCTATTGTCTTGGTACTAACTAACTTCATTATTATTAGTTAATTCATGCTTTTTCTCTTGTTGATGATGGAAGAGTTTGTTCTTGTAAGTTGCAACACAGTAAATGTTTATATTAGATGATGTTTGATATGAACGTAGGCGAATGGACCAACATATGAAGTTCCAACAGGGAGGAGAGATGGGTTGGTTTCAAATGTTTCTCTTGCAGATGACATGCCAGATGTTAGTGATTCAATTGAGCTACTCAAGACCAAGTTTCTGAACAAGGGTCTCTCAGTGAAAGACCTTGTTCTTCTCAGTGGTACTCTCTCACACACTATGCTATCTTTGTCATGCTGAATAGATGAGAACATGGTTGTTGAAGATGAAAAATAATATGAACCTTGGCAAAAAAAAGCAAATTATAAGACGTGCAAAATGGCCAAATTACCAAACATATGATATCAAACTATGTTAGCAGATGTTACTCTCCGCTTTACAATACAACGAAAGCATCCTGTACCAATTTGGGAAATTGATGTTGAAGTCCTAGGAATTATCAGAAGACAATTTCTAATTATACCATAAATTTTAATAGTATTTCTTTTGTAAGAAAGACCCAAGGAAATGAAAAAGATAAAGAAAAAAAGAGTATAACTTACTGCAGAAATTGTTTTGGAACACGATATCTTTTGTTCAAATATATGATATGAGATCAACATCTTTTAAGTAATCTTTTCCTATTTTGACAAATTTTCATCTTTCAAGAAACCTTGACATAACAGTTACCTCTTTAATTTATTCATAAACTTAGTACCTATGATTCTGAATAGTTGCATATGTTCCATTTATATCTGTTTAGTATAATTTTTGCTAAAAGATCTATCACGTTTTCTATTTGATAGCTGATAAATGATACATGTGAGACTTCTTTATTTAATTGATGTCTTATCATGAGGAGATATTTAATTTTACATAGCTGTAAGAATAGGGGTTCATTGGTATTATCATGTGTGCCAGCTTTCATTTTGCTTTTCTTTTATACTTAGCTTTGTTTCACCTAATTCATTGACCGCTTAAAGTTTCGTATAAACCCAATGCAAAATCGTGGCAGATGACAGTTCTTATCTTACAAATGTTGCACATGCAGAGATACAGTTGCAATCCACATTAATTGGTATTGATAGAGATATGCTTGTTTGTCCCTTTCTCTTACATATTTATTTTGTGTATTCTGATTAATTGAGAACCTATAAGTATTAGAATTTATGGTAAATTAGCTAGGTGACTGTTATGACAGTGACAAATATATGTAAGCCAGAATAATAAGAAAGTAAAGAAAACTTGGCTCGGTTAAAGATTGTAAAAGTTAGTGTTTTCTTTTTCGTGTAATAATGTGAATTTTGAAAACAATATCAGGTGCACATACAATTGGAACCACAGCATGCTTCTTTATGACTAAAAGACTGTACAACTTTTTTCCAAGTGGTGGAGGATCAGACCCATCAATTAGTCCAAATTTTCTCCCACAGTTGCAAGCAAAGTGCCCTCGGAATGGAGATGTTAATGTTAGGCTAGCCATTGACGAGGGGAGTGAACAGAATTTTGACGTACACATTCTGAAGAACATAAAGGAAGGTTTTGCTGTGTTAGAATCTGATGCCAGACTGAATGATGACATAGCCACCAAGAATGTCCTTGACTCTTACTTTTCTCCCTTTGGTCCAATGTTTGAGCCTTCTTTTGAAGCTGATTTTGTTGATTCATTCGTGAGGATGGGCCAAATTGATGTCAAGACAGGTTTCCTTGGAGAAATCAGGACAGTGTGTTCACAATTCAATTGAAGTAAATAAGCAACCAATAATGAATTGATTTATGGCTTCTGGTTTTGTTATTTTTTAGGTGGAAAGCTTCCTCTGCTTTATATTCTAAATTTATATATGTTCTTATTGTTTGTGTTTTCAACTTCTCAATGGGCACTTCATTTGTGTAAAGGATCACACCTCTAGCTTGTTTGGTTTGGGCAAATTTGTGTAAATGTTAACTCACGTTTAAGGTTGTTTTTTAGTTAATTTGGGTTAATGTATTTGCTTCATATTGGTAATATCATTTTGCTATGAATAATGTTTCAGTGTTTAGCATTGTGATTAAAATATGATTTCTTATGACCATTAAACGAGGAGAATGCATAAACACCAAATCAAAAAGAAAATAACACATTATTTACTTTTCAATAAAATTAGGACAAAATTATATAAAGTGTTCAATACACATAGGTCTCATAATGATAATCAATCAAATATATGTGTATCTTATCCAAAGTAAGACTTTTGTTTTATTTTAACAAATTACACTTTTCAAAACAGTGAGACTAAATTGAAAAAAAAAAAACAGATAAAAAGAGAAAAGAAATATTAAACATATATTTTTAGTTAAATTCAATACCAAGTTATATTATATTTATTGAAGTTACATTTTATAGTATAAAAAATAAAAAAATATAAATAATATTTTAAAAATATTTAAATAATTATTATTCAATTTGAATATTTAATAAGCAATATGATTATCTTGACCAAACGAGTTCCACTTATTATTTGTGTAGTATGCAGTGTTGGTGGCGTTAACCTCACCAAGCCGCCGAAGGTGGTTAAATATGAATATATGATACGAAAAAATTTGCCATTCTGATTGGTGATTACAAAACGTATATGGAAAATAATTGGATTGGATAGTGAAAATTAATTAAAAGATAGGAAATTTTAGCTTGAATCTCGTAAGGAAACTTTTGTCGGTTGACGTTGAAAAGGTCAAAGGGTGAAGTTAGCCTACCAAATATGGCAAAGCCCAGTTGTGATGAGTAGAGTCAAACTGGTTTCAAATGCATACAATAATATCATTGCATTTCCTTTGTTTCCCACGTTTTTATGCTAAGAAAACGGGGAATTTTTACCCAAATTGAGCTTAGGGGTTGTAACCTCACAGAGTAAGAAAAGAAAGAGATAGAAAAATCTATCTACCTTTTCCTTTCTTATCTTCTTTTTTTCATTTTCCTGTAACAACATCTGGCATGAAGATTCCATCAAAGACAGCATTTTATACATGCCAGAGATATCCGTAAACATTTCTGATTAAGAAAAAAAAAAAAATCTTAATTAATTCCTTCTGGTGGTCTTGAAGCAGGTTGGATTCCAAAAGCATCCTTAGTTTTTGTCCTGACCATCATACATAAATCTTACAATTTGAAATAGAACGTCGGAAATTAGAATATCTAGGAGGTAATAAAGCAAAGCATGCCACAAAACTCAAAACTGAGAAGAGCCCTAGGGGCAGTTAAGGATCAAACAAGCATAGGCCTAGCGAAGGTGGGAAGCAGCGCCTCACTTGCAGATCTTGATGTGGCCATTGTGAAGGCAACGAGGCACGATGAATACCCTGCTGAAGAGAAGTACATAAGGGAGATTCTGAGCCTCACATGTTACTCTCGAGCATTCATCACTGCATGTGTTAACACCCTTGCAAGACGTCTCAACAAGACCAGGAGCTGGACTGTGGCTTTGAAAACGCTCATTTTGATTGAAAGGCTGCTATTAGATGGTGATCCTGCCTATGAGCAGGAAATTTTCTTCTCCACTCGACGCGGGACTCGCCTTCTCAACATGTCTGATTTTCGTGACAACTCCAAATCTGGTTCGTGGGACTTCTCTGCGTTTGTGCGCACGTGTGCATTGTTTCTAGATGAAAGGCTTGAGTACAAGATGCAAAGCCGGCGTGGGAAAAGTGGCAGGTATAGTGTTGATGAAGATGAGGAGAGAGAAACAGAAACAGAAGCAGAAATACAAAAAGAACGAGAAATGGCGGTAAGATCCACACCAGTACGTGACTTGAAGTTAGAGCAACTCTTTTCCAAAATGCAGCATTTGCATTTGCTGCTTGAGCGCTTTTTAGCTTGCCGCCCTACAGGTCTGTAATTGGGATTTTCTTTCAAGTAGTCTTTTATAAATCAATCAGTTCACATTCTTGTTTAGAGATGCATTCCTATCATGAATGATCAGAATCTCTTGTTTTATAAAGCAATCTTATTGTTGGTTATTTCAATGCAACAGGGGCGGCAAAGAACCATCGTATTGTGATAGTGGCTCTCTACCCTCTAGTGAAGGAGAGTTTTCAGATATATTATGATATATCAGATATACTGTCTATCTTGATTGATCGGTTCCCTGACATGGAGGTACAGGAGTGTGTGAAGGTGTATGACATTTTTTGCCGCGTTGGGAAGCAATTTGAGGAGTTAGACCTCTTCTACGGATGGTCTAAGAACATTGGAATCGCACGCTCTTCGGAGTACCCTGAGATTGAAAGGATCACATTAAAGAAGTTAGAGGTCATGGAAGAGTTTATCAAGGACAAATCCGCCTTAGCGCAATGCAACAGACCTGAACTACGACAAAATACGAATGAAAAAGAAGAGGAGGAAGAAGAGAAGGAACCGGAACCGGAACCGGAACCAGAACCGGAAGAGGATCCTAATGCAACGAAGGCACTACCACCGCCTGAGGAAATCAAGGAAGAACCGGTTGAAGAAGTGAAGGAGGAGCCAAAGGAAGAAAAAGTGGTGCAGACAGAGGGTGATTTATTGAATTTAGGAGATGACGCGATGACTAGTGAATCACAAGCGGATAAACTAACCTTGGCCTTGTTTGATGGAGAAGCAGCAGCAGCAGCAGGTTCCACACAAGCGCTTCCATGGCATGCATTTGATGAAGAGGCAGATTGGGAAACAGCACTTGTGCAATCAACATCCAACTTGTCCAACCAAAAGCCTACATATAGTGGTGGCTTCGATGCATTGTTGTTGGATGGCATGTATAAACACGCGGAGGTTAATAGAGTCATGCAAGGACCAGGGTATGGGATGAGTGGAAGTTCTAGTAGTGTGGCACTTGGTTCGGCTGGAAGGCCTTCAATGCTAGCATTGCCAGCACCCCCAACATCAGGACCTGGAGATTCATATTCAGATCCATTTGCAGCTTCATTGGCTGTGGCTCCTCCCTCTTACGTTCAAATGTCAGATATGGAGAAGAAGCAGAGGCTTTTGGTTGAAGAACAGATGTTGTGGCAGCAATATGCAAAGGATGGCGTGCAAGGACAAGCAGCATTCGCAAAACTGCACTCTAACAATACTAATAAATATTACAATGGAGGCTATCCGCAAAATCACAGCAACTTTTAACGTTGACTAGGACCGAGGACTGGTTTGTCCTTCCTTGGGACCTGTCCCTACCCTTTCACTCTTTTATTCTGAGTGACAGCAAATTTTACTCATCTCATTAGAAACACATGTTCTCATTATTTTATTAGAATACGAATGAAAAAAGACATTAAAGATTACCAATGCTAACTAAGAACGCTTGCAAAATCTAATAGTATTAAATGTTTTCTTCCGTTGCCCACTTCAGAAAGCTAGTTACGAACTTTTTTCTGAATAAGCCCAATCCAATTCACACGAACCGAATTTTAACCAAAGTAGTTAAATTTTAAAATACTACACGATACTAAAACCCATGTGTATCCAGTAAGTTAATAATGACATTAATTATTAATAACTAAATTCTTTACTACATACACTAATGTTTAAAAAGTACACCATTTCAATTCAATAAATTTGTCAGTGCCTTCTAGTTCCTTCAGTTCAGGAGCTATTCTCAATGTTGTTCATAATCTAAATTCAATTGATTTTACCGTTAAAAGTTTGCTCTTGATTTAATGGTATAAATTCCGTCAAAATACTAACAAAATATAATCTAGGTCCATTACGCCTTATAGAGAGAAAAAAAATGGTACAAAATTCAACTAAAATTTGTTTTAAATTTTTTTCATTACAAACATCGTTTGATTTTAAAAGTAAAGTTTAATTATCAGTCATCAATTCCTCAACGTTTCCTGTTTACTTAGTTATCTCGTTTTATATTTCTATTAGTTCTTACACATATCATCTTAAGGTAGATAGACCGCAAGCATGAAGTCATTTTACCTTTTCATTTTAATCTTTAGCCACATCTAAATGTACAGACACATTAAAGGAGAAAAAGAAAATGGCAATCACGATAAAAGACGGATTGATCGACAAGGTCACTTTAATGTATGGTTAGGTCACCCATTCTTCTCTAAGAACCCAATTCATACAGATCCAATACAGTATATGCTACTCGTACCAGTTATTTATACAAACTAGACTGAATTACAAATTGAACATTTACCTAACATAATTTCGTAGCACACAATTTAAGATCATATCATAAATACATTGAATTAACATTTTATGTTTGCTCCTAATTTAGAGGCTCTGACCCAAAGGACAGACTAAAAGATGCTGTAGTATAGTATCAATATCCATTACAAAAATACTACACTCAGAAAGAAACTTTACGTAAATAAACTAGAAATAATTATTCGCAATACTTATTTAAGATATGTCCAGACAACTTAAACTTAGTAACTGCGGCGGTTTATCATAAACTCTTGTATCAAACTCCAGAACAAATTCATTGCACCAAATGGCAAAGCCACGAGAATAGTTCAATGTAATGACAACTCACTAAAATTCAAGGCTGAAACTTAGTCAGAGGACTCACTGAAACCCACAATCATGACTCCTCTAAAAATCAATGGCTACTTAGACAGGTAGACACAATCTAAAAGTGTAAGAGAATGTAACTACTATATAACGATTCCTTAATTTAGTTAAGAGTAGAATATGGACACTTTCCGGACTGCACTTCACATATATGATCCCAAAAAATCCAGCTATCCTATACACCCCGAATAACCAGGTAACCCAGAAGCAAAAGAATAGTCACAAGGAATTCGAATAGATGAAGGCTACAATAAGAGAAATTCAAGAGAAAGAAAACAAATACTCACTGATGTTAGTTTTCATTTCTCAATCGCATAATAAGGTATTGCGAAATAATAAATATAACTAGCAAATAAATCCACACAGAAACAAAACATTCCAACATTGCAGAAACACAAAAGCTGCAAATCCTAATTCTCAACCTAGAAAAGAGAAGTTCCCTTGCCCTTCTTGTCACCACCAATCTCAAAGTGCTTGCACCTCTGCACAACATAAATAAAAACCAACAATAAGCCAGATACAGCCAAAAAAACTCCAACCCAAAAAAATGTAAGGTTTTCCACACACTGACCTTAATTGGGTGTTGGGAGACATGCTTGCAACCCTGACATTGCAACCTCAAGACAATCTTCTTGGTGGTCTTGGCCTATTAGATAAAGAAAAATAAAAAAAAAAATTATCTATCAGCAAACAAAAATAAAGGCTTTTAATATGGACTACTAAATAGGAAGCAGATGAATGGAAAGAACAAAAGGAGTTACCTTCTTGTGGAAAACAGGCTTAGTTTGTCCACCATAACCGGATTGTTTGCGATCGTAACGGCGTTTCCCCTGAGCAGCGATGCTATCCTTACCCTTCTTGTATTGGGTAACCTTGTGTAGAGTGTGCTTCCTGCACTCCTTACTCTTGCAGTAAGTCTTCTTCGTTTTTGGAACGTTTACCTGTTCACGGCGACAATAAGACGAGCACTAAATCGTTATACCAAAGACGACCTAAACCCCAACTCAATTCAAAAGGGGCATATATTCCTCCCTTTCAAATCTAATTCACTAAGCTAGGGCTTTAGAAAAATTTAATTGATTTCGAAAAAAAAAATGTCTAAAGCCGATAGTTGGTGGTAGCAGAGTTATCTAGTGACGATGAATAACAACTGAGAGTAAACAAAGATGGAGGAGAAGGTTACCATGGTGACGGCGCGTGCGACCGGAATCTGAAGAAGTAGGGTTCTGATGTGCGCCGCGAAAACAAGGCCACGAGTGATAATGCCCTGCGTTTTAATGGCTTTAGGAACTAGGGTTACACGAACTGGATCGGGCTCTGTTTTCTTGGACAAATATTAGAAAGGCCCAATTTGAACCAACGCTCACCTGCCCCTTTATACACTCCTTTTAGAATATACATCCTTTTCTTATTTTCTGTTACTTTTTAAAAATTGAAATCCTAAAAATAATATTATTAACAATATATATATTAATTTTCTTATGGCTGTAAAGTGAAGAGAATGTGCTCAATATACAATAATAATAATAATAATAAATAGGAGATAGATTTGATCCCCTCTTCCCCACCTTCATCCGCACAAATTTCTACAAATGCTCTTCAACAGTACATGCTTGGAAGCAAATAGATCCTATACCAAATCCATTGTTTATTTATCAACTAAAACTAAATTGAGTAACACTTTATGATCCAATTGTATCATAACGCTATTGTGTTTTGACATTGTAAAAAGTTTTTACCATTGTTCAACACCCTTCATGCTCTGTATCAAACTTTATCTATGCCATCGACTTTGTTTAATAACAGGAGTTTTGGTTGATCAATGTCAAGGCAAGTACATGGCTGGTCGTTTAGCTGCTTTTGTATTAAACAATCTTACCATCACTTGAATTTTAAGTGCTTTTCTATTAAACATCATTGGCTTTGATTAAAAAGACATGTTATCTCCGTAAAAAAATAATTAAAATAAGCAGTTTAACTTTTTTTTACATGTTTGTGCTATTTTTATGTACTTCGCCATTTATGTATTGAATAAGTCTTGTTAAAGAATAATTTATTTAGAAAGTTAATAGCAATAATCATTAAAGTTTTAAATAACTTACCTTGGCATTTATTCATAAAATATAGTGAAATAGATTAAAATGAGCTTATGCAAATGCATATAACGTTGAGCAACCAAGTAAATGTGCGTCTCAAAATAGTCCTTATCTATTGATTCTAAATTATTCTATCGGTTTTATAATTAACTTTATCTCATTAATAATATACATAAACATTCTTCATGTTTTCGTATATAAATTTTTAACGTTTGAATGAGATAAAATGAACAAGTCAATCACTAGTTCGGATAGATTGAGTTAAAAAAAGATAGTAAAACTTAAAAACAAGAGCTCAATATGAAAATTAACTATTGGGATAAAATAGACTCTTACCTATAAAATAGAAACCCCATTCCTTTCTGTCTATGCCTAAAAAAGAATAAGAAGAAACGGATGCTTCCACTTTTCATAAGTATACATGAAACCCAACTACTGTTCTGACCATTGACCCTAAATTTTAGTCCAATAAAAATGGTTTGGTGTAAAAGAAACAGAAATAAAGGTAAAGTTGGAAAGGATCAAGCAAACCAAACTTCTAAAATGTTAAATTAACAGTAACATGATGAGCTCATGGTATCATTTTGCTATGTTGAAGCGATCACGGACTTGTACAATTCACAGAAGCAAGCCGTACATCGAGATCTGAACTCCTTCAGGAAGAAAAAGAGGTGTAACCCGCCAAATATTCACCAAGAACTACTCAAATGTCAATATGCAAATTGCTTTCATTATATCAACCCATGTGCATGATATAAAGTTAAATCTTAAACCACTAAACAAGTTATGAGGTTATGCAATGACTTGTAAATACGTTCATGCATCACACTGCTTGATAAATTTGTCCATACTTATTACTATTCATATGAAGAATGGATCTCTACAAGGCCGAACTTATCCCAGATGTTTCTATCTAGATCAATCTACACGAAATCATGAGGTTGTAAAAGATTTACTTTACAAATTGGGAGAAGAACTCTCATTATTATTCAATTTCATCATTTCCAAATCAATCCAATGTCAAGACAATTTTCTCGTGGAGACGCCCAATCTCATCCCTACAGAAACCAAGGTCTCGAGTGATCTGTTGCTATTCGCCAGAAGATCTTCATCGATTGCAATTGAATCCTACAAAGAAAAAAAAAGATGTCACTGCGTTTCTCAATCTTAAGCTAAAAGCTCTGTAAAGATGATGTTTCCAAAATGGTAATAAATATATTTATTCTTTAACATCAATTGTATATTTGCATTGCATCAACTATAACCAAAGAAATGGCTTGCTGTTACGCTTATGTTTTCTTATTTATTTATCCATTAACTTTTTCAACTGTTAAGCCATATAAACTACAAATTTTCATTAAAACCACGCATAGCAAGTGAGAACGCATCAATCTCCATTATCATTTGTAAAATCCTACAAAAAATTGAATTTTAAAAAATCAATTATGGTATCCTCCGTCAATCTGAATATTACACTGTAATTTTGGCCTGGATATATATATATATTAGAAATGCCAAGGAGCATGCATGCTAAACTTAGTAATATATTTAGTTAGTATCAAGTGAAACATTTAAATTTAATTGGATAAAGGATTCTTAGCCCTTGTCTGATAGTTTTTTTTCAAACAGGAATGACATGATAAACACGAATCATTTGTATGATATACTAAACATATAAATCAGGTCAGCAATGTAAGGAATAATAAACACCATGTCCAACGAAATAAATTTCAAACATTCTCACATTAGAAATACCAACCTTTTCAAATACGCAAATGACAGTGCTCCCACCGAATGAGAAATATCCAAACTGTAAAATAAGCACACAAATGGAACTTCTAAACAAAGACAACATATAAGAAACGAACACCGGTAACAACTGTAACTTGACAAACCTCATCTCCCTTCTTGACAGAATCGCCCTTTTTCTTTGTAAAAGTAATGCTACCAACCATTGTCGCTCCTATTGCAACAAATGCCACCTGAATCCAAATTATACAATGCTGGTCAATACAGGTTTGAAATTATAAAATTGTAGAGACAGCAAACTATAGGTAACTCAGAAAAAAAAAAAAAACTAAGGAACAAATTCAGAAGGATACAGTCAAACATAAAATTCAGACACAAACCAACCTTTCCGAAATCTACTGTTGAAATTATTGAAACAACTCTCTTGTTCTCCGTGAAAACATTGCAGTACTTGCTATTTACAGCAATAGGATTGACCTGAAGAGTGCAAAACTATCAGGAAAACAGTGTGAATTGACAAAAAAAAAAAGAGTATATATATGTGTGTGTATCGAGAGAGAAATTAGTGGTTATCCACTTGCAGTGTAAAAGAAATCAATATTGTCAACCAATAAAAAATCACCATCAGTATGAACTGTAATATCATTTTCCTCAAGTTATTATTACACATACAGTATACAAGCATCCAGGGATATCTACGAATTGTTCAACAGTTCCTGATACTGGAAAGTGGAAACGGTGATAATCCTGTAATAAATATATATTATAATTAAAATTTGAAATCAAATTATATAGAAACTTAAAATAACTTTGAAAGAAAGCAACAAATACCTGTGGTGCCAAACGGAAAACCACCATTGTTCCATCAACAAAAGCACTCGAACACATATCTTTCCCCAAAAGACCTTGAACTGAAAACTTTCGACCCTAAAAAGAAACAAATAATGACAAAAACACTTCTTTTGGGATAAATAAAGGAAGTGAAAAGATTAAAGGACTGGAAAATGAGGGATATCCTAACATTTTAGGGAGTATAATTTTCTTTGCCTCTAGCTGGCAATAATTTCAACAATGGGCTTAGCTTAATATTATATTATAACTTGGAAACAAAAAGTGCTGAAACGGAAAACTATCATAAAGAAAAAGCAGTGAACACAGTGATAAGTTAACTTCCAGTTATCACAAACACTACGACCATTTCATCGTTAAAATTGTTTAAACATCTAAATTGTTTCGTATGTTACCTGACTAGCTTGATTTCATGCAAAACAGTGCATGCCAAAAACAAACCTGAGATTGTAATCTAATATTTGCAAAACCATTTCCTCCCTGCCCCCTATCTCTGTCCTAAAGTAAGGTGAGTCAAACAGGCCCTAGTTCAATAAATAAAATCACAATAATATCATCTTTATTTAATTCCGAGCTGAAAATAAGAAATACTTTCCAGCTTCTAACTGATTTTGAAACAAACTGCATCATCGAGATCAGAAGTCTTCCATATTCAAGAGTTGTAAGTATTAGAATAATTATGAAATTTATGAATGTTAGAGTAATTACTAAGTCTAAAGTAGGGAGTAGTATGTTGGGAACTACTTCCAACTCCACCTATGAGTCTAGTGCAACCTATGAGTTGTATCTAGGAAGTCTAGTGTAGCCCTTTGATCTTTCATCTTCCCATTGTATCACTTTCTCATCATTATAAATAGAAGATCCTAAGAGGAGTCTTTTAAGCTCTTCTAAACCAATTCAAAGCATCTAAAATAGATCCACGTATCTCTATATTTAACATTTATAGTAAGAAAGAGGTGAAGTACCTTGATCCAGAATCTTTTACCATCATCAACGGATTTAAATGCCGAAAGACGGCAATCAGCAGCACATACAGCAATGTCATCACGTTCAGCAGAAGCAATTGGTCTAGAACCAGGCTTTAACTCTCTAATGAAAAATTCATTGAATGTCTGCACAGACCATAATTTAAGATATGCATTAATATTATGTGACAAAATAATCACTACTATTTAAAATTCCACATGCTTTTCAGCACACGCATTGCTCCGAATTTCTGTTCATCTTTACTCCAATTGTTTGTACAAACAAAAATGTATATTGCTAGCTCAATGAAAAACAAATTCTTTCAATTCCCCCCTAAATAAAATTATGTTAAGATCGATCCATAGAGAATATCAATTCAACTAGAAAGCAGTAGAGATTCTACAACAACCTAACTTAAGCGGTCAGGGCAGAGGCAGGATCAACATAAATTGTTGATTTCAAGACTAGCAGGGAAAAGTAAAATTCAACGAGTTGATATACTTAAATCGAGAATAGAAGCTGTTAACGACAGGAATGTTTGGGGGTTCACAGGATGCGGGTCATCCGATTATTATTAAAAATAGAAAAGAGAGCGATGCTACAAAGTATGGCAATAGCTTTAAGGAAACATGGGACAAGGTTAATGTTTGTTGAAAAAATTAGCAGCATATAATGTTTAACTTCATTAAAATTAAGATGTAAGACCGTATGTATATGATGAAACGAAACAACCTTAGTTTCAGCATAATTGAACTGAACAGCAAAGTGTACTAAACAACTAACAGGGTCAAATAGTGTTTTCAGAAGCAATTATGCAACAATAACATATCAATTAAAACACATTACAATGGTTGGCCTACCTTAAATTGTTCCAGTGGATACTTGACCTCAGCCAAATTGATTTGGTCCTATAGACAACACAATAGTTACATTTATTATAAGAAGGAAGCATCTATAGAAACACGAGTGCAGCACAAGAAGAACTAAAGTACAAAACAGAAAAAAGAAAGGTACCCTAATTGGTTTGTAGAATAATTAATTTGTCTCCTCACTGAAACTAAACTAAAGAATAAAAATAATGAACAAAATCAGTAAAAAGTAGTTCAAAAATACGTGAACAAAAAGAACACTCATAAAAAAAATTCGAATTTAACCCTAAATACACACTAACTTTTGCATCATACATGATCATATAGTGTTGGTGATGCTTGTATGTATAGACACAAGAATAATGTCATTTTCTGTCACATTGTCAATTCGGATGCAGTATGTCATATGATTAGAATAATGTCATGTTCTTAATCCTTCAATATTTCACACATGTTTGCGGCAAGAGTGGCTCTTAGGGATTGCAAGTAAAAAATGCTAGGCATGGATTTAAAAGTGCTACCAGCTCGACTTAAATATTTTAGTGGTAGAAGGAAAGCAATATTCTTCTGCTTTAAAATACAGAATAATCTTGCAAGATCAAAATGGGTACCTGGGCAGCTTCAGTTTCTCTTACCTATCATTTTCTTTATAAAAGATTGGAGATTTCCTAGTTCCTTCTATGCACGAAACTTTGGATTAGATAATTCAATAGTCCTTTCTTTATTTGTTATTACATGGGCTGTGTTTATTTACTTCCCTTGTAAAAATCCCTTATTATGGGTCGTCCATTAAACACATACTATTAGATAATGCAGGAAAAGACGAGAGGATAAGGTATCATCCAAAAGAAACCGTAATGCTGAATTACGGGGCACCGTAATGAATGAAACCCTGGTCAAAAGTTAGTCAAGAGGCACTGCACAACTACAAACTTTCGTATCAAAATCAAAGTATGCGATTCACAAAGAACTAAGAGAAGCATTGTTACACCTTAAAAGATTCAATAAATTTTGGAATATCTGCAGAAGATTCAGGTGAATCCATTCGTGCTCCCTGCTTTTCAGAAATGTTTTGCAAGAGCTCCTTCACCCCTGCATATGATAGATTCACTGAATTAAACACAAAAAGTAACTCTATGAAAAAGAAAAAAATCATTCAAATCCATTTTGAATCTATAAATTGGCCACAAAAAGCAGGTTTCAAGTGATACGAATGCCATAAAGGTTCATTATGACAAATACTTTTCCAAAGAACTTTCCATCATTTATAACTTTTAGAATAAGTTGTCTTAAATAAAATTTATTGAAAAGTTACTAGTTTCTAGATATAACTTTTTTCTATCCTCTTCTCTTCTAAGAGAGAGAAAATCATCCTCTCAAATTCATTTTCTATTCTTTTGTATTTTTCTCAAGTATAATTTACTTACAATAAACTGAATCATCTTAAAGAATGGCAGCTCGATCTAATATCTGTACAGCAATTTTTAACAAGCAATATTTCTATAGCATTAACCCTACGAACAACAATACCTCAGCAACTGCCACATGGCCCACAATAGGGAGTGGTGGTGACTAGTTATTGGTGAAGCTATATATAAACGAAGCCAAGCACTTCTTTCAATCATTAATAGTAATAAAAAAAAAAAATCATACCTATATCCATTAGGCCAAGGCCTATTTTTGACTGATAAATGGCTCTCATTGACAAAACAATCTTTTTGTCAATTATTTCTTCAACAAGCCTTTGAGACTTCCGATCATAAACCTGTGTCAAAAGAAGTTAATATTAAATAACAAGTTGCGAGGGTCAAGAGGCACACATCTACGTTTAAAATTACCATAATTGACTCATAGATAGAATTTAAACAAATTTCCTAATTTCTATGTTGGGAATTCCCTCAGAGAATCATAATCCCAATTGCATTAAATATTCATAGAATTCCATAGTAACTAAGTTGATTTATTCCAGTCAACTAACACCCTAAATTTTGTCAATTCCTAACTTCCATACTCAGAAATCACCCTCCTCATTTCTGCTACAGCTGCACATACTGTCAACATCCCAACCACCCACCCTACCACCATTACCCCCACTTCTCATCCCCTCCACACCATTTTCACACAGCCAGTGCTGTAGAATTAGGAAATTGGAATTGAATTTAGAATTCTAATTCTACGTCTAATTATTTGCATAATTCAAACAAATGAACAATCTATAATTATAAAATTAAAATTCTAAACTATTTTTCCAATTCCATAATCCAATGATATCCTAAGAATATATCTATTTCACTGCCTTGATGGAGATGTATAGATATCTTAAGCCAACACAATTCAAATTGTCAATAATTTAAAAAGAGTTATGCAAGTCAAACATTGTTATACGGTAACAGCTGAAAAGGGGCTGGGATGATATATGTTAGTAAGTAAGCATGGAAGCCTTTCTTCTAATTCTGGTGGATGTGATTGGGCAAACCCGGCCATTACCAATGCAAAGAAGAAATTTCAAAGAGGTCTTTACATCTTGAAATGACTCGAAACATACACTTATGTCTAATATATCATATAAATGTACTTCAATTGTTAAATAAAAAGAAAAAGGAAGTTGGTGGGAAATATCGTATACCAGGATATGGGATGCACTTGATCCAGATCGAATTCCAACATCATAGGACGAGAAATGGGCCCATTCGCTCAGTTTGAAGAACCACCTATATAAACAGAAAGAAAAAAACAAGTATTATTTTTGTTGTCATATGATGCAAATCATAAATACATATCCCTAGTCAATAAAACTGGGGTATAATCCATTAGGTCAATAAAGATTATCATACCCTGTCTGTCATTAATGCCTAAATTAGCAGCAATTTGAAGAAATTTACCCATAAGAAGCCTGCTTATCTGTCAAGAACCCTCCAGTCATCACCTGGTTACCAGTCCCCTCATCAAAACAAAGAGTTAAGTGGACCATGCTGTTCAACCGGTCAGAAATCTGAAGAACCTCACCACACACAGGACAGCAATTCAATAATGGTTCCCTGCAATACCAGAAGCTATATAAGCAAAATAAAAATAAACTACAAACTTCCAAATAATTCAAATAAATTATAATTTGTAAATCATCAAATCATAAAAAATGATATAGAGAGGCCAGTTAAATTACTAAATACTGTCAAACTTCTAGCAAAAGAAGATAAAAGTCATACAAAATTAAAACTTTTATCACTTGTAATTTAGATGGGACATTACTGTTCTTGCTGAAATGTAAGAAGTGAAGCCAACTCTTCCATGCTCACAACACCATCTCCATTCTTGTCTGCTGCTTTGAAGAGCTCTTCTTTCTGGTGAAAAATATGTATTGATGATAGCGTAAAAATTGTACACATAAAACTAGTTATCATATTATAACTCCGTTTCAATATTCACAGGGTATAGATTCATTATTTCAGCCACGAGTTCCACACAAGCTTGCAGGGAAGATTTGGACTTCAATATAACCAAATTCCAGGTTCTAAGTACTAACAATCACGATGTCACTGGTTTATATAAAGTATAGAACTTCAAAATAGAAGGACGACAAATCAGACTCGAAAATGAAAACTAGGTACACAAGTAAATTAGTCTGGAAAGAAAATAATTCATACACAAAAGGTAATGTGAGCATATTAAGTGTAAAATAACAACTCAGGTATGAACCTTGCTGTTTGCAACTTGATTTCCAAAAGCATCAATTAGATCAGAAAATTCAGAAAGTGAAAGCATTCCATCTTCATTGTAGTCCTGCATCAAACATCACTTCTCAGGTTGATATTAAATGTTAGACGGTGCAACATGAGAAGAGTATATTCAAATTACATAGACGATAAAAAACTACATGTTGTGCTTTCCATAATTCGTAAATTCCAAATACTCTAGTATGTATTCAATCAGTTATAGCAATTTGTACAACATCTTACTAATGTGTGTTAATATTGAAACAAGGACTCGTAGGCACAGCCATAATGTGGCTTAATATCACGATAGTACCCTCATGTAAAGGAATGAAATTATACATCATCACTTTTTGCGTTACCTTCATATGTCTTTTTATTTAAGCCCCACATTAGGCACATGTTATCAAAAAACAGAGGGAGATCAAAAACTTACCACTATAGATAGAATGCGTTTAACAAAGCCTTTCTCCGTTTCAATTGGATCCTGTTAGCATGCGCTTATTATAGTTAGAAACCCCTACGATACTCAAACAATATTAGAATTTATATCATAAGCCATATATACCTCTACAGAGCATGAAATGGAAATCTTGCCAACCACTTTTCCAGGAACTGACGGATCTAAAAGGTTAAATACCTCAGCCTCAGAATCAGAATCCTGCATGATCATATCATTCACACCAATATATTGTGCTGAAACAACAAAGAATAAACCAATAAACCAATATATGAACAATTCTAAACTCTAATTTTTCTGTTTCCTCACCTTGGTCAGAAATTCAAGTAGATCAACCTCACAGTATCCAACAAGAGTATTGCTGGACAGTTTGTTCGTCTACATGTGAAAAAAATATTAAACTTATATTCAATATTTAAGGTAAACATTTACAAACAAAATAGGCAACAGGAGATGCAGAATGAAAACATTTAGAAAATTTTACCCTGTACAGTATATTTTAAAAAATAGGGGACACCAACAAAAAAAAAATGCTCTTGAAATGCAGGAGAAATATCGTGCAAGATTCATTTTAATCTGACAAAAGTGACATCTCCCCCCCAAAAGATGTTTTAGAGTAAAAGACTAAAAGGTCCTAATTCTTTTAGCATACCTCGAAGACGGAAATTCTTGCAACATGAGCCCCATTCTGTTCCAAAAGAAGTTTCTTTTCCTGTACAAGAAAAAGCCAGTCATACGGACGAAACATAGTTTGAAACACCTTTTCAGCAAACATATTTAACTTGAAACAGTAACGGTTTAGAGTACTCACTGAGTTCCAAACTGGTTTGTCTGTGCTGCACCAACAATAATAAAACAAATCAATACACAAACGACAAACTACTAACAAAAAGAATAGACGTCGCAGAATTGAAAAATAGTGGTTAGATGAAGAGCTTAACCTATCAGAGGTGTTCGTACGAAAAGTCTGTTCTCCCAGAGAAACGCACGCAATCCATTTATCTTTGAACTCCATCTCCGCCTGCAACACAGAAAAAGAAGAAGAAGAAGCAGCAGCGTTCATTAAGTAAATAGAAAATTGAAGATTAAAAGAAATAGCAATGTGCGTACGCTAAGGAGAGCGAGAAGAGCGATTCCGGCGAAGCTATCGGCAGTTAGTGGCTTGTTAGCGGAAGAGCCGTTGCCGCTTTGACGGCGGTGAAGGTGACGACGCAAACGCTCTTTGAAGCGAGCACGACGCGATCCCTTTGGTTCTGACAATTTGGAGTGTTCATGACCCATCCCTCTCTCTCTGGTAGCAAATGTTTCAATTCAAGGAAGAATTGGATTATGAAAACGCTGATTAGGTCTCTTACGGTGCGACTGAGGTTGAGCTGAGTAACGAGCTGGTCAGTAATGCTGACCATTCAGGGATGCACACATGTTCAACAATGACCTCACAATACACGGTTGAATCATGCAAGTCGCTAATGCGCTCCAGGTAAGCATAGTCAGTTCAACCCTTTTGGATATTTTAATATTTCTATTCATATACCATCCTTTTAACTTTATATGTTTTTAAATTTATTTAAATATGCTACTAATTTCTCTACTATACTTTTCGATTTTATTTTTTATTATTTTGATTTTTTACAATATATTTTATATTTTATTTATAGTTAATTTTTAGCTATTGTCGTGTATGCATATTAAAATAAATTAAATATGTTTATAATTATTAAATTTAAATATAAAATTAGAATTCATTATATTTAAAATTTTAATATATTTTGATTCTTAAATTTAAAACATAAATGAATATAATATTTTTAATTTAATATTATTAAATAAATTTATGTCTTAATTATCGTTTTATATTGACAATTATTTAATTATGTTACTAATTTCTCTATTATATTTATCGATTTTAATTTTTTTTTATTCTTTTAAATTTTACAATATAAATTTTATATTTTATTTCTTGTGATAGTGATTTTCTTGGCAAGAATGAGATGAGAGACAAAAAAAAATTGTATTAATTAAAACATGTCATAGTATTATTTAAGACAGTTATTTGACTTTCATCACTTAAACCAAAGATGGTAACATAAAAACTAAATCAGTAAAATTTTATATTAAATAATAAAATAAATATTATTAAGGATTATTTACTTATATAATAAAAAAATATTATTATAAATTAATACTTTTATTTTAAAATATTACATCATTTTTGTATAAAAGTATTTTAAATAGTAAACAAATCATACATTTTTAATTTATACTACGTTAACCGAAACAATAAAAATAAAATTAAGAATCAAAATGAAAAAAAATATATATATATTGAAAAAGACTAATAAAATATTTACATTTTAATATATTTTTATAATTAAAGAAATATAAAACTCATTCTCGAACTTCTTCCTCTTAAGAAACTTTGATTTTATAAATTCTTTAACTGAGAAAATAAAAGGAACAAATGAAAACTTCAATAAAAATATCGATTGTTTAATTTTAAGAAGTTGGGTGAAAATAAAATCACAATATATTATATTTAAAAAGTAAATAAATTGTTAATGAAAATGCCACTTTATTCTCTTACTTTTTTTTTACTGAGATTCATACTTCATTTATAAAGAACATAATAAATTAAGAAGTAATAGATAATAGATAATGCACCCTTCTATAATTTTATCATATGATAAGATAATCAATATCGTTATAATTAAGAAGTAGTAGATAATAGATAATGCATCACACTCTAAATATAGCATTATATGTTACAATATAATATATTGGAAGACCGTTGTTTTTCTTTCAATGTGATATATTTTACTTTAAAACTAAAATAATATCACTATATCACTTAATTTAAGTCATATTTTCTTTACTTTTATTATTTATTTTACTATATTTTATAAAATATATTATTTTAGAAAAATAATATATTTTAATATATATATTATTTTCGTAATCTTAACTTTTTAAATCTATTATGCTTATCTTTATTTTTATATTTAATTTCAATTTTTTATAAAAGTTATGAATAGTTAAAACTATTCTCATATTAAAATATAAATCATTTATTACGAATCATTTATATAAACTGGGTTAAATATGTTTTTAGTCCCTACACTTTGGGGCGATTTTGGGTTTAGTCTCTCTTTCAAACTAAGGTACAATTTAGTCCTTCAATTTTAGAAAACTCTGGTTTTAGTCTTTTTATCAAATTTTTTTAATTTTATTTGCTGTTTCAACCACGTTTCATTATAGCATTTGGATTGTTTACATTATTTTCTAAAGTTAAAGGACTAAATTGTACCTTAGTTTGAAAGAGGGACTAAACCCAAAATCGCCCCAAAATACAGGGACTAAAAACATATTTAATCCATATAAATTAATATAGTGTGAATATTTTAAAGATAAATCTTAAAAGACTTTTATAGGAAATCTAAAATCTGAGAAGAATTATTTCTTTTATTTTTATTTTAAAATCCGATAATAATTGTAAAGAAATGAACTATTGTTTACAATATATAAATTAAAGTTTAAATTATAATTTGTGTCAAATGGAAGAAGAGAAAAAGTATTATTTAATTTATAATGAAAAAATTCTTAACTTTCATTATCATTGAACTAAATTAACTAATAATCATTTCTTAAATTTTATTTTAGATTTATTTTAGCTCTTAAAATAACATTTCCGTTAAATTCATATAAGTTCTTAATTTTGTTGAACTAAAATCTAGAATAAAATATTTTATAACAAAAATTAATAATAAATAACGGTTAATATATAAATCATATTATATTATATTTAAAATGTATGATAAATTAATACTTTTAAATTATACATAATTATAGAATTGCCATAAAAATTATATTTAACTTTCTCATCACTTTTTTTCTTTTAAAAATTAAATTTAAATTTAAAGTATAAAAAGATGATAAATTGAAAGAGATATCTTGTCAAGCTAATTAAATATATGAAAGTGATAAGAGTAGCTCTATTAAATAATTTTAAAATAATTCCTACCCAGTTTAATAAATATATTCTATTTTATATTTTTGTAGACTTTTTTATAGATATTTTAATAAATAGATAAACAATCATAAAAAAATCTCGAGAGGTAAAAAAATAGATAATAAAAGCTTATATGTATTGTAAATTATTTTTTCGTTTATTTTCTTTGAAATTGAATGTTCAAATCCAATACTTAATGTTATATGATACTATAAAATAAAAATATTGAAAGATAGAATATTTTCCATATGATATTATACATTTGAAAGATATATATTTATATTACATAATATAGCCATAAAATATAAAAAATTAATAAAAAGATAAAGAGATCACAATAGATAAAAATAAACACATGTATAAAAAGATTGAGAACTTAATTGAACTTATACAAAGTGAATGAGTTTCTTAATTGGTATCTTCAGTTATTTCTTTTTGTTTATTTTCAACTTTCATATTCTCATATCATTATGATTCTTATTCTGGGATTGGTGGTGCTTCTTTTGTTGGCATCATTTGTGTCTTATTATGTTTTAGTCTCCATGTTGTGTGATGTAAATGCATCTCGAACACAGATGGTGCTGAGTTGCATAATAGGATTCCTTATTTGGTGTTATATATCGTTATCATTCTTTTGTGGTTGTAGAGAAATGTTTATATTAGATGATGATGATGAAGAAGTTGGAGACACTCTAATTTCTGAAATAAGAAGGGTGCTGTCAGAAATGCTTTCAGAAATCAAAGTTTGTGTTATCGACAAAACCATGACAACCTTGCCTCCAGTTAAATGCTTCCATGAGGATCAAAGGAAGGAATCTCAGTCTGGTTGTTGTATTTGTTTGGAAGAGTTTAAGAACGGAGACTTCATTCAACCATTTGGAGTGTGTGTTCATGAATTTCATTCCGTATACATTAACTATTGGGTGGAAAGTGGAAACATGTCATGTCCACTTTGTCGTCAGAAGTTGTCAATTATTGTTTATTAAGATCATCATAGTCTCATATTTTTGTTGTTTTTCTAATTCTTCAAAATGTGAAATTCTAATATAGGATATAGGATTTGTCTGTGTCAAATTTTCACATTAAAATCTAAGAAGGTTAATATAGTATCTATTAACATGGATTCTTATTATTATTTTTTTCATTTTGGTTTTATATAAGAGAATAAATTCTGTGAATTGAATTAGTTAAGATAGAGTTTTAATTTTAAATTTTCATAAATGATTAAAATGACGAAAAATATTGTAAAAATTACAAGAAAAAGTGATTATTTTGAAGCCATGGAGATATAGATAGTTTTATAAGTTGTTTTGATGATAAGGTAATAAATTATGGAAGAAGATGATATTATTAAAGAGGAGAAAAGACAGAATATAGGATGTGAATCAATTTAAGAATTTCATATAATTTAACTATATGTATTGAAAATTTAATATTTTTTTACTAAACAATATAAAAAAAATAAAAAAATTTACACAAGTCTTATATATTTTTTTTTTAAATCATAATATAAGACACGTTTTACTTTTTTTATGTTTACTATTTCATATATTTTTAAAATCTCATATATATATATATATATATATATATATATATTTATTTATTTATTTATTTCTAACCTAATGTCTTATTTAAAGTTCATATCTTAATATGTTAGTATATTTCAATAAAAGAAATTGTTTGAAATTCAATTCCTATGATTTTGAGTTCGAGTATAACTAAGATGAACTAATGAATTTCTAATGTAATTAATATAAATTATTTAACTTAACACTCATTTATAAGTTTGTTTTTTCATCTCCTAAACTCAAAATTACATTTTATGTGATGTATGTTGTGTTACTCAAATCATTACATTAATTTTATTCGAACTGCATAAATACTTTTAGTAATTGAATAAATGTGTAACCATTAGTTACGGTCATGTATGCATATTAAGAAAAATTAAATATGTTTATAGTTTTTAAATTTGGATGTAAAATTAAAATTGGGTTATATCCAAAATTTTAATATATTTTAGTTCTGAAATTTTAGAAATGGATGAATATAATTTTCTTAACTTAATATTGTTTATTTTTTTAAGTGTTAACTAACGTTTCAGATTAATATTAAGTTGAACGTTTCAAATGATATAAACAACTTAAATATTAGTTTAACTTTAAAGAATTTAAACCTAGTTGAATTAAGAAGATTATATACATTATTTTTTTTTTAATTTAGAGATCAAACTATATCACAATATGAAACATTGACAAATTTCAAGTTTGCGTCAAAATTTTATAACTAAAAACATATTTAACTCGTGAAAATTTAATTTTAACATGTAATTAAATTCTTAAAATTTTAAGTTCAAGATGACGTTAATTTCTTATGTATTGGACTTACGTTTTAATTATTATTATTATATCTCTATGGTTATTCTATGCAAAGATACATAAATTATAATAGAATCAAAAGTTCATCGAGATGATTGACTTAAATGAATATAATACAATTATTGTATTAAAAAGTTTTCCTAATAAATATTAAAATAAGTGTATCTCCATGTCAATTCAATATAAATAAAGATGATTAATGAGATGTTAATGATTAAATAACACAATTTCTCAAATGAAAAAAATTGGCCATCATATAAAAATACAGACTTAGAAACCTATTATTATAAGATTTTGAATTGAAAGTGATATAATTTTTTATCCTTAATAAATCTGTTTTGAAAAATTTATCAATGTATTTTTTTATTAATTTTTACTAAAAATAAAATATAATAATAATGTTTGTTGCGGAGAATAAAATATTTACTTTGTTTTATAAAATGTCCATAAACGTTTTTTCTAACCAATGTCACACTGATCCATAATTAATAAGATGTATTAAATGAATAAAAAAATGTGTAAAGTGAACAAAAATTCTTTATTTATTTTTACAGTGAAAAGCCTTTGGATTTTGTGAGTTATGTGGTCATCCTTACGTCATCCAATAGTTTTCATATTGACCTACTGCGGTTAAAAAGTAACTATAGATTGACCTTTTGCCCCCTCAAAGTAATTTTTAACAACCGATTATACTCTGGTGTATGCCACGAGACAAACTAATATTTTAAGAAAATATTTTTTTAACAATTTATTTTATAACTTTTTTACAACTGTGATATAGGACAATTTTTTTACTAGAACTATGTTAAGAATTTATTTTAACAATAGATTATATGTATTTGAAATGAATGAATCATTACAAACTAATATGTAAGTAATAATAATAAAAATTTAAAAAAACATTTTCCTTTTCACTGGTTGTTTCCTTCACGCTGAGTTATTTCGTCTTCCACAGCCAAAAAAACTGACAGCATTTTTCAATTTTTATTGGCTTTTCCCCCTTTGGTTTCATTTTGTGAGGGGTTGACTTATTTTGAAGCTTTATTTGTTGACTTTTGGTGGTTGCATGGATCCAGTGGTGTGATTATAGGTGTTGGCCTTACAATCATTCTCACCAGTCGGTCTCTCAAGGCAATGTTTTAAACGAAATCATCATACCAAGAAAACAAGCAAGCTAAAATGTGAAGATTGTGATATTCAGGTACATGTCAAACACCTGCCTTCGCCTTTGTGTCTTTATATATGCACAAGTTTTGTTGCAATCAACCAAAGCTTTATTCACAAGTTGAAATCAGGCCCATTGGGAAGGTTTCATGACTTGAGCAATCATTATAACGTCCAATTTTGATTTGGCATTTTCAACTTTCCACGTCTAGTTCTGTACTACTTCTAATTATGTGTTTTCAGTAATGGTTTTTGGGTCTTTCAATTTGAACTACCCAAAACCACACATACATACACTTGCGTTTCTCTCTCCTAAAGCACGGGTGAGATCATTGCAAATCTGATTAAGCAATCAAATAGTTTTGTAGTATTTGTTATTGGTGTAACTTCAAAGACACAAGGGTGGCAGAGACTTGTTTAGTGATTTATGTCATAGACAACTACTCGTGGAAACCACACAAAGGTCAAACCGCAGCAGCATGCTCATGTTCTTTTTTTAATTACAAAAAGTTTTGATGAAAGTATCTGATTAAGATCATTTTTTTCTTTTAATTCAAGTTTAGAAGCAGGTTCAATTACTTCTCAATCTTTCATTCTTTCTTTATCATGTTTGTCCCAAACTTGATTTTAGATCAATTCAACCTTGGAATACAAAACTGCCTCAAGTTAAAGATTTCTTTCTACTGATACTGGTTGGTGTAGATCTTCAAAATATATCATTACATTAGATTGAACATCGGTGAATAATCTGAAACAGTATAAAGACATGAAAGTACAAATTTTATAAAACAATATATAGGATTTGGTTCAATTCTGTGGCCCAAAAGATTTCACTAGTTTCACTAATGGTGTCATATCATGTGAATGGTAATATTAGAATCAATGCATTAATTGTATTTGATAATAGATAATAGAATGGATGCTGATGATAAAGATAAGCACCCCCATTTCTTTGGACTCATTCGGTTTTTTATCCATTCTTTCACCTAATCTACACTCAGTTTTGCCATTAAATTAAAAAGCCCACCCTCATAATTATCTCATCTCTTGTAGTGGAGATAAAGAACCTCATAAGAAAAGAATGATGTTGTATTTTGATAAAGTTTGAATGAAAAGTTTATGTAGATATTTTGAGGAAGATAATGGCGATGTTAATTTATATAAGTGTATGTAATAGAATAGTGGTGGAGGTGGGGGCATGAAAGAGTGGTAGTGGTAGTGCTTGCATCACAAATGACTTGATGCTTCCCTAAGCAGGCACCCATATAATGCAAGAAAAGTAAAATAACAACGACAACACAAAAGGGAAACCCTTCCCAAAAGCAACACAACTTCGTAGTTTATTGCTCAATGCTCAGTTCCAAACTTCCCTCACAGTGCTCTTTGGGCTCCACGTTTCTCTTCCTCTTCTCACGTTTCATCAATGTTTTTATTCTTCTTCTCTCAGCTATCCTTCCATCTCATTCACTCACACAAATTAATTCCCATTTCATAAATATTATTCTTTTCTATAGTTCATTATCATCTTTTGCTTTTGATTCTTATCATCGTTCCGAAATTGCAGGGTTAGTGAAGCATTTTAATGGCCGAGAGTGGATGCTGTGCTGACAATTGTCCAAGTGTCCTTATGCAGAATAAAGGGCAAAAAATAGTGAAAGGGGCTATAGGTAGCTCCGTGAGTGAGTGGGATCTTTAAAAGCATAACGTCATAGTAAATAGTAATATTGTTTTTGGCATGAGATGAATATTTTACATAGTGCCCCACTTGAAGAGCTGCTATGAAAATCTGGCTAGAGCCACTTCAGTGATTACAATGCCACCTACACTAGACCTGACAAATAATATCATCCATTACAAGCAACCATTATTTTAATTAATTATCCAGTTGGATACTGCGGCTAGCTAGCTAGCTTGTTATAGATCACTTGCATTGTCAGCTAATTTGGTAAGCTTATTTCATCAAGATCATCATCCAATGACAAGAATACTTCATCCAAACATGAGAGCTCTGTTCCATTGTCCTCCTCTCCATTACGCTCATAAACACGACATATCACCCATTTATTGTAATCCTGAATTACTCAAACACAAGGAAAAACAAACTCACCAATCAAATCAAAGTGTTGTACAACAGTTTTCCATGCATGACTGTCATAAGTGAAAATTAATCATGATTACTTAGAGAAGTAACACCTTTTTTTTTTTAAAAAATTTTAACTATTTAAATATACATGCTGTAATCAGGTTTTGTTTGTTTTGGTACGTTTGTCTATTTATGCATACGTATATTCATGTGATGAGTGTATATGAATGTGTACTGACTGATTTTGGTTGAGGTTTTCTTTTGGATGATCTGGTAGAGGAAGCAGAATCTGATAGACGATATTCTTGCATTATCCAATTGGTTTTGATAGCAGTAGCATCTTCTCCTACATGAAAAACAAAATATTTCTTCATACCAACTCTCTTGCTGTTTGAGCTTGAAACCACTGGCTCTTCCATTCCCGTTGGTTTCCAATACCCATTGCCAGTGACTCTATTCTGCGTCCTTCTGCTGTAGTAGTACCATTGGTTTCCCTCCGCCAAAGCTCTACCTGAACACTTGCATAATTATATGCATACTACAATATATTTATACCTAATTAACCAAAGTCCAACATCCTAGCCAACTAACTATCTAACTATATATATGTATAGTTTGACATCTATTTGAATACAGGAAATTATTATTGAATGATATAAGATACATGATCCAAGTCCAACTGATTTTGTATAACAAAAAGAACCAAATTCTATTAACTCTTACATGCAACACGACTCCAGAATATAAAATATTTTTGTGTGAAATATGGCATGGAAAGAAAGAGGTGTATTGAAAGTTTGGAAGCAAAGGAAGTAACAGTACCATGAAGCTCCCATGGATCATATTGGTAGAGCTCAAGATCAGGGATGACATCCGGGTGGCAAGGCAAAAGTGAGGCTTTTCTGTGAAGGAAATGGACTATGAGCTCTTCATCTGTGGGATAAAATCGAAAGCCTGGTGGAAGGTTGACATTGGTATCTGCCATTGAAGCAAGGAGAGGCAGGGGAAGATGAAGGTAGCTAGGAACTAATGAATGGATAGACTATATATAGCAAGGTCTGACGTGAAATTGAAGATGGCGTTTATCACGTACAAAACAGATACATTTCATCAAATAATTGATAATTCTTTTTGGCACGGTACCACTCAAAGTCCAAGCAAGCAATGCGCCAGATAAGGGAACCTCATGGATATATATATTTGCTTAACAAACGTAGGGACAGAGCGTTGCGAGGCACAAGATTATATATATGATATATACATTTACAGCATGATATACAGTAATACGAAGAACTGTATTTAACCATATAGGTTGTTTGTTTATGCTATTATATATAATTGTTTTAATGGTTGAAGTATTATCTTTTATATGATAATAAGTGAAAGATTTTGATGATCACACTTCATGCTGACATCATCCACCTTCGGTAGTACGTGTCACATACATTAAGATGGGTTTGGTTTTAGGCCAATTGAACTGGGATGACCCACCTCTTGGAGTGTATCTTTATATGGTTCATGATTATCAGCAATTATAGTATGTTTTGAGATTAAAATATGGGAGGGACTTTTTGTTTCACTCTCAACCCATATGCTTCTGCCTAGCTATGCAATGAATGAATCAGCAGGAGTAGCACAGTGGGAACTGCACATACATCAAGCAAAGCAATCAATTATTTCTTTGGAAGGTGGACTTTAACTAACTCACAAATTCTATTTCTACAACAATAGATTGTATCAATATATAACTATTTTACTCCCCTCACTTAGTGGAGCCAAGCAAACTACAACACAACATTATTTATATGATTAACCAATTATTAAGGAAAGTAAAATAAAGTACGTGAACTACACCTTGCTTATAACTCATCCTAACATTGATTAATTATAATTTTGCAGTTGATTGATGTCTTTTCTGATTTAGAAGTTCGACAGTAATATTTATTTATTAACTTATAGTAGACATGATTACCTTAAATCTTAGAGATATTTACTATTTACAGTACAACTTTGGACGGTGTCTTTCTTGTAAGTCGTTATATGTTTTATATGTTAACTGCTCTTTTGTGCTTCATAAAATATTGCACTGACAATGAAGTAGACATATGGGCTATGTAAGGTTGGTACCAACAGAACTTAACCAAACTAGTTATCAACAACCAGAACAATTTCTGGCTTCATATTCTCGTACCATAACATGATAACATTAATCTGAATCAGAAGGTTTTGGTAACAGATTCAAATAATACTTGTAGAAATTTTGGATAAGGTTTATGTCACAAAAAAAGAAGAAAAGATCCTAGTGTGTTGGGAATAACATATTACACATGTGTGGAAGTGGAAGCACTACCGTACTCCATCTTTTCTGGGCTCTGGTGGACCAAGAGTTGAGGAACATCTTTCCACTCAAAAGGTGAATTCCATCCACATAAGGCCCAGTGAGCAACATTCCTAAAACTATGAGCTAGTTCTTTTTTTTCATGCTCATAACCTTGGCATTCACTCTATGGCCATCTTATTGATTGTGAGTGCTTGTTCCACTTTGCTCACACCCACCCTTACATATTAGTTGCTACTTTAGATTCATTGAGAAATTCTAAGATGCTCCTCCAGCAATATCGCACACACAAGAGTGCATCAAGTAAAAACAAGTGATGACTTATTTTTAATCACTCATTGTTGGAGCACTCACAAGTTTCAGTCAGACTCTTGTTGTACAGTTTTGGTACGTTTCCACATACCTACCATATGCTGAAGTAAGCATCTATATAATCCCAATATATATTAATCAGCTGTCTCCTTTTATCTTGTAAATGATACTATGATAACTGAATGGTGGTGGGTCTAAGTTAGACAAATTTTGCTTTCTCACGATTTTATCTCTTTATCCGTTTCTTTTTCTTGGACCAATGGAATTTAAGGACTATGAGTTATCACAGAGAGATGATAGAAGGCAATTGAAAGATTTAAAGAATACGTTTAAAAGTATCAGAATAAGATGAAGTGGTAATATTTTGAGAGTGATTTATCTAAACGTAACGGACAATTGGCAGAATCTCAATGAGATTAGCTAGCTAGTGTGATCAACAAAAGAAAATTTTCATGAAAACATTAGAAAAATACATGATTGAGTTTAGAAAATAAAGTGAAGAGATTGATTTGATTGACAGGGTAGGTAATCAATTCTCTAGAAATCAAAGTGATTATTGAGAGAATATTTGACTGGTGAGTTAATTATTTACAATAGTTGTCTAAAGAATGCAAGGCCAAAAGCCAAATAACTCTACAAATGACACGTTGAGTTGAAAGCGTTTGTAAGTTTGAAAACATTTACACAGAGGTTATTTAGATTACAAGAAAAAGTGAATAGAAAAACTGTGAGTAATTTAATTTATCGAAAACATTAAGCATTTTAAAATAAAAGACAAAGTCCAATAAAAAAAGATTATGACAAAAACAATCAAAACAATATTACATTTCAGGTGCATTACACGATTAAAAATTACTAAATCGATAAAATCATGATTAGGTTAGGTTGAATGGCTTGAATCCTACTCATGCTGAAACCTCTACATCTTTATTCTTCCCACTGCCAACTTCCTTCTTTAGCTCCTTGCAGTTGCTGTAATCACCAACCTTTAATTTTTCCCTTTAAACCTGAGACCAATAATAATAAAAAGTGATATATACACAAAGACTAAAATAAAGTAAAAATTAGAGACTAAAATTAAAATAAAATACTTATAAAGATGAAAAATAAAAAATTAATACATTTAACATGAAAAAATAATAATGTATTTATAAGATAAGATACAAAGATAGACTTTGAAATATTATATAATATTTTTTTTCTATAATAAATTATCAGACTTTAAATTTATTTGAATAGCCATATAAATATTTTGTGCTTGTTTTGTATAATTTTATTTAATTAATTTATTGAATTGTTTTATTTAAATGAATAAAACATAAGAAATAAAGATATTAATTAAGTGATATATATTATATTTATTTGATACACTTACAAAAACAAAATAATAATAAAAATATAAAAAAATAATGTTAATAATATAAAAAATTTATGTATTAAAATATCATATTTATGTTAAATAATAACTCAGCCGTGAAAAACTAGTTTTTATATATAAGTGCATGAACTTCACAATTTAATAAAAAAATTGATACTTTCACATACATAAATTTTTTTAATTTATCTGACATTATTATTATTTTTTTACTCTATTTTTTTAGAAACATTTATTTTAATATAATTATTTTTACCTGTATATTAAATGAATAAAAAAATATATTACCGTATCATTATTCATTTAATAAATAACTAACCCGTGTTGTTTGCTTTGGTATTTAAATATGATAAATATATTTTTAACAATTTTTTTTATAATATTTTTACAACTTATGTGACTGTTTTTAATTAGTTTGTTTCAAATATATAAATTAATAAAATAATGACACATAATAATTTACTGTCAAAAAATTATTAAAAAGAAATTTAAAATACGACAGTCTTAAATATATGCGTGGAAATGAAAAATAATGAATGAAATTTGTTTGTTTGAAGTGGTAATAAGAACCTAGGGATGCGGATCTGAGGAAAGAAAGGAAAATGCAATCGTTTTGCATAAATTATTAGACATGCATGCTTAAATAATAATAATAAAAAATATTATTATTATTTATTGTTATTTTTAATTAATTAATTATATTTCATTTTAAATTAATTTTAATTAATTATATTTTATTTTATATTAATTTTAACTATCACATAAATCTACATCTTAATGTATTAAATATTTTTTATTCATTTATCACATTATTTACAAATTTTACTTATAAATCTTTTCACTTTTTTTCTAAATTCTTTAAAAAAAATATATTATTTTTCTCTTTCTATATTTTCAAATTCACATACATTCATTCACCTTAAATCTATTAATTCAAGCAAAAACTTCAAAATAATTTTTTTATACGATCATTTTGATATTATAAGAGATTATTGATTAAAACAAATACATTCAATTAATTTTTACAATCACAAATTTTGATAAAATTAATCATTTTATTTTATCAAATTTAAAAAAATATATTAACTATTACTTATTGTAAATTTTAACATGTTTAAACTTATTTTAAAAATATAAAATAGATATTTTTTTCTATTTGGCAACAAATAATGATGCAATATTTCTTCAATACAACCTAACACGATTTTTGTGTATGCGAATTACTCAAGAAATCACTTATAAATTATAATATTTTTAAGAATAATATACATTTGATATCTCTTTTATAATTGAAAAATAAAAAATAACATGTGTTTCAGTTTTAATTATTTTTCTTTTTAGGGTGTTGCTCCCTCCACCTCCCCAAGTGTTCATCCACCTCTCCATTATTTTTATTTATTTCAAAAATATTCTACACTTCCTCGTTATTTTCTTTTATTCCAAAAATACCCTACACCTCCCAACTATTCTTAACAATTTTTCCCCTTCTCTCTCTACATTAATAGAGCATTCACATGGTTCAAATTTGAAAATATAAAATTCAGATAAAACTTCAATATTAGTGTTTATACCACTTCCATTTTATATTAATAGTAAATAATAATAATATATTATTATTATATACTAACTTTGACAAAAAAACTAAATAAATTCCAAACTTTTAACAAATAACTTTTCTTTTATATTTTAAGTATTTAATAATATTTTTATATTATTTATCTAATAAATTAAATATTTTATTCAAGTTATTTGAGTTGAACATGTCGGTAAGTTAAAACATAATATAATGTTTAAAATTATAGATATTAAATGTAAAAAAAAAACACACATATATATAAGCATTTTTCTAGAAATTTAGAACAAAATTTTACCATTTATTAAATAATTTGAAGAAGAAAAAAATTATTGAACAACAAAAATAAGATTGAATCAAACTTATTTAAGGGAATATATCATAAGTTCAAATCTGAGCTATTAATGAGCCAAGTAAATACTCTATTAATGCAGAGAGAGAAAGAGAAAGATTGTTAATGATAGTGAAAAAGTGTAAGGTATTTTTGGAACAAAAAAAAATGGTAGAGAGTTGTAAAATATTTTTGAAATAAATGAAAATAATAAAGAAGTAGAGGAGCATTTGAAAGGTAAAAGAAGCAACACTCTCTTTTTAAACATAGATTGTTGTTTTTCTTTTATTTCATTTTTATTGTCGTCAAATTTAAAAGTTACTTATAAAAGACAGTCAAATATTAAAATCAATCAAAATTTGAGAGTTTTAACCATGAATACACATTAAATATTACTATCTTATTATAGTACCTTAGTTAATAAGCTTAGAATTAATATTACTCTAACTACATTCTAACTAATAATAATTATACTTAAATTTAATATAATTATCCTTAACTTTAATTGTTGGTTAAAACGTTCAATTCAATTTTTTTCATTACCAGTTCTTTAAACTTTTCCAACTGATGAAATCGTCCGATTTTTAAATTGACCTAGAGATGTGAAATAAAAAATAATGTGTGAAAGGATACGAATTCAAAGTAGAAATGTGTCGTCATTTTAAAACACTGCCGGAGCCGTGAAGGGCTGAAATGAGTTTATATTTAAAAATTACTTGAAAAGAAAATCTGTCTTGGCAGATGAATTTCATTATGTGTCAGTGCACATTTTCCAAGCTTGATTTTAGAAAGCCATTAATAAAACATCAGTGAAAGGAAACAAAATAATTTAATAGTTGCTCGAGGTGCTCGTGGAGTGTTATATATATATATATATATATATATATATATATATATATATATATATATAATATGATATGATATTTTATTAATTTTTTTAATAATTTTTTAACAACATAACACGTGTCTGTTTAATTTTATTTTTAAAAAAATATTTAAAACACAAACTATTACTTATTTGTAAAAAAAAATTGTTAAAGAAATTTTTTCTATATATATATATAGTGATGTCATCATAAAGGCAAACATAACACATGACTGCTTAAGAAAATCTATTTTTACAGTAACAGTTATTTTGTAGCAGTTAAATAAATTGTTGGAAATATTTTTATTTATTTTAATTTTATTTAACAGTCACAAATTTTTTTATAATTTTTATTAATTAGTTAATTTATGCTATGACACCTTCAATCCCTTAATCTGCACATAACAATCTTTTGGTGTTAAATTTCACATGAATCCTGTAGAGATGATGAAGCTGCTCCGCATAATCAACGGTGGTGATGCAAATGATATTTCACCGGTGTTTTCCTATCTATTACTTTGTGATAAATTACACAGACTAGTTTTTCTATTGATTACTTCTTCATTTACACACAAATTTAGAAAATTTAAAATTCTTTTTAATAAGATTATTAAAAAGATATAAAAGATTATCAAAAAAATTTAAATGATTGAAATCAACATCTTAAAATTAAAAAATATATCATTGTATACAATTTTTAAAAGTGTTGAAATTTCAAAAATTAATTTTAAATAAAAGGATGTGTATATTAAAATTTTTAAAAATATAAAAAAGTTAGTAAAAAAAAGTTAAAAGTGAAAATAAAAAATAAAATAGTGAAAACGATAATTGAATATTAAATTGAAGTCATCTTTTCACTTTAACTTGAAAATTTTTCATTTTGAATTTTTTTTTTCATTCACCATGCACATTCATCTGTGTATTTTTATACTGCAAACACCCACCAATCCTATTTGATCAATCACCTATCTTTTACCTAAGTTCTATCAATATTCCAGATCATAATGTTCTTACCCTCTGAACGAAGATGAAGAAAAATTATTTACTTTTCCCTTTAGTACACATGTCCATAATTATTGTAAATGTTGTTTGTTATTGACATATTAGTATTTACATCGCGAAATTAATATCCTAAAATTTATTTCTTTAAATTCATACATTCATTTTCTTCTCAAATTTATTATTTGAAGCGAAAAAAAAAGACAAAAACAAACAAAGTAGGATCATTTTTATATTAGAAGTGATTATTAATTAAAAGTAATTAATTCAATTTTTTTTACAATCATAAATTTCGATGCAAATAGTCGTTTTATTTTATTAAATTTTGAAAACAATATTAACTATCACTTATTGTAAATTTTAACATTTGAGTAAACTTATTTTTAAATTTGTTTTTTCTATTTTCTCATAGGCAACAAATAATGATGTTCAATACAACAACCAAACACAATTTTGTGACTATAAAAATTACTTAAAAAAACACTTTTAATTGATAATATTTTTAAGAATAATACACATTTTACATATCTTTTATAATGGAAAAATAAAATATAATATATCAAACGAAATGAATATAGAAATATCTTAAAATAAAATTTTTCAATTTTTAAAACACTGTCAAGTCACGAATGATTGAAATAAGTTTATATTTAAATATTAATTGAATAATACTAAAATGTGAATTTTAAATGGTTGTAAAATGAGATTTATACGTATTTTATATATATATATATATATATATATATATATAATAAATTAGTCTTATATCCTGTACACCGTTTTCATTTTCAGATAAAAAAGATAATAACGATTTGTCATATCATTTTGATTATGTTATAATTAACAAAATCTTTATTTCAGAAAAATATTAATAAAAGAGCGGTAATACTTTGACATAAGAAAATGACAAAACACACTCATCTCACATGCTTAAATAATAATATTTTAATTATAATCATATCATTTTTTTAATTTAAAATCATAATTATATTATTAAAAATCGTGTCATATAAATTATTTTTCCCAGCCGTCTCGTAATAAAATATTATTGCAAAGGAAATAAAATAATTTAATAGTTGCAAGGCGAGATACTCGTGAGGGGTTATTGGGAGATGTGACCATAATCTAGCACATGACATGATTCCCTAAAAAACTATTTTTCAGTAAATTATTTTGTAGCAGTTAAATAAACTATTAGAAATATTTTTTTTATGCTAATTTTATTTAACAGTCACAATTTTTTTTTTTATAACTTGGGTGTTCACTTGGGAGAGAGCGATGAAATGGATTTGAAGGAATTTGATGGTGATTTTTTGTGTGTTTATTTGAGTAGATTTGAAAGTAATTGAAAATAAATTTAAAAATAAAATTTGTAAAAATTAGTGTAGGATTTGATTGATATGACAATTTTAAAAAAATTGTTTAATTAATAAAAATTGAAGATTACCAAAATGTTCTTAAGTATTAAAGTAATATAAAATGATATTTGTTAATGGTATATTTAATTGTTAAAATATTTATAAAAAATAAAAATTAAAAATTAATTATTAAAATTAATTTTAAAAATCTAAAAAAATTATAATTTAAAATATGAATTTATTTTTTTCTCATAAGTGTTTAGGAAGGGTGCAACGTTTCTGGAACCTTTTATCCAGCTTTGGAGGTGGTATACGAAGAGTAAACATGAGAATTACTCTCCATTCACCCTAAATCATCTCATAGGAGCGGGTGATAGAAAAATTGAACATCTCGCAAATCCGCTTGGTTCATTCCTCGCAAATCCCTGAAACCGAACACTATCCATCCCTCAAATCAGTCGTTCATTTTCTTTTTAAACAGTTAATTTATGCTATGACACCTTCAATCCCTTAATCTGCACCATAACAATCTTTTGGTGTTAAATTTCACATGAATTAAAAAGATATAAAAGATTATGAAAAATTTTAAATTATTAAAATCAACATCTTAAAATTAAAAAATATATCAATATACAAATTTTAAAAGTATTGAAATTTGAAAATCAATAAAAAAAACAATTTTAAATAAAAGGATGTGTATGTTAAAATTTTAGAAAATATAAAAAAATAAAATAATGAAAACGATAATTGAATATTAAATTGAAGTCTTCTTTTCACTTGTACATGAAAAGTTTTCATTATGAAATTAATTTTTTATTCACGTATATTCATCACCGTGCACATTCATCTGTGTATTTATAGACTGTTAACACCCACCAAAACTCCAAGCCAAACCAAAACAACCACAAACACAAACACTAATGAATTCTTTCCCTCTAGTTTCCACTAATGACAGAGTGCACAAGCCTCTGCACATTGCAATGCTGCCATGGCTGGCAGCAGGTCACGTAATTCCTTATACGGAGCTGGCAAAGATTTTCGCTCAAAAGGGTCACTTCGTCACCTTCATAAGCACTCCCAAAAACATCGATCGCATGCCCAAAATCCCTCAACCCTTACAATCATTCATTAAATTGGTGAGGTTACCCTTACCACACACAGAGCATCTCCCAGAAGGTGCAGAGAGTACCATGGACGTTCCCAAATCAAAGAGCTGTCACCTCAAGTTTGCTTATGATGGTCTCCAAGATGCTGTATTCGAGTTGCTCAAAACTTTAAGGCCCGATTGGGTTTTCTACGATTTTGCAACTGATTGGTTACCCGCAATAGCAAAGAGCCTCAGCATTCCCTGTGCACATTACAACATAACCCCAGCATGGAACAAAGTGTTCTATGATCCACCCAAGGAAGTACGCAACTCAAGTAATTTCTCTATTCACGACATGTGTAACCCCACCTGGCTTCCTTTCCAAACAACCCTTCATCTCAGGCCTTACGAAATAATAAGAGCAATGGACTCTCGCAAAGACGTTGAAACAGGTCGTACTGCTTCTTTCGATCTCGGAAAGGTGTATTCCAGCTGTGACATGTTTCTTCTGAGGACATGCAGAGAACTGGAAGGAGAATGGTTGGATTATCTCGCTGGCAGGTACAACATGCCCGTGATTCCGGTGGGTTTGGTTCCACCATCCATACAGATAAAGGATGTTGAAGAGGAAGACAGAAACCCCGACTGGGTCAAAATAAAGGAGTGGTTGGACTCGAAAGAGTCCTCATCCGTGGTGTATATAGCTTTCGGGAGCGAGTTGGAGCTGAGTCAGGAAGACCTGACTGAGTTGGCTCATGGCATTGAGTTTTCAAAGTTGCCTTTCTTTTGGGCTTTGAGGAAGGCGAAAGGGGATTCAGTTGAGTTGCCAGAGGGGTTTGAGGAGAGAACTAAGGATCGTGGGTTTGTTTGGAAGACTTGGGCACCCCAGACTAAGATCTTAGGCCATGCAGCTATTGGGGGGTGCATTGCTCACTGCGGCATCAACTCTATAGTTGAAATGCTTAATTTTGGGCATGTTCTTGTGACTATTCCGTATTTGCTAGACCAAGCGCTGTTTTCAAGGGCGGTGGAAGAAAAGAAGGTGGGAATTGAGGTAGCAAGGAGCAAGGAAGATGGGTCCTTTACGAGGGAGTCTGTGGCTAAGGCATTGAGGTTTGCAATGGTGGATGAAGAAGGGAGCAGTTACAGAAATAACGCCAAACAGATGGGAAAGCTTTTCAGTTCCACATATACTCACAATCAGTACATCGACGATTGCATTCGTGCTCTTCAGAACTACAAAGCTCCTTCCAACACTTAATCACCATCTCTACTCTGCTTTTCTCTTTTACTTCTGCAAATGCTTTAACTTTTCACATTCAGTACTATTTCAATTCTCTGCATTTCTCTTTTACAACTTATGCATGTTAATAAAATCCTTTTTTTCTTTGTGAGAATCATGTAAGACACCCTAATGGGTTTTAGTTATCGATAAAACTACGATATGACTGATGTCGATTTTTCAAGTAAACTCGTAAAAATTACATATATTGGAATATATTAACTGATTATAAAAAAGGAATAATACACAAATAATTAGAGAAAGTACTGGGATGAACATTCAAGGATGATTTGAGTAAATGTTCTTAAATAAACAAGAGTTACAGAAAGAAAGAAACAATAGAACTTGCATATAAATTTAAAAAATTCAATGAACAACAACAATGTTATTGTTGATTTTGTGACACTCGTTATTTTTTGTGGCACTTCATGCGAGTGGACAGGTGTGAATATACTGAATTAGCACCTCACTCTATGTGACTATATATCTTCATTCGTGCCTTACCTATAGAGTGTTCCTCCTGCATCTCACATCTTTATTCCTTCCGCAATTCCAATTTTATCATTTTATCATTCTTATTAAAAGTAAAAACCTATTACATATAATATATAATAGAGAGAGGTGCAGGAGATGCTGATCTAATCTTGGGGTCTGAGAATCAAAGGAAATAAATCTGTGTTCCCTGCAAAATTAGACAATGGACTATCGTGGGGTCTCAATATCCAAATGCCAAGAACATTGGTGAGTATTAGAATGATAGCTCTTTCTCTCTTTCTGTTTCCTTCACGTTAGGGAAAACATACATGAACCATGTTGCTGCAATGCTGGTAGCTACACTCAGTTTTTCCCCATCACCCTCTTCATCAGCTTTCATGTTCAGATCAAGACTGTTAAAGCTCGTCTGTCTCGAACCCACTTTCTTCTTGCTCCGCAGATCCGCACAACCGCAGGACGAACTGCGTTTCCATTAGCCGCATTGCGATATGCGGACAACACGAAGATGCACCCCCACAAAACCCCAACCGCAGAGATCCACCTGCGGTTGCCATTAGCCGCAGGACGAACTGCGTTTCCCTTTACCCGCATTGCGATATGCGGACAACGAAGATGCACCCCCAAAACCCAACTACAGATTCACCTGCGGTTGTCATCAGCCGCAGATCCAGCTGCGGCGCCACCAGATCCGCCATTCGTAGGAGAAGATGAAATCGGAAATGAGAACGAGTGGGCTCTGAGAGGAGGTGTCGTAGGTTGGAAGGGCGAGAGAATCGATGAGGGCGGTGTCGAGAAGGGTGGTTCTTGTGAGAGGGTTTTCAGGGAAGAGGGCGTTAGCAGGGAAGGAGTCGCATAGGGAGGTGTTGCAGGGGATGTGGTGGGAGGAGGAGGAGGTATAGGTGGAGTCGCAGAGGAGCCAGGTAAGGGAGGAACGAGGTCGAGGTGGAGTGTGGTGTGTTGGAGCGGGGTTTTGAGGAAGAGTGAGAGTGTGTAGAGTTGGGTGGAAGGATCTTTTGTGATTGGGGCTACCAAGGGGATTTGCAGTGTGGGTGTTAGAGACAAGAAAAAAATAACACAAAAAATAAGAAAAAAAATACACTGTTTCCTCTGGAAAATTGAAGCCGCTTACAAATTTTCAGAAGCTGAAAAATACTCGCTGTCTGGTTGATTTTTCCAAAGGTTGAATTGATAGTTGAAAAAGAAAGAAAAATGGAAAACTCAAAATAAATAATTCTGTTAAGTGAAGGATAGAATGATAAAATTGGAAGTGCAGTAGGCAGAGGAAGTAACACTCTACTCTATATATATATATATATATATATATATATATATATATATATATATATATATATATAGATTCGAGACTGAAGATACCAAAAGTGTTGTATTTAAAGTAAAATAAACAAACAAACAAATCTTCGAAGGCTTAAAAAATAGTTCAAGAATGAAATTGCTTCAGATACAAGGTTAATGGAAAAAATATATATTTTCTTGTATTATTTTTGTGTACAATTTCATGTTACAGTGTGTAATTTAATATGTAACATATTATTACTTAGATCCACACTAGACTTGATTGTTTATTGGATTTTAATTAAGAATAGTTTTGGTGGTTTCCAGGTCTATCCTGTGTAATATCTGAGTTATGTAATTAACATATATATGATTTTTTTTAAAACGATATAAAAAATAATTGTTCTTTCTTACACGACTTCTCTTGTTTTGCATAAATATTACACACATGCATATTTTTTATTTTAATCTTTATTTGGTGTAAAAGAAAATTAAAAACTTAAATTTATCAGCTATTGGTACAAATGTGTTACTAGAATGTTGTCACTCTCCTTCCGGTCAAATGACTTTTATATTTTCATGGTTTTAAAGTAATTGTTTTTTCTTGTAATTTTTACAATATTTTTCGTCATTTTAATTATTTATGAAAATTTAAAAGTTAAATTCTATTTTCGTTCCCACTAATTCATTAGCAAAAAATTATTCCATTATATGAAATCAAAAAAAAAAAAAATTCCATGTTATTAGATTTTACATCAATCTTCATAGTTTTTACTGTAAAAATATGACACAAACAAGTCTTATCCTATGTATACATTAGAAGTCTTTATGTGATTTCACATTATCAAGAATTCTAAAAACAACAAAAACATGAGACTATGATGATTTTACTAAACAAGAATTCATAACTTCTGACGGCAAAGTGGACATGAAATATTTTCACTGTCTATCCAAGAGTTAATGCATACGGAATACACACTCCAAATGGTTGAATGAAATCTCCATTCTTAAACTCTTCCAAGCAAATACAACAATAAGACCGAGATGCTTTCCTTTGATCCTCATAAAAGCATTTACCAAGAGGCAAGGTTATCATGGCTTTCTTGGCAAAACAAACTTTGATTTCCGAAAACTCCATTCTTATTTTAGGAGTCTCTAACTTCTTCATCATCATCAAGATCTAATATAAACATTTCTCTGTAATGACAAAAGAACGATAACAATATATAACACCAAATAAGAAATCCTATTATGCAACTCAACACCTGTGTTCGAGATGCAGTTACATCACACAACATAGAGACTAAAACATAGCAAGACACAAATGATACCAACAAACGAGACATCACTAACCCTAGAATAAGAATCATAATATGAGAATACGAATGTTGAAAATAAAGAGAGAAATAACTGAAGATATTAATTAAGAAACTTATTCACTTTTGATTCATTTATATAGGTTCAATTAAGTTCTCAATCTTTTTATACATCAATCTCTTTATCTATTTATTAATTTCTTTATATTTTATGGTTATATTATCTAATCTAAATATATCTCTTTCAAATATATAATATCATAAGCAAAATATTCTTTCTTATCTTTCAATATCTTTTTTTAATTATGTAACATTATCAAGTATTGGATTTGACCATTCCATTTCAAAGAAAATAAAGGAAAAAATAATTATCCATTTCTTAATCGTTTACCATATATATAATCTTTTATTATCTATTTTTTTACCTCTTCAAATTTTTTATGACGGGTTATCTATTTATCAAAATATCTATAAAAAAAATCTACAAAAATATAAAATAGAATAATTAAGATATGATGCATTATCTTTAAAATGACTTTATTATTTTTTATATTTTATAAAAATTATGTTATTAGTATTTTATTCATATACGATAATAGTATATATTAAACATAGAAGCATTAACCCTCTTTTAATATAAAAAAATATAGCTAAAATAAAATACTAACATAATAAATAAAATAAAATAATTTAAAAAATAGATATTTCAAAAATATTTTATTTTATTATATGTTTTTGAAACATTACATATTTTTTATTAAGATTTGATAATAATTTTTCTTTTAATTAATTTAATTATTTTTTAACTTTAATTTATATTTTTAAAAATTGTTTTACATCAAACTATTCTTAAAAATTATTTTTTAAACATAAATTAAAATTTTTATTTTATTTATAAATCGGTCAAATCAATTATTATTTGTGAACTTTATTTTTCTTTCTTTTTTTCTATTCTCTTTAATACGAAAGAAACCATTTGTTAATTAGCTTTTGCTTGAATTTTGGCTACCAAATTTGCATAAATTGGCCTTCATATAGTCTGGAGAAAGGGAAAATGATTTTTTTTTATAAATTAATTGATATATATATATATATATATATATATATATATATATATATATAACTTTTTTTGAAGGATATAAAATAGAGACAATGAATTACTTTTTTTCAAATATAATTGTTCTTTCTTACACGAACTTCTCTTGTTTTGCATAAATATTATACACATGCATATTTTTTATTTTAATCTTGTGTAAAAGAAAATTAAACACTTAAATATATCATGGTTACCGGAATGTTGGCCAAATGACATTTATAGTTTCAAAGTAATACTTTTTTGGCTTAATTGTTTGGTTTGTTCCGTTTGGAAAAAGTGTGTCAAATTCACCCTCTTTTAAAAAAAAGTTTATATTTCGTCCATAAGTGGTTTAAAAGTGTCAATTGTATCCAATAATAGTAAAATGTGTGTCAATAAGGTCCTCTACGTTAAATGTGTGTCAATAAGGTCCTCTACGTTAAATACAGACTGTAAATTAGATTGTAAATATTGGTAATTACGTGTCAGCCATGTCAATTATTTAGATAAAGTGCTTTTAATGAAAATAGGTTAATGAATTAGGGGAAAATTAGATTGATAATTGATTTAGGCATTCGAACCTTCAACGTTAAAACCCAAATCAACCAGGAACCCTAAATCCAATTTGGACTAGAGGTTAGTCACAAGAATCGCGTCTTCCTTCTTCACACTTCCTCCATTCTCCACCACCCAACCAACCTCAAATTGAACCACAACACCACCAGCATCTTCACGCACCTATAAAAGAACAGAACCTAAACCAAATTCGTGAAACCCCCAATTCTTGCACACAGGATGTGAAACCCTTGCCTTTGTCAGAGAAATCGCACCTCCATAAGCCAAGGAAACCCTGCAACAGAAAAGAACCAGAGACCGTTCAAGAAATCTCAAAATGCAGCATCATCTTCTTCATCGCAGAAGAACCATGAGCCTGAATCACGAACTCCAATCGCTACCCAGAACAACGCCTCCTCGTAAGCTTTGGCTTCGTCATCAACACCACCATTTCTCGACGCAAGAGCCACCACGAAAAATCTTCGTCAACTCACAAACACTCTATCTCAAATGCCCTAATTTGATTTCAATCACAACAAAACCCGTAATTCTATTTCGTTCACCAATTAAAAACCCCTAAATCAATTATCATTTTAATTTCCCCAATTCATTAATCTATTTCCATTAAAAACACCATCTAAACAATTGACATGGCTGACACGTAATTACCAATATTTACAATCTTTTCACACATTTCAATTCTGTGCTGCCAAATCATCACTCACTTAACACCGTTAGTCTGCATTTAACGGAGAGGACCTTATTGACACACATTTTTTTATTATTGGATACAATTGACACTTTTAAACCACTTGTGGATGAAATAATAACTTTTTTAAAAGAGGGGACGAGTTTGACACACTTCTACCAAACTGGGGACAAACCAAGCAATTAAGCCTACTTTTTTTTAAACTTTTATAATATTTTTCGTCATTTTAATTATTCATGAAAATTTAAAAGTTAAACTCTATCTTCATTCACACTAATTCATTAAAAAAAATTATTCTCTTGTATAAAATCAAAATGAAAAAAAATAATCTCATGTTATTAGATTCTACATTAACTTTCTTGATTTTTTATTGTAAAAATCTGACACAAACAATTCTTATATCTTATGTATACATTATAAGTCTTGATGTGATTTCACATTTTGAAGAATTATAAAAGCAACAAAAACATGAGACTGTGATGACCATATTAAGTAAGAATTGACAACTTCTGACGACAAAGTGGACATGAAATGTTTCCACTGTTCACCCAAGAGTTAATGCATACGAAATGAAATTCATGAACACACACTCCAGATGGTTGAATGAAGTCTCCATTCTTAAACTCTTCCAAGCAAATACAACAATCAGATTGAGATTCCTTCCTTTGGTCCTCACGAAAGCATTTACTAGGAGGTAAGGTTATCATGGCTTTGTTGATAACACAAACTTTGATTTCCGAAAACTCCATTCCTATTTCAGGAGTTTCAGTGTCTCCAACTTCTTCTTCTTCTTCATCATCTAATATAAACATTTCTCTACAACGACAAAAGAACGATAATAATATATAACACCAAATAAGAAATCCTACTATGCAACTCAACACCACCTGTGTTCGAGAAGCATTTACATCACACAACATGGAGATTAATACATAGTAAGACACAAATGATGCAAACAAAAGAGGCATCACCAGTCCCAAAATAAAAATCATGATATGAGAATACAAATATTGAAAATAAACAGACAAATAACTGAAGATACTAATTAAAAAACTCATTCACTTTTAGTTCATTTATATAAATTCAATTAAGTTCTCAATCTTTTTATACCTGTGTTTATCTTTATCTATTATGATTTCTTTATCTTTTATTTAATTTCTTTATATTTTATAGTTATATTATATAATGTAAATATATCTCTTTGAAATATATAATATCATAAGAAAAATATTCTTTTTTATCTTTAAATATAAAAATAAATATAAACATAATATATTTAAAAGATAAGCTATTACGAAAATAATATATATAATAATAATAATAATAAAATATTTAAGATTTGATGGATTATCTTTAAAATGACTTTATTATTTTTTATATTTTATAATAATTATTTATTCGTATACTATAATAGTATATATATTAAATATAGAAGCATTAACCCTGTTTTAATATAAAATATATAACTAAAATAAAATACTAACATAATAAATAAAATAAAATAATTTAAAAAATAGATATTTCAAAAATATTTTATTTGAATATATTTTTTGAAACATTACTTATTTTTTTATTAAGATTTGATAATGACTTTTCTTTTACTTAATTTAATTATTTTTTAACTTTAATTTATATTTTTAAAAATTGTTTTACATCAAACTATTCTGAAAACTTTTTTTTAAACATAAATTAAAATTTTTATTTCATTTATAAACCGGTCAAATCAATTATTATTTCTGAACTTTATTTTTTCTTTCTTTTTTTCTATTCTCTTTAATACGAAGAAACCATTTGTTAATTAGCTTTTGAATTTTGGCTACCAAATTTGCATCAATTGGCCTTCACATAGTCTCGAGAAAGGGAAAATGACTTTTTTTTTTATAAATTAATTGATATAAATGTGCATATATATATATATATATATATATATATATATATAATTTTTTTTAAACGCTAAAATAGAGACAACGAATTACTTTTTTCAAAAATAATTGTTCTTTCTTACACGGACTTCTCTTGTTTTGCATAAATATTATACACACGCAGATTTTTTATTTTAATCTTTAATTAGTGTAAAAGAAAATTAAATACTTAAATTTATCAGCTATTGGTATAAATGTGTAACTGGAATGTTGTTACTTCAACCTAATGACTTTTATTTCATTAATTAATTTGATTAGGCATCCAATAAAAACTAAATAGGTTTCTTTGCCTTGTCGTATCTATATAAATCTACGAGAAGAGGGTAGTCATAGGTAGCTAGTTAATGGCAGAACATATGGTTCGAATTTCACTATCAGAACCCGTCTTCAGCTCAATGTTGTCCATCTTCACCATAGACTTTGAAAAGTCCGATTTGAAACGTAAGGCTGAGTCGGAGTACTCTTCCACAAATGTCTTTGTGGAAGCATCAGTCCAAAGCAATTGATCAGACTGCAAAATTCCACGTCCATTCTTCAAATTTTTAAAGTAAGATCTATCAACTTCGAATTGACTACCTGTATCCAATGCAACACGGTTTTGAGCACCTGTATTTTGGGGGCACCGTGCTCGTAGTGTGGGAAGAAATGTAGGGTCGATGGAAGGGTCAGGACCATTTTCAGTGAAGTTGTACAGTCTGTGCCTGAAGAATAGGCAAGCTGTTGTACCAATGGTATGTCCTCCTGCATACCAAAATACTCATCATTAACTCTATATATCATTTCTCTATAAGATTGTATTCACAGTTTACAAGTACCAGAAAGGACGACGAGGTCTTGGGTGTTGAGACCTTTTGCTGCAAACTTCTGCGTCAGAATAGCAACAGAGTCGAAAGGAGAAGGCAAGTTATTCGCTTCTGAAGCCTGTGATATGCGTCCATCTCTACGTCCAGTAGGCACTTTCCAACTCGGTCCATCACTCTGCCATGCAAAATATATATACACAAAATCATCACATGCACATAAACAATTAATGTAATAAGGTCATGAACATCATGAGATTGATAGATTTTGAGTTAATTACAAGGTCGACAGAATCACGAGTTGCAAGAGCAAGAATGTCAGCGCATGACACAACGCCGGGGCATACAGCCTCGAGCTGTGTCTTAGCATCATTAATAACCTCAAATCCTTTTAAACTAAGGTTAGGCAATGCTGTTCTCTCAGTTTGAGGACCCTCGATGAGAACGGAAGCATCACAACCTTGCACGAAGCAATCATGGAAGTGCAACCGAAGCAACCCTGCTGCCAAACTAGGATCGGACTTAAGATGGTCTCGAACAGTGGACTGAACAATGGACTCGGCGCGGGGACACGTGCGGGAATAGAACCCCACACGTGTCTCTTGCCCACTAACTCCTACTGTGTTCACAATAGTCAAACCAAGCAAAGTAAACATTAGAGAGTTTAAACTTCGTCCCTCCATTTTTGTGAGGAAAAATGAAGACTTCCAAAGTGAAATGTAACGATTAATTTCTTTAGGAAAGTTGGTGAATGTGTGGAATACATTCTCATGAGGAGGAGGTATTTATAAGAATGGTTTGCTCAAATTTTTAAGATAATTAAGTAGGGATATGACAAGTTGATACTTAGTTGAATTTATCAAATTATAAAACATAAAATATCCTTTTACTTTTTAACGTAGACTGAGCCAAGTCAGTAAATCATTAATTTAATAATCCGACCATTAACCTATTAATTCAACGTTTTCATTGGATTATTGATCAAATTGTAAGAATCTTTTTATTTCTTTTAATGGAAAACTAAAATCTATTGCAAGGGAGATTGACTCGTAAAGTTGAATTAAATGACGTCATTTGTATTACTTTGAGAATGGGATCAAGTCATTTTTAATATTCGTATAATTTTTTTTAAGATGTCGTTCGATAACTACTCTTGTTGTCTGTTTTCGTTTCATCGAAAGTGTAGCTATCAAATGTTTCCGATGCTTAAGTCAGTAAGTTGTTATACGGGAGTTCAAAATAACAGTATTTATAGTTTATTATTGATCGATTTGTCCAAAGATAAATTTTTCGAAGAGTGACGAATTTTTTACCCAAATAGCTCATACCCAATTTCACATTAAAGCAAATATTTTCTTTTTTCATCTCTAAACATAAAATTTTAAAAGTTTTTTTATCTTCTTCCATGAGCAACCCATTACCACTAGAACAAAGATAAAAAGAATGAAACTGGTATATTACTTTTTTATAAATTGATTATATTTTGCCAATAATTTACTTTTTAACCCATAATCGATTATTAAGAGCTGTTAATTATGCTGGGCTGTGTCTTTCTTATGTTTTACTTTCAGAGTGATAAAAAAAAGTGCTACTAACAAAGAAATACGAATAATAATTTCAATTTATTTACCTCAAACTAAAAATATAAAAAGAAAACACAGATCACTTATTTTTTTAGTTATATTTCACCTAATCATTTTTTCTTCTTCTTATTTTTAATTTTTTTTTCATTTTTTATGTGCTTTCCCTCTCTCTTTTTAATTTTCTGCCTAACCTTTGGAAATCCAAAATTTTCCATTATTGATTAATTAGCTATTTGATACGGCATTGTATCCAAGCGGGAAAACAAGAGGGACTTGTGATTTTTCTGCACTCTCTAAAACAGCATTTAACTATTGCTGTACTTTCTTTTTTAATTGCCAAGTTGAATGAAATATAGTTTTATAATAATAAAAAAACTTACATATATGGAAAGTAATATAGAAAAGAAAATTATGAAAAAAATATTTTTAATCCTAAAATAAAACATAACAATTTTAGGAAAAAAAAAACAAAAAAAATTCAATAGTGAGTAAATAAACCTATTTTTTTTTATATTATCTGAATTCATATTCGTTTTAATGAAAATTTTCATATTGATTGGATATCAGTATAAGTAAGATATAAATACGAGTATTAATATGTATTTGTATGTTCTGTCTCCGTCCTCGTATACCTACCTTATTAATCATCCATGGTCTTATTCTTATTTTCCTTTAAATTATTAAAATTTTCATAATTTATTAAGTCATATATATAATATTTGATTTAATTATTTTTACTTATTTTTAATACTTTTATTTTATTATTTTTATCATGTAATACTAATTTGATGAATTTTTATATTTTCTAAGTCATTTGTAATTTTATCACCATATTAAACCAATTAATTTATTGTGATAATTTAATGTTATTCTCATCAATTTTATTTATCATCATCTAACACGTATTAAATTCAAAAAATATAAAATTTATGTTAAATGTTTAATTATTATTAGTTTAATATTTGTTATTGACTTTTTTTTATTCGTAATTTATGATTCCTGCACAAAAATATCTTGTTACTGACTTCTTTTTTTCTGGATGAAATTCAAATTAATAACCTTTACTTCAAACTTATTCAAAGTCAGATTTTTAGTTCCTGGTTAACTTCTTATTGTCAATGCTAGCCTCGTACTTAATTTATCATGTGTATATTATAATTTTTGTTTGTACCTTTGATTTATTGTTTTAATATTCTAATTAGGTTTATTCTCAATCGATAATTAAAGGGATAAATTGTATTATTTTTTTTAAAGACTGAAATTTTATTACAGTTTTATTTTTAAAAAATATCATACAAGGTCTTGACTCTTGAGAAATATAGACTATTAAACATGATAGTAAAAATACATTTATAATTTCACACACATCATATATTACATTGTTACGTAGTCAAACAAGATAAATATATATTTCAAAGAACATCTCAATGAAAAATATCAACTACAATATTATCACTTACATCCTCAGTACAAAATGAAAAATTGTTTTAATTCTATGTAGATATAATTAGTGGACAAGAACTTTTTAATATATTCAAGAAATATAATAACAATTTTAATCTTATAAAGTCTCACACGTTTATATATATATATATATATATATATATATATATATATATATATATATAAATGAAACTTGCCATTGAATAGTGTAAAGGCTCTTATTTTCACATCCGCTTGTACTTTCTGCACGCCTACAATTTCTACGCGCACCTACAAATTTTCGAAATGATATTTTGTTTTATGTAAAAGTAACTCTTTGAATTATATATTTTTAAAATAATTCAAATCTTTTGAAGTAAAATTTTCAAAAACAATATTTTTTTAATAAAATTTTCATAGCGTATAAAATAATTTCTGGAAAATAAAATCATCAATAAATTATCATCCACACTTAAAGGAAAAATATGTTTTAAGTCTCACGTCACGATAAAATTAAACACTGCATAAAAAAAAATCTTATAAACCTCATATTTCAAGTTTTTGAACTAATCTTTGCTGTTTTCATTTTAAAGTTGTCGGTTTTTTTTTGTCAATAATCCCCATATACAAAGACAAAAGTGTGCTTCTTTTCATGTTTTTACGCATAGTAACTTAAACGTGGTTTGAATGCATAACAAAACAAACCCACGCATCACAACAACCACCAATTGAATTACTCTTTTTAATGTATTTTCAACTATAAGGTTATTTGTTTGAAAAAAAAAAATTCTTTTGACACACATCCACACTCATTTCATATATTATTTTTCACTTTCTTATAATAAAAATCTTGTCAAAAGAATATATGTATGTCAACCTTTGTCCGAGATATGTATTCTTATCAACTTTGGTGTGTCAATGAGTCCCACCATTGCAACTAAAATTATATCATGAACTCCAGCCACTCCTGTCTTGTCCCAATTTCAGTAATTTTGTGACATCCGAAATTGAAGCACTTCTGAGAAAAGGAAATAATAAAATCCGACCATATCCTAGTACACAGACAGACTAAGTCGTTATTCATTTGATGTTTCATAATCGTATACAACTACTGTTTCATTATTATATAAAAGTACCCTCTCTAAAAAACTGAATAATCTCAAAGATGGATTTAGAAGGAGGAAGCAAGAAGAAGCCACATGCTCTTCTGATCCCATTTCCATCACAAGGTCACATAAATCCATTTCTGAAACTAGCAAAGCTCCTCCATAACAGAGGCTTCCACATAACCTTTGTGAACTCTGAATTCAATCACCGACGCCTCCTCAAGTCTAGAGGCCCTGATGCCCTCAATGGCCTCTCAGATTTCCAATTTGAGGCCATTCCTGATGGTCTCCCTCCCACCGACATGGATGCAACTCAACGCATTCTAGCTTTGTGTGACTCTACCAGAAAGAATTCTCTGCTGCCCTTATGCAACCTTATCTCAAAACTTAATCATTCTCATCATACTCCTCCAGTAACTTTCATTTTATCAGATGGTGTCATGTCCTTCACACTCAAAGCTTCTCAGCAATTTGGGTTACCCAACATATTCTTTTGGACTCACAGTGCTTCTGGTGTCATGAGCTACAAACAATGCAAGAATCTCATGGAAAGAGGCCTCACACCACTTAAAGGTGGGAACCATACAATATTCTTCACTTTAACTTTATTCGAATTAATTAGCATTAAAATATCTACATATTATTTTTCGTTATGGTCTTGTTTTTCAGATGCAAGCTATTTGACTAATGGTCATCTAGACACTGTCATAGACTGGATACCTGGCATGAAGGATATCACTCTGAGGTATCTTCCTGACATCTATCGCACCACAGATCAAAATGATATACTTTTGGACTTTGTGGCAGAACAGACCGAAGTAACTTCAAGAGCTTCCGCAGTTATTCTTCAAACTTTTGATGTCTTGGAGCATGATGTGCTGGAAGCACTCTCCACGATGTTTCCTAAACTATACACCATAGGCCCTCTGGACTTGCTCCTTGATCAAACTTCGGAGAGCAAATTTGATTCAATTAAATGTAATTTGTGGAAGGAAGATTCGGAGTGTCTCAAATGGTTGGATTCACAGCAACCCAATTCCGTTCTCTATGTGAATTTTGGTAGTGTGATAGTCATGACACACCAACAGCTTGTTGAGTTGGCCTGGGGGCTATCAAATAGCAAGAAAAAGTTTTTGTGGGTGATTAGGTCTGATTTAGTTAAGGGTGAAGCCCCAATCTTGCCACCTGAAATTGTACAAGAAACCAAAGATAAAGGTCTACTGCTGGGTTGGTGTCCACAGGAACAAGTTTTGAAGCACCCAGCAGTTGCAGGGTTTCTTACTCACTGTGGTTGGAGTTCCACGCTTGAAAGCATAACAAGTGGGGTACCTTTGATCTGCTGCCCCTTTTTCAATGATCAAATTCTTATTTGCAGGTACATTTGTCGTGAGTGGGCTTTCGGTATGGAGATCGATAGTGATAATGTTAAGAGGGATGAAGTGGAAAAGGCTGTAAACGAGTTATTGGAGGGTGAGAAGGGTAAGGAGTTGAAGAAAAATGCAATTGAGTGGAAGAAAAAGGCACAAGAAGCTACCAGCACCGGTGGTTCATCCTTTTTGAATTTGGACAAACTGGTTAATGAACTCTTGCTTTTCAAGAGTTTGCCTGCAAGAAACTAAGTAGAGATATACTTAGTTTACCAGTTACTATTACTAAGCTGTTATTTTTATCAGAGATAATATTGTAATGCTTTCTTCAAGAGATGATAATGTTGTAATGCTTTCTCCTAGAGATGATTTGAATAAGTAGTTTACCAGTTGTGTTAATGTGGGATTCAATATCATGTCTTTATGATGGATGCTATTCACTGTTTGAATGCTCTACTTTTTCGATTGGCAGACTATTCTTGCTTGGACTATCTCCAAAAATTTACAATGGTCCTATTTTCTTGATACATTCCTTCATAACCTCTTAGAAAAAAAAAAATCTTGGAAGTGGTTTAATTGCAATATGAATCGCGTGGAAGAGGCATCTTAGGCCCTATTTATTCTCTTTTCTTTGCATTTTTTAAAAGAATAAAAAGATGAGGTCCACGTTTTTTTTTTCTTTTTCTTTTCTGCTCTATACTTCTGTCATCTATTGATTACATGCAAAATCATTATATATACTTATATTATACATTAGTATAAAATATTGGCTTAATATCTCTATTGATCCTCTTATTTGTCTCTCAATCTCATTTTGGTTCTCAAGTTTTAAATTGTGTCAATTAGGTCATAATTTTTGTAAAAATGCACACATTTTACCCTAACCGTTAAGTTGTCTCAAACGGCGTTAATTGATGCTAGGATGAATTTTTTATTTTAGGCTTAATTCCTTTTTTGGTCCTTATTTTTGTGTGAAAATCTCAGTTCGGTCCTCAAGTTTTTCCTCAAGTCCTTATGAAATGCAAACATTTTACAACATTTTATCCCAACCGTTAAGTGTATTGAGACGGCGTTAACTTTGAACTGAGCTACCTTTTCTCTCTCTCAAACTAAAAAATGCCGTCGTTGTCGACAGTTCAAAAATTATGACCCAATTGAGACAATTCAAAACTTGAGGACCGAACTGAGATTTTCACACAAAAATAAGGACCAAAAGAGGAATTAAGCCTAAAATAAAAAATTCATCCAAACATCAATTAACGCCGTTTGAGACAACTTAACGGTTAGGGTAAAATGTGTGCATTTTTACAAAAATTATGACCCAATTGAGACAATTTAAAACTTGAGGACCAAAATGAGATTAGCAGACAAATAAGAGGACCGATGGAGGTATTAAACCTAAAATATTTAACATAAAAAATAACATTTTGTCTTCATTTGCTAGCCTTTTTTGTTTTGTCTGTGCATTTTATACAACTCAAAGAACAAGTCATTTGGATCTGAAAATCAAATGCGCATTATAAGACCATGCATTTTTTGTGGGAAGAATGAATCTCTCCATTTTTGTATTATGGAGAATAAGACCATGCGCGATACGAAGGGGAATAAAATAAAAGCTGCGTGCTTCTCATGGCTGTACAGTCTTTTTCATTTCCCTTAGATTCATTTCTGATTATATAAAACACAACGCAGATACCATCTCTTCCTCGAACAGAGAAAAAAAGGGTAGAGATGGATCACACAGTTTCAGATTCTGATAAGCCTCTTCATGTTGTGATGTTCCCATGGCTAGCCATGGGTCACGTATACCCCTGCTTCGAGGTTTCCAAGATCCTTGCACGAAAGGGTCACTATACCACTCTGGTATCCACCCCTAAGATCATAGATCGCTTACCAAAACACCCTCAAACCTTAACACCATTTGTTAAGCTAACCAAATTGCCCTTGTCTCCCCACACCGACCAAAACCATCTCCCACAAGATGCTGACTCTACAATGGACATTCCCTCCGACAAACTCTATTACCTCAAATTAGCCTACGATGCTCTCCAACAACCTATGGCTCAACTACTCAAAACTTCAAATCCTAATTGGGTTTTCTATGATTTTGCAGCCAGCTGGATACCCCAACTGGCCAAAAGCCTCCACATTCCCTGTGCCTATTTCAGTCCCTGCCCTGCCTGGAGCATATGCTTCTTTGACACACCAAAACAACAACTTGGTGAAGCTGCTGCCGACAGACCAAACCCCGAAGACTACTATGGCCCTCCCAAGTGGGTTCCTTTCACCACAAATATCGGCCTAAGACCGTATGAGGTGAGGAAGTTGTTAGAAGATGTCAGAGTTAACGAGACCGGTGCCTCCCCTGTTTTTGATCTGAATGAGGCAAATTCTGGTTGTGACATGTTTGTCATCAGAAGCTCAAGAGATCTTGAGCAAGAATGGTTAGATTATCTCGCCGAGTTTTACCACAAGCCTGTGGTTCCTGTGGGGTTGCTTCCACCGATGCAAGTAATGGATTCTGAAGAGGGAGACAATAGCCCTGATTGGCTTAAAATCAAGGCATGGTTAGACACCCAGAAAGGGTCATCAGTGGTGTACATTGCATTTGGGAGTGAGGTGAAACTGAGCGAAGAAAACCTCACTGAATTGGGTCTCGGCATTGAGCTTTCTGGTTTGCCTTTCTTCTGGGTTCTGAGGAAGGGGTCAGTTGAGCTGCTGCCAGATGGGTTTGAGGATCGGACCAAAGATCGTGGGGTTGTGTGGAAAACATGGGCACCCCAGCCTAAGATCTTGGCTCATAGCTCGGTTGGAGGTTGCTTGACTCACTGTGGTTCTGGTTCAATGATCGAAAATCTCTACTTTGGACACGTCCTTGTGATGTTGCCCTTCTTACTAGACCAAGCATTGTATTCAAGAGTGATGGAAGAGAAGAAAGTGGGAATCGAGATTCCAAGAAATCCGCAAGATGGATCGTTCACAAGGACCTCCGTGGCTAAGGCATTGAAATTGGCAATGGTTGACAATGAGGGAAGTGCTTATAGGAAAAATGCTAAAGAGATGGGGAAGAAATTTAGCAACAAAGACCTCCATCACCAATACATTCAAGATTTCATTGTTTCCCTTCAAAATTCAAGTATACAGAGCAAGTAAATGGATATGTATTTGATCATTTTAGCTACCACAGCTCTTTCTCCTTACCTAAAAACTTCACCATTTTCTTTGCTTTCAAATAAACTAATTCAGTTAAGTTAAGCCATTGACTTGCTTGTGCCCTGCCCAACCTATTAAAAACTAGGTTATAATTGCAAAGTAAGTAGTATAGGAGGAAGATAATTTGAAAGGGAAATTGAGGGATCAAAATATACTATTTGCAAGTATGAACTAATTGTCATCTGACTATTGAAGTTACAATATATTATTATTAAGCTTTGCTTACCAATAATGACTCTTATATGTAGCAAGTCACCCACACGTGTTCACTGTTCATAATATTTTTTTTGTCACAATTTTGTTCGTACTAGAAAAAAAATTTGTTTTTTTACAAATTGTTGGTGAAGATTGTTCATCATTTTGATTAAAATGTACTGTCATTATTATAAAAATGTAAAGTATTAATTAATCTAGAATATTTTTACATTTTAAAATTGATTTTTTTTTTATTTTTTATCATAATAATTAATAGTGCTGAATTTATAATTATCTTAAGTTAGACAAAAACTGAATTTTATCCTATTTTATAAATAATTTATTATGAATGGCGAATAATTAATCACGTAAATCTAAAGCATTATTATTACATACAATCACTTAAGATAAGTAACTAATTGATTATGTAAGACTTTTTGAAAAATTTCAATCTTTAAGAAATAATCTATTAAAATTGTCTTATTTATCTACCAAAAACTAAAAATATATATGTCAACACAAAAACTAAAAAATTTAGAAGAACTATCAAGCTGCATACTTCAATTTAAATCAGAGTATCTCAAATTTAAATCACAAAATCCTACAAACTAAAGTTCATCCTCCAAAAAGGAGAAATTAATCAAATTGCTTATTTGTTCGATAAAAAATATTTAAATTCTAAATTTTGGAATTGTGTTTTTATTAATATTTGGATCTCAATTAATTATTCATCAACCAAATTTGATTTCCAATGATATGTTATTGTTTTATTTTTTCAAAACTAAAAACCTACATAAAAATGTTATCACTAAAAAAATTAGCATATATATAATATTAATTATTATTCATTATACTTAGCATCTATCTCATATTTATTATTATTTTTTTATATTGTTATTTATTACTCTTTAATCTTTTACTAACTCCAGTATTGAATAGCTCTATGAATTCAATTGTTTGTCTAGTTAAAAGTTGTTTTTCAATAAAAACAATCTAATGATTCAAATAAAAAACATTATAAATGAGTTTGATAAAAAAAAAATTCAATAGTATATATTAGTCCTGAATATATTTTGAAGAGAAATAATAAATCATAAACTTAAAGATAATAAATTTCCTACAAAATTAAATACACAATTAATAAAATGTAAAGACAAATATAGATTTTGCAATTAATTTATATTATTATACTTTATTTCTAAAATATTAATATATTTGAATGAGTTATGAAAATTGTGATTGAATATATATATTAGTCATCTAATTTATCCATTAAAATAATTTTTTAATTTATTATAAATATCACATCATACACTAAATTTTATAAATTTTTATTTAAAATGAACTTAAATCACATTATCTTAATTTTCCTTTTATCATTTCAAATTCATTCACTCATACTTCATCAAATCTTTTTTCTTAATCCAAAGACACGTTACATTGTTGTGGAGAAATAATATATAAGATATTTCTGTATTTTGTTTTTTAGGAGTTTGAGATCTTTTTAAGTCAATTAGGGGTTATAATTTTTTATTCCTCCAGAAAATCTTTTACTGTATTTCTTTCATTCCTTTATGGAATATATTTGAGGGGTATTTTACAACTTCAATAATATAACATCCTAGAATAAATCATAATCAAATCTTAGTTTATAATATTATTTTTTTATAATCAGTGTGTGAAATCTTTTGTTATTCTATGAATTCTTTGGTTGTGTTATGTGTTGTATGATCTACATTATTACTCTCTAATACACTAAACATGTGAGTGAATTTTTTTATTATAAATTTGAATTCAATATCTAGTAAACAAATAAGTTTTATCTCGTATTTTATAATTTTAAATATAAATTTTAAGAAATAGTTTATGAAAAAAAAAACATTTAAAAAATAAATTGGAAACATTAATTATAAAATATTATGCTTAAATATAATATAAATAAATACTTTTTATCGTTATTAAAATTAATTTTTAATCAATTAATTTTACCTACTTGCAATATTGATAAATATAAAATTAATTATACGGATAAAACATCAATTATGAATAAATTATGCTTTGAAAGATATTATTGAACTTGAAATATATTATGAAAACTAAAAATTAAGATAATAGTGATAAATTATTCAATGGTAAAATTGTTATGTGGAAAGTAATTTTAGACTTACTTTGAATGTTGTGATAAAGGAACTAAGATGTTAGGTAAGTGATCAGTAAATTATTTTGAATCATAGAAAAATTTTAAAGTTTTAAATCTTTTGCAAATTGCATAGGAAAATTGTAAAGTTTTCAAAGCTTGAATTACTGATAACAAAGAAAAATTACAAAATCAAATAAAGATCATAAAATTCATGATAAATAATTGATATCAAAGTTTTTGAATAACATTAAATATTGATGTTAAATTCAAAGTATGTGTACCTATAATGCTTCCGAAAACATTGATTACACAAATGATTTTTCTAATAAAACAAAGTTGCAAGCGAATGATATGGGAATTTATAACAAAATATGCATAATATAAAGACGGTTAATAATATTTTTTAACAATTTTTTATAATAGATTAACTGTTACTATTTTATTTTATTAATACGTATATTTTAAATCGATGAATCATAAACTATAGATAGATGATCGTAAAAAAATTATTAAAAAAATTTGTTAAAATAATATTTTCCATAATATAAAATGATTTGATATAGGATTATTGTATAAATTTCAAAAAAAAAAAACAATCCCTCTTATATTTATATTTTTTAATGACAATAAAATAAGAGTTAAAGTAAATCATTTTCTAAAGTTGGATCTATATTTATAGTAACGTGTAGCACTTTCAAATTGATCAAGCAAAACTAATTTCCATAAGTAAGATAATTTTAAATTATAAATGTCAATAACCACTTAAAAAAGTAAGTGTATACATAGTCTATTATAGTATTGTATATATACATGTAGCCACCTATGTATAATTGTTTACATAATAAAACAAAAAAAGAAAACAAATTATTGCATATTATTTTAAGTGGTTCTAATTATTGATCCAGCAAAACTGATTTCCTTAAATGAGAGAATTTTAAATTATAAATGTCAATAACAATTTCAAAAAGTATATACATAATCTATTTAGTAACAATTTAAATTGATTTTTTTTCTCTTTCTATAAAAAATAATTAAAAAGATAACAATTAAAGTCATTCAGTTGTTACAATTATTTATTTATATATTAAAAAGTAATCACTATTATAAATAATACTCTTAAACACACATATACTTTATTTATTCAATTTATTATAAACTCAACATATTATTTTACATATTTAAAAACAATTTATATTGTTATAAACAAAGTTATCATGTTTTATTATTATTTACTATTATCATTATTCTAATAATTGTTACATAAATTTTATATAATAAAATACAAGGTTAAATTTGTTTGTTATTTCTTATAAAAAATGAAATTAGTGATTTTTTAAAACTTTAATCCAATTTAACTTTTAATTTTATGAATAAATAAAATTAAATTTATAATTAAATTTTGTTAAAATTATTTAATATTTAAAACACATACAAAAAATCAATTTTAATTTTTAATAAAAATTAAAGCATATAAAAATAATTAACCCTAATATATTCATATAAATATTTCATAAATTTTTATTTAAATAAACTTGCACGAGTTGAATAAAATAAGGGACGCGAGGACCTCGTTGCACAGCTGACTTTTGCCATGGTATTTAATAAAGATTTATATGCTTTTAAACTATCTCAATTATATAACATTAGGTATAACATTCTAAACATTTAATTTTATCTGTACTTGTTTATTTAATTTTTTTTTTCTGTTTTTATTTTTCTGATATAAAATAAGATCTATAAGATTAATAAATCATTTTTTCAATTACATTTTTAGTATATGCAATTATTTTATTTTATTTTTAACTAATTATTTTTAATAAAAAATCACCTATAACAAAACTGTAAACTTTATATTTACATTCTATAAAAATTAATTTTATGCTTTAATAATATTTATATTTTAGTAATTAACATCATATAACTTTGATGTTACTATAAGAAAAAAATTGCAAACATGTCCCATGTACTGATAATGAAAATAAAATAACAGCCACGAGGAACTTGTAGTAAGCTTCTTTTTTTTTTTTTTAATTTTACAAATAGCTTATGGACATGGATGGTCTCCTCTGCAGTTTTAGAATTAAAGTGCAACCTAGTGTGCACTTTGATCCAACGGCCTTAACGGATTGAATCAAAAATATTCATTGCTTTTTTATGAATAAAATTTGGCGTTTTAAGGGTTATGATTGGTGCAGCTTAAAAGTTGAACTGCAGAGGATGTGAACCAATAATAATATTATATTACAGGCATGGTCCACGACATGTTAGCTTTTCTATGATCTCAGGTGTAAACAAACTGAAGACTAAATATAACTGGTTGGTTTCTGTGTAAAACACAAAGATATCATCCTCTTCCCGAGTAGTTGTAACAAAGATATCATACACTCTAAGTGCTGATGGATTCTGCTGGTATAGTTTCAGCTCATGCAAATGGCAATGGCAAAATCGAGAAGCCTCTTCACATAGCCATGCTCCCGTGGCTGGCCATGGGTCATATATATCCTTACTTTGAGGTGGCAAAGATCCTTGCTCAGAAGGGTCATCATGTAACCTTCATAAACAGTCCCAAAAACATTGATCGCATTCCCAAAGCCCCCAAAAACTTACAACCATTCATTACATTGGTGAGACTACCTTTGCCACAAGTAGAGCATCTTCCAGAAGGCGCAGAGAGCACCATGGAAATTCCCCCAGGAAAGAACTGTTTCCTCAAGAAGGCTTATGAGGGTCTCCAAGACGGTGTTGCTGAGGTGCTCAAAACTTCCAAACCTGACTGGCTTTTCTACGACTTTGCAGCTGCTTGGGTTATCCCAATAGCTAAGAGCCTCAACATTCCCTGTGCTCATTACAACATAACCCCAGCTTACAACAAAGTCTTCTTTGATCCACCCAAGGACAAAATGAAGGATTACTCCATTGAAAGCATATGTGGCCCTCCCACTTGGCTTCCTTTCCCCACAACACTTCGTATCAGGCCTTATGAGTTCATCAGAGCATTAAACCGTACTAAAGACGAGAAGACAGGGGAAAAGGCTAACTTTGATCTCAACAAAGCATATTCCAGCTGTGACTTGTTTCTTCTCAGAACCTCCAGAGAGCTTGAGGGAGAGTGGTTAGATTATCTTGCTGATAACTACAAGGTCCCTGTGGTTCCAGTGGGGTTGCTTCCACCATCCATGCAGATAAGAGATGTTGAAGAGGAAGATAAAAACCCTGACTGGGTCACAATCAAGGAATGGTTGGACGCAAAAGAGTCTTCTTCAGTGGTGTACATTGGATTTGGGAGCGAGTTGAAGTTGAGTCAGGAAGACCTCACTGAGTTGGCCAATGGCATTGAGCTTTCAGGGTTGCCTTTCTTTTGGGCTCTGAAGAACCTGAAAGAGGGAGTACTCGAGTTGCCAGAAGGGTTTGAAGAGAGAACGAAGGATCGTGGGATTGTTTGGAAGGGTTGGGCACCCCAGCTTAAGATCTTGGCTCATGGGGCAATTGGGGGATGCATGAGTCACTGTGGTTCTGGTTCTGTGATTGAAAAAGTTCATTTTGGGCATGTGCTTGTGACCTTACCTTATTTGCTTGACCAAGCCCTGTTTTCAAGGGTGCTAGAGGAAAAGAAAGTGGCCATTGAGGTGCCAAGAAGCGAGAAAGATGGGTCCTTTACTGGGGACTCTGTGGCCAAGACATTGAGGTTTGCAATCGTGGATGAAGAGGGAAGTAGTTTAAGGAAGAATGCAAAGGAGATGGGGAAGGTTTTCAGTTCGGCAGAACATCACAATCAATACATTGAAGGTCTCATTGCTGCACTTTACAAGTATAGGATTCCTTCTAGCAGTTAAGCAGTGTTTATGCCTTCTATTTTCTCTATTTTCTCTTCTTTTATGTACTTCTTGTTAAATGCAGTAAAAGTGCTTAGACGCTTGAAGGAAACAACATACTCCATCCTTTATTAATGTATTGAGCATGGTTTATATAAGTAGAGGTGCATGAATAACTGAATAAAATGCATCTATATATTTTGTGATAAAACAAAACTACGTTGTATACTAACTAACTTAAAATAGCAGCACAGTAAGAACTGGTTCTATAAACCAGTTTTATTTTAAAATAATGAAAACTAATAAAGTCACGTCACACTTCTTCTAAAGGAATGCCACTTGAACAAGGCATTTCAGAAGTGGTTAGTAGCCGTAATTTTTGTTGTAGTGTCAGGTTTATTTATCTGTGTGTATGCTTATTCCAATGTGAAATTAATAAGGAAAACGATACTTAGACAATATTTTTTTAACAACATTTGAACATTATCTACGTGTTATTTTGTTATTGGTCTATGATAGTGTTTAAATTATTATTATTAATTGTAAAATAATTTTGAACTAATCACAGAATGACACATAGATTATGTTCAAATATTGTCAAAAAAATGTTGTCTAAGTATCATTATCCAATTAATAATGCTGCTATCTTATTTAGGTATTTCGAATGCCTATAATTTCCTTTTAACTTTTTTCAAGACCCTAATCGTTTTAAAGAGACAATTGTAATAAAAATCACAGGAATAAAAACTAAATTCTAGTTTCAGGATGACCTGCATTTTGCATAATGCAGAGGTGTATCATGTATACACATTATCAGATATAATGATTCTTTAATGAACAAGCTAATCTATTTAGCATACGTTTGTTTTCTCCTTCAACCCCCATTTCTCGTCACAAGTTTAAGATATTGATTATTCCAATGAGTTTAACGTGTTTGTTACAAAAATAGTTCTTAGATATTTAAGTAAGATTACCAAATATCTTACTGCACAGAATAAAAAATGTATAGATACGTTAACCGCAAAGCAACACTTTTTTTTAAATAAAAAACCTGTATATAATACGTGAGCTGCATTGGTAAAAGAACTAATAATAAGACAAAACTAATAAAAACTTGATTTTGTGATTTGAATATGACAATACAAATCTGAGAATTTTGTCACAGTTACCTATGACTTATTTCTGATCCCCTCGAAGAAATCTTTTCAAGGAAACCAATGAGGAAAAGGAAAAAAAAAAAAAAAAACAGTGGAGAGGATTTGAAGACTTGTTTCAAACCCTCACAATAAATGGATGCTTCAAGTTTCCCACATGAAGCAGATGCTGTCCAAGTGGAACTTTCCTGTTGCCAAGCTCATCAACCACACTCAAATCCTTGCAAACATCTACCTTGAACCTAACCTGTGCTTCTGATTTTCCTGGTAAGTGTACTTTCTCAAAACCCAACAAGTGTTTCTGAGGAGCATTATGCACATCAGGAGGAGTAAAGAACAATAACACTACATGGTTACTGCTTCTTTGCCCCATGTTCTTGACCCCAAGGTGGATATCGAAGGCCAAGTTTTGGCAATGTTCATCAGCAACATCAAGTGACATGCATTCTGATGAACGGCATTCATGATCCTCTGCTAGAGGAACAGACACCAACTGTGGTGCCTTAACTATTTTGTGATCAATATTTGAGAAACTTATTCCATCTCCAAAGGAGAAAACAGTTTCCCCTTTGTAAAATCTATATGTTCTACCAGGGTAACCTGTTGCAGGATCTGCCCTCATGTTCATGTTTGTCATTGGTACCTTGTTTACATATGATTGTGGATACCATGTCATGGGAAGCCTTCCACCTGCATCATGAAAATCCTCCGGGGTCAAAGTTGCAACATCATAGTATTGAATTTTTTTTATTCAAGAGAGAACTTTGAATGGACGACTTACTTGGATTATAAAACCCAAAAATCACATCTGCTATGGCAGCTCCACCAGCTTCGCCAGGGTAGCCAACCCATAGGATGCTTGTGATTTTATCATTAGATTTAGCAAAAGACACATCCATTCCCCCACCAGACATGATGACAAGAATCACAGGTCCCTTGGATGCATTTGCAACTTGACTCACTAGAAGTTCTTGCTGTCCTGGAAGAAGAATGTTGATTCTGTCAAGACTCTCGGCCTCTATAGCCAGACTTGCACCCACTATGATCACAGTTGCATCTGCAGATGCTGCTATTTGTGTGGCATCATCCAACTCCGCATTCGCACATTGCACGTTTGCACATCCAGGAGCATAGCTCGTAGGAACTAACGCTGTCAGGGCTTGCAAGGGTGATATATAGCTACAAGGAATGCCTGCAAAATTTCAGTAACTCATCAAATCCCATGTTAAGCACGAGGTAGAGATAAAAAAGTGTTCAACTGCAGCAACAACCGTCTCAGTTAATAGGTTTACCAAACTTGGCAGTAACCAACTTTATATCCATGAGGGTATCATAGGAGATGGAATTTTGTATACCTTCATAGTTTCCAATCATGACTCTAGTAGCATTAGCATTGGGCCCTATCACTCCCAATGATTTAATGGCTTTGGCATTGAGAGGCAAAGAACCTGCACTATTTTTAAGCAACACAATCCCTTGCCTTGCAGCTTCACGGGCCAGCTCCCGGTTCTCTGAAGTGCATACATCCTTCGGACCAAGGTTTCCATAAGGTTGCTTGCTTGGATCACCATCAAAGAAACCAAGACGCATCAATGTGGCGAAGTTGTTGGAGACAGCATTGTTAATGGCTGCTTCATCCACAAGCCCTTGGTTCACTGCACCTTCTGTATATTTGCCAAGATAATCTCCACAGTTCAAATCCAACCCTGTGAAATCAAAATTACATAAGCAAACAGGTATCTTGCATAATTTGTGCATTTATTGATGCTCTAGAGTCTTTTCATATTTTCTGACCTGCAAGAATAGTTTGGGCTGCAGCTTCTTCAGGAGTTTTGGTGTAGTGCTGATCTTTGAAAAGAACTTGTACGGAATCACAGTCCGATACTATATATCTGAATAGACCACACACTCATATCACATTAAAAACCACATTAACAAACATAATCAATTTACCTTACGTAAATTATAAGATTAAGGAATTAAAGATACCCGTTTAATTTCCATTTGCCCCGGATAATCCCCTTAAGAAGGTCAGGGTCTGCGCAGGTTGGTATTCCATTAACCTGGTTGTAGGAACACATGACACTGGCAACATTCCCATCTATCACACAGCTCTTAAACGGTGGTTGGAAAGTGTCATCCAAATCTTGTTGTGTCACCTAACAAATTCAACATATAAAAAGAGGTGACAAAATGATTGTTCTGGATCAAAATAACATGAATGTTGAGTTTTCAATCTATGTATGCAGTAGATTACCACAGCATTGAAGGTGTAACGCTGAACACCTTTCCAGTTATCCAAATCATAGGCTGTATAGTGTTTGCAACAAGCAGCAACCTTGAGCTTGTTGGAGTCTCCATCATCGGTTTGTTGAAGACCTTTCACGTATCCTGATGCATATTTACTACTTAGCAAAGGGTCTTCCCCCGGTGTCTCCTGTCCTCTTCCCCATCTCGGATCTCTGAATATGTTTATGTTTGGTGACCAATAAGTCAAACCGGCTAGCCCCACATTGTACATTGCTCTGGCTTCAGTTGAAACTACCTGAAATAAGAACAGTTAATGCTAAACAACACATGATAAGTCACAACAGATAACTCTGCATCCAAATATAGCTTATGATGCATTTTGATTATTCAAAGCAATTTAAAGATTTCCCGTTTAAATGGGCTATCACAATTGAAAATAGAGGGAGTGATCAATGTTTAAACTATATCTTTGGCATACAATCAACATCAAACCCTCTCTGTCATTCACCTTAGTTTTTCAACATGCGAGCTAGAAAAAGGGGACACATAAATATCTACAGTTTCACAGATGAGATTAACCATAAATTTCTACTTCATTTATTATTGTATCGGTTAATCAGATGTTAATACCTAAAAGTCGTCAGTGAAAAAAAAAAAACAATGTAACCACTCCTACCCACCCATCTACTTCTCCTGATCAATTAAGGATAGCTTCAACCTTTCTGCTACAAACAACTGTAAATAACTGCATATTAACAAAAACAAAAAATTTAAGAACAGCTGAATCACTTATGTACAGTGTACAGCATTATGAAAGCAATAGAGAAGTCCCCACAATGCCACAATTTTAAAGACTCTGAACCCATACAATGACATTCAAAACCTCACCAAACTCCCTCAAATTTTGTGACAAACAACCAACTTGGAGATTAAAGTTAAGGACTTTTGATGTCCTCATTCAGTAAAAAAGGAAAGAAACCACCCTTTCCCATTTTTTGAGGGACCGTTGTGAATTGTGATCCACCCAACAAAGGAAAAAACTGACCTCAAAGAATGACAGAGAGAAAGAGTTCGAATCTTACTCACTCTTCCGATGGCTTCAAACAGAGAAGAGTTGAAAGAAGCTGCAGTGAGAATGGGCATGGGAAAACTGGTGGCACCGGGCACGACACTGGAAAAGTGAGTCCCAGGTCCAATGTTGGACACTCCATGAAGCGCCTCAGACCACCACTCGTACTTGGGAATCCCAAGCCTACTCACGTTAACAGCAGAATTCACCAAGTTTCCGATTTTATCTTGCAATGTCAACCTCTTCACCAAGTCCGCGACCCTGTCCTCCACCGAGAGGGACTTGTCACAGAATCCGTAACCCGCCAAAGCCGGGTTCTTGGCAACATCGCAGGCAAAAACAGCAGACGTTTGCCCCGAAACCCGTTCACAACTAAACAAAACCGCGACCACGTACACAAATGAGAAACAGAGGAAAACAGAAACCTTCGGTTGTCTGTTTTCGGTGCAGGCCATGTTGCGACTAAAGGGTGTATGTGAGAGTTTGCTGTTTAGGAATAAGAGGTATCTATGGTGTATGGTGATGTATAACTTTTGAGAGTGAAGAATGAAGACACATTGTTTTTTAGCAACCCGTGAAGGTGGATACAGAGGGAGGGAGGGGATGGTGGAAGCCTCCCTCTGGACGAAGCAGATGTTGTTGTTTGTTTTGGCGGAGAATCTAGGAAACAAGGAAAAGAAAAATGTATATACAAAATTATCAATAACTCACTGAGTTATTGAGATTTGTTTGGAAGCACAACTTGGGCAGTGTATATACGTGTGTGTGTGTGTGTATATATATATATATATATATATATATATATATATATATATATATATGAGTCTACTGTATAATGGGCACATACAAATTCTTGTTCTTTTTTTACATAAATTAAATAATGTCATCAGCAGCAGGATTGCGCTACGGTGAATCACGTGGAAGGGTGAATAGACTTTGTAGGGCATTTTGTTAAGAGTGAAACCAAAGGAAAGGCATTTTAAGCTTACTTCAAATTTCACTTCCCATGCATTTGATCTTATATAATTGTGGATTACTATTTTGGATTACATGTAAATGTTGATTATGATCTAATCTAGTGGATTAAGATTTTTAAGTTTAGCTCAAACATTTGTATGCGAATTAATTGCAAAGGAGGGAAGTGAATATTGTGGGATCCTGTTTCCATGTCCCTCCAACTTGCCACGGAAGTAGTATCTGTGTTGTCATTTTCATGGGCAAAGCAGTTGCAGTGAATGTATGATAAAGGAACCAAATAATTATACACGTTATGAGATTAGCGGTTAATCCTTGTGTCCTCTTTTCTGTTATGTGATTAGTCATAATGATGTTCTGTCTTTATTTATGTTTCATGTATCTCTGAATCAAACTATTTTGATAAATTCCTGATTTCATTTCTAAATAAGTTTCAGGACCCAATTCAAATTAAATCTTAATACATTATTGATAACTTTAATTATGAATATAGAATGTTTAGCCATTCATATATATTTTAGTTATTAAATGGTTTTTAAAGATATAATATCGATTGAAGTATATATAAAGGAATTGAGATATAACTTATGAAAAAACTAAAAAAAGAGGTGGAAAGAAAATAAATAATTATTTGACACCTAATATTAAAATGTTGTGAAAAATGTTATATTATCCTATTTATATTGTTCTTTTGTCTTCAAGTAATAATGTATTGTTATTTGTATTGATTTTTTTTCATTTGTTTAACTGATCTCATGATATATTTAAATATTTAAAACATTATTTTACATTATTTTAAAAATACTATTTTGATATAATATTTTTATTTCTATTAATTAGTTTCATATATCAAACAATTTTATGTTATTATTAAAATTATTTCTAATAAGCCTAATAATAAATAAAAATAAACCTACTTTATTATTACTGTTTATTTTATTAATGATTTATTAAAATAATCTTTTTATTTTAAGAAGAAGTGAAAAATTAGGTTAGAATTCGTTTCTCCAAACTGAATTTTAACTTGTTTTATGATATCTTAAAATAATGTCAGAATTCGGTTTCTTTGAAAAGTTTATATTGATAAAAATGTGATTTTAAATTTAATTGGTTAATTTTAAAAAGGATATTATTTGAGAAAGAAAATTGGGAACTAAGGAGATGAAAATAAAAATGCGATGTAGGGTTAGGATCGATGGGATTAGTCTACTCTGCAGTGGACCCGAGCACAGGTGAACCACTCCGAGTGTCGACTCATAAAAGCGTGACGCTAAAGTTTGGAGGAGTGGGACCCATTATCATGCAGAACAGTCTTACGGAGGAGAGTGTGTGGGGTCCAGTTTGACTCCTTACCCATCCTCACTGTAAACCACCAACTTTCATACACTAACAACTTGCAACAAAATTATATTTCTACCTCGAAAAAGAAATATCAATAATATTAATATTCTGCACCAATGTTATTAATTAATATTAATAAGGGAATTGCTTTCTGCAACCCTTGATTTAGACCTGCACCCCTCTGACATGTGTGAGGTTTTGAAATTAAATTTTAATTATTTTTCTCTCTTCTCCTTCACCTCGTTTATTGTCTGTGCGATTCTGTTCTCACTTTTTCGATCTCCCTTCACCTTGCGTTTTTATTCCTCTTTTGTTGCCTTGGTTGTGATAGCACCGCCGTATTTGGAGCACCCGAGGCAGGATTTGCGGCAGAGCATCGTGGTTACGCGGCTGAGGTAGGAAAATTTTCTCACTCTCCTGAATGGGTAATCATATTCTCGGAGTACAATTTACAGAAAAGATGGAATCGTAGAAGACATTGAATATTTTGACTCCAAACACGCATGAGCAAGTCGACCTGCCTAGTCAAAATATTACAGTTACAGATTGTTAGCTAAACAATAAAGGGAAAATAGAGGGATTTTAAAAATGAAAAATGTCAAGGTCAACACACCTTTCTGGTCATCAATATTTAGTTTCCTGTAAGTGTCAGAATTCATCTTTCATAGGTGTAATTCACCCATGCTATACAAGTTGTAATCGTACGAATATACATACCAGAAACTGAAGAATAAAACGAATACGTCATTGATACGACCGTAACCTTTCCGGATTGAGGATTCCGGAATACAAGACATAACCTCAGGAACAAACAATTTTATTTCGGAAACAAATTCAACATGATATTAATAATTGTGAGGCCTTTTGTAAATTGCAAAAGCTGTGATCTTGAAGTATTTTATTTTTTTTATTTTCTAAGATATTTTTTAAAAATAAAATTGTGATAGAATTTTACTTTTTAAAATGAACAATATCTTGAATATATGGTAGTTGTTGTTAAAAGTTAAATTAAATTTAAAATTTACTTTTTAATATATATATAAATATTATTTTATGAATCGATTTTGTGGTTATAATTCACTGTGTTTCTCTCTCATTTTTAAAGCAGAGCCCATTAATCTATGTGTTTGGTATTGTTTTTAGTAGGATGAAAGTCAATGTAGTTACTTTACTTTACTAGACAAAATCAAGTTGCTTAGACAACACTCCTAAGTTGGTATGTCTGTTTATATAAACCTTATTTTTATATGGAAAAAGAAGATGAAGGGTGATGTTTCTTAATTATTAAAGTTTCCGAATTAAATATATGATTAGAACTTAGGAAAATGGAATGACCTCTACTCTATACTCTACACCTATGAGTGTGAATTGATTGGTTTTATACAGCTGTGGTGTGTGGGTTTCTCTTCTCTCTCATGGTGTGATGTGATGATTGATTTATGAATGGTAACAGAAGTCAAATGTGCTAAACCAAATCAAAGACTAATAAGGTTTTTTCGGGAAAGGTATCGAATCTTTTTCTGTCTGGTTAACACGAAGAAGAAGGAAAGCATGGCCATAAAAGTTTTCAGAGTATTTATTATGTTTAGATGAAAGGCTTGAACCTATAGAAACTGTGTTGCAGGGAGATTGGGCATTAAATCACATACACGTAAATCAGTGAAACCAGGAATATATAAATGTCTGTATGCTACCCTACCCATGCCATTCCCAATCAATTCAAACTTCTATCACCTACTTCAACTCAAACTACCCAATCTACTCATAGCCTAATCTCCACTTCACACTCATTTATATGTCTCTCCTTTTTAATCTTATTAACAAACATACTTCAAATAATTTTCATTATCCATTTCTCTCAATAACATACAAGGTATATTACTACTAACAAACAACATAGATTTCTTATAGATTTATTTTTATTTTTAATTGAGGTATGATCTCTAACCTACTCACTCTTAACCTTGAAAATGAAATCTATTGAGTTAAATTAAAACTATTAAAGTTGATGCTTAAGTTTATTAAATGTTTCTTTTTCTTTGTATTATTTTGGAATATCATTACTGCACACCCCATTTATGGGATGTAGGTGGAAAGTAAAAAAAGCAGTAAGACAAAAGAAAAAACAATGTTTGACTTGGTGTGATGCAAGAAGAAAAAAAAGATAAGGTGAAGAAAGTGAAAATATTGTGTATATATTATTATAGTTATATTTTCCCTTAAACTTCCAAGCGATGCATGTAACTTTACTGTGAAGTTATTGTTTCTTTCATCAACTGCCAAATTACCATTCGAAGATGAAAAATTTGTAAAAAGGGACATTTAAATTTTTTATAACTTGTTAAATTATCTATCATTAACTTTATTCAATAACTTAATTATAATTTTATTCAAATGTTATCTTCAATAAATATACATATTATTATAAAATTCTCTCAGATAAATTAGATATATAAGACAACATTATTCCACCATCATGTATGTATTACAAACTGTAAATAAAAAAAGAAAAATATGTAATATATCTAATATTTTTAAAAACATATTAAATTATGAATGCTTTAATAAAAATATAATAGTTATAATTCCTCTCTGTTGTATAGATAATTTTTATTTTTATTTTATCCTTTAAAATATAATTATTGTTAACTAACTTTTTAAGATAGTATATATTATTTTAAAATCTTTTTACTAAAACTCAATTACAACTAATAAATAAAAAAATGGTAAACTAAAATATAGAATATTATACTTTTATGTTTAAATAAAAATAAGCACAGCACTACTTAGCAAAAACATAATTTTTGTGCCAATTTTTTTTTTAATTCAAAATAGACAGATTTTTATAAAATATGCCACGCCTTTATTTAAAACAAATGTCAAAGTAATACAACTTTAATTCAAAATATTTTTAAAATTGAAATTATGTTACTTTGGCACAACTTTTACCAAAATTAAACCAAGTTTTTAAAATATATTAAACTAAAATCCTTCCACATTAATATGATTTCATCTTTAAAATGTTATCCTAATAACTTGTCACCATGACTTATTTTCAGATGACACAACTTATCTATGTTTATAATTTTTTCGATAATTTTATAAAAATATTTCACTAGAATTTACACTACTATCTATTAAAGAATGAGAAAAACCAGATTCGTTACGTAGTATCCCCAAATAATGTTCCCTCTGTTATTTTCACACAAAAACAATGTGTCTTAGACCTTAAATTCAAACATCAGAATAATCTCACTTCATCTACTTATAATAAAGACAAAATATACTTACAAATTTAGGAATACTCTTTCCAGAATATATTGCCTTTTATGAAAGCATGTGATAGTGGAAAACGAGACCATTACAACTGATCTTATTCCCCATTTATCTATTAACCATTCATAATTATAGTAAATGTTAGACCAAATACCACTTAAACTGATTTATTAATAGTCTTAAAACCAAATTGATTCAACAAAGGATACAATGTCCTTCCTCGAAAACAGCAATATTAATATAATCGTTGCATGTAATTTTTTTAGTATTATAGATAGGGCTGGGCATAATTAGTGTAATTGTACTAAACTATATCTATACTACATAAACTAAACTATTTTTATAAAAAACTGAACTATACTGTTATGCGGTTCAATTTAAAAAAATTGAACTTTCTTAATTAGCAGTTAATTTCAGTTAACTATTCCAAATAGTAAACCGTACATAATAAAAAAAAACTTCAATTCTACTTGGCATAACAAACATACGAAAACTGCATGTTTTTCTTTTTTTTTCTTTTTTATCTTAAAACTATTTCAAAATAAGTTTAAAAAATTTATTTAAATTTTTAACTTAAATAAAATTTAATTGCATTAATTACATTAAAAAAATTGATAAGAAAAACCTTAATCAAAATCTATCCCTTATAAATTTTAGCAATATAATAATTTTTAGTAAAAATAAAAATAATAATAAACGAATATGATATATAATTATGAAAAATAGGATATACAAATAATTAAGTTACATGGAGAAAAAAAATTGTAGCAATTTGTAAATATTATTAAATGTGTCTTTTTTTTTAATCTTAAAACTATTTCAGAATAAGTTTGAAAAGTTTATTTATATTCTTAAATAAAATTTAATTGCATAGATTACATTAAAAAATTGATAAGAAAAACCTTAGTCAAAATCTATCCATTTATAAATTTCAATAATTTTTAGTAAAAAAAATAATAGTAAACGAGTATGATATATAATTATGAAAAATAGAATATACAGATATAAATTAACACAAATAACTAAATTACATGTTTTATCAGAAAAAAATAATTCATACCAATTTGTAAAAGTTATTAAATATGTCTTTTCTTTTCTTTTTTTTATCTTAAAACTATTTCAAAATAAATTTAAAAAATTTATTTAAATTCTTAACTTAAATAAAATTTAATTGCATAGATTATATTAAAAAAATTGATAAGAAAAACTTTAGTCAAAATCTATCCATTTATAATTTTTAATAGTATAATAATTTTTAGTAAAAAAAAAATAAACGAACATGATATATAATTTTGAAAAGGTAGATATACAAATATAAATTAATATAAATAACTAAGTTACATTTATGAGAAGAAAATAATTCATTGATTTGTAAATAGTATTTAATGTGCTTTTTCTTTTGTCTTAAAAATATTTCAGAAGTTTGAAAAGTTTATTTAAATTTTTAGAATATTTTTAAAAATTGTTCTTTTAGAAATTTAATTTAGGATATTTGTTTATTTAAAATCAGTTTTCAATAAGTTATTTGATAAAAACATAAATAGTAGTGGAGCTACAATTTGTTTTAACTAAGTTGGATTTTTTTACAGTTTGAAAATAGTTAACTAAGTTAGCTGAACTACTAATATAAAAGTTCAATTTTCTTAAATTGAACTACAAAATAGTATAATTCAGTTTTTGATAAAAATAGTTCAATTTTTATAGTATAATAAAGTATGGATAATTTATAGTTTAGTATAATTAAGTTAATTATGCCCAGCCCTAATTATAGAAGGCTGAAGCATCTTAAGTTGGTGTGAAGTATACATTTTTTAGTATTATAGGAGGGTGAAACATCTTAAGTTGGTATGAGGTTAGATTTATAATAAACTCCACATTTTAAAATTATAATTATTCATTTTCACAATTCTTATATTATTTTGTGTGTTATTGATTTATGTTGCATATTAATTCTAACTTTAAAATGTCATTGTATATATCTTTTTATATCACAAATATAACTATTACAAAACATGTAATATGCAAAATAATTGAATAAATATGCTAAGAGTTTTCAAAGTAATAAGTTACATTCATTAAAACTAAGAGTTAAAAGTGACACAGGTAAGTCTCATAAAATTTTTAAGCTTTTAATATATTAAAATTTTGAAAAATCGTCTTTGAATTTCATTTCATTTTCAGCTTAATTGGTTATTTATAGTTTTACTGTCGAGTACAAACAAAGTTTCATATCAGACAAAACAAAAGATGAACATGAGTTTATATACAAGTACAGTTTAATTGAAATAAATCTCGGATTACTCAGAGCCAAGGTCCTGACGGAAGAGGGCGAAGAGACTTTTTGGAATAATATCAAAAACAAATCCATGAAGACTTGATCCAAAACCGACAATATCTTATCAAATGTGGAGACTTATATGTATATGTTAATCTTGAACCTTCCTACGTTTGTTTGTTGACAAATAGGATCGATCTAAAAAAAAAAAAAAATACTAAATGAAAAAACAAGACAAACCCGAAGAAAGCAAAAGTAGAAAAACAAAACATTAGTCATGAGTTAATGAAAGTCATTGTTGTATTACACTATATTTCCAAAAAACAAAACATTGTTGAAGAAGTTCCCTTTTAACAGCCATGAATATGACCCTTTACCGTATCGGAAACGACAATAGACATGCCAGAAAAGCATCTATGCTCTGGAGTGTTTCACACGATCACGATCACTGTTTAACAAACACTAAATCAGTGCCTTTAATGCAGAAAAAGACTTACATATGCTACCCACAATTTCATCCTATCATATATCTTTGGCAACTGGAATGGCTGTGTTTGGTTCTTAGTTTTCAATAATGAGATGGAAAGAACTTATTTAAGAAACTTTTGGCAGAAGCAGCCTATCCTATTTTGTAGCTTTTCATTGGTCTGAAAATTGGACTAATTTCTTATTTTGATGTGGATTCCATCATAAGGAGATTTGCATGGGCATGTCCCACAATAGCATAACGTGAAGGGGAATCAAACATGATTGTGGCTCTTTTGGTTTAAGCAACAAGCTAAGGAACTACTGCATGTGATTATTCCAATCACTCATACTTGTTGAAAGGAGGACCATGATTGATGATGAGAGAACGCATTAATGTCCATCACCATGACCACTAAAATGGTATCTAACTAACTTTAATTGTCATTTAAGCCTGGACGGTAGAGTTTCATAAATACGAGGCAACAAATGGAACAGAATCTTCGCATATTTAGGTTTCAATCATTCATATTAAAAAGTGGGGTGAAAGTCTTATTTAATTCTACAAAATTATTTATAAAATAAAATTTATATTTTATTTATATATTATAAATTGATCTTATCTTTAATCAATATGAGACTTTCAATTATAATAGTACTTTTTGCATGAATATATTCTCTTAATTAATGGTTTGTAAAATAATGGTTTTTTTAGCTCAATGGGACAAGAAATAAGAGATATTTTTTATTTTCTATGCAAGGCATTAATCTTTTTGTCATACAAGGTCAAGTATAACAAAATTTTGCAAAATTGGAAATGTTTCACTTTTACTATAATACGATGACTGCAGAGGCTGTCAATGGTTCGATAGAAAACTGAAATTCCTTCTTTATTTACCAAACCAAGATGCCTATCAATAACTATTTAAAGAAATATTTAATTATTCATTTGGTTTTGTTTTTGTTTAAAATTGTCAAGTTAATTTTTCAGTTTTTTTAATCTCAGTTTCATATAATTTGTGAAAATTAATACAATTTGATCTTATTTATAAAAAAAAAATGATACAATTTGACTTTTTTTCTTAAATCTTTTAATACAAATAAAAGATTTTCCATTAAAATTAAAGTGGTTAGTTTTAGTGATATAATTAACATAATCTTAATGTTAATTTTGAAAAAAAATAATCTTTGATTCGTTTTGAAACAAAATGACTAAATTACATTAATTTTTTTTAGAAAAAGTGAAAATAGAATTAACAGAAAGAATTTAGATAATGGTTTGTAAAAATGAAACTAAAAATTAGGATTCAGCATTACTTTTATTTTATGATCATTTTATGATCACTTTACGAGGAAGAATAAACTGTGACTTAATATAAAATGTTAATTTAATATTTTACTTATTTAATTATCTTTTATATAACAAACTGATAGGAAAGCATTAATTGTATGTGACAGGATGTATGCATGTTTCCCTTTCACCTAATTATTCTCAAACCCAACTCATCCAAACACCACCTAATTGGCCACTCATATATACAAATTTCATCCCAAACTTTACGCATATAACTGCAAAAATAATTACTAATTATTCCTTTTTTGTAATTATTTTTCATCCATAATATACCTTTTAACAACATTATTGATGAGACTGATTATTAATGAAAAAAACTACTACTATGAAAAAGATACCCTTTAAAAAATAATTAAGACACTCTTGTTAGATATTATACATTGATTTTGTTATTCAATTAATACAAAGTGGTGTTAGTTTAACACCGGCTGAGCAGTAAGATTAAAATAGAACATGTTAACTAAATATATAAAATTAGACTTGGGTTTATAATTATAGAAAATTAATTTTTATTAAAAATACATATTTTCATCTAACATTCGAATAAAATATTAAAAACAATGTGAATGGTTAAAACCTCTTTTTGTTAGAATAAAAATTATAAAAAAAAATCTTAAAAATAACGTGACACAATAAAATTAAACATTACTAAATGACAAAATAAAAAATGCTTCGCTTAAATTTAAATATCATGTATGTAGTTCTATTAATTATTGAAAAATATTGTTGATGGGCTGAAAATTATTATTTATTGTAAAAGGAAATATACGTGATTTGAAAAAAAAAAATATGTATCTGAAATTATGATTTATGTACATTTTTCTATTTTAAAAATAACAAATATTTTAAAATAAATCGATATTCACACAATATCCAAAAAGGTTTAATCTTTCTTCTAATTTGTGGAAGATTCGTCCTTCTCAGTTAAGTTATAGTGTTGGTGCTTCAGGTCATCCACACTTAGAATTTAGTCTCTTTATGTCTTCTAGTCTTTGTCGTATTTCAAAATAATATTCATACAATATCAGATGCTTTGGAAAAAAATTAAAGACATGTTAAAAATGTTATAAAAATAGCATATTTTTCTGCACTCCAATTAAAAAAAAACTCTTAATTCCTGCATCAGTATTTTAAGGACACTAATTAACAAAAACTCTTTTAATTCAGTGTAAAATAAAGGAGAATAAGTTACGAGATTGTAAAAGAAAAAGTAAAATGATTAAAGATATAATTAAGTCCAAAGCAAAAGCGTTGGATAAGACCGTATGGAGCATTGAAAGTTGAAAGACATGTATGAAAACATAATGGACTGGACCACAGAGAATAGTGCAGTGAGCTAAAATGGGCTATTTTGTATTTTTCTATTCCAAACAAAGCATGGTGTACGTATTCCTCTAATTTCGTGTACGAATGTGAAAAAGAAAAAAAGTAAAGTGCCACTTACTACCATTTTTATTTTTTATTTTCACGATATTCAAATAAGGCTAAAATTCTGAAACGACAACGAGCAATAATTAGTTTGATAAGTTTCTAATGCAGAGGTCTCAGACAGAGAAACCTTGGTATGCTAACCGAAGAAGACAACATAACATTCGACGATGAAAAGAGAGAGTAAAAGTTACTAAGAATTTGTCACTTTTGGGTTGGAAGATATGATGAGACACTCCATGCTTATCTTGTTTGCGATCCAGTATTCAACTTATTTTCCAGAAAAAAAAATTATGATATATAAATATAATAATAAAAACAGCCCAAGAGTAGACTAATAAAATAAATGAAAATTATTTCAGAACTACTACATCGGACTTGTTAGTATGGAATAACAAATTAAGAGGAACGAATTGGTTATATTTTTTTTTTGCCTTTAATAATTTTTCTCAATTTTACTTACTAAGCAGATAATTAAAATAAAATATCAGAATAAGGATAGAGAAAAATTGCACAGATGATTTTATCCTGGTTCAGATCACAAAGATCTTATGTCCAGTCGTTTATCTCAAAAACAAGATAAATCTTTTTCCACTAATCACAAAACAATTACAAATAATAGTCACGCAGAAAATTAATTTGTAAGAGTTTAGAAAACCACCTCTCTTGAAACCACAAGAGATGAACTTACACCTCCTTTGAGTCTTCACAAAGGATGACCACCTCCTTCGAATACTTCACGAAGAATGATACTTTTCCAAACACCTCCTTAGTTGCACCAAGGATGAACCAGTTATTTCTCTGTCATCGTAGTAGCACTTCACAGCTTTGCAGACAAGAGTTTCTTTAACTTTAGCAACAACACACTGTCCTCAATGATTTCAGATGTCTAGAGCGCAAGGGAAGAGTTGATTCTGGTAGAAACAATGAGCCAATTTATAGACTCAAGCCAGTGCTCTTCCATTTTTCGAAACTGACCATTTTAACGCATTTAGTCAATTAATATTAGTGTTAATCGATTAAAATGAGTACAACGGCTATTTTTTCAAATCTGAAACCTCTAACGGCTAGTATTAATCGATTATTCTTAGTTTTAATCGATTAGTTAATCGATTAAAGCATTAATTAATCGATTATTCCAGAGCCATTTGGGTTTGCAGTGCTAGCCTCGTTTTAATCGATTATAACTTGGTTTAATCGATTAAAACAACTTGTGTTTGATTCTAAACAACAATTAATCACATATAGAGTACATGAATCAAACCCCATTACATATCTAAGTAAAAGCACATCAACTATGATTATTACAAAAGCTTTCAACAATAATGAATCTTCAAATAGTCTTCTTAGATTTTGTATTGTGCAAAACTATACATCATCAAAACTCCATCTTTAACTTTTTGCTAACAAATAAAACCGGTGAGGACCACCTCAGTTAACATGAGGTTAATTAATGAGTCAATTTAGTCCGGTTTCCTTATTATAGAGTTGAAAAAACTTAAACTTAAACTTTCTCACTACAGGTTGTGGATTAAACAAATTGACTCACTAACTCATTTTATAAGATTTTTTTTTAATTTAAAGAAAAAAATCTAATTCAAATCTAAATAAATTTCAATCTAAAATGATGTTAAATTTTAAAAATGATTCAAAATAAAAAAATATAATATAATTTCAATATAATCCAAAATCATCTTAAACTCCAAATATAATAAAAAAACAAGCACAAAAAAACAATATTATGTGAATTGACGAACCAATCCAGCCTACCAGATTCAACCCGAGTGAGTTAGATTCTTATTAGATCAGGTTTAAAATTGATTCGTATCAAAATTTTAATTTTTTTTTCAATCCAATCCAGCCCAAAGGTGATTAAATGAAGAAAAAAATCTATAAATTTAATGGATAAGTTAATTTCATACTATGCAAGATCTTAGTTCGTTTTATCTTTATATTTTCTTGTATAAATATTTATGGGAGTAATTTGTGTAAATAATATTGATATAGATATTCATGACTGGAAGATTTTTAATGAGATAAGTTAATAATTAGAACTAAAATTTCATGGCTTTAAAATTTATAGAAGATATTGACTGTTCAAAATGAAATTGATGGTTTATTATGGGTTCAAACAGAAGCCTTTTTGTCTCATAGAACAGAGGCCTCTCTCTCATGATTCGAGGCCCATGGACATGGTAAGATACACAAAAACCCTGCAATTCCAAAATTACTAACGGCACCCCATACTTGTTGTAATTTGTGATCCAACTAACTTAGGGTTCTGTTTTTCTAGTCTGGGACACGTTGAAACAGACATACGGGAATGCAGGAAAGACAAAAAAGGTGCGTCTACAATCTCTGCAGAGACAATTTAAGCTTCTGTTCATGACAGAGCAGGAAACATTTGCAGAGTATTTTAACAAGATTCAAGTTCTTGTTAATTCTATGCGTGTGTGTGATGAAGACGTTATATACATTTTACAAAGTTTATTCTAGAAATCTTATTCTAGAAAGCTTATTCCAAAATACATTTGATGTTTTTTTTTTTTAATTTATTCTTGAAATTTTGTTATGGAAATCTTTTTTTAAAAATTCTAACATGCAATCCAAAGTCACTTGTACAGAGGGTAAAATTGTCACTTCAAAACTTCTAAGGGTGTGTGAAAAATATTTGGGAGTGGAAGAAGTAAAAGCCCAATGAAAAAGAGCAAATCTGAATTTTATGAAAGGGTCAAGGTACACAAACCACGCAACTTCTTCTTGCACCTCCAAAAAATAATTTTCATATTGCACAAATTTGAGAGCCAAAAATGCCCTCTTCATTTTATACTTAAAAAATCAGACGATTTTCCAATTATGTAATTCAAAAATATTTTCAATTGTACAATTTGAGAAATATTTTTTACTTTATGTAATCTGAAAGTCAATTTTTTATTTTTCGAATTAAACAATCCATCAAAGAATAAACTGCCCACAATCTAACTTTTCGACAAAAAAGAAAAAAATCATTTGAAGCCCATATTCCCTATTTTAGATAATTTACTGAGCTAACCACTCTGTTTGAGATGTAGAAAAAACTGGAGGTTTCTGATTAATTTTTGTGGAACATAATCAAATTTCTATTCAAGTTATAATTAATAAATTATTCACATAATTTTAAAAACTAAAATGAATTTAAGATTAAAATTAGTTTTTTTTTATAACTACCTCGTACAGATGTAAGCTGATGCTGAGTAATTATCGTACGTATACGAAGCTATTAACATGTTAATTTTGAATGAGAGGGTTTTGGGCATGGAAGTCTAAACAAAAAAAGAAGAATGAATTATAAAACATTGCATGACATAAATGGATGGAGTAGTTCTTTCTGTCGGTCAACAAAACGACTTGGTCAGTCTAACAAACCATTCAAAATAACTTTAATCTTCCTTTGTTATTGTGTGCTATAACCCTTTGCTTTATTTTACTCCTTTAGACATTGTAGTGATTCTGTTTATCTTAATGAAAGTATAGTGAATTAAGTTTTATTGCTTTAATGATAAATTAAAATTCTATCTACTTTAATGAAAGTTTTAATGTGTATTGATACTAATTAATAGTAGAAGGGTATTGACATTAAAATCCGGAAATGCATAACATTATGCTAAGAGGAATAATGTTGGTATCCTATGCTATTTCATAGATTCATACAATCAAAACATGTAAGATATGAGTATCAAATTATACAAGAAAAATGGAAATGTACAAGAGAGTTACTAATAAAAGAAATAGACAGAAAAGAAATAGGAGGAAAGAAAAAGATAAAAAAAGAAAAAGTGAACAACAACGTGCTTGTCGCATGGTGATGAATATTTTTCAAAAGTTGAAACAGCTAAGCTATGTATGTAATCTAACACGCAGAACGTGAAACAAGTAAAAAGAAGAGAAAACAGAACAAGGAAAAACAGCCACAATTATTTGACTCAAGTGTTAACTAAAAAGTGATTAACCACGATTTTAGAACTTACATGTGAATTTTTTACGAGATAAATTATTGTCTAATAATTGTGTTTATTATTTATTCAATAACTTTTGTAAACTATAGTAATTATAGTAAAATAATTAATAATTTTTGACAAAAACGTGTTTTTGTGTTCTATGTTTGAATTGAAGTTTGAACATTGAAAGCTTCTTGGGCACTGTGTGGGGACAGTCACAGGCGTGCAAGCGTGCGTGTTTGACCCAACTTTCTTATTTATTACCGTTCCGAATACCAAACTCTCTCTCTCTCTCTCTCTTCTTAGCATTTTTCAGCTGAATTTTACTTTCTAATCACAGTTCATACTTCATAATTCATATTCATGTAAATAAAACAAAGAAAAACCATAATAGTATAATTTTTAAAATTAAAAAAGAAGAAAAGAATAATTAGAATAGAAGCAGCAATTTCTCAACAAAGGATGCAACATTCGTTGACTTGAGCTTTCTCTTTTCCTCGACCCTTCTCTCTCAAAGCCGTTCTGTGCATTTTCTGCTAAACCTGCGCACACCCAATTGAGATTTTAGCTCCAGATTCCAAGGCAAGAGCAGAAAGTGGAGAAAGAAGAGGACTTGAGGCTGCCCACAGTACGATTTTGGGCTGCAAACCGATTTTGGGTTGGCCAACAAGGTTAAGATGTTTCTGAGCTTGATGGGTGTCATGTAGATCAAGAGGGGCGTGCGGGTTAGGGAAGCAATTGTTTATGAAGGCTTGGTTGTTATCACAAAGGTCAATTGTTTATGAAGTTGAAGAGGCATGGAGAGAGTGAATTCGTCTTTTATGAGTTCCTTTTTTGTTTGGGCAATTTTGGTGCTTGATTTGGTACTTAAGGCTTCTGGCAATCAGGAAGGTGGGTGCTTACCTAACTCTTCGAGGTTTTAATTGTTTCATAAATGTCTCTTCTCATTAAACAGCTGGTTTATAAATGACTAGGATTAGGAAAATTCACTCTGTTGTGTTATTATTATTTTTGCCCCCTTTTGATCTGGTATATGTTGCCCTTCAACTTGATTATTACTGCTGCATGTGTTATTTACTTGACAAATTGAACTAGAGAGGTTAATGTTAGACTTGGAGTATATTTCAGTTTCAGTGCTTCTCTTGATGTAATCTTAGTAAGCAGAATATAATCATATAGTTGAAAGGTTTGGATGATGTCCATAGCATCGTTTCTTAGTTGGGAAGTGGGAATTGTTAAGCTCAGGAAATTAACCATAATTCTTATTGGAATAGTTTGTGATGAATGGCCTGGCCGAGACAGTTTATTGACTTCATTATCTCAGAGTGGCTTGTCAAAGTGGTTTTATTCTTGCAAAAAGATGTTTCTTTCCATTTGCTTTCCATTTTCAGTTGTTGCAAGTAGTTAGGGGGAGTATTCTAAGGCTTACTAATTGAAGTTGGGTTTCATGTTTGTGATTCCTGAATCTTATAATTTCACATTGCACCCTTGATATAGCAACACATTTGATCTCCTACTCCATTCAATTTAATCTTGGGAACTTTGTACCTGAATATTGCTTCTTTCTTCCCATCACAGGCGATGCCCTGAATGCATTGAAGAGCAGCTTGCTTGATCCTAACAATGTTCTTCAAAGCTGGGATGCTACTCTTGTCAATCCCTGCACTTGGTTTCATGTTACGTGCAATAGTGATAACAGTGTGACTCGTGTGTAAGTTAATATTTGATTTTTCCCTGTTGTTTTACAACTGTTTGACTACATGGTGAATTATTTATTTGTGTTTGGTCAGTGATCTTGGAAATGCAGACCTTTCTGGTCAACTGGTTTCACAACTTGGTCAGCTCACAAATTTACAGTACTTGTAAGTTATGAATCAGATATGATATTGTTGAGCAACTTGATTGTTTCCTGCAGCTCATGCTTAGACTTATTTCTTGATTAATTCTCTTGTATTTCCTTTCTTCTTGCTTTCTTTAAAGGATCTCATATGCAGTAGCTCTACATTGGGTGGCATGGCATCTCACTAATTTTTTATTCTCTTTCGCACCCATACATGTGCATGCACACCCATCCTCTTTCCCCTAACCCTCAAAATATATAGTATATAAGTTGCATCTCTCTGCACACTTTCCGCATTCCCTATACCCCATAAGGCAGTAGGTAGTTATTTAAATTTTAGACTGAGCTCTTGTTTATTCATGCAAAAGATTTGAGCCGTTCTTCAATGACCATTGATTAGGAAAAGGATTGAAGGATCTGAGAAAGGTAATTAGATAATCTTGTGTTTGTTTTATTTCTCAACCATAAAATATGGCTACCGTATACCTGCATCTTAAAATTGTGGGAATTAACCCTTTTGGTATCCCTCCAAAACAGAGGAATCTCTCCACCTCTCATGATTTTGATATACCATTTGTAGGGAGGTTCAACACTCACCCATACACATAAGTCTCCACATTTGATAAGATATTGTCTGCCTTGGGCCAAGCCATCACATATTTGCTTTTGGTACCACTCCAAAAGACCTCTTATCAATGGAGGTATCTTATGTGTATATAAACTTATGTCCATCTCTTATTTTTTCTGATGTGGGACTTTGTTTGTATTCAACAAACCCCTCATTTGGAAGACCAGCTGGACATGACAGAAAATAATTTGAATCAGAGGGACATGTGCTTAATCTGTAGATCAAGTTAATAAGAGAAAGAAACTGATAAATCAGGGAAGCACTCATATGGTTTAGCGACAACTACTCACAATCACAATGAAGTGTGCTTTTGTTTGCCTTCTCATATTCTGTATAAAAATTCCAAAGGCCTTAACCACCTGTTTTCTACTGTTGACGACAGAAACTTCTGGAATTTTCCAATGGCTAACTTAATGTCAGTTGGGTTTTACAGATAGTTGTATGAGTTGCTAAAGCCAAAGAAAAGTTGTATTGTACATAACCATCAATATCTGTTTGTCTGGTTCCACTCAATTGTGAATATTTTCTGTCACCTTTTAAATATTTGTTGGATGATTTTACCCACACAAATCTGATTGTTGTTTTTCAATGACAGGGAACTTTATAGTAATAATATAGCTGGAAAAATTCCAGAGGAGCTTGGGAACTTGACAAACTTGGTGAGCTTGGATCTGTACTTGAACAATTTAACTGGTTCTATACCAACTACGCTGGGCAACCTTGCAAAACTACGTTTCCTGTATGACATACTATCCTTATTCTCATGTCTTTGCAGTGCAAAATTATTTAATTGACTTCCCTTTTGTTTCTCCCTTTAGCATTTCATTATTCTTTTTCTCTTTCTCATGCAAAAGTGATAAATTTCGCAGCCTACGACGTACCCATTTAGGTTTTAATAATGCCTTTCATATACATGTGCGGATGAGACAAGTCTCATTCCTATTTTTACTATTCCCGCTATTGCTATTGTTATTATTACTTGATGCAATAATGTGACCAGGTGAGCAAACACAATCTAGTGAGATACATGAGGTCACTGCTGTTAAAAGTAGTGTTAATTGCACCTTTGGCCCCTCTATCTTTGATTGTGTGTGATTTTGGTCTCCAAAGTCTGTTTTAGCCAGTTAAGTTACTTTGTTATCCAAATATCTGGTGGGGTTTTTGATCAATTTGGGATGGGAAATAAATTTTTAAGTTTAGAAGTAAGAAACTTTGAGGAAACTTTATAAAAGTTGAAGGATATTATATTATTTTAGATTAAGGTTTGAAGAAGGAAAAATTTTGAGAGTTTTTAATGACATTTGGTGTTTTGGTTGGTGAATTTTGAGCAAGAGATAGTTCAATTTATAAATATTTTGAATTAATATTTGTGAATAAAAGGGTTTTAGGTGGAAGAAATTTGATGGGGATCAAGTTTCTTTGATTATAAAAATAAAGGAATTTAATTAACTAAAGAAAGAACTCTTGGGTACCAAAGTCTTTCATCTTCCAAACAAGAGGGGACAAATGCAATTTGACCAGCTTATCAGAGTTCAACCACGAGTTTTAGTGACAATTTCTTTTTGGGGGTTTGCTAATCCAACTTTTCCATTTTAATCTAGTGAAAGCAGTATAAAGTGTTTTTCACATGTTTACACTGATCAATTCATTCTGTGTGTCAAAGATGCAACAAGTTTAATGCAATAATTGTTCATTTACTTCCACATTGACGGGAGGGGTTGTTGGACAATGATGTTCAAGAAATGAACCATTATCAACATGGCTGTATGAAATTTTTTCAAATGGCTGGTGTGACTGATCCGTTGTGGTTTTATTTAGTATAGCCACAGCTGAAATTACTTTTTATTATGCATATTTCTCATCCCATATTTTAAATAATTAAGTATATGATCATGACAGTATTTTGAAGGATTGAACCCCAATTATTCACATGATTCTTTCCGTGCAAATTTATTTATGCGAAAGGGATTTTACTATGCTTGTCTGCTGGTGGTGGGTTGAAGAAATTTAGAGATACCTTATCTGTAAAATTTCCAATCCTTATCATTTAAGTCATTCATGTACTTGTATAGGAGTTAAATTATGATGTATCAGTGCCGTCTATTCCCGGATTTAGAGATACTTCTCATTTTTTACCAAATCAGTTTACAAACTAGAAATATTCTTCTCTCTTTGCGCCAATAAATATTTATTCTATTCAAATATTTGAAAATTGTTTCCTGTTATGTCTTATTACACTACTCTATCAGTAGCTTAATTTGCTCATTTTTCTATCTGAAATAGGCGTCTCAACAATAATACCTTGACGGGAAGCATACCCATGTCTTTGACAAATGTTTCTTCTCTGCAAGTTCTGTGAGTGTCACTCCTATATTTACATTTTCCTTGAGTTACTGCCAAAGTACATTCCCATTTATACTAGTTTCATATATTATGTGTAACCTGAATGAACTGTAATTTTGGAATACAGGGATCTCTCGAACAACCATCTAACAGGGAATATCCCAGTGAATGGTTCATTTTCATTGTTTACCCCTATCAGGTTGGTACAAATAATTAAGTTATTTTCTAATGTTATTGTTGAGGGACAACCTGAAAATTTTTCTAATCCCATGTTCCATTTCACAGTTATCAAAATAATCCTGGCTTGATACAGCCAAAAAACGCTCCATCTCCAGCTTCTCCAACTCCACCACCAGCTTCTTCAGGTTTGTTGAGGCTTGTTTATCATTCCCAATGATTTAAACTGATCAATAATAACTTGAGGTTACAACTTCAATTTAAAATATAACTATAGCATGTTCACAGCCATCTGGAATTAAAACTGAACTCAAACTTTGTTCTGAAATTTTGATTATAAAACCCGGCTCTGATGACACTGAACTCCACTCTATTAGGTCTCCTAGACTTGGAACAATGTCAAATAACAATGACGACTAGACCTAAAAGTTAATGCTGCTAAGCAAACACCAATAATGGTTTTTTAAACAAGTCTATTAATGCTATGGGATTTTCTTGTCTTACCTTTGCTTCTTTTATATGCTGTCTCAAACTTTTCTCTTAACCACTGATACCCTTTCCCCCCTAAAGGACGAGGAGAAAGGTAAGGGTTGATAATTGATAGGCACAGTCTATTTAGCTTTTTCTAGATATTTATTCTGTAGTTATATGGAAAAGGGTGAATATTTTTCAACAGCAGTATCCTGAAGACAAACATAACTTAATGTCAGCTTCTCTAACTCAGTTGCATTATGCCTCACACTTAGAAATGTCACTACTTGAGGTTGGTGTCTCGTGGTTGAATTTAACAGTTGGGTATATAATTATATTGAATCTTGGGTTTCTTATTCCATTCAAACGCAAACAATTCTTGAATGGAGTTATAATTTCTTATTTAATCCGTCAATCCTTTTCTTCAGGAAATAGTAACACTGGAGCTATTGCTGGAGGAGTTGCTGCTGGTGCTGCTCTGTTGTTTGCAGCCCCTGCAATTGCACTTGCTTATTGGCGAAGAAGGAAACCTCAGGATCATTTCTTTGATGTTCCTGGTTAGTTGAATGACAGAAAGATGACATATACACTGATAAATGCTGGATATGATGGCCATAACTTATTTGCTGATATTTTATCTGTTCTTTACTGGCAGCTGAGGAGGATCCTGAAGTTCACCTTGGTCAACTTAAAAGGTTTTCGCTACGTGAGCTGCAAGTTGCCACTGATAACTTTAGTAACAAACACATTCTGGGTAGAGGTGGATTCGGAAAGGTTTATAAAGGACGCTTAGCTGATGGATCTCTTGTGGCAGTGAAAAGGCTTAAAGAGGAACGTACGCAGGGTGGGGAGCTCCAATTTCAAACTGAAGTGGAAATGATCAGCATGGCTGTGCATCGTAATTTGCTTCGGCTTCGTGGTTTCTGTATGACACCTACTGAACGATTGCTTGTGTATCCTTTCATGGCTAATGGAAGTGTAGCATCATGTTTACGAGGTACCCCTATTATTTGAATTGCACTTATTCATAATTTTCTTATGTATAACACTTTTCTCTCCTGTCCTTTCTCGTTTCAATGTTATAGTATTCAATGCCAAAATAATTTCTAGTTTACTTAGATTTTTTATAGAAGAAAAATAATTCCGTGTTTCCAAGATTTTTCCAGGCAGCAACTTAAACAAATTTCTTAATAGCTCAATTTCAAATACAGATGAATGCTGTTTATGTTGAATTCCTGCATGTGCAGTTTTATACTGAAACTGATTTTGTGTATGTTGATCATGTTGTTGAAGAACGTCAAGAGGCTCAACCACCACTTGGCTGGCCAGAACGGAAGCGTATTGCTCTGGGTTCTGCGAGGGGGCTTGCTTATTTACATGATCATTGTGACCCTAAGATTATTCATCGTGATGTCAAAGCAGCAAATATTTTGTTGGATGAAGAATTTGAAGCAGTTGTTGGAGATTTTGGTCTAGCAAAACTTATGGATTATAAAGATACTCACGTTACTACTGCTGTACGTGGAACAATTGGACATATAGCGCCTGAGTACCTTTCAACTGGAAAGTCTTCAGAGAAGACTGATGTTTTTGGATATGGTGTGATGCTTCTTGAACTCATAACTGGACAAAGGGCTTTTGATCTAGCTCGACTTGCCAATGATGACGATGTCATGTTGCTTGATTGGGTAGGAATTAATTACTTTAAATATTTAATTAGTACTTGAACAACTTACGATAACTGCACTATCTGATTTGTTTTTTTCATGCTTTCTGGAGCCCCTTCTTCAACCCTGGAAACTTTGCCTTATACTAATTTAAGAATTCAATTAACTTTTTAAGAACAATTCTGTTTCAGCACCTTCTTGTTTCTTGGTTTCTTGATAATCTCATTTCATTTCAGTAGAGGGTTCTTGTAGCATTGCCTTCAATGTTATAGTGTAACATCAGATTGATTTGGTATTTCAATTTCTGTAACAATTTTTTAATCTCTTTTTACTGACTGTTCCTTAGAGTGTTTGCTCATGTTATATGTAATATTAATACCAAGGAATGGCTGATCATTGATGGTGACTGACATTGTTCTGAGACCAGGTTAAAGGACTTCTCAAAGACAGGAAATTGGAAACACTGGTAGATGCAGATTTACAGGGCAATTATATTGATGAGGAGGTAGAGCAATTAATCCAAGTGGCACTGCTATGCACACAGGGCTCTCCTATGGAAAGACCAAAGATGTCTGAAGTGGTCAGAATGCTAGAAGGTGATGGTTTGGCTGAGAAATGGGAGCAATGGCAGAAAGACGAGACCTTCCGGCAAGACTTCAACAACAACATTCATCCCCCTAATGCAAATTGGATAGTAGATTCAACTTCCCACATCCAACCAGATGAACTGTCAGGTCCTAGATGATCCCTTTAACATTCTATGAACAAGTGAATACACAATTCTGCCTGACTAGGCTTTCTGTTGGAGGGACATACTGCTGATTTGTGCATATGATTTTCACCCCTTCTACCTACCTCTTCTTTTGTTTTCATCCTTTTGAAATTATCTTCTGTGCTCAGATTACATGCCCATTGATCATGTTGTGATTATTAAAGGAAGAAGTTTGTAATTTCTATTGGGTTGTCAAGTTGCAGAATGAAGTGTATGTTACAAGCAACTTTTGTCATTGTATGTATGAGAAATTAGAATAGATCTTTATGGAAATAAATGAAATTCTATTATCAATTTCAGACAAGTATATTATTTCAGTAGTTTATTGTGGGGCTTAAGAAAAAAGTACTACTTGACTCATTGATTATTTTGTCTTTTAATGGAGGGCATTGCATTTATTATCTGTGGAAATGTGTTCATATGGCTATGCAATCGATTTTTCAATTTCTCTTTTGATTATGTTGCTCCAAATAATAGTCTCCTGTTTGGTTTAGAATCTGGTAGGGAAAATCATGTTTAGTGTCGATGAATTAATCCATTCATGAAGTGGAACGCTAGAACACACTTTGATACCATGGCATCCAATCATTTTTTGTAGATCATCATCACCTCCACAACTTCTAACATCACGACTGCTGCCAAAGAAGAAAGGAAACACATGTAAAAGTTCATTCAAAAAAATATTTCATGTATTCTAAAAGACTCTTTCTAGAACATAGTTTCAAGAAATTTGTTGCAAAAGACACTATATGCATTCTAGAAAGTTTCCTAAAATCCTATTTTAAAAAGCTTATTTCAAAATACATTTCATACGTTCTGAATTTTTTTTGAAAATTTAATTCCAAAAATCTTATGTGAAAAATTCCAGAAAGCTAATTCTGTAAACTTTCAAGCATATATTATCCAGAGGTTTTTTACGGAAGATAAAATCATCATTTAGAAAAATATGGGAGGGTGCACAAAGAAATTGCTGTGTACAGGATATAAAAGCCCTGACTTTATTTAGAACGACAGAATGTAGTGCAGTTAGAACTTACATGGAGAACTTAATATTAAAAACATGAACCATTATACACCTTTTATTCCGCACCTCCAAAAAACTTAATATATCCATTTTACCCCTCATTAGCCTTATATTAAAAAATCCTAAATCAAATTCATTCTCCCTTCCTTTTTTATAAAAGAAGATAGAGATCTTACTTCAATAAAAAAAAATTATGATGACGACGACTCATACTTAGTATTTTATTTAAATTAATATATTAAGAGTTAATAAATTTCGAAAGATATTTACAGATAGAAAAACATCTTTAGAAACATTCATTCCAGAATCCGAAAAACAATTTCATAACAAGTGTTCAAAAAGACATTTCAGAATATATATATATATATATATATATATATATTTCAGAATCTAAAAATACTTTCCTGACCATCCAATCTCAAAAATATTAAAAATAAAAGTGTATAGATTTTTATATTTTTTAACGCGAATAGTTTAGAAAATACAATTTTTATGAGGGTGCAGGAAGAAAATCAGGAAAATGCAGGAAGAAGCACCCTAAGAACAATAAGGATGACTCATTCTTTTCACCTTATTTCAATAATATTTTTATATTACTAGTCAACACTCGACATTTCTATGAGCTTGATAACAACAAGACATAAACTCTTTTTAAAATCTTCTGGAAATGTTAAGTCAGTTCCAATATACATGAATCCAAAAAATGATTCTCGTTCTCGATATGAAATGTCGCAGATAAAGATGCAGAAAGGATATAGTGTTCATACTCCTTATTAGTTTAATCGTTGTAGTCTAAATCCTCCATTTCACAATTTGAAAGCTACAATCGACATTTAACCTCAAGGGCTAAAGGTCATATGGTACAACATTCCAATGTCTTACAGCGCCATGAAAGAACCTACTTTCTGTGCTTCACTGTAGAAGTCAAAACACCCTTGATATTAAAACAGGTAAAATCCAAACCACACATTATATACATGTTTTTACCATTAATTTCTTCCAAGTTTTGACCAGCCCATTCAACTTCTATACTTTGATTTCAACCAATACCTTGGCTCCATTATATTCTAGTATTAGCCAACTATATACATACATATTACATTATCCCAGAGCAGGATCTTCTCTATTTTCTGCCAGTAGCACCAATGCGTGGTTTGCCCTTGACTTCAGATTCCTGCATTTCATATTAATATAATATGCGCATCATCCACAGATGATTAAAGATATTTTTTTAAGAAAGGGATAGCCAAACCAAATACCTGAGGCAAGTGCAGGAAAATGTAGGTCTTTGCTGTTGTAGGATTAGAATTTTCAGCCCCTTTACTCCAGTCATAGCACACCTACACGAAAGATGTCAATGTATTAAATCCACATGTTTGAACCATAAAATCATAGAAATACTTCCATTGAGGTAAAAGATAAGACCAGCTAGAATACCTAGATTTTGAAATCAGAATCCTTCTATCAGCAAGTTACGAATCATATCAAGAATTTAATTGCCGGATAGAAAGTAGAGCAATGCAACAAAATTTACATAATAAAAATAATATCACAGGAGTGAACAAACCTAACAAATTTTCTATGCATCTGTATGACACAGTATAGCCATAGTCATCTTTAGAAGATGGAGGGCATAAAGATGGATTATCGAGAATATTCAATTATCTAAATTTTAGTCATAAACATGATTCAATATGGAACATCATGACATTTTGTGTAATCCATGTAGCTAACCCCACCTAGAGAAAAGGGTTAGTTGTTGTTATATAATCCATGGTACAGTGCCAAGTACGATAATCGTAAGTCTCAACATACTTGTCACGGTTACATAGATAGATAGCCACGGGTTAAAAGTGAAGAGAACAAGTCTGTTATGTGAATATTCTGATTCACTTTTTTTCACACTTATCTATCAAAAAATACAATTGTGAACTTATAGCCTGAAATCTGGCTTTCGAATTCCAAGCCTTTAAGTCTACTAATTATTACAAATCAAAGCACAATAATAACCACTAACTCCAGACCTTTCCACTTTAAAACTGCTAACACATTAACTCTCATTCAATAACATTAACTCTCATTTAAGTTTATTAAACCAAAATCCAATGATGCTGGTCAATCCATGTGGTCGAATGCATCACCCAAACTAGACCAGTGACTATTAGGCCTGATTTTTGTTGTTGATGACTTTAGATATCTATAATAGAAGATTGCCATTGTGTATCATGATCTCTTATCTTCTCACTATCTATCACAGAAGATTATCGTCATGGATCATAATCCCTCATGTTCTCCCTAATTAGCTTTTATCAAATATAGCAAGCAAGTAAAATGACGTTTAGTCCACACCATCCCCAATCCTTAAAAAACAAAAAGCGTATTTGATAAAGATAAACCTCTAGATTGCATTGTTTGAACCATGCTTCTCGAAAGCAAAGTCCATCAACAAAATTAAGACATCCGCTGGCAAATTCTTTATCCACGTCACTGTTTATTTTGCTCTTTAGTATCTATTTTAAAATTTACAAACTATATTGCATTTTAACATCCTCTCACACAAAATGGTGTGCTGAAGAAGTCAAGGGTGTTTTTTAAGGTATTCTCACAACAAAATGAAACAAGGAAAAAAGGTTATGCAGCAAAAGAAAGAAACCCAATCATCACTATGTGCATAACTCCAAACAGGTGTAAAACGAATTTAACAAAGACGAAAATTTATGCATAGTAGTAAGGTGGGCATACAGAGTAAGCAAATATTGAACCGTCATTATTGAAGGTGCTGCAAGGAATAGGTTGGTTGCATCTCAACATGGCCTGAAATAAGCTAAGTTTGCATTAGATAAGAAAGTATTGGGCAGAAAATATCACTACAATAAGTGTCCGTCAGGAGCTGAATGGAGCTGTTGGTAAAGATGAAGTAACCTTGAGCCTCTGTTTACTATCCTTATCCCAAAAATTGAAAGCACCATCCGAACCAGCAGTTGCAAATGTGTGGTGTACCTAAGTAGAAAAATAATGTAAGAAATGATGATAGACTAAAGTGGATAAACTTTGTAAGTGATTTCTGATTTCCATTGGGGATAGAAGCAAGCAGAAATCGCGAATATATGCCAACAAACACCAAATAAACATTTGTACGTATGCTATATAATTTTAAGGAGACCAACAAAATGTAAACAGCACTCAACAAAACAGTACACTGGCGAAAAAAAGAACTGTGCGTACAAGTATCTGTGAAATTCCATAACTAAAGGGCATAGGATATTGCAGATGCTTATTCATTGTTTACACAAAATGAACTGGATAAAAGATGTCAATACACCATAACCATGGGGCTAAGCATTTGTCAAACTCAAACATTTCAATGTCAACACACTAACACTTGAAATCATTAGTAATTAAAATAAATTACGAGTGTTTTTATTCAATTACAACATGTCTGCATCTAAATTCCATAAATAAACAATGGGACGCTTCACTTAAGATATTTGTAATCAAAGAAGTCAGTATTAAAACCAAAAACAAAACAAAACAACCAAATGTGTTAAAATTAAAAATATAGAATTTTGACAGGTAGTGTTAATGTGTTTCATTTCATGAGAGCTCATATATTGAAAATAACATTTTCAATGAGTACAAAAATCTCGTGTTTTTTTTTTCATCATTACGAAACAAAAATAGATTTCCTTAAATCAGCATAGCAGCTATTTAATAAACTCAGATCTACTAAGCAATATATTTACACATATAGCTCAATACTTCAAATTGGTTAAAGAAAAGGAGAAAGTAACAAGGTGAATTAAATACTATTACTAAATACATAATTGTAAAATTCAAAGAGACCATTCAAAGTAGTAAGGTTGCAAGAGTAACCGAGCACAAACTATAAGATGGAGAGAATGTTTCTTTTAGCTGCTTCATTCTTAATGATAAAGAATGATAATAAGATTACTAAAACAAACAATATGCAAATCACAACCAGGAATATTTTAACACCAATCATTCATTATAAAAAGTGCAATGACCCAATTGAAATTCAAAGATAGCAGTCCAACAAATTAATACAAAGTTAAATCATTATAGTAAGGCACAGGTGGAACATAAATCTTACAGGATGGAAGTTTAAAGAGTTGACCGAGTATATTTCATTCCCCTCTCTGTGGCATTTAAAAGTGAAGTTTTTACCCTGCTGACTGTCATCCAAATGATGCACCCCAACTCTTCCTTCTATTGATCCAACCTGAAGCAAGTATATTGTCAGTTTCAATATCCCAAAATTAATCAAACTAGCATGCAACTTATAAATTGATAATTAGACTGAAATGAGAATGGGGGAAAAGATATTTTGTGTATTTTGGATAAGTTATGAAAACAAACAGAAGTTGGTGTAAAAAAATTAAGGAAAAGGACCAGAAAGTGGAGAGTACTCCCCCTTCTGCTAGAGTATGCTATCAGATTTATGACTCGATGTAAAATTAGATCAATACAAGCAACCAAAAAATTGGTTACAGAAGAATATTGATTTTTGCAGAAGAATAAGATTACTCAAATGCAGAAAGGAATAAATATCTAAACCAAGTGGAGAATGATGCATACCAAGAAACCTTGTTGATCAGGGAATGCTGAAAGGCACCTTGTTTGATACTTTAAGGGTGAAACAATTCTCTTAAACTCAACCTGTAGCAAATGAACAACGGTCAAAGGTAGGGGACACTAGCAAAAACAGAAATGAAAGCTAAAAAAAAAAAGAATAATCCACAGGATGAATAGTTTGGATAAATACATCATATATCAACACATTGATCTAACCGAAACATATAAAATGCTCACAATAGAATATGAAAAAGCAAATGGTCAACAAAATAGAATTCAATTAGGCAATCAGTACAGATATCTGTGGAAATAGTATGATGTTGCCAAGCCCACCAGCTGACTGAAGCACAACTAACGTCCATTCATTTTACATCTACACACATTCCAATACACATTGAAAGCAATCTATGGATCTTGAATAATTGAGCTGAATAGACTTTTAACAGTGTTGAACATCAAATCAAACACACTATATATATAGTTAATTGATTGTCCTACAATGAAGCACACAGCAGAAGAGAGAAAATAATTGCATATTTGGAGCAAAATTGTGGCTATTCGTTTGTTAGAATGTTAGAAATCTGAAAAGTGCTTATGCCCTTGCGAAAACCACCCTCAAAAGTTAGCTATTAAGGGAGCCAACACTCAAATAGTCCACGAGCATCCCATACTACACCAGTCAGAACCCCTTGTTGGTAGCCATTTCCAAAACACTCACAACTAGGCTTTGATACTAATGGATAAATACCCAAACACTTGGGGATTCCCCCCTCAAAAGCTATTTATTAAGCTGGAAAAACTACACCGAGCATCCCATCCCACACTACTCAATTAGGGACTTAGGCACCACAAATTACCCAAGTTCCTTCCAAAATGCTTGATGTTGGGTTGGAAGTTCTTAAGACTAAACTTCTGTTCAAGGTCCTAACAGGCGAGGAAGTACTTGAGACTAAAGTTCAGCTAAGTAAAAGATAAGTGAGGATTGCCTGATGCCTGGGCAAAAGTATGTTGGGCTACAGATTATTAAATGTGTGACTCGAATGACTGAAGCCCCAATAAAACTACTCGAGACTAATCTTCTGCAAATAGGTTGTCCTACTTTTGCCCAGTATGATTTCAAATATGAGATGTCTAAATAAACCATGAACCAAATAATTTTTTCTGGATATTATGTTAGTGGCTTGAGGATGCCTATCGTACTTAGAAGGAAAACTCATTCCTTCCTTTTTACTATTTGAAACCTCTGGCTCCAAACAATCATTGGGAGTACCTGAGTGAATATACATTGAATTTCTGGCCCGGAAATTGGGATGTTTCTTCTCTTTCTCGTAGATGATTTATTATTCTTATCTAACTCCTAGTTTCTGCTCCTCACCCTTAATATCTTTATTGTCTAATTAAGCAATAAAAAGAAACAACCCCTTTTTATCGTGAAATCTTGAGATAAAATGGTCGTGATATAATAAGTGAATACACAACTGAAAGGTAACACTGATAATGCATAATGCCATTAAGTTGAGATTCGCTAAATTAGACTGAAAGTATTACCTGGGGATTTTGCAAGTTGTAAACTACAAGATTTCTATCAGCAGTGCCAACAACCATCAAAGGATGTCTCACTGTCATAGCATAGCAGCGCTCTGGGAGTTGCTGTGTGTGCACAGGATTTGACTGCCTTGTATCCCAGTATCTGAAAGCAGCCAAAAGAGTCGTGTGCAAGGAGAGGACAGAAGAATCAAATCAAGCAAAATTGCAAGCTTCATACTATACTTAATCAGAAAGATGTGATAGATATCAGCAGCACTACAAAATACTAATATGCAATGGCATGCTATATAAAGATAATACATATCACCTGATGTGTGTGACAAAAACCAGCCCGAAGAGCTGATTGGGTATAAACAAGGAAGAAGAGATTTCATTGTAAAAGACAAAACACTGATATCTCTAAATTATAAATTCAAAAAAAATAAGATGCTCTAAAATATTCTAGATTTAACGTTGATATTATGAGATGATTTTCATATACTCTAATTACTAAAGTTATAATTTAAAAACAAATTACTGTAAAGGTAGCAAATGCTAGTGCAATACTTCAAAGTCCTGTCCCAGCTTCCTGTGGCTAAGAGATTCATTTCAGGAATCCAAGCAACTTCTTTGATGGGTGCGTCATGCATGGCAATAGTCATTGGTTGGCCTCCGGATAATAGAGGCCACATCTTCACTTGCTTATCACATCCACCAGAGAATACAGTTGTGCCGTCATCTTTCCATGTAGAGCACAAAACCTTTACAAGGAAATAAAATGATGAATTTATGACGTCATAGACTAGTAAACTACTGCTGTTTAAGGAAAAGGCAGAGAAGAAAGATCGTGAAAACCTATTGTCTAAAGATTCAATTGTCAAGAACTATTAATATATGCTTAAATATGTTCTTAATTCCTAAAAAATAAATTTTCTACTTGTGGTTCCTCGTCTAAGGAAATGTGCCAAGAAATCTTGAGACTCAAAAACATGTATAACATACATATGAATATTGTACGACTAATGCAACCCGTCACACCTTAGGGCACTCAAGGGCTTCTATCGATTCCTTCACTAGTGCCCATAGAGGGATTGTTTGCAAGAACCTCCCAAACAATTTCAAATGCTATGATGCAAGTCCAACAAGGCTTCTATCGATTCCTTAACTAGTGTCCATAGAGGATTGTTTGCAAGAACCATACCTTACCATGAAAAATAAGCAACCATACAAGGCCTCGCCATTCAGCAATATACTTCATTTTAGACTTCATTTTAAGCAGACGGACATCATTGTGAAACCCCTATATCCTAAAACACCTTGATTATTATACCCATGATACTCCGAGTCCTACCAAATTAACCTCACACATGTACCAGAATAGTAATTCATAAAAATAAATACATACATGCAGACACACACATAAATAGTAAGGAGACATGAACGAAAGATAAGGTGATAACTAAAACTAAAAGAGCTTACTGGATGATCGTGCGTTATAGAAGCCTTGGGGACAGTGGCGACATTTACTCCATTCTTTGCTACCTCCCAGCAACGAACCTGCAAAAGGTTGCTAATAAGCCTCTCCGAGTGAGATGTTTCACAATGAAGCTTAAAAAGACAGGGAAATGAGTGAGAAAGAAAGACCTGATTGTCCCAAGAAGTGGCTACGAGGAAGTTGGCTTTGGGACTGAAACTGAGACTGGAGACAGAATCAGTGGGAGGCTGATTCACCTGCAAAATTCACCAAGAAACCATGAAAACTCGCACACTGCACAACATAACAACCTGTTGCTCCTAAATGGGAGTGGAATTTCATGTACCTCGAAGGACTTGTTCGGGTTCGGATTAGTGTTCGACAGGAAATTGGACATTTGCAAATTTTCTGGCTGGATTTTCTCTCAGAAAAAATTGCAGAGAGATAGAAAGAGAGACAGTGTTCGTAGTTTGGACTTTGGAGGGAGTTGGTTTGGGCCTTGGTTGGGTGAGGAGAGAAAAACGTGAAAGAATGGGTTTTGTGTATGTAAGGGCAGGTGTAGGAGTTAAATACTACGACCTAGCGTTATTACAACGCTTGTTTTTGGGCTCTAACTAACTACCGTTAATCTGTGTTTATTATGGGCCTAATTGCTTTTTTTGATCATTAAATGTTTTTTTAAAAAAATATATTGGGTTAAGTTTGTTAGTGTGGACTATAAAGGATTTTATAAAATTTGTAAAAAAATATTTTTCTTAATTTGGTGTAAAACATGTCAATCTATTTTTCTTAATTTATAAAATTTGTGAATTTATTAATTTGGTGTATTTAGTAACAAATGAACACTTCCTCTCAATATTCTAAACCATTATGATTTTGATAAAAATTATTTCACTGACCGTATACTATACTTCTCTTCATACTTGTCTCAATTTGTTCAATTTTAAATTATTAAAATATTTTTTATTTATAGATAATCTAATCACTTATATTTTATCTATAAACTTAGTTACAAGACACAAATTTATCATTTAATAATTATTTGACATTTATCTTATTTATATTTGATATTTTTATTTAATATTTATATAATCATGTTTGAGTATAGAATCAAGTAACTTCATAAAGTACACTTTTCGTATCTCTTTAAGTCACTTTGATACTTAAATAAATTAGTAATTAATTCGGACGATAAACAAAGTCTTAAATTCACAAGTTTTTGAGATAGGTTTAAAATTAGCATAACTCTAATCAAGACACAATCTCAGCCCATTACATACTAATTAACATTTACTCTTAACCCTAGTTTGCAGTGTTTCTTAAGAGATGTTTTGTTGTTGAAATTGTCCGTTCGGCCCTTAACCATGCTCACTCGTCCAGACGATCACTGTCCTATATGTTGTCCAAATTCATAGATTCAAATATACGTGATCAGTCATCCCTTCTCAGTGATTCTTTCCGCTGGTCTTAGTTACACGGTTGCAATACAAATCATTTTTTTTTATATTTGACATTAGTTAAAAGAAAACATATATTCTTTTAAAATTAAATACTTGATAATATATTATTTTATTTCATATATTTATTTTAAAAAAATATTTAATTAATATTTTGAACACTAAATAACAAGTACCATGTATGTATGGGAACAAATATATCTATCTCTTGAATAAGTATTAGAATGGGAATAAATTTTTACTGTTAGAATGTACCTTTTTTCTGTAACCATCCTTAAATATATGATGTTATGAACTTACATCCACATCTATCTAGAGATTATTTTAAAATTAAAATTACAAGTATTTTTAATTAAAAATAGTGTCATTAAATCATATAAAATTATTACAAACTTCAAAATTCTTTCTCTAAATATTTAAGTTGCATATAGTTAAAAGAAAATAACCGGTTAAATTAGAAAAATTATACACCAAGTAATTAATGCAGTAATTTCTTGAGATTACCTTTCATGCATAGAAAGTTTCTTTTCCAAAATGACTTAAATTTTAATTAATTTTATAGAGATATTTTTTTCTGCAATAATTTGATTTGTAATAAAGTAACTTTCTTTATAGAAGAGACGATCAACATATCGTATAAAAATATTGAGCCTTTTACTATTTGTGAATTATTTAATTTATTTTTTTTGTCTTGCTTCTGTTAACAAAACATAGTTTCTTCTCTATACTAATATTCTGACTTTCGAACATGAAGATATTTTGTAAAAAATATTTAAATAAATTATTCTATCGTTTTAGCGTCCAATGACCGAGTCTTTATGAGAATCCATTGTTTTTTATTCCACTTCATCGTAATGGCTATATTCTCAAGAAGTATGACCTGCCTTTATTTTATTTTAGTTTGATGATAAACTTTTAGGAATCGATATTTTTCGATTTTTTAGATTAATCAAATACTATATTAATATTATCGATAGGTGACTTTGTTGATCAATTTAACAAGTGGTTAATTACTACGAGAAAATAACAAATTATAATAATGTAAAACATCACACTCTAGCTAGTTATAAATTTCCTGAAATTTAAAAATACATTTTGCTAAGGAATTGCTTGTATAGGTCAAACTTGTTAAAGTGCTGTATTTCATGACTTATTACTGTTAAATTTAATAGAGATGTTATAATAACATTTGACAAATATGAAAATTTATTACGTGAGATATTATTTTTAAACTATATACGATTGTGTGGGAAATTTTGTTTCTAATTGGGCATTGTTAACCTTTTATTTTTCAAATGTAAGTTATATTTATCTAGATTTATATATATATGTTCATGTAATTTTTTATTTGTGAACAAAAAAACAAAAATATTCCGTGGTTGACTATAATTTTAAACTTTTATATAATTATAATTCCTTGTCATGTTTTGTTTAAAAGTCAAATATTTCATGTAGAAAAATTATAAATAGTACAACAAATAAATAATTCACCTTTAAGGTGTTTCTTTAAAATTAGAATCTCTCACCAATTTATTTTCTCATAGGTTATTTTTTTTATCACAACTTTGACTTTATCTATTTAGAGATCAATGATCCTAGCAAACTTAGTATATCCTTTAGGTGATTTTATGGACAACCAAATAGGTTTGGGAAAATTTTTTATATACAAATGATATAAGAAAAAAAAAACTCATATTTAAAGAAAAAAAGAGAGTACAAAGTAGCCCTAATAATAAGTGAAGAACGTCTCTTTTTGTTTTATTTTGTTTTCCTTTTCTCTTGATTGACAAGATGTTAAATTGACTATTGCAATGCAATTTTTTCATTCTAGGTAGGAATTAAGAAGTCTGTCGTTTTTTGTGAATTATTGTAATGGCTTTCTTCGTTTACTTGTTTCCGTTCCAAATATTGCAGAATCTGGAAATGCATGCATATGTTTGTTCAAAAGATTAGTTTGGCTCTATCTGGGCATGCTTTTTCCACTGCAATCGATCAACTCAGTTCACATTCTACCAAAATGAATAAACAAATATACAACAACGTTAATAATTTACTATATCGGTTCTGCATAATTAGTTTTCAGTTGACCCAAACATGTTTCTGCGATGAACAGAAACTACAAACTACAAGTACGAAAATTCTGGATTCTTTCTCTGGTTTTGACTTCCAATAGTACATCCTTTTTTATTTAATTATTTAATGTATTTTATGCTGACCAACAACCAAGGTAGGAGATTTTAATCGAAGTTCATGAATATAGCTCAATCATGGAATTAAGGGATTTTAATTGAAGTAACAACATCTTGTTCACACGTGGTTCTTTCAATTGTTTTTCCATGTAGTTTCTAGTGCACTTTTTTTCCATTAATCCCTTAATATGCATTGTATTGTATTACAAAGTCAAAAGTCGGTTAATATTTTCCACTGGGACATGTTTGGAATGCGTGTAGGTATTGTCAAACATTTCTTAAATGCTTGTTTATTTGTCTTTCTTCTCCATTTTCGTAATTATCGTTAGTCTTTTTCAAGCCAAACCTAGATTCCACACATGGCGTCCTATATATAGTATAAATACTGTATGATGACTATTCCTTTTGAAACAAAGGCTTAGGTAAAGAGATATTGACTTTTCAAAGATCCATGCCAATTTTCAAATATTAGTAATCCTTGACAATTGTTTAATTCATATTATTTTAATTTTTTATTGATATTTTTATTATTATTTTTTAAACAATTAGGATTTTTTTTTTAATAAATTGAGAAATAAAAATATTTAATTTTTTTTATGAAAATATTGTGTAGATAAGAGAAAATTATTAAAAATGGAAGAATATCTCAATAAAATCAATTATCAACCCATTGAGTTATTTCAATTACAAAAATAAAATAATTGAGTAGTCAACAAATTTAGTTACTTCAATTACCACAAAAGGTATAAATTTCAAACTCAGTCTAATTGGAACAAACTTGTTTAAATCCTATAAATAGGAGGCTTACACAAAATTAGAGGAATAAACCATTTTGAACATAAGAAACTGATTTTAACATAGATATGACGCAATGTATAAGAGTAACTAATCCATTTATTTATAAGATTGGATGTAGTGCATCTTCAATTTTTGTGATTTCTACTATTCAATATATTTATTTTTCATTACTCTTGTGTTTTTTTATTAATCTTAATAATTGATTGATTGTAATGTAGGTATTTGATTATTGGACATGATGTCGGAATCTAGACTAAAATTAAATAACTTATTAATTGAACATCTAAAAATAGGATTTATCACTGATCATTCATAACATTCGAATTTAATGCTTAATGTGAATTTTTAATGAGAGAAAAATATAAGAGATTGAGATTCTCATTAAAAAGTCTAGACTTGTCTTTAAGACATTAGAACTTGTTAAACAGTGATATGAATATTATAATGGGAATTGGAAGTATATTATTTAATGTTTTTCATATTAATTTGATGTATAGAATCTAGAGAAGTTTTTATCATACAATAATTTCATAAATTTTATTGCTTTTTCAATTTTAGATTTATTTCATACAAATCAATAATTGTCACGCTCATAATCTTAATTAGTAAATAAACATAATTTATTTTTAACAATGCATGTTTCTATATAAAAAAAAATAATATTTAGATTTATCTACTTTATTACTTTATATGATGTACTTGTTAATTTTATAACAAGTTTTTGAGGTTGTGTTACATTTTTAGTCCAGTTAGATCGACAAGATATATGTATTATTTTTCAAGTCAGTAAAAAATTAAATAATTCAGTGAAATGAATCAATAAAAAATTAAATAGTTTAGTGAAATAAATGAAGAACTCAGATAACTCAATGAAAAATCTAGATAGTTTAGTAATTATATCAAAATATATCTCTAAATTTATTTATCTACAAAATAGTTTAAAATTCTCATTTATTATGTAAGTGGATGAATTGTTATTGATGATCTGTGTACTCATGTTATAGAATTTAGATATTGTTTTTTTGTTACATTGTATATAAATTTTTGTTCGTTATTGTATATATGAGTGATACCCCGTCGGTAAGTTGTCTTCTTTTATCCATTCAGTGTTTGTTTATTGTTCAAATTCAATAATTGATAAGAAAAAGAAAAGCGAGAAGATACTATCATATCATATAATTCATTGATCAAATTTTATTTCACTTATTATAGATTTTTATGACAATGGATTTATATTTAATTATACGATAGTTTTTTCAATATTTTTTTAGCTTATTTCAATAAATTACTCATATTAACATTTCAAAATAATCAATTGAGATGAAACTTATATTTTATCACTTCGTTCCTTGAAATAATAATAAAATCTAATGTCCGGACATTATTCATGATTATGATTTTTAGACTAAGATATTATTATATTTAAAAAATATATATTTAATGTTACATTTATTTATTTTTTATTTTTTAATTATTCAATTGTTAACTATGTTAATAAAATATATTTTTACCGGGAAATGATAATTATTTTAAATTTCAATAAAGAATTTTTTTTACCAAATGTAACTTGAAAATTAATTTACAAAAAAATAGATTACAGAAAATTAAAAAAATTATAATAAAAATGTAATTATATAATATTAAGATTTTATTTAATAGTCAATCATATCCTTATTTTTCGTTTATAAATTTAAACTAATTTTATCAAACATTTTTAATTTAATTTTTTTAGCTTCAAATTTATTTTTAACTTTAAGTTTTCAGCTTTCTCCATTTAGTTAACTTTAATAAAAGTAACCTTATTTCCATTTATGTTTATAAGATTTCAACTAAATTAGCTTGCAATACGTTTTCTACATATCACTATCACTTGTGTTAAATCTTATGGCTAGTGATCACTTGTGATAACTTTAAACTTAATAATTGCTCTTTTTCACGCTTTATAAATACTCCAAAATTTATTATTTTTGAACTACGCCTACAAAGTTAAATATGTTATTATATAAATAGTGAAAAAAAAAAAGCAAGAAATCAGTAATGAAAAAGAGTACAGAATGGTTAATGTTGGGATCAAGGTCAAGTCTTGTCCAAAATGTGTACAAACTCTTAGTTTAGGCTACAAGATGGTCTCCTTCAACACTTCAGTTTATTTGAATGTTACAAAGTAACGTGATGTTCAAGTTAGTGTTTGTCTGAAGAATTCTACAATTAATGTTTCTTAAAAATTAGTCAACTACTTGAATATTAAACCTATATTTATAAATTTTCGTAATAAACTTTTAATTATGATTGGTTCAGTTACGGTCCATTTACTAGTAACTTTATTTGAATTTTTAATCTAATTGCTCTTAATGGTTGTCCTTGTTTGTAATATACGATCGATTGGACATTTCGTGATCGAATGATTGATCACTTAATCCATGACTAACCGGACAGTCATACAATATAATTAAATATCATATCAAAGGTTATTTCGGTTGGACATCTATAGTGTTTAACTTGTGTATTTTATTAAGATGGTCTCTAATTTTAATGGTCTAAAAATGTTTAAATTATATTTTATGTAATATATTTTTAGATTATTAAAAATTACACAAAATTAATATTTGTAGTTAATTAAATAAACATTTTTTAAGCGCTCTATTATAATTAACTACTTCATCAATGTTTATAAATAAATTGACTAAACAGTCCAAAACATAAAAATATAAAGTTAAGTATGTGGAAAATGAAATTGACAAAGGGAAAATCACATGTGTCTGCTCGAGAAATTGTAGAGGTACATTCTTCAGTAGCAGCATAGTTTGCTATTGTGCATATAAATATGTGCCAATTGTTGAAATCAGTGACACAAGTGTTACTATTAATCTCAAATAAAGCAGAACTGCTCTGAGAGGAATGTTTTTCAGTGCTTATGTTTTTCAGCCTAAGATGGCAATTGCAAGGTAAAAATAATAATCTGAACATCTTCAATTATGTTATGCTGTGTTTCCTCTATTGCATCTCAACATTATCTGGGCACTATACAGTATTGCCTGATGAATTCAAATTATAATTAATCCATAGGTTCTCATGCACATTCAACAGTCAAAACGTGAGAATCGGTATGCTTACAGTTCTTGTTCTTTGGTTCAACTTTTCATTTTAGTTTATGGATTTATCATCTTTCTGACTGTGATCATGTGTGCAGGACACTGCACTAAGGTACCCAGAAATGTAAACATGGAGAAACTTCAACATGGTTATTTATTTCCAGAGGTGCATGCTTTTCCACAATTTTTCTCTGCTCATGATTCTGATTACTTTAATTAATTAATTACTTAATCTGGCTTATCACACCCATTTACTGCTTTCAAATTTCACTTCAACAATGCTGTTGATTTCTATTTTAGCCATTTATGTAAGATATCTGAGAACTTTTGTCTCTTTTTTTGCAATAATGTTCCTTGGCTAATGACATTATTGAGAATATTGATTGGTTGGAATGGTAAGAGACCATCAAAGATACTATTTCTATATTGACATCGATGTTTCTTCCACCTCAAGACTAATGTGAAATGAGAATTTTATCTGATCATAAAATATACTAATAATTGAGAGAAAATTTATTTTGTAATGTCTATTTTTTTATTAATCCAAACATAATTTGACTTTCCTTGAACATCCCGTGTATATAAATTTCTATTATTTTCGTATTACAAATTTTCAGCATTTTATTTCATTGTTCAATATTGATGTGACAAGATGCTACCCAGCAAGCAAATTAGTTTTGTATTGGAAAAACCTTATTTATATCCTATTTTTGGATGTATGGACAGAAATGAAAGAGAGACACAGAAAAATAATAATAATACAAGAAAGAAAAGTTAGATGTGACAAAAAAATTAAAATATTAAAAAGTATTTTCAGTCTCTTTGGACATTCAGTTTTTGATATGAGATGTGATAGAATTTTATGATATGACCAGATTGAAAGACAAGAGATGATGCACTTGAAGAGGCATCCACATGCAAATGTAATAGACCTTGGAGTTGGTGATACGACACAACCCTTACCAACAACTGTAACAGCTAGCATGATTGATGTAAGTTATGAAGCTTCTTTTTCTGAGTTAGCAGAAGATGATGCATGCATGTATATAAACTCTATGAAATGAAAGTGTGCTATACATGAAGTAACATGAATTATTGTCTCTTGAACGTTTAATTTATACAGTACAAGTAGATTGGTTATTTACAAAATGCGTCAACCAGTATTTGTCAGCAAAATTCAACCATTCTTGTGCCTTTCTATGAGATTGTTTTAACTCTCTTGAAGAGAAATTCATGCACTCATATGATGTTTGCAGTTTGTGCATGGCCTTTCAACAGCATCAGGCTATAAAGGATATGGACCAGAGCAAGGTGAAAAGGTATATCTTATCTTGTTTGAGAAATTCATACATTTTTTTTTCATTCCTAGGCATTTCACCATGAAATTCTCATATTAAACAGAAAATATGAGAATTGTCATCCTATTTGGAAGTGTTTTTGTATTTGAAGTATATATCATAAAACTTATATATCCTGCCAAAATGACATTGTAGGCCCTGAGGAAGGCAATTTCTGTTGCCTTTTACAAAGATATGGGGATTAAACCTTCTGAGGTTTTTGTTTCAGATGGTGCACAGTGTGATATTACTCGTCTTCAGGTCATGTCTCATCCTCATTGTGTATTAGATTCCTTTGCTAATTCTCACATTAATTAGTATAAAGTGCTGAATTTGATTTGTCTCAATGTGTATAGTTACTTATGGGTCCCAATCTGAAGATTGCTGTGCAGGATCCATCCTTTCCGGTATAGACATTCATCTTCTTCAGTTTGTATAAGTTCTCTGGAATAAACTTTTAGAACACTAAACACACAAGGGCCTAAACTTTTGTTCTCATTGTTTGGTTACACTGGAACTCTTTGAAATCTTCTTACTTATTCTTATCTTATAATGTGCAACTTGTTTACATGTTGTCTTAAGACAGGCCTACATAGATTCGAGTGTCATAATTGGTCAGGCTGGCAAGTTTGTAGATAATGCTGGGAAGTATAAAAACATAGAATACATGACATGTGGACCTCAAACTAATTTCTTTCCTGATCTGCCAAGCATTTCAAGGACAGAACTTATTTTCTTCAATTCTCCAAACAATCCCACTGGTCATGCAGCAACAAGGAAGCAATTAGAACAACTTGTGGATTTTGCCAGACTGAATGGATCAATCATTATCTTTGACTCTGCTTATGCAGCATATATCACAGATGATAGTCCTAAATCAATCTATGAAATTCCTGGAGCCAGAGAGGTATGCCACTGGTTCCTTTCTGTTTTATGTTGCTTTCACTAGCATCTTGTACACCCTTTTTGTTATTCTGTACACATGATTGGTGCATCTTTCAATCTACTTTTATTTCTTAATTTCCACTTACAATTTTAGCCCCTACATTCTGAACAGTTTTCCAATTGTTCTAAACGAAAGTTTGTGACCTGTTAGCAGAATTCCCCTCCTTTGAACCAGTTTTTTTATTTTTAGCTTTGTCAATAATCATTTGTGGCTTCTTATGAAGGGAAACTAAGCTAGTACATATTTTTTTTCCCAGTGACATGTAACATTACTTTTGCATGACACTTTTTGTTTTGTTTCTAGCTTGTACTATTTTCTGTAATGGAAGCTTAACCTTTTTTTTTCCTTGTTATGTTCAGGTTGCAATTGAAGTGTCATCGTTCTCGAAATTTGCTGGCTTCACAGGTGTCCGCCTTGGTTGGACAGTGGTCCCTGAGGAACTCTTGTACTCAAATGGCTTCCCTGTTATGCATGATTTCAACCGTATAATGTGCACATGTTTCAATGGAGCATCCAGCATAGCTCAAGCTGGGGGACTAGCATGCCTATCCCCAGAAGGTTTAAGGGTAAATTCTAATTCCTAAGAACATGTATAGCTAGTCAAAATTCTTGCTATTACTATGTCTCCTTTAAACTCTAGTTCCTAGATTTAGTTCAAATTGTTTCTTCTTGGCTACTATCATGTACGGAACTGTTCTGGCATTGGTTTGATTGTGGAAAATTGCAGGCCATACAGTCCCTTGTCGACTACTACATGGAGAATGCAAGAATGCTGGTTGATGCTTTGACTTCTCTTGGTCTGACAGTTTATGGTGGTAAAAATGCACCCTATGTTTGGGTTCATTTCCCTGGCTCAAAATCTTGGAACGTTTTTGCTGAAATCCTTGAGAAGACTCACATAATCACTGTCCCGGGTAGTGGTTTTGGACCAGGGGGTGAAGGGTATATAAGAATTAGTGCTTTCGGTTTGAGACATTCCATCATTGAAGCCTCACAGAGACTCAAATATCTTATCTATCAGAAGCAAAACTAACACTATCTTCTGTCAGTTTTATGAATATATGCATAAAATAAAGCAAAGTGTCAAATCTGAGCATTCATTGCTTCAAGTTATAAGAGCATTCCCCTAAGAACTAAACCTGTCACATAAGACATCTTTGTAGTGCAATAAATAACAGGAACTCGTTCTCCACTTTGATGATACTCTTCCAATCGATGTTTAACAAATGAGAAAAAGCTTGCTAATGTTGTTTAAGGATTATGTTCTCTCTTTCTTTTCCTATATTAGTAATTACTGAAAAATGACCTTTCTCATAGTACATGTTGTAAAATAAACTTAATGGACAACCAACTATGTTAGTGCCATCACAACCAACTATGTTAGTGCCATTATGGGTCTTCCACTTTCTGTAAAATATGTTTTGTGCACCTCCACCAAACCCATTTTCTTCCATTATGGTGTCCACCATGTCTACTCCACTACCACCTAATTTTGGACTTTCATGTTTTGTTCCTCTATAAATGAAGGCACCGTGCTTGTAAAATCATGAAGCAAGAGGTGAAGTAGTAGTATCACCAAAAGAAATAAAATAGAGTGTTTTGTGTAGTGTGTCAAGAGAAAGAAAGAAAAGGAGTGTTGTTTGTGAGTTTTTTAGAGTCCTGTGAGAAATACTTCTGAATTATCTTGTATGTATGCTTGTGTTTCCAGTTTTTTATTGAAAAGATAATCTTTCAGATACTAACAAATTGGTATCAGAGCTCTTTTCTGAGTCTGAGTGTTCGAGTAAAAAAAGTGAGAAATGGCAAACCTTGCAAACAGTGTGTCCCTTCCTCAGTTGACAAAGAAAGTCAATTTTGACAACTGGAGTGTTCAGATGAAAGCTCTTCTTGGATCCCAAGATGTGTGGGATGTAGTGGAGAACGGGTACCAAGAGCCCGCAGAAGACGAGGAGCAGACGGTTGCCCAACTCGCTGCGCTGAAAAAAACGCGCGTGAAAGATAAATCAGCTTTATACATACTGTATCGAGCTGTAGACGAATCTGGCTTTGAGAAGATAGTAAATGCAAAATCTTCAAAAGAAGCATGGCAGATTCTGGAGAAAGTATACAAAGGAGACAACTGAGTCAAGCAAGTCAGGCTTCAAACTCTCAGAGGAGAATTCGAAAGCTTGAGAATGGAGGAGAAAGAAAGAGTAACCGAGTTTATATCTCGGGTGGAAGCGGTGGCAAATCAAATCCGCAAGAACGGAGAAGATTTACCAGCCAGCCGGGTGGTAGAGAAAATTTTGAGATCATTAACAGATGATTTCGAAAGCATAGTATGCGCTATCGAAGAATCAAAGGACCTCTCAGCACTCTCAGTTGAAGAACTTACTGGGTCACTTGAGGCCCATGAACAAAGGAGAAGAAAAATGAAAGAACCTCTTGACCAAGCACTACAAGTGCATCTTGACTTTAAAGGAGCTCGGAACAATCAGGGCCAAGCTTTTAGAGGTAGAGAAAGAGGTGGTCGAGGACGAAGTGGACGTGGTAGAGGTGGACGTGTCAGAGGTGAATTTGAAGCTGACACAGAACAGACTAAACAACATAATTGGCGTGGTCGTGGTCAAGGAAGAGGTCGAGGAAGTCGATCTAAGTCAGGAGTTGAATGCTTCAAGTGTGGCAAAATTGGCCACTATGCAAACGAGTGCAAATCAGGAAGTTGCTATAAATGTGGGAAGCCAGGCCATATAGCAAAATTTTGTCAGGCTGAAAAGAAAAACGAAACAAACTTGCTTACTGAGGAAACCAGTGAAGAAATTGGGATTTTGTTGATGTCCAAAGGCCCAGAAGCTCAGCCTATGCTGAACTGTTCAAATAATTCGGTTTGGTATTTAGACACGGGAGCAAGCAACCACATGTGCGGAGATGAGAGTTTGTTCAACGAACTCATCAAGGTTGAAACCGGACATGTCTCATTTGGAGATGATTCCAAGGTGGCTGTAAAAGGACGCGGAACAATCCGGCACTTGCAAAAGGATGGACGGATTGGAGAAATAAGAGATGTCTACTATGTTCCCGAGTTAAAAAGTAATATTTTGAGCATGGGTCAAATGATGGAGAAAGGCAACTCAGTCCTGATAGAAGATCGAGTACTGTATTTGAAAGATAAAAGTGGTCGTCTGATTGCACGAGTAGAGATGAAGAAAAACCGGATGTATAAGTTGGAGCTGAATATTCTGAAAAACAAGTGTCTGAAGCTTGATGTGAAGGATGAAGCCATGTTATGGCATTTCCGATTTGGCCACTTGAACTTTGGAGGACTGACCGAACTATCAGAGAAGCAGTTAGTACGCGAACTACCTGGAATAAAATTTGAAAAAAGGTTCTGTGAAGAGTGTGTACTCGGAAAACATCCGAGGACTAGGTTTCCGAAGTCAGCTGAATACAGGGCAGAAGAACAACTCGGTTTGATACACACTGATCTGTGTGGACCAATCTCTCCTGATTCATTCAGTGGTAAAAAATACTTTATTTCATTCATAGATGATTTCTCTCGGAAGACTTGGGTATATTTCTTAGAGGAGAAATCAGAAGCATTTGATGTATTTAAGAAGTTCAAACTAATGGTGGAGAAGGAGACCAGTAAACAGATAAAAGCTGTTCGATCAGACAGGGGAGGTGAGTTTACTTCGACAAAGTTTAATGAATACTGTGAAGAACATGGGATAAAACGATTCTTTACAGCTCCATACTCACCACAACAGAATGTGTTGCTGAAAGGAAGAATCGGACAATTCTTGATATGGTTCGCACAATGCTTAAAGGGAAGAATATGCCAAAGAAGTTCTGGGCGGAAGCAGTACAATGTGCAGTTTATGTACAAAACAGGTGTCCACATACTAAACTAGATGGGATGACTCCACAAGAAGCATGGAGTGGGAGAAAGCCGAGTGTCAATCATTTCAGGATTTTCGGCAGCATAGCTTATGGCCATGTTCCAAATCAGCACAGAACAAAACTAGAAGACAAAAGTAAGAGATATGTCTTTATTGGGTACGATGAAAAAGCAAAAGCATACAAACTATATAACCCAATTACAGAAAAGATTGTTGTAAGTCGAGATGTCCAAGTCGATGAGGAAAGTGAATGGAGATGGGACAACATGAAGGAGAAGATCACATGGAACTCAGATTCTAGAGGAGAGAACTCAGCAATAACTGAGAGAATCAATGATTATTCTGATGAAGAAGATGAACATGTGCAACTTAGATCTCGAAGCTTACAAGACATTTATAACTCCACTGATGAGGTACATGTAATATGTTTATTGGCAGGAGCAGAAGATGTCAAATTTGAAGAGGCCGTGCTCGATGATAGATGGAAGAAAGCAATGGATGAAGAAATTGGCTCAATTGAAAAGAACGAAACGTGGGAGCTGACAGATCTGCCCATAGGAGCTCAACCAATTGGCTTGAAATGGGTATACAAGAAGAAAATCAATGCAGATGGGGATGTAGAACGTTACAAAGCTCGTCTCGTGGTGAAAGGTTACAAACAGCAGAAAGGAATTGACTATGATGAAGTATTTGCTCCAGTAACAAGAATGGAGACAATCCGACTGCTATTTTCTCTAGCAGCACAACACAAATGGAAGATACAGCAAATGGATGTGAAATCTGCATTTTTGAATGGAATTTTAAAAGAAGATATCTATGTGGAACAACCTCTTGGTTACATGAGAAGAGGTGAAGAGAAAAAGGTGTTGAAGTTAAAAAAAGCATTGTACGGCCTGAAACAGGCTCCTCGAGCCTGGAATGAGAGAATTGACACCTACTTCAAGAAGAATGGTTATGAGCAGTGTCCGTATGAGCATGCTCTATACCTGAAGAAAGACAAAGGAGATATGTTGTTCGTTGCCTTATACGTAGATGATTTGATTTTCATGGGAAGCAGAAATGAGTTGGTCGTAGAGTTTAAGAAGGTGATGAAAAATGAATTTGAGATGACTGATCTTGGTGTTATGAAGTACTTTCTTGGCCTGGAGATGGACCAAAGCACGAAAGGAATTTTTGTGTCTCAAAAGAAGTATGCTGAGGAGATATTGAAGAAAGCAAAGATGATGAAGTGCAATTCGGTTTCCACTCCTATGGAACCTGGAACAAAATTGTCCAAACACGGAAATGGAGATCGAGTTGATGGAAGCATGTATCGCAGCTTAATCGGAAGTCTGAGGTACTTGACAAACACAAGGCCAGATCTAATGCTGAGTGTGGGAATCACAAGCCGGTTTATGGAGGAGCCAAGGTATTCTCATTGGAAAGCACTGAAGCGGATACTAAGGTATGTAAAGGGAACCACGTCCTTTGGATTATTGTACACCAGGTCAAATAATTATCGTCTTAGTGGATATTCAGACAGTGATTGGTGTGGAGATATAGATGATAGAAAGAGCACGACTGACTATGTGTTCTTCATGGGAGATACTGCATTTACTTGGCTATCAAAGAAGCAACCAATCGTGACGCTATCCACATGTGAGGCTGAGTATGTGGCAGCATCTTTAAGTGTCAGACATGCAATTTGGCTGAGAAATCTGCTGAAAAATATGGAAATAATACAAGAAGAAAAGGTGTTAATCCAAGTAGATAATAGATCTGCAATTGAGTTAGCAAAGAATCCAGTAAACCATGAGAGAAGCAAACATATTGATGTTCGTTTTCACTTCATCCGTGAAAAACTGAAAGAAGGAAGCATTGAACTTGAACTTGTAGAAAGTAAGAAGCAGATTGCAGATATATTCACAAAGCCGTTACCAACAAAGTTATTTCAAGAGTTAAGGAAGTTGATCGGTATGAACGCAGGATAAACAGACCAATAAGTTTATGGAGGAGATTTGTAAAATAAACTTAATGGACAACCAACTATGTTAGTGCCATCACAACCAACTATGTTAGTGCCATTATGGGTCTTCCACTTTCTGTAAAATATGTTTTGTGCACCTCCACCAAACCCATTTTCTTCCATTATGGTGTCCACCATGTCTACTCCACTACCACCTAATTTTGGACTTTCATGTTTTGTTCCTCTATAAATGAAGGCACCGTGCTTGTAAAATCATGAAGCAAGAGGTGAAGTAGTAGTATCACCAAAAGAAATAAAATAGAGTGTTTTGTGTAGTGTGTCAAGAGAAAGAAAGAAAAGGAGTGTTGTTTGTGAGTTTTTTAGAGTCCTGTGAGAAATACTTCTGAATTATCTTGTATGTATGCTTGTGTTTCCAGTTTTTTATTGAAAAGATAATCTTTCAGATACCAACACATGTTGCGTTACTGAACAAAAATCCAGACTATCAAAGTCATGAAGTGTTAGATTGCATAACATACTAAAATTTACATGATGCCTTGACAAATCTTAAACATATTATCCTAACTATCAAAGCTGTGAAGTGTTAGGTTGTAACATACTAAAATTTGCAAGTATCACCTTCACAATCACATACCTCCATCTTAGCAACTTGAAGGATCAACTGAATATAGGCTACCATTGACTGTAACACGCAAATTTGTTCCAGCACGCCTTGCGGGCCAAGCTTCACCCAACAAACCTCAGCCTTTTGCAAAAGGCACGCTTGGTAATTGATTAAACTAAGAAGAAATCACTAAATTTGTCCTTCAAAGTGTGAGGCATTGATTAGTTAATCTTTAAAGATTAAAATTTGTAGAGAGATTTCCAAAATTGCATTCTTCCATTAGCTTCTGTTATCAAGTCCGTCACAGCTTACAGGTTTTCTCTCTTTTATTTTCCAGCTTTTGTATCTTTTCTTAAAAAGCTAATAGAAATCTTAATTGTTTGAGTTTTTCTTTCGTGCTTACTGTGCTTTTCTTCAACCTTTCACTTTTTATCATGCATAATTTTATTTTTTACATGGTATTCTGCTTATTTGAGGGATTTTGTTGTTGCTTCGCTACACTCTCTTCTCTTCTTTCTTTTTGGTTTGTGTTCTTTATTGTTAATTATGACGTAGACAACTCTGATTCTTGACCCTTGGAGTCCGTACTATATGAATTTTAACGAAAATCTTAGTGTATCCTGATTCCTGATCATTTGAATGGTTCCTTCTTGTTAGTGTCTATCACTTTTCAATCTTTTAAACAAATCAATCCAATAAATATTAAACTTCCTCGTGATAATTTGGTAATAACCACCATGTATGGAATTGTTTATTTTACATGATAGTCTTCTTTTCACTCATGTTCTATATATTCATTCTTTTAATTTTAATTTGATCTCTAGTTCTAAATTGACCATCTTGATTTCTTGTAAATTAATTTTTTGTCACATCAAGAACAACACTCTTCAAATATAATTGGTGTGACTGAGCTTCAAAGAGGTAATATACAACGAATCTAATTAGTAAAACTATTTTTCTATATTTGAAAAATTCTTATTTTCTTAATAATATTGTAAAACATAAATCTAGTACTTGGCATTATGGATAGGTTTCTTATATTGATTGTAATGAAACTTTTTAACCTTGTGAAATATGTTATCTTGCTAAAAAGAAAGCTTAAAGTTCCCTTGAAAGTATAAGTACATTCAATACATTTGTTATACTATGCATGTGGACGGATTCTATAGCCACTTCTTGTCATAAATATTTTACCTAATAATTGTGGATGATAAATAAAGCTTTACGCTTTGGTTTGAAAAAACTTGTACTGTTTACGTTTACTTGCTTAATGGACAAGAAAATTGTCTTAAGGGATTAAAAAAAATAAAAAACACAGTAAGATTAAATTTTTTTAAATAAAGTATGTTTTTCATAGGAAAGATTTTCATTGAAGTTTGTAACCTAATTAATTTTAGCTTGGAACTGTGGACGGTAATGGAAGAGTTGGAGTGATGAGTGTCTGCTAAGGTTGGTAGAAGTATCAGAGTGGTGGTGGTCCTTGGTTTGATGTCATACTCTTCTGCTTTCTGCAGCATGGAACAGAAGAAGGAATTTAAGACTGAACCCACTTAAATAATGTCACATGCCGTCCCTCATACAAAGCAGTGTGCGTATGTAGAACTCATGCAATCATCATTAAGGAAGCTTCGATCAGTCATGTCTGCTTCCTTTAATCATCTTCTAATTCTACCTCCTACGTGTTGCATAATCATACATAGTCTTACACAGCATTTAGTAATTTGGTTCTTGTATGTATGTGTATTGATTAGTTGATTTGCTGAACATGTAAGAGCAATGCTCAGCAACTTGTAACACTTGTCTGCATCGATCTCTCCCCATTGATTTTAGCCATTTTTGTGTATCGACTAAATACCTTTGATGCATCGCTGTCCAACTACATTTTCAGCTTTTCCACTATATACCTAACGCCCATGCTTAAATAGTGGCTATAACCTTTTTACAGAAGACAAAGAAAACAACCATATCTTGTAACAAAGGGTGCCCTACTTCTTCAGCCACCTAATTTTCTGTGGAGGATACGGACGAGGTGCTCCTTTTGTATTTTTCTTACTCTCATCACTCATAGCTGGCTAAGGTCAAAAATAAGGAGTGGAGGATAAAAGAAGAGTTCTTTAGTTTTAATATCCACACACACAGCCCTACCCTCATAACAACACCCCAAAGATACAAATAATACAAGAAATCCATCCTCTAATGTGATTTTCTGTGACATGTCCTTGTAATCCAATACAGCAAAAAGGGTTAGTGTCAATTTCTCAGCATTAAAAGCTGAAAAGGACGTGATTTTGGACTCTTTAAAGGTCATATACATATAGACATATGCATAATACATAAAATGACAAAAGGGTTCCACTCTTCCAGTGAACTCATTGTTATTTGTTACCTTCATCATAATGACAGCACGTCTCTCTTCTATATAGTCACTTTCTGGTTCCTTCCACTTTGAAAACCATCGTTAGTGTCAAACTATATCTCTCTAAGCATAAGATTGATAAACACGGTCCTCTTTGCTCTCAGACTATCTTCATATTGTGATGAGCCTGAAAAACACTAAGAGGACAATGAGGAATGGTTTCATGTGCCCCTCTGAGGCATCAACAGCAGTTTGGTCTGTGGTTGTGCCTCGGAGTAGGAGTAAGATACATAAAAGAAGTGTTTCTCTGGATGATACGAGGTTGATCAACTGTTCCAGCTACTCCAAACTTGTTCACTCTGCCACTGCCACCTTCAATTCAGCAGCTCACAAGAAATGTGATTCTCTCTCTTCAGCAAACATCCAGCAGAGAAGCCAAGATCAAGACAATGGATCAAGCCAACTTCACAAAACGACAGCAGATCATATCTTCCAGGTTACTCACATATTATCATCACTTCACACTTTCTCATTCCATGTCAAATGCATTGCAAATTACAAACATTTCCTTCATTTCTTTTTTGTAAGCGATGCTACTTGTTGCAGGAAAAAAAAAATAAGACAGAAAGTATTAGTGTTTGAACCATTCGAATACTTATAATTTTTCCTTCCTTGTTTTCCTTCTAATCTCTTGTATTAGGAATATTACGTATATTTCACATTCACATGTTCAAGACACTGAATATATATTTAATTTTTTATTCATAAAATAATTAAGGAAGTTATGGCAAAATGCATCATTAATCATGTATGGGACAACCTTGAAGTGAAAATGGAATAACCAATACAATTAAGTTCTCTTGTGGATACGATTTTGTGCAACCATATTTTGTATGTACAGATTGATTTTTTTTCTTCTTTTGTACAAATTAACAGTAATTTTTGCAAGCTGACCTTTCTTTCTCTTACATGATTGTAGAATTTTTTATACTGTACTTTGCTTTACCTATTCTGTTTATATCACGCAAATGATAAGTCCCTTTGAGAAAAATTTGAAAAAAGAGTGTTACCATGATAATTAAAGCAAGTCCTTAATCTTTAGAAAAAAACAAATGAAAGGACCTATTCTAATTTTTTTGTATAGTAGTTCAAAACTACCAATTCAAATTCTTAAAACAGAAAGTAACTGCTGTGAGCATATTAATATAATGAGTCCAAAATAATAGACAGAAGAAAAGGAAATGGATTTCCATTTTCTTGTTGCACATGTCAGAGTATTTCCTTTTCTGCCACTACTGCCAGTATGGTCAAATACATTGGTCAACTAAGCCTCAACAGTTGTACATTTTGTATCACTGCTGAACTCTGCAAAGCGACGTAGAGCACTAATTATTTCCCCTCCTAGTTTATACGCATACATGCATGTGTTACACTGCAATTTTATAATACAGCTATACAGTATTTGTATCTGCTTTTCCCTTTCATTCATCAAATCATTTTTTTTCTCTTATCTTTTTGCATTTTACTCTCTAATTTTGAAGGGGTTATGTTATGTATGTGTTTATGTTCAGGTGGTTGTGATGAGGGTCGCTATTCACTGTGAAGGATGCGCTGGTAAAGTGAAGAAGCATCTGTCTAAGATGGAAGGTACATTACACACATATTTTGATGATCTGAAATTGATAAAATTTATATGTAGGTAGAAATGGTGTAGTAAGTAAAGTAAGGTTGTGTTTTGAACATATACAATGCAATGTCAGGAGTCACATCATTCAGTGTAGACGTGGAGTCGAAGAGGGTGACAGTGATGGGATACGTTTCTCCGGTGGGAGTTCTTCAGAGCATTTCTAAGGTCAAGAGGGCTGAGTTCTGGAATTGTTAAAGCCACTGCACTAATGTTCCAAAATTTTCTTCGCTTTTACCTCTACAACATTTCATGTTTGTGCTTAGATTCATGTTGGATTACTTGGTATCACGTTAAAAATATCACGTTGAAAAATCTTTCGTGAAATTTAAAAATCTGATAAAAAAAATATTTCATCGAATTTCGAAATCTAATAAAAAATTAAAAAATCTTTCACCTACAATAAATACAACAAGTAAGGGGTAGAGTTTTTTGAATTACAAAGGCCAGCTTTGAAAATTTTAAAAATTTTAGATATAAAATGAAATGATTGGAGATTTAGGGTCAAACAGCCTAAAATTAATGCAACAACAGCAATGGTCTCTCACAAGGCCATCACGAATGCTTCAACTTTGGACTGGGCCTAGTTTCTTTGTCGTGGCCCAACAATTTTCGAAGACATATTTTCTTTGGACGGTACAGTTTTATCTTTTCACTCACCAGCTTCTTTCTTTAGACTTATTATTGACATAAATAATTAATTTTTTACTTCGTATCTCGATAAATTAACCAAAATATTGTTTTTATTTATATTTAATCAAGTAAAAGTTATTTTTTGTCAAACCAACTAGCTGGTGTGGCATCAGAAATAACAGACAGACCATAAGATTCCTATTTTGTTTCTTTCCCTTTGTTATGAAATTACGAATGAATTTAAAAGGAAAATAAAAAATGAATTTGTAAATAATATACATGAGTTAAAGGAGACCTTGCAGAAGAAATCAAGCACATATATCCAAAAGTCTACATCAAAAATTCATTTTTTTTTTCTAAATTAAGAAAATGATCGTTTTGATAGTTTTCTATTGGTAGAGTTTTCGTTGCTATTAAAGGAGGTTTGGAAGTTCATAATTGTCTATAAACTTCAATTCATTCTGTGTGTTTTGCGTTAGAGATTAAAGGACGCTGCGGATTTGAAGCTTCTCCACCTCCAAATTCAGCAAATTCTTATTGTTGAAGCCATTGGAGAAGCTCCTATAAGTTCATGGTAAGTTTGAATTTTACTCCTGCTTCTCAGTTTCTTCTTTATTCCATGTTGATCGGTAAAATCAAATGTAGAAAATGAATTAATAAATCTAAATATGAATTGAAATTTACAAAAATGAAAATGAAAAAGTTGAATGGTATATAAAAAAATAAAATAAAGACACATAAATATTAAATCTTGTGCATTTAAATAGGTGAAATTGGATTATTAAAACAGCTGAACTAAATTTGGTGTTTAGGAATGTATTGTTTTTCTCTTTTTCTCTCTTTTAATTTGTGAAAGATTCGAAGTATGTGCTTACGCAAATTTGACGGAAAGTAGATCATTAAAAAAAGATTAGTGATTGATAAATAAAATAGTGGAGTGAATTAGTCATTGACTAAGTAAAAAAAGAGGTGCATGCGCAACAAATCTATAGCCACGTGGCAGTTAACCAGTGGTTCAAAAGATGCCAAAACTCAGGTCTCATTCTGTATATATTTAAATTCAATGAATTTAGACGTGTTTTCCATAACCAAACGAGTAAAAATGAATGTAGACACATGATATATTCTTATTTTTAAATATATGAACTATTTTTGTTTTAATTATTTAATCAACTGTTTTTCAAACAAATGCTCTATAATTTAATTTTTTTAACTAAATCAATTTTATTGTTCATATTTTTGTTAATTTAAAACTCATATCCTACAATTTAGAGTATTATTCAAAAGTAATATAAAACTTATTTTTTTATTCAAAATAAAGTTTAAAATAGATTTTCTTAAGTATGTAGTGATTAGCAAATATTCTATGAATCACACGAATGTGTAAAATCATGTAAAGTAGTTAAATTGAGTTAAAAATTAATGTATGTTTGAAATTATTCAACTTCTTTAGATTTTATTTCAAAGAAAATATTTGAAAAAGCTATATCCTAACAAAAACTTTATGTGAATCATATTACTTTATTTTCTTTTTTAAATTATATATATATATATTTAAAATTATATATGTTTTTTATTAATAACGAAAAATAAAAGCTTTATAATGATGACGTATAAAATAATGTTTAAAGTGAAATCACGAGTTTTAATGTTCAAGATGTTTCTTTTTCGTTTTTTTCTGGGTGAAGTTGCATTGAACCAGGATTATCGTAAAAATGAAGTGGTAGTGGGTTGTTGAGAGTTGAGAAGTGATGAAGAATATACCATCCATATTTTTCATATTCAATTGTTACATTTTTTTCTGAATTTTATGTTTTCCTTTCGAAAAAAAAAACATGGTTCAAATTATAACATACATATATAATGCAAAATGAATACGAAAATTTAATTATCTCTATGTATTTATTTTTAGTTCTTTATAATATGTATAATTTTTTTATGTTTTATGAAAAATTATTTTTATCATGAGTTTGATCTAATTCATAAATACTTTGTATCTTTTTATTTTATTTTATTTTTAATAATTTTTTTATGTGATATCAAATAATTAATAAAATTTAAGGTGTCAACATAATTAAAATATCAAAATTCATATTTAATATAACTTTATTGATTAAAACTAAATAAGTTCATATCTAATATATCTTTACTTATTAATTTATATATATATATATATATATATATATATATATATATATATATATATATATGAACTTAAAATAATGTTGCACAATAAGATCTATAAAATTAAATTAAGACATATTTATGTTAAATTTGAAAATAAATTTAGTCTATAAATTTACCCACTCAATATATGTATGTCTTCAATGATATACTTTTTTAAAATACACTCAATATGTAAGAAGAAGAGATGTTAATAATATATTCTTTTGTTTTGTTATTGGTTGAGTTATTTAAAATTACAAAATTTTGTGGACTTTTATAATCTGTTTAATGAATCATACTCATGGTTTTTAAAAATATTAATAAATTTTATTCAATAATAAATTATATGTTAAAAAGTATAATATAAAGTTCCACTAACAAGATCACCCCTCTTAATTTTTGATGTCATGAGTAATCAAGCGAACAAAAACAGAAAATTATTATAGCACTGGAAAAAATAAAAGAATAAAAAAACGGGTTAAATTTATCTGCCCAATTTGACTATTGGAATATAACTAGGTCTTTCTCTACAAAGGATTTTTTTATATATATATATATCAAGTTCATTTTATTTTATTTACTTAACAATTTTAACTCAAAAAAACTATTCTACTTATTATTTTATGTATATACGAATAACATTTACCCACTTTTACCTTTAATTTTAATTTATCGAATAATATTTATTTATGTCTTTATAAACAAAAAAAAAATTACACCTTGGTTTCATCATTCATTATATAGTATATATGGAATAACATTCACTTTAGTCTAAAGACAGAAAATTGTTATTCCATCAGAGTCTCCTAACTCAACTTAAATACCAAAAGTCTAAAAATATTTAAATTATGAACAAATACAAGTTTTATTTAGTACAAATGTTTGTCAATGCACTAAGACAGAGAGATGTAATCTGATATATAATTAATTAAGACCAATTCTGCACTAAGACAAACAAATTTATTCCAATATATATATATATATATATATATATATATATATATATATATATATATATATATATATATAATGTAACTTTTGACAAAGATTAATCTCATACTAAAATAAATGGAAGTAAGCCAATGTGTCTAAATCCAAATATTATTAACTTCTTATATTATACTAAAAATCGAGAATTAATAGACTTAGACACATGTTATAATTTCTATTGTAGAGATCCCTTAAAACTTTTATAAAAACGTTTTTTTATATACTAGTTTATGCATTTTATATTTAATAGAATGGAGTAAGTGTTTTAACTTTAACTCTTAGGTTTCGTAACTATGAATGGTAAACAACAAAAGTGTGATAGATATCATAACCAATGGACTAGGTCAACAATCAATCTCTGTTATCAAATCTAGGGTTGGCCCATGTGTTTTTTCTTTTTACATTTGGAGGGTAATATATAAATTAGTTTCACAAATAAATTTCAACTATAGAAAAAGAAAAGGTAAAAAGATATTAGATTGCTACTTGCCAGCATTCTCTTGTTTTTATTTAAAATTTGCCTAAATTTTAATTGTATAATGCCAAAAAAATGACTAAGTTGTGTATAAAATTTGTATGAAAATATATTTTCAATTTTTAATATAAATTTCGTGACATTTCTTTCCTCGACTACATACAAAAAATCCAACTTTGTGACGAAAAACCTAATGAAATTATAACTTTTAATAAATTGTCCTGATTTTTCTTTATACAGGTAACTTTCCTTTTATTAACTTTGCAATACATTATGACATGACTTGCTTCCTTTTTTTTTTAACGTTTTTGTTTTTGTTTAAATATTTTACAGTATTTATTTTATTTTTCCATCCTTAATTCAATTTTATTGAATTTATAAATTTAAAGAGTAGTTTAACAATAACAAATTTACAAAGTTAATTAAAATTTACAGGTACAAATTAAATTACATTTATCTTACAGGTTATAAAATTATTATAGCTTTTTTCAATAAAGTACATTTCCCTCAATAGTTTTAATGAATTAGTCCATATAATTTCACTAGAAATGGGTTGGGGATAAGACTTTTGAAGGTGATATTTTGTCCATTATATAAATCAAAACTTTTGAAGGTAAAAGTAGGCATAGGTAGGTAAACTATTTTGGGACATTTATAAGATTTTTAAAACACTAAGTGTACTCATAATTATCAAAGAATTCAAATTGAGTTAGAAATCTCACAGTATTAACGTTGGAAATACAATTCGATCAATTTATAATATATAAGTGAATGTAAATTTATTTTATTAATTGTGAAGTTGAATTAAACTTAAAACTTACTTTTTAATAATAAATCGATGTCTTTCAACTTGAAAGATTATTCTTTTAAAATTTAATTAAATAAAATCAAGATTTTCTTTGAAAGCTTGATATGCAATAGAAGCATCAATAGTCAAATTGGAGCAATTGGAGGAAGATTAAATTTAATCCCTTTTTGTTCTCTTTTTTTCTTCCATAAATTTTCTGTTTTTGTTAACATAATTCAATACTAACAATTTAGTGAAACTTTTAATTATATCTTTTAATATATAACTTATTATTGAATAAAATTTACTAATATTTTAAAAACCATGAATATGATTCATTAAATAGATTATGAAATTCTACACAAATTTGTCCAACAACAAAACAATATATTTAAAATAATGTATTATTAACACTTTTTCTTCTTATTTTAGTCTTTAACTGGACCTACATATATAGATTAACATGTGGAATCATGTGCATCATTCAATGTGTTAAGTTATCAATGAAACAAGTAGGTTACAAAGCTATCATCATAGACTATCTCGATTAGCAACTCTACTCAAAGATTTGATTTTATTAATTACAGGATTAACAACACATAACATTCTGATTAAGAGATCAAATGAAAATCAATGAGCCCCTTCCCCAGTTAAGCTTTTTTGAAAAAGAAATACTTGTTTTTCCTCATACCTGTGCTTAGCAAACATCAAACACACGATAGCGTGAATAATAATTAAGTCGAAACCATTTTTTAAAAGAGTTCCAGTTTATAATTTAAGTTTTTATTTCTTAAAACAATGAACAACCTTTGATTCATGAAATTCTGGTAGCCACTTTCAATGATTATTTGGGATCATACGTGTGTGTGGTTAAATATTTATATATTTCCTTCTGTATCATGATTTTTTAAAATTTATTTCAAAATAAAAGCATGAAAATATTTAAGAAAATAGACACTCATGATAACTATTTTTTAACATTTACAAGGATGTTTCGGTTTACGGATAGAGTTTAGATTTTTTTTTTTAATAAGTTTCAATCTTTAAACTTCTTTTTGTCATTTGATCTGAGGAGTGTTACATGTAGAAAACATTTTGTTATTTTGTTGAAGTTAATATTTGTCTTAATACTTTAATAATAAATATGTAATAAAAGTAATCAATTATATTTATAGATTTTAGGAGAAATTTTTAATTAATACTAATTTAATTACAGTTCAAATAATAATGATTTCGATAACTTATAACTAATGTAATTATTTTTAATATTAATCATATTTATAGTCTGATCGATTAGTCTACCGACCATTTAATGTGAAATTAAAAGACTTATTAATAGGTAGATTCATGGTTATATTATACATTTATACATATTATAATCAGTTTTTTCTTATAAATCATAAAACTTGTTGAAATTTACTAAATTTGGTGATTTTTAATACTGTTTAACTAATAGTAGAACAAAGTATTAAAAAAGAGATATTGAAGAACATATTGTTGAACTAATTAATACTTGCTAAAAAGAATTTGAAACAATTTTTTTACAGAAGGTCCAATTTATTCAAGATTTATTTTAAAAAAAATAAATCTGGCGGCATAAAAGGATCCCGTGTTTTTTTCTTTTTCTGTTTTTATAATTATCCTGGAAAATGATAACAAAACACGCGATCTTTTTTTAAAGTCATAATTTAAAAATCGCTTCTCTTTAAAAAAGTGAAATGAACATAAAATTAATTCTGTACAACAAAGATTGAGAGAAAATAGATTTTTCAAGTACAACATGTAATAAGTAAATGATTTAATTTAAAGAGATAAAATAAAAAATTATTTAAATTACTGCAAATAAATTATCCTTATATACGATGTATTTATAATTATCTGTCACTTTCTAAAGTATAAGACGTGTATAATCCCCCCACCAAAGCTACAATTGTATTTATAGTCAACGCTATGCAAATACGCTTGATGTAATCTCCTCATTATAAATTAGCAGTCAACGCCTACACTCCATTCATTTTTTTCATGAACTTGGACTCAATTTCGTCCCCATTCATTCAAACCAAACCCTATGTCTCTGCCTATTATAAAATTTGCATTTTGGTTTTATTTTATTTTTTATAAACTCTCCTAATTGTACCTTTATAACAACTTATACTTTTTTCTATTTTCCTCCTATCATCAATATTTTCTAATTTATTGGTTTCTCTTTTAAAAATTATGTTTCCTTACTAAATACAGTGATTTTATAGGGCATTTAATTTCTAAGAGTTATTTTTTTTCAGCTTTAATTTCAAGAGTGTAATGAGTTATTTTTCTTTAAGATATCTGATTGGCAATCTGATATTCAATTACGTTTTTTTTTTCTAGAACTAAAGCCGCCAAATAAGGAATAAATAGAATGTCAGGATATGTTCAAAGATTATTGCGAAATAACTCTTGATACTCAAATTTGTTTCAGATGATTTATGTATTTATTTAGTATCGCTAAATTTAATGAAAAAAATATATGTTACTTGTTAATGATTATAAGTGTAATAAAAGATTTTTTTTTGGGAAATGATTTTTTTAAAAATATTACAATATGATAAATGCAGTTACATTATCTTTGGTGGAAATACAATTGAGTTAAAAAAAAATATATAATATTGTATGAAGATGAAAGATCTATTCATCTATTACTAGTGTATTATTCAACAACACTGCAGTAATGTCTGAATTGCATTCCCACCAAAGATAATGTGACTGCATTTATCTAAATTAACAGTCTATACCTAAAAGCAAGTCCCTGCGACATTCAATGAATAACCAGAGTGTAACATTCGAGAACAGAAAAAACACACTCCCACCCAATGTGTACATTAATTGATAATCATGGTCAATGGCAATAATTAACCTTATCTAGGTGTCATTCATAAACAAAAAAGAAGTTCAAGTGAGAATTCGTTTTGAAGTGTTCTGTTTCCAAACCCTTTTTTTTATGTTCTCATTCAACCTTTTAGCACTCCCACTCAAACCATGTACGAAATCTTAGGTACCAAGTTGGTGTGGTTGACTTGCATTAATAAAGAGAAGTACAATTTGTTTAATTGAAGTTTAACCTCACACATTACATCAACTATAGTTGACATTGCCCATCACTTGTCATTTATGATCCTATATAAGCATTTGCCTCATCTCAGAAATAGCAAGAATTTGAGGTATCAGAGCTTGTAATAACATCATTTGGTATGTGTCTTACGGTTCAATTATTTGCATTTAAGAAAGTTCGCATGACAAAACGTGATTATGCAGAAAATGGAATGCTGTAGTGTACAGCACACAGAGTGCATAACTAGAGTGCTGTGTTGTTTGCAGGTGAGAAGTTAAATGAGTCAGCGTGTGGGTGACATGGGAGAAATAAGAAGTGGAGCATCTTCACGCAGACATGGAGATACTTTGCCACACATTCATAAGGTGGGATCTCCTCCTAAGCAGACACTTTTCAAAGAGATCAAAGATTCTGTGGCTGAGACTTTCTTCCCAGACAAGCCCTTAAACAAATTTAAAGACCAGAGCTTCTTTAGAATCTTTCTATTAGCCCTGCAGTCTCTCTTCCCCATTTTAGAATGGGGAAGAGATTACAATCTTAAAAAATTCAGAGGTGATTTGATTTCTGGACTCACTATTGCAAGTCTCTGCATCCCTCAGGTGAGTTTCACTCTCAGTTATTTCTTACAAATACCAAAACTGTCACGTCATAAAAGGGTTTGAAATGCGCTTTTTAACGATAACTTTTTGTGTATATGCATGACAGGACATTGCATACGCAAAGCTTGCTCATTTGGATCCACAATATGCACTATGTAAGAATCTTGATTTATTTTAAGATAAATTTTGGCATCTTACAGTTTCATGACTTGGCTTTTCCTTCACTATGTGCAGACACAAGTTTTGTGGCTCCTCTTGTGTATGCTTTCATGGGAAGCTCAAGAGACATTGCAATTGGACCAGTAGCGGTTGTGTCCCTCTTGCTTGGGACAACGCTGTCGGATGAGATCAGCAACATCAAAAGTCATGAATACCTGCGTCTTGCATTTACTGCCACCTTCTTTGCAGGAGTCACTCAAATGGCACTAGGTGTTCTCAGGTATATATAGGAAATGATTCTCTTTTCTCTTTCATTCGTTTTTCTTTCTTGCTTTGCCTAAATTCTTCTCGTCCTGTGTTACAATCTGAACGTGAATTTTGCAGGCTTGGTTTCTTGATTGACTTTTTGTCTCATGCTGCCATTGTGGGATTCATGGCTGGAGCTGCCATTACAATTGCACTGCAACAGCTTAAGGGTTTTCTTGGCATAAAAAACTTCACTACGAAAACTGATATTGTTTCTGTCATGCGCTCAGTGTTTCAAGCAGCACACCACGGGGTAAACTTTCGTTTTGCTTACAAATTCACTTTAAAATGGCGCTCGTACTTAATTTGCTTGAATCTTTGCTTGCAGTGGAATTGGGAGACAATAGTCATTGGATTAGCATTCTTGATTTTCCTTCTTGTAACCAAGTACATCGTAAGGATGCAACAACAATTTTCCTTCTTTGATGCCCCTTTTCTTGGAACTTTCATCATCATAACTTAAATTTACCGTTGACAGGGTAAAAGGTATAAGAAACTCTTTTGGGTGGCTGCAATTTCTCCTATGATATCTGTCATAGTGTCTACCTTTTTTGTCTACATTACCAGGGCAGACAAGAAAGGAGTGGCAATTGTAAGTAGCATAACATCGATCGAGTGGTCGAAACAAACTTAAGCACTGTGAAACTAAAAGTATGTTATTTCATTCAGGTGAGACATGTTAAGAAGGGTGTGAATCCATCATCTGCCAGCGAGATATTTTTCAGCGGAAAATACCTAGGCGCCGGTATTCGGATCGGTGTGATATCTGGCATGGTAGCTCTCACGGTAAGCAACTTTAATTAAGTTTCCTAGTTTAGACAAGCAAAATTCCCTTCTTCTTTTTTCATTCTCTTACGGCTAGATTCCTCAAATTTCAGGAAGCCGTAGCAATTGGGAGAACATTTGCTGCAATGAAAGACTATGCACTGGATGGTAACAAAGAAATGATGGCAATGGGAGCAATGAACATGGTTGGTTCTCTAACATCTTGCTATGTGGCAACAGGTAGAACTTTCAATCGTGTTAAAGCATCTTTACACAAATTTCCTCTACCTAAAACTGTCATACTAATAGAAGTTGTTTGTAATCTTTATGTAGGCTCATTTTCTCGCTCAGCAGTGAACCACATGGCCGGTTGTAAAACTGCAGTATCGAACATCGTTATGTCGATAGTTGTGTTGTTGACTCTGCTACTCATTACGCCGCTCTTTAAGTACACTCCAAATGCGGTGCTTGCTTCTATTATAATAGCTGCGGTGCTTAGCCTTATCAACATTGAAGCTATGATTCTTTTATGGAAGATTGACAAGTTCGATTTTGTTGCTTGCATGGGAGCCTTGTTTGGTGTGATCTTCAAAAGTGTCGAGATTGGCCTTCTAATCGCGGTAATAAGAAAATGAAGAGAATATTGAAAAGGGTTTCTGTCATTTTTTCATATTCGATTTGGCCTTATTCTTCCTTATGCAGGTGGCCATATCTTTTGCCAAAATTCTGGTACAAGTGACAAGGCCAAGGGTTGCAGTACTAGGGAAGCTTTCAGGAACTACAGTTTATAGGAACGTCCAGCAATACCCCAAAGCAGCCCAGATTAATGGCATGCTCATTGTCAGGGTTGACTCTGCAATCTACTTCTCAAATTCCAACTATATCAAGGAGAGGTAAATGCCTGTTTTTTTCCTAACAAATACGTGTGTTTGTAGCATTGTCATTTTGGCTGAGGAATAATTCCATCACAATTATATGCAGAATTTTGAGATGGCTGAATGAAGAAGAAGCCCAAAGGACAGCAAGTGGATTATCCGGAATAGAATATCTCATTGTGGAGATGTCACGTAAGGGTTCCTCAAAAATCCTTCCATCTTATTTTCCAAGATTAATTTTCATGAATGATTTATTCACCCAACCATGTTCTTCTCCAGCTGTTACTGATATTGACACAAGTGGCATCCATGCCTTTGAAGAGTTATACAAGAGTCTCCAGAAAAGAAAAATCCAGGTAAATAATCATAGAATTTAGCCTTTCTAGTTTCTGTAGAGATTCTTTTGAAAAAGTCTCCAGGTACAGATTCTCTTAAAATTTGCCATAAATTATGAGGAAGTCCAAGGTCAACTCCTATACCATATTTGTTTGACAATGATTGAACTGATTAATTAAATGAGTTTGTTAAGTTCGTTTATTTTATGTTTTTACAGCTTATCTTGGCAAACCCAGGACCAATTGTAATAGAGAAGCTCCATGCATCAAAGTTAACAGACATAATCGGAGAAGATAAGATATTTCTAACAGTGGCTGATGCTGTTTCAACCTTTGGTCCAAAGGGTGAAGGAGAAGTATGATGAAATAATATACGAGTGATTCAATTCAACCGTTGAAGGAACTGATTACACAATTCAATGAGCAGAGTGTTACGTAGATTTGTCATGAATAGTTGTGCTTGGTTTTGTTCAATCTATAACCCCAGATGATGTATATACAAAAGAAAAGGGATAGAAAAGAGTGTCATGGTTTGGTTGTAGTATGTATACCTTGTGTTCATATCTTTACTTTGTGGAAGTAATTATTTTCTTTATTAGATGCAGCACATCTGCTCAATGGTTGCAGAAGAAATAAAATTGATTTCATGATTTGATAAATTTATAAATGGATAGAATGTTAGAGTTTTTTATATCTGTCGACCTAAGCGTATATATTATACCACATGATTTAAAATATGACATACTTTAATCATCATCAACAATTATTGGAATATAAAACTTGTTAAAATATGTTACTGCTGCATCAGAATCTTCATAATTAACCTTAAAAAAAGTAGAATCTTCATGAGTTGAGGGTGACATTTTGTATTGTTGTGTGATTGGCTTTTGGGATGTGGAAATGGTAATATGGTTCTTCCTCCTCTCTCTGTAAAATAAAATGTGATTAAAATATTTAAATATTTATAATATTTCAATTTTAATTTTTTAAATTTAAATAATAAATAAATATATAGTTATCTTGATATAAAAGATATTTTTGAAAGCTAAAAAAGTATCTTAAAATTAATTTTAATAAAAAAAAATAAGCAAATATTTTAAACTCATCAACTACAAAGCCAGATTTTTTGTATGGGTTGTACCAAAGATATTTTTAAATTAAGAGGGAAATATTAATTCTTTTCAGGGCAAAAGTTAACTTTATTTCTTTAGTATAACTTTTTTTATATAAAAAAATACTATTTTTTAGGATATCAATATTTCTTAAATAAATTTATTTACGCATGTGTGAATGGATAACCTAAGTGTTAAAAATCTAAGTATTAATTGAAAATCTTGTATTGAGTAAAAATGAAATAATTGAATAACATATTAAAAAGAAAAAAAAATAATAAACATTAAAGTTTAATTTTTTACTAAAAATTAACTCAAATTTTTATATGGATTTACTTTAACTTATTTATATATGAATTCATTTTAATTTATATTAACATGAATTTAACTCTTTAAATAAAATTCATTAGAATGTTCATTTTCTTAACTTTCATATATGTTAATTAAGTATTAATTCTCACGTATTTATCAATATCTCTTAAGTACTTCATTCCTATAATACAAATTCAGAAATAATGTTTAATATAATTTTATTTGAAAATTTTAAAAATATTTCTATATATATATATATATATATGTATATATATATATATATATATATATATATATGTATATGTATATATATATACATATATATATATATATATATATATAAAATTTTTATATAGCCTAATAAAAACAAAATAATCTACTTGAACTTGATGGCAACGTAAATTCTTTATTGAAAAAATGAGTTTATAGCATACTCAAAGTTTACTATTTTCTTATTCATACCATATACGATAGAGATGATTTTATTCATTTCTTTATCCATTCAAACAATATGTATTTTCTACTTTATTCTTTCATATTTTTCCCTTACATTTCCCCTCTCATTCAAATAAATATTAAGAAGAGAGAAGTGCAGGCAATAAAAGAAATCTCTAATTACATATTCTTTAACTTCTTAAAATATGGATTTATTATTATTATTATTATTATTATTATTATTATTATTAATTTTGCATACTGTTTCAACTTAAAGTGAATAACAACGACCAAGGTGTTGAAGTTGATTAATTAGAATTTTGTGTGATAGATTTAAATTTGTCTTCAGAGTTATATTTGACATGACTTGTTAATATTAATTATTTAATTTTTCATAATAGTTAAGTATTATGGAATCACTAATCCCTTACCAAGACATATATGAAACCTCAATTCACATATTAGAAGAATAAAACAAAATTAGACTGTTAGACTATATGTTTCATTATTTTATTTAGGGACAAAATTTTCATCCGCAACATCCATAGAAAACAAAAATTAAACCTTATATGAACGAAATATAGAAACCATAAGTACAGAACATAAAAATATGGAAACTCCAAAATACAGGAAAGAAGATTAATGTCTTCATTTGCCTTTGTGGCGTGATAGCATGGTTCCATGATGTTGTAAATGTTTATCCCATTAACCAACTAAAACAGCAAGAATCATCAAGAAACCAATTATGAAACACTGTAACAATGGTAGAAACATAAACTCATCTACTAAAAGATGAAAGTTGGTTGTTGTCAAAGGGACTTCCGACTCTATCATTCCACACGAAGAGGCAGGAATGAACAGAAATACTATGCTCTGCTTTACCATTTCAATGTGTTGTTGTTGTTGACACATTTAGGTGATGTTTGTCTCTTTACACATTAACAATGAATGCTTTTCATATCTTTGTAAGAATGCTGTTAGAAGCTTTGGAGTCTAATTGGACTGTGGATTATGAAGAAATTGGCCTTTGGATACCCATTGAGGTTGCTAATGAAGAACGTAATGACAAACTTGAGGGTGAGTCCAAGAAAGGTAATAGTTTGGGTTTATTGCCCACCACAATATGGGTGTCATTCACCAGATATCTATCAGCACAAATATCAGGAATGCTGGCTCAGATATGTAAGTTGCAACCTATGAATGATTCATAGGTTGGTATGGATTTTGTGGATATATAAATTGTTTACTTTGTGTCAGTCCTTAATATGCAATACATACTATGATATTATACTTTGATCTTATTTATGATTATTCTTGGCTTCAAGTTCATTTTGTATGGTCTGTTGTTTCTACTACAAGATACTAAGTTGGATAATTTTTTATTCCTCAGAAAATATTATGTGAATGTGGATGATACAGTTGCAATATGTTCTTGAATTTTCAGCTTTTAGTAGATGAGGTTCTGTTTCTACCATTGTTGCAGTGTTTTACAATTGGTTTCATTGGGCAGATAGTTGTATACAAAAATAGTCCAAGAGGGACCCATTTTTTACTTGCTAGACTAGCTCAGAAAGTTTTACCTTTTTCTCATAAGTAAGACCTTAATTTCACCAATTATTGTTATTCTTATGATAATTGATTACTATTGGTATTGTTAATTGTATTTTCAATAATCTAAAAGAAATCAATATTAAAATAATAATATTTATTTTTCATTAATTTATTATAAATAAAAAGTGAAAAATACCCATGATTAATTAATTATTTTTTCATATTCTTAAACTCTTCATTTAAATATTATATTTATAGTTATACATAATTATATCACTTAAATATAATTACATAAGTAAATTATTCATTTAAATATACTAATAATTACATTAATTACAAGTTAACAATTAAAAAAACCAACTGTCAGTGGGGTCTCATACTAGTTTCTTTCTAATGGAACAAAAATAAAATAATTTAATTTCTTGGAGAATGGACAGTTCTATGTCTAGTTAGAACTATTATGAAAAGTTGAGTTAAACTCTCCTATGTTCTTAGATTCAATCATTTCTACCTAACCCCAACTCTACAACATTCAATGAATCAAGCCAACATGTAACATCAGACCAATGTGTAAAGTAACTGATAATTATGGTCAATTGGAATCATTAGCCTTATCTTGGTTTTATTTATATGAAAAAAAGTTATAGTGCGAATTCCTTTTGAAGTGTTCAATATCATAAAACTCATTTAGAGTCTCATTGAGCATAAAACTGTTGTTGGTTTGTACAGAACTTGTAAGTGAGACGCTAAATGAGTCAACGCGTGAGTGACGAGGGAGTGAGAATGGGCATGGAGGAAATAAAAAGTGGGGCATCTTCACGTAGGCATGGAGATACTTTGTCACACATTCACAGAGTGGAATCTCCTCCTAAACAGACACTTTTCAAAGAGATCAAAGATTCTGTGGTTGAGACTTTCTTCCCAGACAAACCCTTACACAAATTTAAAGACCAGAGCTTCTTTAGAGTCTTTGTATTAGCCCTGCAATCTTTCTTTCCCATTTTCAAATGGGGCAGAGACTACAATCTTAAAAACTTCAGAGGTGATTTCATTTCTGGACTCACCATTGCAAGTCTTTGCATCCCTCAAGTAAGACTTCATCCATGTCGTGTGTGAGTCTCTGTGCTGCACTTCCAAAAATGTTAAAAAAACACTTTTTCACATTTTCTTATTACATGAGATTGAATTTCAACTAATTAAAGGAATGGGTTGAAAAGAAAATGTCAAAAAAGTGTGTTGATATTGTTGGCCGATTATGTCTTTTTTATGTTATTATCTTCTATAACACATGAATGCATGCATGGCAGGACATTGCATACGCAAAACTTGCAAATTTGGATCCCCAATATGCACTGTGTGAGCGTCTTGGTTTTGCTTTAAGAATTCAACTTGGACATCTTAGTTCTTCGCTTTCTTGACTTTGGCTTTCTTTGACTCTTGCAGACACTAGTTTTGTTACCCCTCTTGTATATGCTTTCATGGGAAGCTCAAGAGATATTGCGATTGGACCCGTAGCTGTTGTGTCCCTCTTGCTTGGGACTACACTGTCCGATGAAATCAGCGACATCAAAAGTCATGAATACCTGCGCCTTGCATTTACTGCCACCTTCTTCGCAGGAGTCATTCAAATGGCACTTGGTGTTCTCAGGTATATATATAGGAAAGGGTTCTCTTTCATTTCTTTGTTCTTTCTTGCCTTGCTTAAACTGTTCTTTTGTGTGTTAACTTAGTGTCTAACGTGAATTTTGTAGACTTGGTTTCTTGATTGACTTTGTGTCACATGCTGCCGTTGTGGGATTCATGACTGGATCTGCCATTACAATTGCACTGCAACAGCTTAAGGGTTTGCTTGGCATAGAAAACTTCACTAAGAAAACTGATATTGTTTCTGTCATGCGCTCGGTTTTCAGTTCAGCACACCATGGGGTAAGGTTTCATTTTGCCTTAAAATTCACTTTAAAATGGGGCTTGTATTCATTTGCATCAAACCTTGGCTTGCAGTGGAATTGGGAGACAATAGTCATTGGATTATCATTCTTGGTTTTCCTTCTTGTAGCCAAGTATATCGTAAGAATGTCAAAAACAAGTTCCTTCTTTTCTCCACCTTTCTATTGGAGATTTAATTATCATAACATTTCTGTTGTGATGGACAGGGTAAAAAGAATAAGAAGCTCTTTTGGGTGGCTGCAATTTCCCCTATGATATCTGTCATAGTGTCTACCTTTTCTGTCTACATAACCAGAGCAGACAAGAAAGGCGTGGAAATTGTAAGTACCGTAAAATTGATGGAGTAATTGAAACAAAATTAAGCACCGTGGAACTGAAAGTGTGTTATTTCAGATTAAACATGTCAAGAAGGGTGTGAATTCATCATCTGCTGGAGAGATTTTTTTCAGTGGAAAATATCTAGGTCCTGGTATTCGTGTTGGTGTAATAGCTGGTATGGTAGCACTCACTGTAAGTAAATGTTTTATTTTCTTGAGAATGTTCACTTTATCCTTATCCACACTAGTGGAGCAAATTCATTTTTCTTTCATTTCTCTTAATGATTAATTCCTTAACTATTAGGAAGCTGTAGCGATTGGGAGAACATTTGCTGCCATGAAAGACTACCCACTTGATGGCAACCAAGAAATGATGGCAATGGGAGCAATGAACATCGTTGGTTCTTTAACATCTTGCTATGTGTCTACAGGTACAATTGTTCAAGCATGTTTAACCTATTCATACAAACTTCTTGTACCTATCACTGTCACATGAACAAGAGTTGTTTATGATGTAGGCGGTTTTTCTCGCACAGCAGTGAACAACATGGCCGGTTGTAAAACTGCAGTATCGAACATCGTTATGTCCATGGTTGTGTTATTGACTCTGCTACTTATTACGCCGCTATTCGAGTACACTCCAAATGCGGTGCTTGCTTCTATTATAATAGCCGCGGTGCTTGGCCTTGTGAACATTGAAGCTATTATTCTTTTATGGAAGATAGACAAGTTCGATTTTGTTGCTTGCATGGGAGCCCTCTTTGGTGTGGTGTTCATAAATGTTGAGATTGGCCTTCTAATTTCGGTAATTGAAAAATCAGGACAAAATTCAGAAAGGGGTTTTTCGTTTCTTGCATATTCAATTTGGACATTTCACTATTATGCAGGTGGCTATATCTTTTTCCAAAATCCTTTTACAAGTGACAAGACCAAGGACAGCAATATTAGGGAAGCTTCCAGGAACTGCTGCTTATAGGAACGTCGGGCAATACCCCAAAGCAACCCAAATTGACGGCATGCTGATTGTCAGGGTGGACTCTGCAATCTACTTCTCAAACTCCAACTATATCAAGGAGAGGTAAATGACTAATTTTATTCGTAATTATTTGTATGATTGTACACTCACTCACATGATTTAAATTGGAAGCTGCAAGTGGCTATTATGATAATTTGGAACCTTTAACTGTTTGTTGAAACTTGGAAACTATTATCACTGAGAAGTATGAGGTGGGAACCTTTTTGTATAGTGTTTTCACACTGAGGGTCAGTTTGGAATGTGGTCAAAAATTTAGGTTAATGATTTATGGATAAGTTCTATTGGTACCATGAGCTTTAGGTATATAATACTATTAAGTTTGTAGACAGTCTCAGTTCTAGGTTAAGAAAATCTAGATATTGGTTTACTGATTAGGCTGGTGAATAATTCCATCACAATTAATTTGCAGAATTTTGAGATGGCTGAGTGATGAAGAAACCCAGAGGATAACAAGTGGATTGTCCAGAATAGAGTATCTCACTGTTGAGATGTCACGTAAGATTCCTAAGAAATCCTTTCATCGTGTTTTTCAAGATGAATTATTCACCCAACCATACTCTTCTTGCAGCTGTTACTGACATTGACACAAGTGGCATTCATGCTTTTGAAGAGTTATACAAGAGTCTTCAGAAAAGAAAAGTGCAGGTAATAAATAAATTACTAAATAATCATAGAATTTAACCTTTTCTACATTGTTAGTCATTTCTAATTTCTGTAGAAATTCTTTTGAAAAAGTCTCTAGGTACAGATTTGTTTTGTCTTATGCTGATAAAATTTGCCAAAAATGGTAAGGAATTCGAAGGTCCTTGTCCTACCATACTTTATGAATAATTAAATGGTCTTTTCTTTCATTACAGGAGACAAATTTAGTAATTGAGTTGCTTGCGTGCAAACAATACAATAAATAATGATAGTATAATTGTAATACAGTAAAAAACAACTTGTACTAATTGTGAAGACGTTCATTTCTTTTTGTGTTTTTACAGCTTATCATGGCAAACCCAGGACCAATTGTGATAGAGAAACTCCGTGCATCTAAGTTAACAGATGTCATTGGAGAAAATAACATATTTCCAACAGTGGCTGATGTTGTTTCAACTTTTGGTGCAAATGGTGAAGGAGTATTATGAAGAAATTAAATAACTATAACTATTCAGCCGTTGAAGTCCAAAGGGTGGGAATTAAATGTTCAAAGTGCTCATTAGAAAGTTTCTGAGCAAGGAGTTATGCAGATGTGTCTTCCATATCTCTGCTTGGTTATCTTCTATCATTTCATGTTTTATATGCTGATGTATGAAAGGAAAAGGAAATATAAAATGTGTTCTGTGTCTATATCTTAATTTGTTGGAATATTAATATGTCGTGGAAGATTAGTTTTTACACTAGCGTGAATAGCTTCGAATATTATATATATACTTTACCCTAAATTTTTCTTCACAAAAAATAATGAGGAAGTAGCGAGAAAAATGGAATTACTACAGAGAAATTATTATACATACATCAACCACTGCAGTTTAACTAATCTGCGTAATTTGTAGTATTGAAAAACTGAACTACATATTACAGATATTCATCGAAATAAAAACACAAGCTAATCCAAAACTATCTGAGATTTTGAAGTGGTTCAATCAGATGTTTGCTTTCAGTTCATGTTTCGTGCTCTGACTCTAGAACCCCAGGATCCGTTCCTTTGTGCCATACGCGTATGAGACCTTCTCTTCAACTCAACCACCTGCTCCTGCCACCTACATCTCCAGCTCTCATCGCCCACACTTTTCTTGCTTCTCAAACCCAACTCATAATCATAATCCGCTCGAAGCTGTGGGTTGGACAAGGTGGTGTAGGCGGCGTTGAGCTGCACAAACATCCTCGTCAACTCTTCTTTCTTGGAACCGTCATGGCAGACGTCGGGGTGGTACTGAAGAGCCATTGATCTGTACGCTTTCTTTATGTCATCTGTGGTTGCACTCATGGGACTCAAACTCAGTACCTTGTACAAGTTCTCTTCCACACATGCCTGCTGTTTCGTGGCTCTGCATGAAACAGAAAACTTTATAGGAGGATGTTGTGTTTGATGTTTTTTTGAGAGTGGAAGCATGTGAGTGGTGCTAAGGTTTGAGGTGAATCTGAGAACATCCATTGCTCTGAATCTAATTGATTGTGTAGTATTGGGGACTCTGTTTTGCTTTTCAGTATGTGGGGTATATATTTATAAGTGTGCAAGAGATAGCTACGACATTTCTAGAATCACTATTCATATCTTACGCTCATTAATATTATTCTGAAGAATAGAGGCTTAGCTTTTCAACAAACAAATGAATTATTTAATTATTCTTACACGTTTTCTTTTATTTTTTTACAAATGAATACCTTTTACAAATAACTTCTTAATTTGACGTAACAAATGAATCGTGACGAAAACCAAAACTTAAACTTGTAAAACATACAATGAACAGCAAAATGTTACCATTGACTCTGTAACGAAACAATTAATAACAATAATTATAATAAATAACAGTTAAAAGAATTAAGTTAACATATTTCTTAAATGTGAAATATAAAAGATATATTTTAATTGCAACTTTAAATGCATAAAATCCACGTCAAACGCCAAATGCGAAAAAGAGATGAAAAAAACAAAATAAAAGTCTGAATTGGAGGAAGTAGGAGGACCTCTGAACACGAGTAGGGAATGACTGAGGTAGATTCAAATGTATTTTTTCTTTTAGCTTTATTTTAATTCAGTAGAATTGTTTGATACTCTTTTATTCGGATATCCATGACACGTGTAACGAAAAGAAGCAATATGCCAAACTTTTTAAACTGATATAGGGTGAGTTGTTGTATATCTTTTTATATTTATCTAATTAATTGATTAAATAATATGATTTTTTGGGTTAATGTTTATGAATTAAAAAAAAATGTTATATATTTAATTTTTAAGTATATTTTCAACATTAAAATTAACGAAAAAAATAGTATAAAAAAGTAAAATGGATGGTTTTCCAAACACGCATTAAGGAATGGTCTTCAGTCCAAGTCGAATCTTCTGTTTTTGTTACATCAGCTGAAGAAAGAAAGAAAGAAAGAAAGAAAAGCAGGAGAAAATTTTGCTCTCTTTAGACAAGAAAAAGCAAGTAACTGATTGATCATGTCATCATCTTCGTCTTTAACTACCGTCAATTTTCAATATCTCTTTACATTAATTATACTATCCTCTATGATTCTAGAATCACTGTTTTATTTTTCTTTTTTTTTCTCTGTTTTAATCTATATTTTAAAAAACATTACAAATTTACACACTTTATTCTGATTCAATCCAATTATAGATTTTAACATGTTAAAAAACAACTCAACTAATTAAAATTAAAAAATAAAAATTGGATCAAAATTATTATTTTTTTATTAAGAAGAAGATTTAAATTGAAATGTGATGAAAAATAAAAAATAAAAAATAAATTGTGTTTTGACTGAACAAGATTGTATTTCGTTACTTCATATCTATTCCTTTGATCCCTTGCTTATTATAATTGTGGGAAAATGATGAGAAATTTATTAAAAAATATAGGAATAAATATATAAAATTTAGATTTTAGAGAAATAATAATAATAATAGTTTAATAAATAATGACTTTATCTTAATTTATTTATATAAAAAATACTCTTAGCTCAAAACATCATCATTATTCTTTATTACTTTTAAGTCTATATTTTATGGTAGTTGAGTGGTATGTACTTCATAGGGTCTATAAGACAATTCTGATGTCTCCAATTATTTATTATCTAAAATCTGTTTCGTGTTTATAATAAAAGGTTTGGTGATAAGTTTTGTTATGGTATGATTTGCCCTTTATTATTAATTTTATTAATGAGACTACATAATATATAAATGTTTTTTCTTTGTTATAATTCCTTTAGATGAAATTATTATTTATTTAAAAATATAATAAAATTATTCTGTATGTATTTTGTACTCAATCTAAAAAAAAAAATCAACCTCACCCTAAAAATGTTATTGAATTTAGTATAAGGTTTAATTTAATGAATGAATATGTGATTAAAAATATAGGTGAAAAAAATAATTGTCACATCAAAAGATTCTTTTCATATTTATGCATTAGATTAATTTATATTTTTAAATAAAAGTAAATCTGAATTATTCTAACAGTATGAAATAACGCTTTTTGTTAAGTCCAAATTTGGTGAGTGATTAATTTAATTAATGATATTAAATTTGTAACTTACAATTAAATTAAAATAAGACTTTTCTTTTTTACTAAACAACATAACGTGACTTAAGCATTAGATTTTTGAAAGTTTTTCTATCAAAATATCTTCCTATGAATATTTAAAATTTCTATATATTTAAGTTATATAAATAAAAGTATAATTATAATTATAATTTTGACGAATTATAAATGAATAATAAATTTATATATTTTCATCAAATAAATATAAACGACGAAGAATAAATAAAAATGATTATATAATTAATTAAATATTTATTATCATTGATATAATGTGATGTATTTAAATTTTGTTATTTGTAATTAATAATTTTAAATATATTTACTATTAAACGTATTTTATGTTTTTTTTAATCAGTATGGATTTCATTAAATAATTATCACCATTAATTATTCTTAAATAATATATTTATTGATTTTAACTACACAAATTTTACAACTTTGAGTTGTTTATCTAGTTATTTTCAAAATTAAAGACTTAAATGATATTTTTATTTGTTTATTTATAGATTAATTGTTTTAATTCAATATTTAACTTCTATTGTTATACCTTTACATCGTACTGTAAATTTCATTTTTTTTATCTTAAAATATGTATAATTAAGTTTAAAATTAAATACAAAACAATATAAAAGTTAAATATATATATTCACGAGACATTTATAATAGATATTTGTTGGTGAAGTAATTAAACATAAAACATATTAAAAAATAACAATAGAAACATATAACATTATTGAATTTGTCAAATATAACATTCAAGTAATAATGTTTAAAATAATGTTTAAAATGAAAATATGATATAAAAAATTGAAATTAAAAATAGTGCTGCTTCTATACATTAAAGAAGAATACAGATTAAATAGGTCAATAAATTATTTAAATTCCATTCATTTTGTACAAATAAATTATTAAATTAATAATTTAAGAATCTATCATGATCAAATTGCCTTATACTTCTAAAATACGAATAATACATTCTTTGAAATTATAAACAAAAGAATCTAAATTTTTTATATAAAAATTTTAGTCCATTTCAACCAACTCAAAATATTTTTAATTAATAAAACATTCATGACTATCTGAAAGAGTATATTTAAATAATAAATGTAGGAGTCTGCTATTTGATGAAAAGATGAATAAATAAAATTGAAAGAATAAAAGTGAAAATTGAGGTGTAGAATTGTGGAGCCCAGCTGGTCTAAAGGAATGAAGTTATTATTATTTGTTAAATTGAAGAAATGAGAGAGAATGAGAAGAGAAATTGAATTTGGTAGCTTCGTTTTGTCACTGTTTCTAGTTCTTTTGACAACTCCTTCACGTAACGTATAAAAAATAGTAATGATGACAACGCAATATCTCATCGACTTTTAAGTTTCTAGAGGGAAATATCATTTTTAACACCTTTATCCACGTAACCACCTTCTAGACATCACACCTTTTCCATAAATTACAACTCACAAAACAACTTTAATCTGTCGCAAATCTAACATTTTATTTAAGGGTACCAATGTTTTAACTACTTTGATTATTCCAATCTATTTTGATTTTAATGAATTCTTTTAGTAGATTTGGTATGAATTTGAGTAATATTCAAGTTTTTAAATTGAATTATGATGACATCTTCGTTATTTGGTTTATATAAAACCTATTATCATCACATCATAGGAACTTAATACAATCAAAGTAGCTCATTTAAAAATTCATTGAAAAATCATCATTTGATATTTTGTCGGTGTAATTTTTAAAATTATGATATGAGTAAAATCATAATATTTCATCTAATACTTAACATTATAAATTATTTAATGATTTATTAGTAAGTAAATGGATGCGACGGCCAATGTAACATGACATGATACTTCAAAATGAAAAACTGCTTAAAATACAATTTGAATGGACTTAAATGGACGGGCCAATTTCCACACAGTCACATTCGATATGAAAGTCCAGCTCACCACGGCCCACACTCCATGCGCCATGATTACACTGCCCTCTCGTTTTTGGAATCCTCCAAAATCTCACACACAATATCACTTATAAAGTGTAATCAAATACTTACAAATTCCTTCGTAAAAATGGAACAAATTGGGCCCAATTCCATCAGGAACTCAACACTCTCCAAAACTGCTTTCTTATTCTCTGAGTTTTGAGTAAAAAACATCATATTTATGAAAATTGGCTAAGTTTTTGTTATTTTGTTGTTTCATGCATCAAGTAACTATTATTCTATGAGAAAATGTTAGAAAGTGGGATAGCTTACAGGACCAATGTAGTGGCCCCAAAGATAAGGACCTCTCTAGTAAAGTTTCTAGTTTATCTGCTTCCAAAAGTGAATTATTTAAACTATATATATATATAAAAGGTATAGATAATGTATAGCAAGGCAACGGAGAAAGAAAAAAGAAAGAAAGGGGTTTCTGAAAACTGAACTTGACTCGGTCGTCAACACAAGGCAGGTTACTATTTTCTGTGACTCGATTGAATTATTTAGTACCAATAGATATGGATAATGTACAATACTATAATAACAACGTAGTACTGTTGTTGAATAAACTCAAGAAAAAAATTCCTAAATATTGAATCGTCGAAGAACACGAGATGAAAAATACACTAATTTGAGTTCACGGTTTGTGCTCTGACTCTGGCGCCCCACGATCCATGATTTCGTTGCATACGCTTGTGAGATCTTCTCTTCAACTCGGCCAGTTGCTCCATCCATCTCATTCTCCAACTCTCGTCACCAACGCCCATTCTGCTTCTCAAACCCAGTTCGTAGTCATACTCTGCTCGAAGCCTTGGATTGGACAAGGTGGTGTAAGCCGCGTTCAGTTGCACAAACATCCTCGTCAACTCCTCTTTCCTGGAACTATCATGGCACACATCGGGGTGGTACTGGCGAGCCATTGATCTGTACGCTTTCTTTATGTCGTCGGCGGTGGCGCTGTTGGGACTCAAACTTAGAATCTTGTAAAGGTTGTCTTCCACACCTCGAAGCTGCTGCTTCGTGGCTCTGCACGAAACCGAGAAGCGCGTGGGAGGAGGAGGTGGTGTGTGGTGTATCTTTGGGAGTGAGAGCGTTTGAAAGGGTTTGGAAATGGTGAGAGTTGAGGCTATTGTTAGAACGTCCATTGCTCTGCTTCATTGTCTCTCAACCTTTTACAATGTGTGGTGTATATAGTGCGGGCTCAGATATTTGTTGAAACCTGTCGCGGAAATGTCCTCCTAATTAATTTTAACTCAGGAAAACAAACTAAACTTTTCAACCTCATTCCATGTTTAATTATTGAAATCCACCGACAGCTTGGTTCCGGTGTTTTGACTGAATTCAAGTCCAACGACGTCGCACCGATCTTTCTACACACTCATTGCATCTTATCGGATATCATGTACTTCAATGTGACTACTCCATATACCAAGAATATTATAGAAAATAATAAAAACACTTGGGTTGGTTTGTCATTGTTAAAAAAATTTAAAAAATAAAAATATTTTTTTTTATTGTACCGTTCAGACGACCACACATTTATCTCAACTCAAATCAACCGGACAGTTCTTAAAAATAAGAGGCAGCCAAACAGTAATTAAGTATGGTTGAACCAGTTAAGGATACTTGAAGATCACAGGCAAAGACATCCGATCTTAGTCAAAGACTAGATTTTGTCACACGAATTAAGATAAATAATAATTAAAGATATTAGATTGAAATTGCATAATAATTAAGGTTTTATTAATCTCAACTCTATGACAAAAATTATAAATACAAATTAAATATAATATATATATATATAATTGCATTTACTGTGTATTTATTACCATAATATTCTTTTCGAAGAATCTTTGACAAATATATCTTTAAATAATAAAAAGAAAATAAAAAATAGAAAAATAATTACAAACAAAATCTTAAAAAAAATTGTGTAAGTATTGAGAATGACTTGACTTACACTTAAAATATTTATATATAATAAATTGTAAGATGAGATTTATAAATATTGATATATTATAAATTAATTTTATTTTAAGTTGACGTGCAACTTTTAATATTTCATTTTGCAGTATAATTATGTTTTTGATTTGAAAAATTGTTTTGGCAGATAATGTGCCGACCTAATGATGGGGAGTTAGAAAGTGAGTGAAAATTGGTGTCATCCACTTCATGACGAGAATGAAATGGATGAGGTTTTGCTTTGTCCTCTTTTCAAGCTACATGGTATATAAGATAACGCATAAAGCAAATATGTGATTGTATTCTATGTACAATACAATACTAACAAAAGAGATGAGTTCCTTCACCAAACCATGTGCCTCAACCTAATCATACTGTGTTTTTCCATTGTCCGCCGCCAAAATCGAATTAGTTCAGCCCTCATTCGTTGCATGAAGAAATATAAACAATGAAATTACTTAATTTCTATGCAATACCCAATTTTGTCCAAATAGTAAAAGACTGTTGATCGATTCATAAAAGAGAAAAATATAAAACAAAATAAGAAAAAAAATTAAATGAGGACCGAAAGTATCCAAAAGGGAGGCAGTAAAAAATACATTCAAAAATAGATCTGTTATTTATTTTGGTTCAATTGAAAATATTATAATTTAATTTGGTAAAGAAAAATTCAAAATGTCTCTCTGTCTATTATTTTAATATTTCAAACTAGATATCTCAAACGTACGTTTTGGATAAGGGAGAAACCGGTTTTGTACATTTGAAATAGACAATTATTGGTGGCCGTTGGACACAAATTTAGTTCTTATCCTAAAAACAAATAGTCTAACATAACCAGTGAATGGATATATTGTGAAAAATCACTCTAAACCAGATCATATATAAAATAACAGTTTATCAGAGTAATTGCTTTTGTTCATAATCTAAAAAAAAAAGCTTGTTTTCGCGTTCTTACAGAAAGTTTGAAGGTAATAACTTCTGTGATGAATAAGAGATCTTTAATTAATAGTCGAATTATGTGACAGTGACTAGAGTTTAAGCTCACCGACGAGAATAAAAAGAAAATTGACTTTTTGACATTTAAGTCAATAAAAGTTGATGAATCTAAATCTATAATAATAATTTAGTAGCGGTATTGAATTAATATTTTTTGTTGCATTTATACATCTTATAAATTCGCAAATATAAGAATATATTAAAAGTTAATATTTAACATCCCAATATTTCAAATATTATACTATATTATAAAATACATTAATAATTTATTGGTTAAAATATTTATCAGATACGTATAAAGAAAACATTAAAATAAGTTATTTATAATGAGATGAAAAAGGTCCATTAATATAAGATAAAGATCCTTTAACAGAAAAATGGAAGGTTTGGACTGGTGCCAAACTTTGAGGCACAAGACATCTAATAGACGTAAATTTTTTTTGTCTATATATATATATTTCAATTCTTAAGCGTAATGAAAGCATGATAGTGATAGGAACTAGGAAATAGGCATTGATATGTTTCTTTTTTGTTTTTTAATACTCTTATCTAAATAAGTTTGATTAAAACTCAATATAAAAAGTATATTTAAATTTTTAATTTTATTTTTTGTTTAAATTTGGTAAAAAAATTTAAAAACTATAGTCCATTATAAAATAACTATTCAAATCACACAATTTTTTTTCCAAAAGCTTCCAATATATTTATTTAATTATTTAAAACTAAAGAAAAAAAGCTAAACTAAATTTAGAAAAAAAATGGTCTAATATAAATTAAATCCAAATAATGCATCCGTAATAACTTAAAATTTAAATAATTACATTAAATAATGAATGAAAAGATGGAATATAAATTTTGAAAATATTGAATTTGAGAAAAAGTAGATGATTAGGAAGTTTTCCTTGTCACAGTGTCCTTATCTTACTTACAATGACACAATCGGTGCCTTCAAAATCAAAACCAACCTTTCAATGACAAAACTAATAAATGTCGATGAAATTTGTATGGGCTGGAAACAATTGGGCTGGAAACCATTCAGTGGCCCAGTTAGCTACTTGTAATTAGATTAGGCTGTACTTTATTTCCAATGTTTCAAAAGGGTGTCCCTTTTATACGATATTATCTAAAATATCTCTTTCATATTTATTTATTTATATTTCTAAAAATTCTATCAAAAGTTATCATTATTGCTGTACCTATATAACATAAGAAAAATTTCCACAAGTCACTGTAACAATCTTTGATGAAGGACTGTACGAATGAAAGAAGATTACGTTGTCTAAAAATCCTATCACGGTCCAAATCAATGAAAATAGAAAATTAAAAAACAAAGGATTTTTTTTTACGAATAATCCTCACCATAATTATTATCATAAATTCACTAAATATTATTTGAAATAATAAAATGAAGAAAACATAAACATTCAAGGTACGGAAGTGTTAAATTTAATATTCTGTCACATTTTTGTTTTAAACATATAATTCATTAATAAAATACAGTAACAAACTCTCCATATATAACATATATTTTATATTATAAAATATATTTCCAAAATTTCATGCGATGAACATATCTCTTAATTCAAATGTATGTTACTTTTTAAATTTTAAGATAACACTACTTCCTTTTAAGCATAAGTTTATTTAGTTATTATTGAGAGAGAACATAATTTCTATAAGAAAGAAAAATGCAGGGACACATAAATAGGTAACTCTATAATACAAGTTAATAGTACAAATATACAGAAATTAAATGTGATTTAAGAGAAAACTAATTTTATTTTTTTTCTCAAGAGAAATTAAAAAACATATAAAATATAAAAATGTGAGATTATTTGTGATACATTTACTAAAGCTTTTTGAAATGTAGGATTGGAAAGGTAAATTATTTAAATTATAAGAAAATATGAATTAATAATATGTAGTGATTAAACCGAATTTTAAAATATAAGATCTTCTTAAACTAAATTTCAAAATTTGAAAATATAAGAGCACATTCGTAGTAAATACAAGTGGGTAAATAGTACCTAATTAGTTTAATAATTTATATATACATTGAGCAGGGTTATAATGAATATACAGTCAAATTTGGAGGTGGAGGAAGAAAAAGATGGGTGCGGAAAGAAAGCCCCTTCATGAGGTGAGATAAAAGAATGTGTAACACCTAACTCTAGCCCTATAGAGTTGATCTCCAAATCTTCCAATTCTGGATATAGATACAAACATTATCTGCCATACATCCTCTTTCCTCACGTACGTGCCCAAAACGGTATAGAGATGCCTTTCGGCTTAGATAAAGGACCACAACGTAGGGTCACTTATGGAGAATTTTTTTGTTTTCGTTGTCATAATTTTGCCCAGTGAATTTTCATTTTAAAATGAAATTTATTCAAGAAATACAACACCGATAATATCTAAACCTAATAAATTGGTACTACTGTCCGTTCAAAAATAATAGATTAATGAATCTTTCATTTTTATATAATACTTTGACTTTTTTTTTTATTTCTAACTAATGTGAAATTGGATTCACTCTTACATTCTCTATACACGAAACACTTAAATGCAAGATCCATGTCCGGGAATAGTTTTGCACAGGGAGTTGGTTGAGGACTTGTGGTGGTGACAATAAAAACCATATGAGAAAGAAGGTTCTAGTATCATGCACACGTACTAGTCAACAAAATGCCAATCACACCCACATCAATATCACTTCATATAATAATAATAATAATAATAATAATAATGGTAGACTCACTCGTATACATCATACAACATAAATATACAAGCATAGAGTAGGTTCAACTCCCTCAGTGTACTTCATTAAGTCTCAGAGAACATGGAAAAGTCAAAAGACAGGAAAATAGACTCTCATTTGATGTCCCTCGCCTCAAAATGCAACGAGTGATACAACCACAAAGAGGCAAATAATAAAGGATCCAGCAGAAGTAGGGACGCGTGCTGATGCTACGTTCCCAGGAGTTGATGATGGAGCTCCACCTGGAGACCCATTTGCTGCACCAGATGCTGAAGACAAACCTGCAACAAAATTTTTAGTAATTCAAATCAGAAACACCAATCATGTCAGAAATTTAGAACCTAACAACAAAGATCATAGACCTTCCAAATCTTTCACACAACACACTATACATTATGAATGCACGGATAGCATATATGGGATAAAAACGAGTAAACCTGCATAAATGACACGCTGAAGATATAGAACAGATCACAGCTTGATAGTACATTTCACTATTGATAAGGAACATGAATAAATCCAGTAATCTCCCAACCAAACCAAACATCGGAACAATGAAAATCAAGAGACTCTTTGTCATAAAAACATACTGAATCCAAAGTAAGTGGAGAAAATTAATTTCTTGACAAAGATTAATCATGCCTGGTTAACGATTGACGATGCTCGGTTAATTTAAAAACTGTCCACAAAAAGAATACCCAGATGATTAAATGACAGTAGAGAGAAAGCAGATAAAAAATGGCCCTTGAAACTTTGGGATCAAACTAGTGTATATTTGAACCGCCCCCAGCTCATTTAATTTGGCATAAAATTGAACATGGAACAGAAAAGCAAACATGGTATATGGCATAAACGTGTACACATACCCGGTGCAGGAGTAGACGAAGGAGACACTGCAAGAAAAAAAAAACCTCATTACTGACATAAAACTAGAAAGGGACAAAATTTATCTTCAACAGACCGTAAAAAAGAAAACTTTGTATGAAAAAAGGAATAAATGCGAGAAAAAAAGAAAATGGGTAGAGGAAAAACTAACATCCACAGTTGGAGAGAGAAGGGGTGGCGAGTTTGCAGGCAGCTGGGAGAGTGAGAGCCTTTGTGACGTTTATGGAGATACCGAGATTACCGCTATTCTTGAAAGAGTCGCAGAGGCAGTTGGGAGCGGTGGCGAGAACAGTTTTCAAGGCAGAGCAGCATGTCCCCTGAGGTTTGGTTTGGGCGCCGTCATCGGAAACGAAAGGAAGACAATCCACTAAGGTAACGACGACGGCTGAACAGTCGGCGGAGGGTGCTGGGGCATGGGCGTGACCGTGGTGTGACGAGGAGACGGTGGGAACCACGTCAGCAGACCAGATGACGGCCACGACGCACGCAATGAGAAACCATTTGGCTGCCATGAGCAAGGTGTTATGGAGTTCGAACTCTCACTGCTTCACTTCTCTCTAAGTCAGTGAGTGTGAGCTGGAACTTGGAAGTGTCTCTTTATGCTCCACATGCCTCAGTGTTTAATGTCAGAATTTATTATTATTAATGTCCCCTTTCTATTTTCACTTTAAAACCTAAACCAACTTAATCTTTTAATTCAACTTTCTATTAATGTACTTCACACATTTTATTCTAAGGTCTAATTCAAGATAAAGTTCACTTTAAATTTAAATCATTTTACAAGTTAAGATAACTTTTTATATTTTCTATTTTAAATTCAAGTCCACACTAACTACACATTTGTGCTCCTTTATAGCACAATTCAGTGTTTCCGGCTATCAAATTGTATAATTTAGTGATTAAATATGTTTCTTTTTTTTAGATGATTTTCGATTTTAGTCTTTTTAAACGAAATGTATCTTGTTATGTGTAAAAGTTGAGTATAATTTTGCAGAGTTATGCTACAAGAAAAAGTGCATTACAAATGAATGTAAAAGAAAAAGACTGAAGTATCGTACAGAATAGATGGAAAAAATCATATGTTTTGCGATCCCAAATAAGAGGAGAAATCATGAGAAAAAGTTACCACCCTTGAGTATCATGATGAATTCACATATCTATTGGTTTGTATATACACATGGAACATACATATTATAACAGGACAAAAACATGAGAGAGCTATCTAGGTTGAACTAATGACACTATAACGGTTACATCATCAAGCTTGCCACCTACACATCCCACATAACCCAGAGCCTGCGCTGCATCAGAAAAAGGACTTCTTATGGATGTTGATCTTCCAACATCTTGTGCTCTCACGGCCAATAATTCTGCTATTTCCTGCAAGTTACGTGTTTTGGATTTTAGACTCCAGGAGAACCACTTTCATTAGCACATGGAAATCATAATATTGACCTAGATTATGAGGAGATACGTTTCAACAGGGTAATTTAGAATAGCATATTCCCAAATGTTGTCAAAAGGGAAAAATTAATTAGTTAGCAATAGCTTATGGTTGTTTTCATAGATGACTTTTTTGAAAAATGTACTCTACTTTTGTGTTACTCACCTAAAGAGCTGAGAAAGGGAAAGATACACAGATCCAAAATTAGAAGAAGGGCATGAAGGGAATCACCTGAGGTGTCAAGCTAGCTTGTAGTGATTTTGATATAATAGATGCAATTTCTTGCTCATAAAGATTGTCGAAGAGGCCATTTGTGGCAGTAACTATCACATCACCATCGTGTAGATCGATTGTGTAAGGCTGAAACGATGGTTTAACGAATGTTAATTATTTGGTAATCTAAGTCTTCCTATGTAACTTCTCTTCACTGTTCAAACGGTGCATAAAGGTTTCCAAATATTAATCATGTCGGTGAATGGCTAGATGCTAAAGGTTAGATTGTGTACCTCAATGAGTGCCGAGGGATCATGTCCTTTAACTATCTGTAATGGAAAGTTGAATTCATGAAACATTGGAGTTGATTTTTTGAAGATGAAACCATCTCTTATAATGATAAATCCGGTGTTCCCAACATTGGCTGCATGAAGCACCTGGAATAAATTGCTAAAGATGATTAACATATTGGAAAAATATACTTCAGGGGTTTAGTTTTACATTTATTTAGGCAGTGAAAATTGTAGTATCGTTTGAATGAATAACTTCACTTGATCTTGTACTTTCATCATTCATTTGAGCAACCCACTTAACTAAAACCGTTAGTCGTATACCTGTCCATCAAAATGAGCAACCAAAACAGCAGATGATCCTGGAGTTTGTGTTTCGGCAGCACCTCTGGTGATAACTTCTGCAGGTTTTATTGTTGAAATGTTTTCACAATTTGACACAATATTTTCACAATTTTCAATGAGTTCCCTGATATACGGTCCAGCATTTCCTGCATAATTATCTAAGGTGTATAAGTTATAATAAGCATAGAACAAAATTAAGAAAGACTACAGCTCTAATAATGGTAACTGGCAAGATACGAGAACAGTGATTTTAGACACTATTCATCTAATCCAACAACAGATAAAGATAGGAAATGCAGGTTCAGAATTATCAAAAGGAAGAACAAGCGTAATTTCAAGAAATGACACTATGTTAGTAAATGGGGCCATTATAGTAAGTAGCAAACTAACATTCTATACAGAAAGTCTTTACCAGAGTGCACTTCCTTTAGTAGACACAAAGAAGGGACAAAAACAAAGGCATATTAGTGCTATAGTTTTAATGGATATCCAAATATTGTTGAAAGGATACCTTCAAGAGACCCCAGACCGACGCCATCAGCTACAGCTAGCCAGTTTTGCTGAGAAATGAAATAAGCATCCTCCCGACCTGTCAATGCCTGAAACTTGTTATTAGTTGGCTTATCATCTGTCATTCAGGATTCAAGCCAAACATCACTCAAAATGTCATGCATAGGTTCATCATTGTATACATACTATTAACAAGTCAGATTCCTAGGCTAGAAGTATTTGCACGTTATTGCTTACATTGTTTCTATATTTATAAACCAAATAAAGCATTTGGGAGCACCAGCTTCTAACAACAAGATGGCATATCCTACCGACCAAAAAGAAGTTTGTCATTACCTCCCAGTAGAATTTAACAATTCTCATATTCTTCTATGACTGCATACACACATTTGACCCTAGCACTCCCATATTTATTTATTGTCGGTCTTATCATAAATTTGGGTGAAACTCTTCACTTAAAAACATCAAACATATCAACGATTCCAAAACATAACAAGAACTATCACAAAAATTATTTTTTTAAATGAAGAATTTTATCAAAATTGGATTTGGGAAACAATCACGGAGGAGCAAACCTGATTCTATTGCCTAGAATAATATAGAAAACACAACTTATATAATTTATTTTTTTAGAATTTGATTTAACTAGGATACTGAAATCTCATCACGGTCATTTGTATGAAGGAGTCTTGATATTGAAGTATGGAATGTACCTTAGAGGGATGAGGCAAGCAAGCACCAACAGAAACTAGGTAAAGCTCCGTTTTTGAAGAATCCGTCCTGTGTACATGAAACTGGTGTCATTTCCAAATTCCAAGAAGTTGCCATGCATCAAACCTAGATTCTTGCATCTTTAATGATTTGGTTTTTAGAAGAATAAGATAATCATTGGGAGCTATTGCACTTCCCTCATCACTAACAGCAATGTATTACTTGTATCATATACAACTTCTAATTAATATTGCTTTTATCACCAAATTCAGTAAGTACATCATGTTCATAAACATTCATGTTGAAGGAAAACGGAGGAAGTTTCCTTGGGTGGAAATCATATATAAGTATGGTAGGCCGTGAGAAGAAGAGGTAACATAATTTAGAATACAGAATAGAAAGAATATTGTTCGCATACCGATGACTAGCCACCTCAATTGAATGTATCTGTGGGATAGTAAGCTGTGGTGTGCTTTCATAATCACTTCTTTTGGTATTGTCAACATCTGTGATGTTTTCCAAATCTGAGGACGGAACCTCATCATGTAACTAAAGACAAAATTAACACAGAAATCATATTAGAAACTGTAGCATATGAATCCATTAAAAAGCAGTTCTTAAAGGGAATGCTTTGATCTGTTAGGGTCAATATAGTTGGATAGCTAAATGCACTCAAACAAAACGACATGCACAGAAAAAGTAAATTCTAGCCTTTGTAAGGAAAGGGAATAAGACTAACCAATTCTGACTTTCCCGTTTTACTTGCTTCAATTAAGTCATCTACAATGAGGTGAGTTGTTTCTTCACCATTAGCAAGTAGTTCAGACTCACTATGACCAACTTGTTCAGACTCTAAACAAGTGGATTCTGGCACCACTTCACTTGCACCAGTGTCTTCATCACCAATCAAGTTGTTTGATGCACTATAATCGACTTGCTCAGACTCTAAGGAAGTGGATTCTGGCAAAATTTCACTTGCGTCTGCAGCAACAGAAGCAGTTGGGTTGTCTGTTGCAGTATAACCAACTTGTTCAGAGTAAGATTCTAAAGAGATGGATTCTGGCACCAATTCACTAATTTCTGCAGCAACAATGGCAGTCGGGTTGTCTGTTGCACTGTAACCAACTTGTTCAGACCCTAAAGAAGTGGATTCTTGCACCAGTTGACTTAAATTAGCATCCACCGCTGTGGCCAAGTTATTTGTCACTCCATCTACACCATAGTTCTTGCCAGCTGTAGAGAGATGAGCAACTTCAATGTTAGCCTTCTACCTGACAAACAGAACAATCACTATTAAAAACATCAATGAATAACGTTGACTTAGAAGACACTAAATAAGCTACAACATCACCTTCTTCCTCTTCAACTTCTGCAGAAGCGCCACTCTTCAAATCAGAGAATCCATCAGACTCTGGAGCAACAGTTGAAACTACAGCTTCTTGACGAGTATCAAGTTTCGAATCCTCCTCAGAGGCACTCAAGAAACCATTACACTCAGTACCAATATCTTCACTTAAAATCCCTTGATTACCATCACCATCCTCCACGGAATCCAACTTCAAATGCCTATTATTGATCACTGGATTCTCAGAATCACTATTAAGAACAACACTCTCCTCTTCCTTCACGGCAAGCAGAGATTCTTGATCGGCAACACTAACTACTACAGTCGCAGAAGACTCAATTTCATACCCCGATGGACGATAAACACCAGTGTTCAATTCTTCAACACTATCACTCACCAAAGCTCCAACACCAGCTTTACTTTCTTCAACAACAACCTCGGGAGCGAGCTTTTTTTTGTTCAATGTATCTAGTTTTTTCTTTTTGTTCAATGCAATTGGTTTTTTCTTTTTGTTCAGTTCATCTGCTTTTTTCTTTTTGTTCAATTCATCTAATTTTTGTCTGATCTCGCTAGCAGTGGCGAACTCGAACAGAAAAGTACCATCGGAATGTTCTGTCAAAATAACCAGTAGGGCATTGACCAATTCCGAAAAATAAAATAAAGCCCACAAACCAAAACAGAAAATTAAATCGAACCCAAAAGATAGAGATGAAAAAAAGTAAGTCTTTGAGAGCTAAGGCGGCATACCAGTGGAAGAGAGAATATCAAAATCCTCAGAATCAGAGTTTCGGGAAGAAGTGGCATTGAGAAGCATGTGGGTATGGTGCGTAAAGCTCATCCAAGGTTTAGAAAGTGGAATTGGAGCATAAATTCGAAGCCTTTCAGAAGATTTTGGTGGAAGATTGCAGCATGGTAACCAGAGACCATGGAAACTTCGGCAGAAGAGATAAGCCATTTCATGAAGTTCGATTTTTTCTTTTTTCTTTTTCTTCTCAAATCTGATTAATTGTTTTTGAAATTTGTATCAAGGCATGATTTGCATGGTGGGTTGGTTGAAGAGAGTGAGTTGGAGGGTGGAGTAAAGGAAGGACATGTGGACAACAACATATTACAGACAGAAACAGAGGAAGAGCCATTCATGCAACTTCTGCACCTTACATCCATCCACTTGATGATTATGCGATGTATATTACCTTCCAAAAATCCAAAAACAAACATGTGAAGTAGAATAACTACTGTTACGAGATAAAAGTATATAATTATTGGATTAAATATGTTCTTTATCTTTTACTTTCTACCAAAAATTATAATTACTTTTTATTTGAAATTTTGGTATAATTTAGTTTTTTTAATTTTAGATATATGTTTTTAATCATTATTAACTTTATTTAACATTTAAAATATAATTTGACACATTTTTTTAATATTAATTAAAAAACGTATTTAACAAATTTAATTAAAATAATTAAATTCACTTCATTTTAAAAATAAAAAGAGTAAATTATTTAAAATTTCAAGAGCAATTCCAATTTTATTATGTGACCAGAGTATTCACCAAAAGTCAAAATCATTTTAGCCTATGTCACACCATTTTAATTATTACTATTAGTCAGTAACACGTTTTTCTTAATATATTTTTATTAGCAGTTACACTATTCAAAATATAAAATTATGAAAAATGACTCATTAAATAATAAATAAGGCTCAAATATTTTTTTTAATTAAATTGTAGCTGCTGATAAAAAAACATTTTAAGTAGTGCATGTTTAATATTTATCTATTATTTATATTAACTACTTTTCGTATTTACTAGCGTTTTATTAGTTAACCGTATACACAATTTTGAAGCTTATAATATATACAAGTAAATTGAAAAAGAAAATTACCATAATTTTTTATTAATTAATATTCACTAAATCGGGAAAGAGTGAGGCTAAGGTAAAAAGAACATAATGAGAGAAATAGAATGCAATTTTTTTTATAAATTATTAACGGGTTTATGTAAGCTCTACCATTTTCTTCAATAAGAGTGAGAATAAGAATTTTTAAATATGTATTTGTTTTTTTTTTATGAATTTATGGTTTTTTCAATAATTTTTATTGAATTTAATTGATATATTCTTACTATCCAAAGTTTTTCATATTGATTTAGTATATTTTTATTATTTATAATATTATTTTATAGATTATTTTATTTCATCTTAGTATATAATCTTTTTTATTTTTAAAATACGAGTTAATAATATTTTTAACTTCGTCTCATTTAATCATTTTATTCTTACACTTGTTTATTTTATCCTTTTCAATTTTTTTTAAAAGAGTTAAGTTATACAAGAAATTTAAACAAGAAAATTAAGTGTGAAATTAAAAGTCTTGGAGAGAATATAAAATGAATAATATACAAAAAGAAAATACTCAAAAATCTATTATTTTAAAAATTTTGGATTGAAGATCTCGTCAAGTTATATTTTTTACTAACTTTTGTTTAATTACAAAGCAGCAATTTTGAAAATGTATTTTTTTGTATCTTATTAATTTACCTATAATCATATTACTTATATTTTATATAAAATGAAATTTTCTTTTTGTGTAACTATTTTATGATAGAATAGTAAAACAAAAAAAAATATTTGAAAACTAAAATGATTAAAACGCTGCGTTTAGATTGAAGACAAGACGGATCGCATTTTGAATTAGATGAGAACGTAGGAAGACTATGATTTCTAATAAACTCATTTTATAGTACTGTTAGATCTAATTATAATTTAATATATTAAATAACATTATTTAATTAAAAATCATCATCACGAATGCACTTTTTCTTTTTCGGTTTTTATATAATTATCTTAAAAATCGTATCAATTAGTATGACTTTTTTTTTTATTTGTTAGTAATATAAAACACGATATACTTATAATGGATAGCCACCAAATTCATAATAACATGGAATATTTTTAGTAGGATGTTATTATTAGGTGAAAGTCGAGAACAACATTTACATAGATATGAATATTATATGCTAGTTTTCTCCTTTATTCAAATAATATATAGAGAAACGTATTTATTCTATTAACTCATCTAATTGCGGGCTATTCATTGCAAGAAATATGAATAAAATGTTATTTAAGTTTAATTAAATTTCAAATCATTCATAAGTTTAATTATTTTTAATTTATAATTTTTTTAAAAGGAAATATATTTTTTGATTGAATGAAAATTTGATCAAAATATATATTTTATATAAACCTTACGTTTTATTCTAATAATCTTTAAATTGTGATAAATTGTACCTAATAATAAAAAAGTGTGAGAAGTGTAATGATCTTCCTCATAATAACTCTTTGAATAAAATTATATATATTGTGAATTTTAAAAAACCTATAAATTTGATCACTTGTTTAGATATTAGTTGAAATAACGAATATGGCATAGGTTTTTGTGAGGTGAAGAAGAAGGTTTGTAGTGATCCACATATTGCTTCATTAAAATGGTTTTGTTGGGAAGTGATTCTATTGCAAGAACAACCTAAGTGGAGGGAATAGGTTGTTGGGTTGTCCACGTGGCTGGAAGCAACTTGGGATGAGGATGGACATCTAATTCTTATTGGTCCGAAATCTATCCGTTGTTCCATAAGATTTCTTCTACAGATTTCACCATCCTACTTGGCCTTCTATGAAAACTCCTTAGATTCTCTCACACTTCACATCCACACACATAAAATCACCCAGAGTGCTGCATTTTACAAGTAAACCTCAAAAGCAGCCTCTATTTTCTCACTGTCTCCAGAGAACTTTATAGAGTGATGGCAGCTGCAACATCTGGTGCTGTGTTAAATGGGTTGGGATCTTCCTTCTTGAGTGGAGGAAGCAGGAGCCAAACCCTTCTGGCCACTTCTATTGGAGGCAAAGTCGGTGCTGCAGTTAGTCCTAGAAGACTCGTTGTGGTAGCTGCGGCAGCACCAAAGAAGTCATGGCTCCCTGGTGTTAGAGGTGGTGGCAATCTCGTCGACCCAGAATGGCTCGATGGATCGTGAGTCCACACAAATTCCTTCATACTTTTTTATTTCAAAATGTGTTTTCTGAAACAATTTCATGGCTATATAGAAATCATTTTTTTTTTCATTTTCTGAAAAATATGTTTCTAAATTAAAGTGTTTTAGAAACCAAGTTGAAGAGGTGTTTTTCCTGTCATGTTTTGTTTTGTGGTCCCAGCTTAAGGGTGAGTCATTTGAAATGGTGTTGTATGATGTCCTAGCTTAAGGGTGAGTCATCTGGAACGACGTTGAATGTGGTGGGGCATGAACTTGGTGAAGTTACATATTTTGAATTCTGAAAACAACTCTTCCCATTCTCTCTTCACTTTTTCCTCCAAATTTCTTTTGGAAATTGATTTATAATGTTTCAAGTGCAGGCTACCAGGTGACTTTGGTTTTGACCCACTAGGCCTGGGGAAGGACCCGGCATTCCTGAAATGGTACAGAGAAGCTGAGCTGATTCATGGGAGGTGGGCAATGGCTGCAGTTTTAGGTATCTTTGTAGGGCAGGCCTGGAGTGGAGTGCCATGGTTTGAGGCTGGAGCTGACCCCAATGCAATTGCTCCTTTTTCCTTTGGTTCTCTTTTGGGAACCCAGTTGATTCTTATGGGATGGGTTGAGAGCAAGAGATGGGTGGATTTCTTCAACCCAGACTCACAGTCAGTGGAATGGGCCACTCCATGGTCAAAAACTGCTGAGAACTTTGCCAATGCTACTGGTGAACAAGGGTACCCCGGAGGCAAATTCTTTGACCCTTTGGGCTTCGCTGGTACTCTCAAGGATGGAGTTTACATCCCGGATACAGAGAAGCTGGAAAGATTGAAATTAGCTGAGATTAAGCATGCTAGGATTGCTATGTTGGCCATGCTGATTTTCTACTTTGAGGCTGGACAAGGAAAGACCCCACTAGGCGCACTTGGCTTGTAAACTACACAATTCATGTAGATAATTGAATTGAGAGGCTGGAGTTGCAAATGAACCTTTGTCCTGTTTGTGTTACCCCATGACAAATTCAAATTATATGCTCTAATATGGATGCATTCACTTTATATCAGTACTCTAATTAATGTAGCCACCGTATAAATACTAGCATTTACTTTTCATTCTCAGCCAGGAGTAGTTGAAGTCATATGGGAGATTTGAAAATATTGCTAGTGCCTGATTGTGTAGCCTAGTCGTATGGAGTTTCAAGTATCTTTTTAATGCACAATTGGGTAAAAAATGTATACAATATTGGATTGCCATACACAAGTACTCTGAATGAAAACAAATTTGGATGAGAGAGCACAAGGTCAAATGCCAATGAGCTCATCCATCTAAAAGATAAACTTGCATTAAATAACAAAATAACCAAAGCAAAGTCATATGGAGAACTAGAACAGAAGGTTCAGATAGATTTCGTTGAAAATGCATACATTAATCTAAATGTTCACAATGTTCTGCATTCAAAAGCAGAAGCAATTAAATTTAAAGATGGAAGAATATGAACTCTATTCCAGTCGGAAGGAATGTGTCTACTTATTAACTCCCCATCATCATCAAAAATTCACCCTCACACACAACTTCACCTCCAACATATGCCTTCCCTTCCATCTTTGCTATTCCAAACCGCTTTTGCAGCTTAGTAAGCGTCATTCTCATAACCAAGGTGTCCCCTGCAATCACTGGCTTACGAAATCGCACTTTGTCTATTCCAGCAAAGAAGAAGTTTTCACGAGAACCTCCCACTTCAGGTTGCAACATGACCAAACCGCCAACTTGTGCCATTGCCTGCAGCAAAAGACCACATGTCCATGCCCACTTTTACAGCAGATTAACAGAAATCAAATAAAATTTTCCCTCTTTTCTTTACATTCTTACATTGGAGTTGAGATAGTTCGTAGTGAAATGGAGCTATTACAGAGTCTTTTTGCGTGCAGTTCTAAAGCTTACAACTAACTTAGAAACTTAAAGAGGCCGGTTGTTCATCTCAACAAAAGAAGTGCTACAGAAGTTGAAGCCTAAGAATTATAGTTCACTGAATATAAATGAGCTTAACTATGTGACAAGTTATCGTAGTCTGATGTATGTCGGTCTAATCAAGATAACGATATAAAACCAGTTTCAGAGACTGCATATATTGGTAAAAGGGAAACAAATTTTGACAATACGGTAGACAACAAGGGACAATGTTTCTTTGGAGCATAAAGCACTCCACCCAGAAAAATGCATGCATACTACACAGTTAAATTTATTTTCTGACCATGGACAAAAGATGTCATAAGTGAGACATGAAACTTGACCGAGAAAGAAAGGAAGAAAGAAAGAATGGAAGAGCATCGGTTTTCAAAATCAAGGAAAAAATATGAACATGAAGTTAGGCAAACGAACTTATCAATCTCAAATCTCGATGTCCAAACTTCATGTTAAAATTAATTAATAACATTTAAGCCATTCATTTAGTGAAATGCAGACCTGCTAATAAAGTATGGGACTCAAGTGGCTGCCATGACCTAGAATAACCTTCTATATTTCTAATGCACAAACATACAATTTGCTAATATACTCCGCTTGCTTCTTTTTTTTTGAAGTAATATTTTAGCAAGCTATAATATAACACTGGATTTGTTAAAGTTCCCCAATGGAGTAGCTTTTAAAAAATTACTCTCTATTTTTTAAATTTTAGCAGGCTAAGACGCGATTTGTTAAAAAACTCAGAAAATGTCTCTCTTTCACAGTCCCATCGTCCTTTTGCAGGAATGTCAAATTAATTCCACTACTTAAGATGACTTTCGAAGAAAAAACTCATGAATCCGAGAATGTGTCATTATTTACACCAGACATGCCATGAAATAGCTTATGTGTTTAATTGAACAAGTAGATGCAAAGACACAGGTCTAATGCAAACATGATATCGATATGGCAGATAAGAGCATTTGATATGTCTCATAATCTAGCACAGAGAAATATGCATTAACAAATGAAAGACTGAAAAAGCTACAAGCCAACCGTTGTAGCATTACCAAAACAGCTTTTTTAAAAACAGATACAACTAAACATTTAAAAGCCGTGAAAACAAGCAAGGAACATGTCCTATAGTTGGCCACAACATCATCTATATACCATTAACATTTGCTAATCCCAGCCCACATTCTTTTGATGCAAAAGCATCAACAGTTGACTACTTCATTCTTTTGATGCCTTTTGAATTTATGACAACATATATAATAAAGAAAAAGATAAATATAGGAAAATGTTTACATTTACCATATCCTGTACTATATCCACGAGTTCACTATTAAGGAGACATGCATGGAAAGATAGAAATTACAATAATAACATTGATTCATTTTCAAAAAGAAAACAATCAAATTACTGCTCCATACAGCACTAAAGAATGTTTTAAATGCTGTAAAACATCTAAATGAACATCAACAAATTTTTATTGGTTGTGTTTTAGTCAAATTCATAGGTTTTCTCACTGGTTAATACAGTCAGACCACTTTCAACAGAGGTGCACATTTCAACATGGCAAATTGTGAACGCAAGCAATCACACCGCCGTGTATCAATTTGAGAATGGTTTCATAAGAACTAATTTAATCTAATTTGATGCCTGATACAATTATGTTTAGTATCTTTCAAATTTTATATTAAAGAAGTTCCTCTCCAGGATAATTGCAAGTTTAAAAAGCACAAAAAACTCTAGGATATTAGCAAGTTTGCAACCACAACACTTTTAAGTTCAAATAAATGCATATATCATTTTTCAAATGCAAAGTTTACAAGAGGTTTTTCATCCTTATAGTTTTAAACAAGCTACTATAACGATATATCCACGTAAATCAATACAGACAGATGAATATCACAAACTTTATACCACTAATCTCAGTCTAGACATTGTAACAAATTGATTTCATTCTATTACATTTAATCATATAAATAGCTAATCTCATTGCAGATACACAAGAATTAAAATCACATGATTTCAGACAAGGCAACACCAAAATAGAAAGGTAGGGCCAGTAATCCGCATAGTGTATAGCTTAATACCTCAACCATGAGAACACCCGGCATGATGGGCCTTTCTGGAAAATGTCCAGGAAAGAAATTGTCATTTATTGTCACATTCTTTATGGCGACAGCAGAAACGCCAGGAGTGTACTCAATCACTCTATCCACCAGAAGGAAAGGAAACCTGAATCAAGAAAAAAGGTGAATGTAAATATCATCAACGGTCAGAAAACAAACAAGAGAAGAAGAAAAGAACGCTGAGAGTACCTGTGGGGTAAAATGTCACGAATCTGGTTGATATCAATGACTGTTGGAAATGCCGGATACCCTGCAAAGTGCACACTATCAAGGAAGAAAATTGAAACGAATAGAGAATCAAAAGGGAAAAACAAAATTAAAACTCGTACTTAATTCAATTGGGGTGTCATGTTGAGGAGCATCGGCGGCATCCGAGGAACAAAACGTGGTCGTTTTGCTCAACGAGGGGTGGGATCTGGTGCTGGGGAATTTGAGAAGTGGGAATCTGGGTTGAAAGGAAATAGATTTGGGTTTGGAAGGAAGTGTTACGGGAGAAAGCAATGCGTTGGAGAAAGCAGACGCTGCCATTTGCTTTCAAGTGCGAAATGAAGAGTCACACCAAAGCTTGCAATTGAAGAGTGAGTTATTGAATGTGAATGCAATAGCAATTCCAGGTTGACGTTAAAAGCAAAGAATGACGACAAGAACAATGAAATTAAATGGTTGAAAGTGCGAGTTCCAAAAGCTAATGCTACCTTTTGAGTTACAGTTAGGGCGGAGGCACCCATGATGTTTTTGTTGTTTGTTCAAGATTCAGTATTGTGTTGGACCATAAAAACTGCAATATTCACTCACTCTTGCAATGGACACAGCCCAAGTCCACTATTTTCTTAGCCCAATCTCTGTTGGATCTGTTGTAGCCCAGAACATCATTTTTTCAATTTCTAAAATCATAATAGTATATGTGTGTTTGTATGTGTTCTCTCTTAACATCACTTTTTGAAACCGAAAGTTCATTATGATAAACTCTCCAATAATAGAGATACAAGGTAAAAAATTGAATTCCAATAAATAGCATTTCTACTTTCCTTCCTCATTACTTGCTTTCTTCGTTTCTTTATGATAATTTTTGAAATTAGCATAAATATTTCTTTTGATTAGAGTAATTAGCATAAATATTAGCAAATATATCAAGTTAATTAGAGAATATGATAATCAGTACATACATATTATATTTCTGTTAAAGAAATATCATCCATGAATAAATGTAACGAATTTTTCAGTCATACAAAAGTCAATATTATGTTTCTCGAAAATCACTATCATCAGAACGGCATTGCATTGATTGAAAACTCTAATCAGCTGTCTATTTTCATTCTTTATTTTTGCTCCGTAATTATTCAATTGTCTATTCAACAACTCCATTCATTGCCTAACCAAGAAAAGATCAAAATCTTCACATTTTAGCTTGTCCAATATGGAAATATCTTAGTTATAGTTAATGCAAGCGTCTACTGAGAAAATTTCCAAAATTATAACTATTGATTGTGCATCTTATCCAATAGGAAAAAAAAAACCTACAACCTTAGTTCTGTAACTTTTACAATTTGGAAACATTCAGTCCTCGGAAAATCAGACCTCAAAAGTGAATCATACACTTGGTCAAGAACAGACAAAATAACTTTTCTAAACCATGGCAGTTAATTAGCTAGTTAAAGGCAGAACATATCTTGCGAATTTCACCATCGGTCCCAGTCTTCAACTCGATGTTGCTCATCTTCACCATAGATTTTGCAAATTCCACATTGAAAAACGAGGCTTTGGAGGCCAAATAACCCTGTACAAATGACTTGGTGGAAGGATCGTTCCAAAGCGCTTGATCAGACTGCAGAATTCCACGCCCATTTCTCAAATTGGCAAAGAATGATCTGTCAAATCTGTTTTCACTACCGGTATCAAGAGCTACTCGGTTTGAATCACCGCCGTTTTGCGGGCACAATGTTCTTAGCTGAGGAAGAAATAAAGGGTTGATTGAAGAGTCAGCACCATTTGCAGTGAAGTTGTACAATCTGTTACGGAAGAACTGACAAGCTGTGGTACCAATCGTATGTCCACCTTATAAATATACAAAAACTTGTTAGTCTTAAATCTCTATATTGTCAACTTGTCGCACCCTAATTTCATATAATTTTTCCTTTCACATAAAAAAGACAAAACTGCATGTTTGTCAAGTTAAAGTAAACTTGGGTGCTTATTATTAGACTTTTTGGTGCAGCCATTGAGAAGTCCCTTGGATTTTTTAAGACGTCCTATAGAAAAATGTCAAAATCACTAGACAGTGAGAGAAGATTTGTTAAGAGTGAAAAAGATGTTTCCTTCCTAATAAGGGTACAAGAAAAGTGACATCAGAAAAGGTCGAGAATTCTAATGATGATAAAGTGTGTGTCTACATAAACAAAGTCATTACTGTAATTACCAACAAGGGTGACGAGGTCTTGAGTGTTGAGTCCCTTTGCTGTGAACTTTTGTTTCTGAACATCAACAGAGTCAAAAGGAGCAGGCAAGTTACTCACATCAGAAGCCAGTGATATTCGCCCATCTCTGCGTCCAGTAGGCACTTGCCAACTCAATCCACCACTCTGCCATGCAAAAAACCGCCAAATTTTAACTATAGTAAATAACAAGTACTTTGTATTCATTATTTAACTAAAGAATGAGCATCTCTTGCTGTTTGCTATATTACGATGTTAATATCAATTAGTTTTGAGTTAATTACCAGAAAAACGGAATCACGAGCAGCAAGAGCAAGGATATCAGCACAAGACACAACACCGGGGCATGCAGCCTCGAGCTGCGTTTTCGCATCGTCAATAACCTCGTATCCTCTTAAACCAAGGTTTGCAAATGCCGTTCTCTCGGTGCCAGCACCGGAAATGAGAACAGAACCGTCACAACCTTGCACAAAACAATCGTGAAAGTGCATCCGAAGCAGCCCAGCAGCCAAACTACGATCAGACCTGACGTGGGATTGAACTGTGGACCTAACAATGGACTCAGCCCGAGGACATGTTCTAGCATAGAACCCTACACGTGTCCCTTGGCCATGCACAACGTTCAGAGTGGCCAAAGCAAGCAAAAGAAACATCAGTGAGCACAAACTCCGTCCCTCCATGAGAAAAAGTGTTGCAACTGCACACCACTCAATGAGAAATGAAATGCAAGATTAATATACGAAATAGATGATATTTGTTTAGATGTATGATTCTGTGGAATGCAATGTGATGTATGTATAGTATTTATAGGAGTGTGTGATGAACTTTGGAAGATATAAACAAAAAAGTCAAACATTGGATAAAGAGTAAGCAAAGCCGGCTAGTTGAAACTGCATGCAACGCAAGTGTGCTGAGAGTCACGGGTTTTGTTTAGCTTTGGGTTATGCGATGGAAAAGTACAAATGATAGCGCGTTGCTGTGAGTATATATATATAGTCAAAGCTTATTTGTATGCTTTTTCCCATAACGATCAGTGACGACCACCACTTGCAAAAAGGTGGAATCTCTGAGGAAAAGCTCAAACATCTAAATGTCAAAAGCAAAAGCTAAACTTCACAAAAATCACATGTTGGTCAGTGGAAACACACTACAAGAGTCGTGTTCTTTATGTGCAATCCACCTCAATTCGTTATCCACATTCATTTAAAATTTTCTTTTACAATATTCAAAATACTGAATAATTCAAATTTCAAATCAATGATAAAAGTTTGATGAATGATGGAAAATATGAATGTGGTCATATCTAATCCAAATTCACTGATTTAACTAAAGGTTGGCATTAATGTTTGTCATCACGAGTTTTTTTTTTTTTTCATGTTGTCAATAATTATAACATTTGATTAGGTAAAATGCATGTCAGAGATATATTTTATCACACTATATTTTTTATATTTTTAATTAATATTTATTCAGTAAGTGTATATAATTTTTCTATGTAAATTTTACTTATTATTTTTATTTTATTTTTTATTATATCATGTATTTATTATTGCGTTAATAAAGTGTGTATTCACTAAATATTTTTTTATCATTAATTGTAAATTATGTACGATTTACAAACAATTTTGAAAAAAAAATCATTTACAAATGGATTTGTAATAAATATCCAAAACAGCTTCTTTTAAAAAAAAATGTGGATTTGGATTCTAATCCAATTATTTGAATTTGAACCTCTAAAAGTGAAACTGATTTTTTTAGAAAATATAAATTTGGATGTAATTTCAATTTAAATTATTTGAATATAAACTTTGAGATTGGTAGAATGAAAAGGAATGATTTGGTTTTCTATGAATGTTTTTCTTGATAAAAAAAAAGGTTATTGATTTTACATATGTGAGTTAAAACAAAGGCCTAATTAACCAATAACTCAAATTTATAGACTTTTTTTTTCCCTTATGTTCCATTGGTAATTAACAAATTTAAACAACAGCGTTTGAATGTTTACTGATTAACATAATATTCTTGCCAATCTGTAAACTATTTGTTGTATTGTGGGATCAAGATTTAGAATTTCGTTTCTATATTACTTATAACAGGATGCAGTCATTGGTGTCTATCGATATTTTGGTACATGTTTTGTAAGCAAGTGCATTCCTTTTTTTCAATGTAAATAAATGCAATAAAATGGTTTTCGTATAAGTTTACTACAAAAGTCAACATCATGCTATCTCTTTTTTAAAATCACGATGCGAATTATGAATAGTTAATATTCCATTCCCACACACACATATGACACTGTGTAAGATTGAAACTTCCAAGCAATTGTCTGTTTTCGTCCCTTATTTCGTATCCCACTCATTCTCATCAATCAGCTGAGACAGATTTGATACTTTGGGTTCACCAATATGGAAATTTCGTATTCTATAATGTTGTTTATAATTAATGCAAATGTTTGTGCAGAACACTTAAAAAAGAAAACTATGGACATCGTGCAATTATGTAGGTTTAAATAATACATTTTACCTTTCATTTTCTTGTAACGACAGAAGTTGCCATAGTTATTAGATTTGGCTCATCCAACATAATGTAAGATCAATGATTACAGACAATAGTTAACTTACAGATAGAACCCGAAAAAGCATTTAAAACATTTTTTGTTAGTTTGGATATTAATATTTTAAGCTCTCAACATAGGAAGTGAAGTTTTTTAGCATTAATTTATCGGCAATTCACTTGAGATTACACATAATCGTCATTTTAAATTTATAAAATTGTGAATCTACTGGCACGTAGAATCTATTGGCTTTAATTATAACTGATTTTTTGTTCGAAAAAAATTAAATTTGGTCAGTTTTACTGGTCAGTTTTAAATTTAAGAAATCGTTTAAAAAGACTATATTTATTGTATCACTGTAAATTTTACACTTCCAAGATGAAAACATATTGGTACATGATGCACTTGACTTGCATATACCAATAACAGAGACAAACAAAACCAGCTTTTGAAGCAATATATTAATTGTTTGAAGTGGCTAGTTGATGGCAGAACAAATCTTGCGAATTTCACCATCAGTGCCAGTTTTCAACTCAATGTTTCCCATCTTCACCATAGATTTTCCAAACTCCACGTTGAATTTCAATCCAAGCAACCCTCGTATTAAGCCCAAGTACCCCTGCACAATTTTCTGAGTGGAATCATCGTTCCAGAGGGCTTGATCAGACTGCAGAATTCCGCGTCCTCTCCTCAAATTATTATAGTAAGATAAATCAAATGCTCTTTGACTGCCCGTGTCTAGGGCAACGCGGTTTGAACCGTCACCGTTTTGTGGGCATAGCGATTGTAGTTGGGAAATAAATGAAGGGTCGATGGAAGGATCAGGACCATTTGCAGTGAAGTTGTATAATCTGTTACTGAAAAACTGGCAAGCTGTTGTTCCAATGGTGTGTGCACCTGTATATACAACAAAACAAATATAATGATATAAAACAACGTCAAATCACTTGACAATGATGACAAAAAAAGACAGAAAAAGCAAGCGTGATACTATTATATTATACGTGACAAAATGAGTTCAATTTTCAAACTTTAATTATGATATATTCATTCATTGACTTGAAGTGTGTAAACAGGCTATTATACGTTGAAGGGTGATTATTACCAAGAAGGGTGACGAGGTCTTGAGTGTTGAGGCCTTTGTCTGCGAATTTTTGCTTCTGAACATCAACAGAGTCAAAAGGAGCAGGTAAGTTATTCACGTCAGAGGCCTGTGATATGCGTCCATCTCTACGTCCAGTAGGAACCTGATAGCTCAGTCCACCGCTCTGTCATGCAAAAATGACACAAATAAAATATACTCTCATCAACTTGCAAATTGATTAAAATATAAACTATTGTTTATAGTGCATAGAGTTTATGTTAATTAATTACCAGAACAACGGAATCACGAGCAGCAAGGGCAAGGATATCAGCACAAGACACAACACCGGGGCATGCAGCCTCGAGTTGTGTCTTTGCATCATCGATAACCTCAAATCCTCGTAAACCAAGGTTAGCAAAGTTTGTTCTCTCAGTGTTAGCACCGGAAATGAGAACAGAACCGTCACAACCTTGCACAAAGCAATCGTGGAAGTGCATCCGAAGCAAGCCAGCAGCCAAAGTAGGATCAGACTTAACGTGGGATTGAACTGTTGACTTAACAATGGACTCGGCACGAGGACACGAACTAGAATAAAACCCTTGACGTGTCCCTTGGCCATGCACTGAGTTTACAGAAGCTAAAGCAAGCAAAAGAAACAGCAGAGAGTAGAAACTGCGTGGCTCCATTTTCTGTGAGGAAAGGGTTGCAAATGCAAATGCAGCAACCTAAGTGAAGTGAAATATATGAGATTGTGTGGAAAAGAATGAGAGAGTAAGAGGTATTTTATAGGGGTTGTTTGGTCAACCTTTAGAAAGTGAGTAAGCAAAGTCGGCTTTGTATCGAAAGTTGACGTGTATAATATTGAAATGATATGGCGAAGAGAGATTATAGTATGAGGCTGGGTTGTGTGATACAGTGATAATGCAAAAAGATTCATTCCGCGTGAGAGTGCAGTTTGTCAAACATTGTTTACTTTTTCTTACAGCACTTGCAAGTGGAATCTTTCTTATTGCTTTTCCCTTGTCACCTTCGTAGGCGACGAAAATGGAAGCTGGCATGAACAGTAGCAAAGAAGTTCTCCACCTTGTTTTAGCTCACCACGCACTTTCTTTTCTATCTTTAAAATATAATCACATTTTCATGTTTTCCTCGACACATCTCATTGTCATGATCAGAATCAATTAGCACACAATCACCGAATATTAATTGCGTTAAATGTTAGAAAACAAGAGCGTTTGTAATAGCTTGATTCAGATGAATACCTGGTCTTTGAAAAAGATGACACGACTCGTAGTTTCAGATTTTAATCTGGTTTTCTTATGTCAAGTTGATTCAATTAAACACAAATGTTATGTTTAAACAATTGACACGTGAAATTAAAATTCTAAATTTAATTCCGAATTTATTCCTTTGAGTGGAAGATTTTGGATTTTCGTTTTTTGGTTCGAATTGGATGCGGAATTTAAAATAAGTTTATTACGACAAGTTTCTATTGATTTAACCATTTCATCTTTAAATAATATTTCATAGTTGAATATTGTGAAAGGAGATGAACAAAAGTGTTGAGAGAATTATATTTCTTTAAGGCAGTTGGTTTGGTTTTGGACTCATTAGTCGGATATAGAGAGTGAATGTCAAAGGTAAAATCTTAAGACAAACGATTGATTAATTACGAATTAATATAATGACATTAAAAGTGTGTTTATGATATAGTATCAAACATTTTGAATATAATAATATATTTTCCATCGTGAAATAACATCCATTAATTTTTTATAATATTAAAATGGATCCAACTGATACTTCTTATATTTTTAACAACAGTAAAATCAAAGAACGAGATCATTTCAACATTTACATTTTAAAATATATATTTTAATATATGGTTGTATAATTTTTTTTTCCTAAATTTTTCTCACAAAGGTGTTTTTATTTAACATTGGAAAAATTATTTCGAGAGTTATTTTATTTTTCATTAGCTCATCTGTATTAAATATTTTATTTACTCTTTATCGAAAATGGTACATATTATCCCAATATGAATTTGATAATCGTTGTACCGAAAATATATATTAAATATTAGATATGATATTTTTTTGGTTACATGACTTATATATAATCTCTTTTTAATGTATTTCAATCGAATAAAATCAAATTGTAATTATTAATGAATGTATTTTTCTAACCAACAGAACAATAAAATTAATAAAATATTTTTTATTGAAAAAGAAAGTAAGATTGTATTTATAATATTAAATGTTATTTTTTTTAATAAAAGACCGTTTATAACTCTTAAGGTTATTTTCAACTACCAATAAATTTGTCTCTAACTAAAAGAAATAGAAAATATTAAAGTAATAATTTATCTGATTGATGCAAATGTAAGTTGTTGAAAAGTTTGCACATTTGGTTAGAAACTAGACAGATTAAATATAGTAGAAGAAGGAATCCGAAAAAGAAAAGAAGAAGTGAAAAGCACTAACATTTTAATATTATATAAAGAATGACAATAATTGAGAAAATAATTGTTGGATAGTATATCTTGATATTCATGATTACAATAACATGCACGTGAATTTAAATTGCATGTATGAACCCACGACTTCTGATATCTTCCCTGTAATTATTAATTAAGTAGTTAGGCAAAAGGTAACAGGTGGGTCCTCTTTGACAAATACTAAGTTAAGTTAAGCATATCCATTTTATTATGTGTGTGTGACACGTCAACGTCTTCAAAACTATTCATTAATTCAAGCCTTATGACACGAGTATTTATATTTGATTTTGAGGGAACAAAAATTATTTTTCTTTAATATAATAAGAATGAATGAATAAATTAACTATTATAAAAAAATTATAACGTAATTTATACCAATTTTCGAATTATTAATAAATATATATTTTAAATAGAATTTTAAAATTTAGAAAAAGGTACTTTTTAATTGCCTTTCCAGAGACTGGTTTGGGCCGAATTTTGTCGATTCCGGAAAAATCCAATTCATGTAATGATCGGATCGAATACTTAGCTGATTTCCGGTTCGACCGGTCAAATCCATCCAGCAAATCCGATTTTCAAAACCATAATTATAATTAAATTTTAACGCATAACTAATTTATTCAATAAGGAGTACAATAAAATTTAAATTAATGGAGATTTATATTTTGAAAACTCTTTTTTGTCAATCATCTGCATATTTATCATTGAAAATGTTGTATATGTAATGAAGTATGTAATAAATATACTGTTTTAATATAATTTGATATTTTCAATCAGATATTCTTTAGTTATGATTTTTAAACGCTTTCAGTTCGAAAAAAAAATACCGACATCATTGATATCAACACTAATGTCGATCACCACAAGTAAAAAGATTATAATATGCATAATTTTTTATTTATTTTTGGAATTAGCAAGATGAAAAAACCAGCGTAGTATTCCAATTATATATATATATAATATTTTTTTTTAATATTAATCCCATCACTGTCATCTATCTGCAGCAAATAAATTGTGCATAATTTTCTTCTAGGCCTTAAATGATTGATGGTTAAGGCAATGACCTATTAATATAGTTAAGGGTCTCCGTTCCATAACTTCAAATCACTGTCTAATATTTTAATTTCAAGGTTTACTTATGAATAAAAAAAGAAAAAAAGAATTAATTAATTAGTTGAATAAAAATCAGATTAACATCTGAGCTTTCATACAGGAATAAGAAAATAATATTCAAGTTGTTTAACTTATTCACATGCACAGCATTTGTTTATGCATTTAACATTATAGCATTATATATATATATATATATATAATTTCTTAAAATTGATTATTCGAATATCAAATGATGTAAAACAGACATATTTTTTTAAAATAGTTTTTATTGCTAAATTTATCCAGTGATAAAGCAAAGCATAGTTTATACTGGTTGTAGACATGAAACAACTTAAGGGGGTGCAATGAAGTTTGATCTGAGAACCTCCACGAACAGTATGCAGCAGTAACAGACAGAGAGGTCGATGGCAGTAGAGAAAATAGTGATTAATTTATAGCAGAACATTTGTTGCGAATTTCAGCGTCATCACCCTGTTTGACACCAATGTTGCTCATCTTAACCATAGACTTGCCGAATTGGTAATTGAAAGGAGCGGTGGCTAAGTATTTCTGAACAAAAGGTCTTGTGGAAGGATCAGTCCAAAGCGCTTGATCAGAACGGAGAACTCCACGCCCTCTCTTGAGGTGAGCAAAATACGAAGTGTCGAATTTGAATTGGCTATCAGTGTCGAGAGCCACTCGTTTCGTTGGTTGGTTTTGTGGGCAAATCTGTCGCAGAAATGGAAGAAATGAAGGGTCGATGGAAGGATCAGCGGTGCCATTAGGGTTGTATATTCTGTCTGCAAAAGATTGGCAAGCTGATGTGCCTATTGTATGTCCACCTATACCATTTCACAAACAACAAAAATCATGTTTTCAGCATTCATGTTTTAAGCACTGTTGAAACATAAGGATTGATTTGAACCCTAATTAAGGAAGTTCCTGTAGGAGAAAGCGATAAGAGTGTATTTAATTGATGAATGAAAAGTACCAACGAGAACGACAAGGTCTAGGGTGTTGAGACCCTTATCAGAAAACTTAGTCTTCTGCACTGAGACAGTATCGTTAGGACCAGGTAAACTGCTGGCTTCGCTTCCGATTGAAACTCTTCCATCTTTGCGCCCTGTTGGCACTTTCCAACTTCTTCCACCACTCTGTTGCAACCAATATCTTCACTTTAAGTTTTTTTATTATTCAAGTTAAATTATAAAAAATTAATCTTCTTCACAAGATAGTTCAAATTTTATTTCAATACTTTTTGTATAAAATTTAAGTTGTCCTTCTCCTTTTGATTATTAATTAGATGCAATTTTTTTTTTAAAATATGCAATCATAATTAAAATTAACTTGCTTGCATAAATTTTTTAGAAGTTCCTTTGAAGAAATAAAATTAATGTTTATTTTTTCTTTTCTTTTCTTTTGTAGAGACTTCTTGAAAACACAAATGAAACTATTAAACTGATTGAATCATCATAAGTGTCGGTCCAATTGTATGGAATTTTGAATAGTAAGTATGAGGTGATATATATAACAATTTTAAAAAAATAGTGCAATATTAAACAGGATGATGGTACAGAAATACTTAATTTTTTACTCAATATACCTATGCAAAACTAATAAAATTATATTTGTATTTTAAAGTATAAAATAACTCGTCTTTAATTAATTAAAAAGTATAAATATTTTTTTAAACTAAGTTTTAAGTATATTGTAAATTTATGTATTTTTAATTGAGTTTTTATTAACTTTTTTTTTCTATTTATTTAATATTCAAAACTTTTATATTGCTTAATTTATGTTATTTAATTTATTTGTTAATTAAATTATGTGATTGTTATTTTATTTCTATTTTCACTTAAAATTACGTGAATATTGAAACAATAAAAGTTATAGGAAGTGTATACATGTAAAATTATCAAGTACATTAAGTAATTATAAAAGAATATGGTTTATTTAATTTTGTAAGAGTAGAGTTTAGCTAAATTAATATTTTACCAGAACAACAGAATCACGAGCAGCAAGAGCAAGGATATCAGCACAGGACACAACAGCAGGGCAGAGAGCTTCGAGCTTTTCCTTTGCATCGTCAATAACCTCGTATCCTCTGAGATTAAGGTTTGGGCGTGCTGTTCTCTCGGTAGCAGAGCCAGCAATGAGAACAGAAGCATCACAACCTCGGACAAAGCAATCATGGAAGTGCAGCCTGAGTATGGCAGCAGCCAAAGTAGGGTCAGACCTAACGTGGGACTCAACCGTGGAGGTAACAATGGATTCAGCAGTCGGACATGTTCTGGAATAGAACCCTACACGCGTCCCATGCCCATGCACTGTGTTCACAACAGCAACAGCAACCAAAACCAACTTTAGAAGCATGGCACCCTCCATTTTCATTAAGGAATATGTATACAATGGCTGTAGTAGTTTTGAGGATGGAGGGTTTTTGGTTGAGAGTCTGAAGGTTTATGCATGTATTTATGGAGATTTCGTGTCTTTGGGAGCCATTATTGAGAGAATGAGTAAGCAAAACCCAACTAATACATATATTAATTGCCATCCTCTACTGTACTACAAATTGAACTAGTCTCATACTTGCATCTTTTAGAATAGGTAAACCCTATCTGTATTAAACAATTATATAATTTGTATTCAAATATTAAAAGTATGTTCGTTTCTAGTTTTTTAATTTGCATAATATATAATTAATAAAAGGCTCTTTTATTTAATATACTAATTGGTGTTTTTAGAACATTAATTGAGAACACCTTCATGGTGTATTTGGTTGAAGGAATACCTTAATTAATGAAAAACACAAGTGAATTATTTCTAAACAAGATTACTATTTCAATTACATTAATTGAAGTATAAATTTTTTTAAACAAGATGTTTTCAAAGTTTGATTATATTTTAAAATGTTTCATCTTCAATTTATATATTTTTATTTAATTAATTCTAGCGTTATTCTCTTAAATATAACATTTTTCCGGCATAAAAGTGAAAATAATTAATTCCGTGGGTAAGGCGACTTGGTCTAGCATATGGAAAAGCTTTTACAAAATTAATTTAGGATCAATGATTATAATGTTTGGATAAATATCACTTTCACGAAAAGAAAAAAAAAAGTTTTGGTTTATAAAGTAATTGCTTCACTTTTTTTATTTTGTTCTTTTTGTTCTAGAGGTATTTATGAAAAATGTGTTCAAACTTACCTATATATAAATTACTTTAACTTACAAATAAAGTCGTTTTGATTTTTTCCGTTTTATTTTCTTCAATCCGTGAAAAAAATTCAACTAAATATTTGATCAAACTTCATATATTATGTAATTTTGTTAAGCTTTGTAAGTTAAAAAATGTATCTGATATAGCTTTTATGCTAAACATTATCTTAATATTAGATTTTATTTTAGAGTTATAATAAATAATTTATATAATAATACAAATGTGTTTTCAGTGACGGATAATTATTTTTAAAAAAGTAAATACTAATTTATAAATAAATATTAAAAGATATGATTGGAAAAATGAAAAATATTAACTTTCTGAAATTAAATACTTATTGAAGAGGAAGGTTTTGGTCTGTGTGAGAATGAGTGGTAGGGATATTTAAGGAAGCAGAAGAAAAACAGTAAAACATTGTGATGAAGGACATGTGATAAATGCATCTCAAACTATAAGCTTTTATGCAACAAAGCCTGGTTTTAATTACACACATTTTATATCTAATATTTTTCTTTCAATCACAAAAGAATTTATTCATAATCAATATAAATTTCTCTTAAATTTTACTTTTAAGTTATAAAGAAGTTTTTTTTATGTTATTTTATTGTAGAAATTACGTTGAAGAAGCACCAGAAATGAAAAATTTATAAGAAAATGAAATTAGTATTCTTATAAATTAAAAGTTGTTGAAACATAAGTTAAATTATAAAAATCCTCTCTTATAATTTATAAAGTATACTTTTAATTTATTTATAAATTAATTTTAACAACTAAAAAAGATTATTTCATTTGAGAAGTGGTCGGTCCAACCATAGTTTTCAGCAATAAATTAATTAAAAGGGACAAATAGTGAATGGATGAGCCATTTTTTATTTGATCTAATCTTTTTCACAATTTGTAATTAATAATTGGGTGATGTTTATGGAACAACTACTTCAAAAATTCTAAACCAAAATAAAAATAATAACACTACCTACTTAATGATGTTTCACTTTTTTCTTTGAAACAATACATATATAATAATTTATATGATATTTATTCTATTTAGATTTTTTCTTCTTCTCATATTCTCTCCTTATAGGTGCGCAAGCTAATAATGATTTTCTTTTTCTTTTTCTTTTTGCAAGATTTCATTTGTTGTTAAGTTTTTATAAAATTTACACATTAGGCGACATACATGTTTATTTTAAAAGTTAAAATTTAAATTAGATATTATTTATTTTAAATATATAAATAAAATTTATAATAATATTATTTAGGTTGGAATTTTTAGTATGTATTTCTTATCCATGTGTTAAATTAAAAAGAACAAAAAAAGTTTTGAATATGGATCACAAATCATCCAAATAAAAAACTTGTAATACAATTGAACAAACTTGTTTGCGACTTTTTGAAAAGAAAAAGAAAAAAAAAATCTTCATAAATTAAAAATAGCTTATATATAACTAATTTATACATATAATTTTTTCTAATTTTACTTTTAAGTTCTCCATAACTTAATTTTAACTCATACGAAGTTTATTTGATTTTTTCTTCTTTGATTTTCTAAGATTCTTTATGAAAAAGTCTGTATTAAAAATATGGTATAACTTCTTAACCAAAACATTTGCCTTAGTACCACAGAATTTCATTATTAATAATTATATTACTATTTAAATATTTCATCCATTTTTACTGTGTCATAGAAATATTATAATTTTTATTTAAAAAAATAAATTGATCGATACTTTTATTGATAAATTATGGGATAAGATTAATAGAATAATAGTTTCAACAATAGACGATTTAATTTATAAAATAAGATTTTTATTTACTAAATTAATTTTATTTATATTAATATATAGACTTTTCAAATTTACTTTTTAATATAATATTAATCTTAATTAATTTACATATTTACTCTCCTTTTATAAATAGAGATCAATTGATTTAAATAATTTTATTTCGAAAATTTAGACAATTATCCATTTCTACTTACAAAAAAGTTTTTATTTTGTTGAATTCATAAACTAATCTGGCAACAGCATCCAATCTTGTATTAATTTTCTTGAACGAGGACAATAATGGCCGTCCTGAGATTGAGAGTAACAAGAAGAACTTGACAGCTCCAAGGTTATAAACTTCATACCTACACTGCTGATAACATCTATATACAAGAATTTTAGTATTCTCAGGAGAATATCAGTAGATACCCTTGTTATTGTCTGCACTGCAACTAGGTATTCTTTATGTCCTTTTAACTTTAATTCTTCCTACTTCCATTCATTGGAGACATGGTTTCATCTACCAGTTAACTCCATTTTCACTCGTAAAACCTTCATACCAATAAGCTTCACATCTCATAAACCTTCATTAATGAATATTTCATTCATTATCAATGTGGTTCTTCTGCTTGCAATTATACTGCTATTGCTGCTTTACTACAACACATACACAAGGCTGAATAAAATAGTGAAGGGGCAGATTCACACAGTCATAGAAAAAGAGGATGACGTGGAGATCGGTGTTGAAAAGAAGATAGAGATAGGAGAGGGGACAGTGATTATGACAGTGGAACAGAGAAAGGGGCTGATATTCTTTGATGATAACCAGAAATTTCAAATGGGTGAACTTCTTAGAGCTTCTGCTGAGCCTCTGGGTCATGGGATCTTGGGAAACAGTTATAAGGCTATGCTCAATAGTGGACCTACCATTGTCGTCAAAAGGTTAAGGGACTTGAAGCCATTTACAAAGGAGGAATTTGAGAAGATAGTGAATGTGATTGCTGATATGAAGCACCCCAATTTGTTGCCTTTGCTCGCTTACTACCATTCCAGAGATGAGAAGCTCATGCTTTACAGTTTTGCAGGGAATGGAAATCTTTTCTCCCGACTTCATGGTGATTTACATCAACTTGCTCCGTTTTTTAGTTTGATATATCGTGTACATTAGTCATGTTTATGTGTATCTTTATGTGCCCTGAAAAGCTGATGACATTTCAGATAGAGACGGAAACCGGGCTCCGTTCAGCTGGAACTCAAGATTGTCAGTTGCAAGAGGAGTGGCTCGAGCATTGGTGTACCTGCACCTCAACCACAAGTTCCAAAACGTTGTCCCACACGGCAACCTGCGGTCTTCAAACGTACTATTCGATGAAAACGATGCGGTTCTTGTTTCTGACTTCGGTCTTGCCTCCTTGATAGCACAACCTATTGCAGCTCAGCACATGGTTGTTTACAAATCACCTGAATATGGGTACGCAAGAAAGGTGACAATGCAATCGGATGTGTGGAGCTATGGTTCACTTTTGATAGAGCTTCTGACAGGAAAAGTATCTATTAACTCGGCTCCACAAGGAACGAATGGCGTGGATCTATGCAGTTGGGTTCATAGAGCTGTGAGGGAAGAATGGACTGCTGAGATATTTGACAAAGAAATATCTGGGCAAAAGAGCGCACTTCCTGGGATGCTGAGGTTGTTGCAGCTTGCAATGCGTTGCATTGAGAGGTTCCCTGAGAAGCGGCCTGAGATGAGAGAGGTGATGAGAGAAGTGGAGAAAATACAGGCCCCAGTGATGACTGAAGATGATGACGATGTGTCTGGGGATAGGTCCCTAACTGATGATTCTCTTTCAACCAGTACCTCTATCATTGGAGATGAAAGATAGATTATGAGACCTTTGATATCTCATCTAGATCACATTTGACTTTTAATCTTGTTTTAACATCATTGATCCTAATAAGCTACACATTATTATGCATGTTTGTTTCTCTTTCATAGTAAACTTTTAAATCCACTTTTAAATCGCTATTTACTACAGAAGAAATTGCATTCATTTCATCTCATGTATTTTCGTCTTCTCTTCGGTTGCTGCTTTATCACATGGCACTTAGTGTACACATGATAAAAGGAACTATATCCCCTGCGAACAAGCCTGACCAAAGTATACAGTAGTATTTCCTAACGGCCCAAAAATTCTACCGAGACGCCTTATGAAGAAATAAAATATACATAAGAAAAATATTATTTCACACGCCTAACTTTTTTACATTTTTTTTGACATTATTCTTTTATACTTTTTACTCTCTTTTTTCTTAAAAAGATACAAAATTTTACATTTTTATAACTATTTTACTCTTATACTCTATCTTAAATATAAATGTATATCATGATACATTACTACTCTTTACAACAAGACGGGCATAAAGCAAGTTATCTACCAACTTTCTGATTAAAATAAATTATTGCCTCTGAAAAACTCAAAATAAATATTTTCAATATTTCTTAATATTTATAAAATACTAAGGCAATACTTATAATATTAATAGATACAGATGGTAAGATAGCCAAAATAATCCCTGATTTTTATCATATTATTTTTGTTTATTTAAAACATATTGTTATTCCTTTTTAGAAACATAACTGTTACAGGAAAAAAATGAGATGTGCAAGAAAAGAGAATATGGAAGGTGTAAGAAAAATATGAGAAGAGTTTTTGTAGTTATTTGAACAAAAAAAATGAATAACATAAAGTAAAATATGCCCAATTCCTTCTATATTATTATAAATAAAAAATAATATTACCTTTTCATAGTCAAATTATTACACAACAATGTTACTATGTGTTTAACCTAATTTACTAATCTTGTACATATATGTACTAGAATTGGTTAGTCTGGTTTATGAGTTAACCCAATTAGGTTCCAACTTTCAAGGGTGGAAGACAGATTTAAATCCAGTAAAATTCTGATTAAAAGTTGCCACTAGGGAGTCCAATAATCGGTAATCGGGAAACAAATAACAGTGACAGACAATAAAAAAACACACAAGAACCTTAAATAAGTAGACCTTACAAAAACAAAAAAGGTCAAGTTACTGCTGAAGTCTTGGAGTCCACTTCACGTCTCATAATTTTATTGAAAAAAGGTCAAAGAAGTGATTCATTCCAGAAAAATAAATGGTACATTCAAGAGAGACTACTTTCAGATTAATCTGATGAGTTGGTGGGCTGCGCGATGATAGTGACAATTCGGATGAAAATAATTGCGAGCGTGGCATTGCTCTAAATCATCGTATATGCTACCTTATGACGACGATTAGCACAAATTTACATCAGTATTATGGCATTCGATGCAAAAATGAATTACAAAATTAACTAAGGGATCCGAGTAAGCCCGAAATAATTATACATCATCATGTACGACGATGATTGGAAAAGTAAAAATTGTACATCAAAACCAGTCAATGCTGGTTTCACCTTCATTAGGTGTTGTTTCCCCCGGAAAACTTGTTCTCCAATCCGGCTGAAGAATCTTCTTGGCAGACTTGTTTCTCAGTCTTTACTGGTAGATTGACCACTGATCCATGATGTATCTGCCAATTAAACTAGAAAATGAGAGTAGGACCAAACTGTAATTTTCTACTAAAATGTCAAAAATTCATGAAAGCATACCGTGGCTCCGGATTTGAAAGGTAAAGTTTCGTTAGGAAGCAACATTGATGGATCTGAAGGCCTGTGAAACAATAAGTGTGCTACAGACCGATCGATGGGATTTGTGTTAGTTTCCATGTCCATTAATCCGGTACACCTGAATGAAGCTATGTGTTATCCAAAACATTAAATTCATAGACATGGTATTTTGAGATAGATCCAAAAAATAAATAACGTCAGTACGTGAATACAATAATAGCATAATACATCTTTGGAAACATTACAAAGGCCAGATACGTAGCATACAAAACTACGAACATTCTAAGTCATGTCATACCTTGTAGTGAAGAAAAATATAAGTCTGAAGCAAAGAAAGTGAGCGATACCTGCTTGCATCCTGCACCATCATTGCTTTGCATGCTTCATTGTCTCCAATGCAACCATTAGCATTATTGTTGTGTCTTTGCTCAGCACTCTTAGCCAAGCGGTATAGACTGTCCCTTATGCACAGTTTGGTTTTAATATCCAACTGCATCAAGCAAATTTTAGGTGTGATGTGATAGACAATTACAATCAATGAAGCCACAATTTCCAGTAACGAGTCACATGCAGGTAAACTTAGCATCACGACTTCGAATCTTCAGTTTTTCTTTTTCTTTTTTCTTGAAAGGTGCTAACTACTAGTTTCGTAGCATCAGCTTTGTTTATTTAATATGCAACATCACCACTTAAAATCAATTATTAAACACGGCATACGCTAATATGTTACCAATCCAAAGCAGACTCAGGTCCAACGATGTAAATCAAATAAGCATTATATCAGCCGACTCCCTGTATAGGTAGGGGCAAAAAAAGGCAACCTAGTGCTTGCTATATAGATTCAACCGTGACCCCTTAAAGATCTATTATCCGCAGCCTTACCTTGCATTTGCCAGAGGATGTCACCACAACTCAAACCTGTGAGCTGTTAGTCACATGACAGCAACTCCAACTAAAGAACATAACAAAAACTTGCACAATAAACAAAGATGGAAAAATTGCTGAAAACTAATAGTTATGACAAGTACAAATCTTTAGTTCTTCATTTCAGGCTTTTCCTTAAATTCTTGAATATTACAGTAAAAATAATAAATTTGATAATCCTTTCTGCTGCTTAAACCCTGAGTAGATTTTTTCCCGTTCCTTCCATTGAATATCTAGTGAGAACAACTACAAACCTTTCCCCCTTCATTTATATCAAGAATATAAATTTTTTTTAGTCAGGCTGACACCCTAATGTAAGCAAACACTTTGGGTACATGGAAATCATTGCTGCTATCATTCTTCAAACATTACCTTCATATATTTTCCAAAATCAATTAGGAAATGAAATGTGTTAAACACCATTAACAGGTAATTGCTATTAAACACTAGATCGAAGTTTTTTCTTTTTTTCAAAGAACTGTATGCAATGCCCAATATTCAACCATTCCAAACTGTCATCAACTCTACCCTAACAGCTTTAGTTATTACGGGGGTGCAAGATAAGGACTTCATACATCTAATAAACCGATCCAATACCCCTTGGAGAAACTACATAATGACTTTATATGTAATAGAATATTAAAAAACGCGGATGGCAATGCCAAACTTAACCTATGACTAGACTTGAAAAAATACTTCTCCCAGAAATGGAATCTGCCTGGGAGGATAAAATTCTTCTTCTTGATTTGCACATAAAACATTGCCAACTGATAAACTATAAACTTAAATGCTATTTCTCTTACTAAGTATTAGTGGTCAAAATCAAAGCTAACCATTTCAATACATGTTTAGAGTTCAGTGTTGAGCAGATAAATATAATATACTCATTCCTCTCAAGATAAAAAATATATAAAGAACAAACAGTAGCAAACGTGAATAAGATTCAGATACCTGATCCATGATCTGTTGCAGGTGGCAAAAGCTAGTTGCTTCAAGTGAGGTTTGGTCCAGAACAGAGCCCATGGATGAGCTTTCCTGCACTGCTGAAGAATCTATTTCTGGTGAAAAGCCTAGGCTGACTCCCTGGACTTCACTATGACCTTCGTTGTCATTTTCAAACTGGTGACCTATTTGCCGAGCTGAACCTGGACTATGAAGTGGTATTTGATTTGGCGTATTATCATTTTTGAAACTGGTGGTTAACGGAGGTCCATCACAGCATTGGTACAACTTTTCTCTGTTTTCAAACGTTTTCAAGGCAGCAGCATCCAAAGAATGACCATGAGATTCAATGTTTGACGCATACGATGACTCTTTAACAGAAGGAGACAGATGTCCGTCATGCTCAGATCTTGGTCCAGATAAAGTTGGAAACAGGGAACTGTGATTTGGAGCATGACTATAGTCTGGGAGTCTTGTAGGAATTTGTGCCTGTATACAGCCTAAAGTCTCAGAATCTACATTCACCTTATGTTTCTGGATGCTATCAAGAGATGTAACTCCACTGGAAGACGTTCCAAACGGTTGCTTTATATCTGCATATTGCTCTGGAGGTGCGTAAGGATGAACAGAACCTCCGTTTTCTAGGTAACAGTTTTTTCGCCTTCCCGCTGATGGCTTTGGCAGCTTCCTCTGCGGCTGTAAAACAAAAATTATAGGTGATGTAATAGTTACGAGTCAACTTAGTTCAGATTAAGGGCTCACCCTAATAAAATTATTTGGAATAGTTCAGTTTACTATTACAACTTACAACGAAACCCAGTAAATCCAACAAATTACCCTTGAAAGTGAAATGAAACAATTGATGATTTTTTGAGTATAACATAAAGGTCTCGAACCCAATTTTAATCAGAAAATAAAAAGCAGTGCAACATGAAAAAACATAATCTATATCAAACAGCGGTACATTATTATCCTTGAAATGTCAAATATAATCAGTTCTGCGAAAGCTCGTGAGAGACTTGTATTACCATATCCAATAGTTGAATTTAATGGCATTAATAATTTTTACCAGGTCACAGGCATGTGTCAAAACTTACTTTGAGAAGACCACTACAGAAGATTGTTCAAATAATCCCGAACCCTCCCCCACTTCCCATATTTAGGTAAAAGAATTCGCATCACGTGTTTTTGCTCCATAATTAAAAAGTTGGGAATTCAGAACCTATATTAGAAGATAGAGAAAATATAATGAAATAAAATGAATGGGTAACCAACCTTTTCTTTGGGTAGCAAGTCAACTATATCACCAGATTTCATATCTGACTCATTCTCACTGAACATTGATAATGGAACAGGTACACTATCGTCAATAACATCCATTTGAGAACTGTTTTTTTCATCAACAGGAGATGATCTTTCATTGGAATCTTTTGAAAGACCTACCAAATTTTCCTTAGAATCCATTTTATAATCTGTTATACTTTTCAATGGACTCATTTCTGCATATGAAAACTTCAATGCATCATCAGAACCTTCAGCACCATGAGAAGATGAGAGCCAGCAGAACTCCTCTTCATTGTTGAGGCTTCCAGTTCCAAACGTTAAATCACAACTTCTGAAATTTAAAAAAGTGATATTTATATTTAAAAAGATGATTGCAATGAATTGATTAGCATTTCAAAACAAAGGAAAAGATAAGGAAATTTCTGCCAAATAGGAGAGTTTCTTACAACATCCTGTCAACATCTTCAAAGTTTCCTATATCTAACCACCCATCATTATCAAGAAAACTGAGTTCATTGTCAGCTTGGGATATGTGATTGATTGGATATTGACAGACACTGTCATTTTCAACCACACACTTGTCTCCCAAGATAGTATCATCTTCACAGAGCTCACATCCACCAGAATCTAAATTGCTGCTCTTGAAGCACTGATCAGACATGCCTGTGTCATCTAAAGTTGGCCTTTTGGCTTCTTTACTTGAGTCACCAACACGAGAAGAAAACACAGCTTCCGGTGTATGAGACCAGGAATCCTTTTCTAGCATTTTCTCGTTCTGAGTCATATTTTCTAAGTACAATTCCTCCTTATCCTGAGTACCATAGCTATTAGCACAATCACTACTTCCGATACCATGTAATTTATGAAGTGAATCCTTACAGATATCTCCCTGTATTGTTAACTGTTTATTATGCTTGTCACCGGCATGGGGCACTGTATGATCATCACATTCACCAAATCCATCCCACACGTTATCTTCAAGCTGTAAAACAAAGGCACAATATAGGAGAAATACTCAAATAACTACGCATCACATATTGTAACAAATAGATAAACATAAGACATCAAACCTGATAAAGAGAGAAATAACAAGCACGAGACATATAAATTTGTTAAAGCACATACAAGTACAACCCCCACCGTTCTGTTAGAATTGGCAGGAAAGAGGAAACAATAAATAACAGTACAACCATAACTTTTTTCATTATTCATAAAAAAGGATAAGTTATGGAATAACTTTTAATAGAATGTTCACCTTACAAAACAAGAACCTTGTCATCGAAGATTCAAACTTAAATTCAACAAAAGCCTAACTCAGGCCCGATACAGGGCTATTCAAACAAGGAAACACATGCTGCTGATTTTGGCAAAAAGTAGAAGAAATGTCGTACAGATTTAGGGTTCAAATTTATCATTAACAAGTACTATGCAGTTCAAATTAACTGTAACATTAGCTACCCCCACCACCAATGACCAATCAACATCTACCTTTTCAAGGCTAGTACTTCAGAAGTTTATCAATAATTATCAAGCCAGATCTTTATATCTAGCTGTTTTGAGATTGATTGCACAACAGCCTGCTAATAAGATTATGCTACAGACAAAAAGTTCATTTCATATAACAGTGATATTCAATCAGAAATAGGAATACTATTTCAACAAAAACATCTAAGGAAGTCCAAACAGCGATATAATCAATAACATTACAGAATGGTTCACATTATACAAGTAACAAAAGAACATTTTTCAGTTATCACATACATCTGCCACTGAGTATTAGCTATAGTACAGTCATGTTTCTTCCAGCTCACAACAAACTGTTCAATATTGAGTGCATAGCTTTAGGGTGATGTATAAAGAAATGAAAATCTTGGGAACCTGGCCGAATACATATTCTGCATAATGTAATTGGAATTTGAACCAGAGAAAATTAATACAAGTCATTGCACTGTAGCAGTTTAGTATGGCACAAGAATATTATACTTAAAATACTGGATTTGAATTTAACTATAATAGTCTGTACCTCGTACATACAGATGTTTGATATTCCGCTGAGACTTTTTATCCACCATTAAAGATACATTCAACTGGTTGATCCAATATCATGCTACTTTAATTATATCTGCCATCAAAGTCCAAAGGTGGCTTTTCAATTACAGAATATGCAAATAAAAAACATAGCTTAACTTCTTAAACCATAAGTTTGAAAAATCATTGAAACATAATCAATGCTAATCAGCGCTAGCATATGCATGGAGCTTAAAAATTATGAATAGAAATTACCATTAATACCTACAGGCTACAGCAGACAACAGTGAATTCTTAATGTTAGGCTAACACACTAGCTATGGCATTGTGATTCTTAGCAAGACCAGCTAGTACTTGTATCACCACTACCACAACACAGGCAAATATCCCCTCATCTCTATATCCATTAGAAATTTCCAATACCAATCCCCTCATCTCTGTTTACTATGAGTATGATAACATCAAATTTGGAAATTTTGAATATAAAAGTAATTTTCCAATAATTTAAAATTTTTATTAATTTGCCAATAAAAGTAATTTAGTTCAAAAAATGCATAACAGGCATTACAGCTCACACTATACATACTAGGTCTCAAAATTATAAAAGGGAATCCAAATGGTTCCTGCTTCAAGTTTTAACAGCTTGACAAACATTCTTTTTTCTTTTTTATGGTAAAGTAGATCATGATGGCCAAAACATTAACCAGCCCAGTTTGACAAAAAGAACTTATTATCTAAGGATATTCTTTATTGTATTATTATCATCTCCTATGATGAACTTTCGCTATCCCAGAATCTCATTCCCTTAAGGCCCTCATGCCTCCAACTTATCAATCAGCCACTGTTGTTCACTTCTTAACTTTAAAATTCATACAACTTCATCTTATTTAGCAACTTACTACGAATTTAGACAGTAAAATACACCAGAAATACAGAATAAATCAGCTTTACCAAACACAAAACGATTGAGTACACCCCAAAATTTGAAGATCCAGAAAACAGAAATATCATTTTCACCATTCCCATAATTGACAAATATTGCCCCAACCGAATTGCTAAGTTATACTAAAAAAACGCCAAAATACCACAATTAAAATCAAAAACGAAAATCAAAGAAATTAGAAAATAAAATTCGCATATACTAGAAGGCATGTGGAGGTGACAACAACCTGCTAGTTGCTGAAAAACAATAATTATCATAATATTGATAAGGAATTTTAAAACTGACTTTGGTGTAGTTTACATCCTACAACTACAAATTAAACCTTTTAAGAGAAGAAGAGAAGCGTGAAGAAGTTCTGTTGAGGAGGTATTTTCCATTCGAGGGTTAGTTTCGGTATGGATGAAAGTAAAACACTACAGCATGCAGAGACTAAAGAAGAAAGAGGGAAAAAGTTAGCGAAAGAAGAAATCAGCATGACGAAAGAACCTAAAGCAATTGAAACTGACCTGAGGATGAAGATTGGTTTGAAATCGCAGAATTTGGGAAAAGAAAGAGAAAGAAAACAGAGAGAAACTGAAGTAAGAAGGCTTCGTACTCTGTTCACCTCACGTGTGGGGATTCCTTTCCAGACCCTTCTTTACTGTCCAACTTGAACTTGCCCACAATTTTCTTCTCTCTAAAAATAATATTGTTTTTAATTAATTAATGTGGCCAAAAGGTATCACGCAAAAACCGACACGTGGCACCCAGATTGATATGAAATCAGGTTCGTGGATGGGAGGTGGGTGCTTGAGATCCGATCAGTTACTGTCTCTCTATTGGTCCACGACGAGTTTCGCTTCCGCTACCTCACACGTGTCGGGTACCCACTAACAATGCCATAGGCACGTGCCGATACTTCAATCCAACCGTCATTGCCACTTGTCTTTGTTTTGCGCCTTTGGAACCTCCTCCCCGCACATATATATAAATATATATATATTTGGAGGGTTCAAATCATAAATTAATAAATATATAAACATATTTTTAGGCACACAGTTTCCTACTTACAGACTTCCATTCAACTTTTCTCCACTTTATGGAAGTAGCGTAAACACATGTATATGTATCCCTTTTTAAAAATATTTATATTATATTATAAATTAATAATATATGTACCAAAATTAAATTAATGTATAAAAGTAATAATAATAAGTAAATTCATGTTATAATGAGAAAAGAGAAATAAAAGATAAATTTATGATGGCTTTATACAAGATATTTTAAAATACAGTTCCTTCTAAAAAATAAATCAGTTAATAATTATATTTTTTTAAAATCACTTAATAATTATAGGGTTAAATATGTTAGTCATTAAAATTGAACGGCGTTAACTATTTAATATGGCAAATGGCAAGATCACATCTTATGTCAGCTTTCTTTTTTACTGTCTGCCACATTGTCTTTCTTTTTATCTGGCCAATAAGAACCTAACACGTGTCAGCCTCCTTCCATCCCAAATTAGGTTTTGTTGCCCCTGCACCTGCGTCACGATTTTGCTCTTCTATCTTACGTCGTCATGAGCCAAGAACACGAGAAGGGAAGGGTTGCTCTCTTGCAGGTGGCGAATGGAGTTTTTGCTGTGATTTTGGATTTGTAGGTCTGTTGCAGGTGATGGCGCATCTGGATGACGGTGATGATGCGAGGGAGGATGTCGCGGCTTGCAAGGATTTTGCGCATTGAAGGTGGCGTTGATGGAGGATGGCGTCGCTGCAGGGGAGCTTGCAAGATGAAGGCGCGACAACAAAGAGGCTTAGGCGATTTAGGGTTCGTCGCAGCACTCACGATTTGGGATTTTGCTTGGTTGTGGTTCTCGATTGGTCGGAGCAAACTCGGTGTGCGTCTTCCGGCACGGTGCGATTTGCGATTGGGGTTGCTTGCGTTTTCTGGATTTGTCTGAGTTTCAGGTGATTCTGGGAATGCCATGGATGACTTACGAGGAAGAAGAAAGGGCTCCGCTGTTTGGATTCTTTGCAGGTGAAGAATGGAGATGCTTGCTTGAACTGCGACTTGGGTTGTTGCGCGATTGGGGTGATGGTGCACGAGAAGTGAAACGGTGGTTGCTCTGCCGGAGAAGATGAACAAAGTTCTCAAACACAAGCAATGTGGAAAAGAGTGAAGAGGCAAGTTAGCATATAAGACGTGGCCTCCCGCCACATCAAACAAATAATAATAGTTTCAAAACTATGAGGACTAAAAACAAACTAAATTCAAAATTGTGTAATATACAAAGGACGAAAAACATATTTAAACATAATTATATCATAAAAGATAAAATGCGAATGAAAAGATGGTAATGGAACCAGTTTAGCTTTTTCATATTCATTTTGAAAGAAGAAAAAAAATCTTTCACATATTCAAATATATTATGTATGAACTTTTTTTATAAAATAATAAAAATTATTGTAAATGAAACATAAAATTATTAAATATTGAATCTCAAAATGATGATGGGAATAGTTAGAAAAAAATTATATTATAACTATATATATTTCAATTTAGAATATCAAATAAAATTTCATAATATCAAAAGTATTTGTTAAATTTATAAAGTTAATAAAATATAAAAATATTTCTAAAAAATACAAAAGAAAAATAATAATCAATTTTTAAAATATTTTAAATATATTTTTTATTTTCATTCTTTAGATTCTAATGAACTATATTGTTTTTATACGATAATAAAAATTATAATACATCACTTAAATGAAATTACACAAAAAAACAAATACAAAATTATAAATAATTAAAATTTAGTATAGATTTTTATTTTTTGAACTTTGTTAAATGTTGATAGACAAAATTAATATTAAAATATTATATTAAATTACATTCTTTATATAATTATAGTGATAAAATTAAATTTATGTAATTAGTTGGAAAATAAATATAATTATATAAAAAATATTAAAACAATATTCTATATTATAAAAACAAAACAATAAATTAAAATATTCAAAAGAAGTTAAATGCGTTTTTAAAAAACAATTTGATATACAATTGAATGAAATCATACAACTGAAAATAATTGTATATTTAAGTGCATGATGAAACAAAGATTAAAAATAAAAGAATAATTAAAATAAACGTTTTATATTACATATTAAATAAAGAATTCCTATTACTTAAATTGAGAGTTAAACGTTCTTGAGGAAAGAAGATAAACGATAAATAAAATTATTAAAAACAAGTAGAAATATATTCCAATGCAAGACATAAAAAAATATTTTATTTATATGTATCATTTGAATATAACTGCCTGATAAAAGATAAGTCAAACAACTGAAAAAAATGTACATTGATTTTATGATAAGTCAAACAATTAAAAGAAAAAATCATAACTAAAAGATTTAGAAAAATTATAAAACTAAAGACTGAGAAATATAAATATATATATATATATATATATAATAAATTATGAATATTTTAGTAATTTAAATAATTAAGTGAAATATTAAAATTATAAAACTAAAAAATAAAAATAATATATATATATATATATTAATATATTAAATTATTTAATAATTTTTTAATATTTTAATAACTTAAATGAAGACGGACTCATCCTCATCTTTATATTTACTTTAAAAATTTGGATATCATTTATATTCATACTATATGAAAATTTTTCATCAAAATGAGAATAGTTCAAATATATAATACTTATTATGATATATATATATATATATATATATATATATATTTATTTATTCGTCATTCTTAAAACGAGATATTATATACAAATATATAAATATAGTTAATAATTATATTATAAAGAATAGAAACTATATAATAAAAAAGCATCTCTTTCGTAGATAGGTATAGATTTATAGTGAATATCAAAATTTAAAATATCTTTTGTTTGTATTGCAGACAAGAATATTTAAAAAAAAATATTATTGTTTATTTTGCCATGGAATTATTTCTGACAATTTATATTTTGTTAAATCCTTCACTTAGAAATAAGAAATAAGAATGTGAGCCACATTGCTAAATAATCCTGAATAAATATGCAGACAATGTTTATAAAAACTAGCCATTACACATACACACATGTACATGTGTATTTATATTTATATTTATTTAAATAATATAATTTTATAAATATTACAATAATTCAATTTAAAAAATATATGATTTTATAAAATGGTATTGAAAAATCATGTGATAATTGTTTTAAAAGAAAATTATTTAGTTATTTTGAAATAAATTGTTTAATCATTTATTTATTAAACAGATAAGCTATTTTTATTTATTAAATAGTCAGATTGTACAACTAATATATATATATATATATATATATATATATATATATATAAAATGCTGTCTATAATAAAATAATAAAAGAATATTGGATAAAAATTATTTGTTTTGTATTATTTGTCAAAGTGAGCAGCTTTTGTTGTGTTGTGAGACACCTTGTCTTTCTGCTGGATTATTATTGCTTTAACTATTTTTGTTCATACATTTTTGTTTGCATTTATAATCAAACATTCTCTTATAAATAATCTATCATTGGTAAATTTACATAATAAAGCTACCTCTAGATATTTTCTTTTTATTCTTATTCATGACATTTTTAGCTTCCACTCATATTAGATAAAAAAAATTAGAAAGAAATTTTCTTTTATCAAAATAGCTATAAATCTTCAATAAATGTATTATTCTGATACAAAAATATAGATATTAATTAATTTAAAAATAATTTTGAAAAGTCAACTTCATTAAATGTAAGAATATCAATCAATTTAAAAATCTATTTAAATAATTAAAATTAAAAGCTAATTATAACAAATGAATTTGTCTTGATATAAGTAAACAAATGAAAGGATTTTTTTTTGCTTGAATGTTAATTGAATAAAATAAGGGTTCTGAAAAAAGATATTACAATATAATAAAAAAGTTTTTTATAGCTTAATTATCTTCCTTTCAACAAAAGAATCTATAACTTCATAAACAAGTAATGAATTATTAAGTATTAGACCTTGTCAATATTAAATGCAAATAAATAAATAAATTTATTATAAATTTTTGAATTCCACACACACACACAAATATATATATATATATATATATATATATATATATTAAAAGTTAAATATGTTTTTTAGTTTTTATTTTTTAGTAAAAAATAGAATTATTTTATTTCAAAAATTTGAACCATTTTAGTCTTTATCTTCAAAATTGTGTAAATTTAATCATTTTAACCAAATATTTTAAACACATTTCTCGTATTGAAATAAAAATGTATCAAATAAATATAAATCCAACAAAATTTAGTTAAAATAACTAAATTCGTACATCTTTAAAGTTAAGAGATTAAATTAAATCAAAATTAAAAAAAAAACTAATTTTAATTTTCACTTAAAATTAATAAACCAAAAACATATTTAATCCTTAAATTAAATATCATATTTTTCTTAAAAATAACATTTAGAAATGGATTCAGGACTTTTTCAATAAAAATACCAACATGAACGTCTTAAATTTAATACTTATTGTCTTTTAAGTGGAAAATTATATTAGGTTCCATATATGGTTGTAATTTATAATTCAAGACTTGTTATATTTTCATTTTTCATATGAAATACTAAACTCTATCTGATATCTCTATAAGAAATGAGAAATTCAAGTTTAGAAGTAAGAATCCCACGATGAATGAAGATGAATGTGATTAAATTATATATAAAAAAAAAAAGCCCTACGAACTCATTATTTTAAAAATATGGATTGAATATAGTGTATGGTTTCTTATATATAATTAACTCATAACTCACTCCTTAAATAGATTTTGTTGTAAAAGTTTTCTCCCTCATTTCATTATCACTCACTTCAATAGAAATGTATATGGTCATTCAGACCAAAGGTTAAAATATTTGTTCTATACTTTTATTTAATGATATGTCTCGGCATGCTATCCTTGCATAGAGTATAACAAAAAGAAAAACACTTTGATACACTCTAAAATAAAAACATTCATATTTGACAACTTATTGTAATAATATTATAATATATATTAGTATTTTAAATTAAAGAATATAAAAATATATATACAACTAAAATATTAATTTATTGAACTTCTAAGTAGATGTTTTCTACTTTTTCTAATATCAATATCAGCTCTCTAACAGCAAATGATGTTCTAAAATTAAGAACAGGGAATTTATAATATAATAATATAATAATTGTAAATACAACTAGACAGCAGCCATAATTCATTCCCATGCACACAAGACAAGGGAAATTATTCTGAGGGATTCTTCATAGTATTTTACAGTAACAACGAACATCCTAATACTATATATACACTGTACATTACCAGCCAGTGAGAATACCATAATTAGCAGGATGATAATAATATCCAAGAAGTACAGATACAAGACAACTTTGTACATTCAAAAGTCTAAAATTTAGACGGGAGCAAAATTGTCTGTTCTTTCTTTTTCTCCATTTTTCACATATTATCTGAGCAGAAGGATAAGTTTTTCTAAACAGACTAACTCCTTTGTATGGTTATTAGCATCCCGACTTACAGTTAAATAACCATGAAATGCATTTGTTCAGTGGCAAACTCCAAAATGATTTTTATAGTAGAACAACAACAGTGCTTACTAAGGGGAGAAATATGAATCATTTCTTCAAAAGCTTCTGCGAGAAAATCTTCTTGGAATATGGGCTATTCCGTGAAATTGCTTTGTGAGACTCAATTGCTTCAACTAGTGAATTATGCACATGGCCCTAGTTTAGAAGTAAAGGGAAAATGTGAGAAAAGAAATACCGAGCAAATATATGAAAAAGGAATAAAAATGTTCATTGACAAAGCCCCAAAAAGCTTAAGACACGACTGTGGAAATTTCATGCACTTAAGGATATAGGACGCCACAATAGAAGAGAATGGAATATAGAGCAGTCATGTTACAAACCTCAGAATATCGCAGAGCTGATTGAACAACATAATTTGCATGTGGATCTTGAAGCAACCGTTCGAAGTGAGGAGCACGGAGTAGTTCACGAATGACTCTTGATCGGTTCTCATCATTGAATACAGCAAGACATTTCTCAACGACATGGCTGCTGAACTTCTGCATTGACAGGTGCACATATTTACCTTCAAATAGCAAACTTAAAGTTGTAGTCGCTGAAGGAATCCTCAAGTCCAGGATAAATTGAACAACATAGTTTCTGGGGAAGACAAAAAGAATGAATAGATTATACAGTGGAGAATCATGAGGTAAACAAAAATTTATCTGTTTCAAAATGCCATATTATTTCTAAATATGACCAAATACCTGCCTGTAGATAAACCCTCCGTTAAAAATGTATTCGTTAATTGCCCGTCCCAAGCACAGAAAAAAAGCAGAAAAACACGAAAAAGAAAACGTACAGGAACAAACAGAGAAAAACACCCTGGATTGTAGTGTGCCATCTGGTTTAAGGAGTCTCACAAATGGCTTAATTAAAAAAAAAAATCGATGATCATAGATGGATTTCTATTTCAAATTTAAATATAATATTTGTTAAAAAAAATTACCCCCTTGGTCAAATTATTTGACATTCTCTCTTCCATAGTTGCACCATCTCCAATATAGACATGGAATGTTCATTTGCAAAAGGTGTAAACAAAATAATGTTTCATGACCACCCACCTTTCCACAAAGTCTGTCCATAGGCTAAGAATTTATTTACCAATCACTAGAGACAATTTGCTACAGCTAAGACTCTTTGTCCCAGGAAAAAAATGTGTGTAGGCAAGGAGGTAGACAGGCTTAATGGAAAAAAACATCCATGCAATGCAAGATATAATATATACTTTAAGTAATACGCTTCAAATAATTACCCATATTGATCTTGAGCCAGCAGAAGTGCATTAGTAGATATTTCTGCAACCAGATGTTCTCTAAGCTCCCCACGAGAATGACCAATGCATCTTTGTAGAACACAACACCCATGTTGATGAGTGGCAATGTCAACACAATACTTGGCAGCAGCAACAAATATGAACTGACAAATGCAAAGAATGGGAAATGTAACTCTTCCGCAACAAAATATTCATATTTGCATTCATTTTCTGCAATTTCATCGTACATCGATATGTTGAAGAAATTACATTTGTGACAGTGTGATCTACCTGAATCAATTAGCAGATATTTGTTACTTAGTTTGCGCAACATTTTCATTGCACAAAATATACGTAGCCTTACACTTACAATATGCTCCACGGCATAATCAACATCAACCACAGTTCATAGGCCGTTTTCCACTGTATAGACCAACAGACGAGTGCATTTGGATTAAATCTTGAAGTTCTTAGCCCATAACGAACTATGTTTCAGATGGTAAACCGTTAGTATTTATTAGCATTTTCATGCAACCATTATTTTAAATAAGCTCTTGATAGTCTCAGGCATGTAAATATAAACCTAAATTCTAACAAGATTCTATAACCTACTGCTACATTGGATTTCCAGCGTTAAGAGCTATTAAAATTTCTATCTCGAAAAATAGAACAGTATGTTAAAGAACAATGAAGAGCAAAAGCGCGGAAAGAGCAATTATGTCACTGCATTTGTCTTAGTCTCTTTTGTGTGCAAGAGAAGAGTGTCAAGTACGTGATCATAAAAAATAGTTTCAAATGCTTTGATACCATGACGTATATTCTTAATATCAAGTATCAAAACTAGCCATCTGAGATAATGAACTTGGTATTACTAGTAGCTTGTAAAGTCATAGTCCTGATAAAAACATAATTAACTTGATAAAAACATAGCGGACCGTATCAGAAAGATGAGTACACAACTTTTCACTAAATAACTTACATACGTAGGAATAATAAAAACAAGTTCCTGATCAGGTTAACACAAGATAGTTTGAACAATTTGGCCAAGTTGTTCCATTTATCTATCATGCAGAACAGCACGCAACCATAATGCTTCCTGGGATCCCTCTCCTTTCAAAAAGGACTAAGAAGTTCACCAATATAACAAAAAGAAAAAAGCCTGCTCAAATTTTATTTATCATGCATTCAAATTTAAGCATAAGGATGCAATAAAATTGAAATTTCAATTAATAGAACATCATTATACACTATTGCAAGTCCGGGAATAAGCTATATAAACTTTTGAGAACGAAATGAAAAATTGGCAGACAACCAAAGTGCTTTTTCACACAAGATGTACAGTTATCATGGATTGATCCAAAAGCTCAAAGAAAACATAGTAGCAAGTGATGTAAGCAAATCAGTTTCTGTTAACCCATAACTATCAAATGTAGGATAAATCCAAATCACTCAATAGACAATTAAAGAAAAAAGTAAAAGTCATACTTTGTTATCTTCATTGCTTAGGCATTGTAAACAGTGTTGAACCACATGATTTCCATTAAGATCTTTGATGAGGACCAAGAATCCTGGTTGCAAAGCCGATACAACTAATGAAATTTGCTGCCTAGTTTTGAGAGTCTCAATCAGCTTCTGCACCACACGAGTGCTGGAAAAAGATAAAAGGTAAAGTCAAATTCAGTATCAGATAGTCAATATATCATTTCAATGCTATCATAAGTTGCATAAGTACCCGTGAGTGTTTAAAGAGATTCTGACAAGCTGCCATGTCTCCTGTGTAACCGCAAGTATGATCTGCATCCTCTGTTCTTCATCACATTGATCCAACAACTTTTGCATAAGGTAATTTCCAAAAGGATTCATCATAAGTTCCACTACATGATCAATTATCTCACTAAATATCATTTGAACATCTTCCGGTGTACCCTCATCAAACACTCTTTGAAGGAATCTACAGCCATGTTGATCTTTTGCTATTAAATATAATGACCCTCGAGCTTCTGCAAGGGAGTTATACTTAGGTAGCACAGGAAGTGTGCACCCGTTCCTGGGACTCCTAGGATTTTCATATCCTACAATCTGGTGTCGGATGTCTAGCTCTGACGGGTGTAGCTGCTTAGCAAAGCCACTTTCGAGCACAGCACGCTGACACCTTGAATGATCCGAAACCCTACTGGCAACATAATTTAAACCTTCCCCCTGTATAATGAAACTCCCCTCACTTCTAATAGCATCAAGATTTCCTCGGGGAATTCTAGATTTCAAAAGTGGCACAACTCTTGCATTAGGCTGAGAAAGGCCATACTGTAGCAAGTCATGAACACTCATACAAGGCTTCACGTTAGGACAAACGGAATTGTTGGGCGGTCTTGACACACTCCTTTCTTCCAATAAGTTAATTCCATATTTCTGTGCATAAAGTGAAGCAGCATCAATAGTTGGATTTTGGCTCAAGGAACCAGAAATCCCCGGCACCACACTTTCAATTTCAAAGTAGTTACTCATCAGCGGCCTTCCACGCCTACGAGAATCCATCGAACCACCACTAAATCCATTTAATTGGGAGAGCATTTCGTGCTCATGCAACCCAGGACAAGACTGCAATGATCCAAATAGATTACTCATTTTATCATCCTGAGTCAATCCTGACAATGCTGAAGCAACACCAGCTACAGAACTCCTTGCCCTGGTTACAGGGGATTGAAACCCCACAGAATCACTAAACCTTCTTCCAAAATTATCACAGTCCCCACCACCACCACCACACGTGTTGGGAAGATTATTAACAAAATTAGGATTCTGGTGTGTATTATCAGCAATGTACATTTTACCAAAATTAGAGCAGAGACCTAGTTCATGAACCAACCTCTCAGTCTCATTGAGCTTCACAGTGCAATCAGGGATCATAGAATTGAGGTAGAGGTTGTCGTGGTGGTTGTTGGGATAATAGGAACTTCTAGAAGCCACCCTGGATTTGAGGTCCTCCAAAGGAGGAGGAGACATTGAGAACAAACTGGAAGAAGAATCATCAGATTGTAGAGAGAACCCACTCACGGGGGATTTGAAGCCATCATCGTAATACACACTGTTACCATAATCGTGACGGTTACAGTTACCATTACCGTATGGTGTCAGTTTCGTACCAAAAACGCAATCGCAATCGACATCAACACCATGCCTATGCCGATTGTGATGACGGCGATGATGAAGATTGTGCGAAGTGGCGTGAGGGATCTCACCCAGCAGCATTTCTAACTCATCCTCCAGTTCCCCATCTCCTCTAACTTTTTCTATGGTCTCTCTCGCCATCTCACCAAAAGAAAAAACAAAAAAACAACAAAAGTGGTTCACTCAGAGGATCCAGAACCACATAAGAACAGCACCAAAAAAGAAAAAGACGCCATTAATACGACCTCCTTAGGGTAAGGTAGAACAATCAAAGGTGGCGTGTGTATGATGGGATTCACAATCGCATTTGCATTTGAAAACAAAAGAAAGAAAAAATATCACATCTGGGTGATTAGGCTTTATCTGTGAGGAGTTGGTGAAGCATGCAAAGATTAAACATTATCATTCGATTACTGAGGGTGTACTGTGCCCACTCTCTCACACACCATTAAACTTGCAGAACAAGAAGAGTCACTGTTCTACACTTTCTATTTCCCCTTTCATTTTTTCTTTCTCTCTCCTGTTATATACTATCACCCAGCACACACATCAAGAACAAACAAACACTCTGCTCTGCAATTCTTTCTCCCATTTTCCCTTTTGTTTTTTATTCTTATTAAATAAATATTAATATAAATATAATATGCTCAGATGTGTTTTATGAAGCGTGATATACACTCTCTTGTAAGAAACCGGGTCCCAATTAAGTATTCCCTGTGAAGTCTTCTCCGTGGAGTTTGGGCGCTGCTGCCGCGCGTGAAGCTAGATTCATAGTTGCTAACGAAAATGAAAAAATTAAGAGTTTTCTGTTGCTCTATTCACCCAAACCTGCAAGGATTGGAACAGAACAATCCTCAAAATTCCCTTTCTACTATTAAGAATGGTTTGTTATATAATATGTCTATATTACCCTTTCTACATTTTTTTTTCTTTTTATATCCTATCATACTCCACGTGAGAGTATATAGTTTTCTATATATTCCTATTTTATGTAATATTAAATAGAAAATTATATTCTTTAAGATATCAAAATTATTTTCAAAATAAACACCTTCAAATTTATAATACTCTCCTAATCTTTTCTTTTTCAGAACAGTGAATACAAAAACAAAAATATAAACATATTTTAATGTCTTGAGTGATACTAATTTCACCTTTTTTTTAATACTTTTAAACCTCACATTTTCACCTTAGTATTTTATGTAACATTTTTTTTGGGTGTTACTAATAATATAAATTTAACATTTAATATCAATAATTAAAACTTTATTTTAATTTAATATAAATACATACTCAAATTTACAAATTTTAAACAATATAGTTATTATATATAAATTTATATTCAACAAAAACATTCTTGAAAAAAATTTTCCAACATATTTTCAGGTATAACAACATAATATTATTAAGTCAATTTATTATCTTTTTATTTTTTGTAACAGATCATTATTCTCATCCCTCTTATAATCTTTTTGTATGTTTCCATAAGCCTTAAGGATATTATACTTTCATAAGTCTTTATAGTTAAATCGTTCTCTTTGTGCTTCTATAAGTCTATAACGTCAAGATCTATAAGAGGACTATTTAAGTCCAAAGCCTTAAAACCAAGTAAGTTATTCTCAGATTTATAGTTACGATAATAAATATTTATTCATCATTTCATCACTAACCATTCATTATTCATTACACATTCCTAGTTCTGACTAATCCTATCATCTCATCCATTTTAACTTAATCATATTTATTTATTAATCATAAATTTTACAATAATCTATTTTCAATGCAAATATATAAATACACACAATTTATAATAAATAAATGAATCATGACATTATAAATATCATACACTTTCTTAACTTATAAATAAGTCACAACTTCTTTAATTTTAATCTGAAATAGTTTATACATCATAAACAGCCTTATCATTTATATTTTTAATTTCTTTTAAGATTATGCAGTTAATTCCAAATGAATGAATACAAAGGTGCATTTGATCTTTCTACTAGATAGTTTTAGATAAAAATTTAAACAGCATCTATATACAATCCCAAGACACTTAATTATATATTTTTATTTTGGTCAATTTTCACCCATCTTATCATGTTTTGTGGAAAAAAAATGTGATAATACAATTTTTCTTTTTACTTTTTTAAAATTACAGTCATGTTTATTTTGGAATGTTATGCGATTTTATTTTTGATATATAACAAATCTATGGTAACGTGAGATTTTCATAATGAATTGGAAGAAGTCAATTAAAAACTTGAAAAAATAAATATAAATTGATAATTTGATCTCTTTCAACTTTTCAGATGTCAAGTATGAAATCTAGTAATCGATTTTAATAAGGTAATTTTAACAAATTTCAGGTAGTAATATTGTAAATATAATTTTTATGTATATTAAGTGAGTGAAACACAATACAATAAATATAATCAAATAGTTTATTTAAATTTATAATTAGACAATTATCATCAAATAATTTTCCACGAATAACATAACAATAATAATAAAACGAATCTTTTATTATTTTATAAAATAAACACATTTTAAAAATGATTAATTAGTTTAACTAAAATATAAATAAAGATTTTAAATAAAACTAACCATTTATTAAATATATTACTAAATGCAGATGCAAATATATATATTTTTTAATAAAGAGTATTGGTTGTGAAGTGGGATGCTGTTAACAGGATAAATTGATTACATTTAAAATTTAATTTATAGTGATGGGAATAAGACTTAGAGAGAATAATGCATATTATAATAGTTATTGTTGAGTTGAGTGGAGGCTTGCTCATGTAGAGTTTTCACCATACTCAACCTCTTAGTTGCTTTTGCCATAAACAAAAGTGATTAGTGACCAAAAAGAAAGAGAGAAACCCTAAATGGAACAATGGTGTGCACATCATATCATACCATCCACTCTCGAGGTGGCTTGGTCTCAAAGAAAAGGACAGAGTTTGTCATTTAGGAATTTTCAAACACCAAAATCTTAGGAAATTTAAGATTAATATGTTTGAAGACCGTTGCCTTCGGTTTCTTAATGGGAAAGCGAGAAACCGTTTGGACCCACTGTTCCTCCTTTCACACCTTTTCTTTTCAAACCAATCAAATGCTTTCATTGTAAGGTCTAATCCAGTAGATCTCCTTTTGCTTAACTTTTTACGTTTTAAAAAGCACTTATTTGTAACTGCATAAAAGACACTCTTTTTATTTTTTTATTTTTTAAATTTACATACATGTTCTTTCTCGGAGCTTGTTACGTACAGGTGATCATGTTTCTTTTATGATAATGATATTTTAAAAATATCTATTTATAATATTTTAACATTATTTATATTTTAACATTATTTATATGTTATTTCTTAATTAATTCAAAATTATTTTATCATCAATAATAATAATCATAAATATTAGGGTTAAATATATTTTTAGTCCCTATACTTTTGGGCGATTTTGGTTTTAGTTCATTTTAAAACTAAAGTACAATTTAGTCCTTCAACTTTAGACAACTCTGATTTTAGTCATTTTTATCAATTTTTTTTTTACTTTTATTTGCTGTTTCAAGCACGTTTCATTATAGCATTTGGATTGTTTAAACTGTTTGGCACATTTTTGCTTTAATGTTAACTGAGAAACGCGTTTGAAACAGCAAATAAAGTTAAAAAAATTTGGTAAAAATGACTAAAACTAAAGTTTTCTAAAATTGAAGGATTAAATTGTATCTTAGTTTGAAAATGGACTAAAACCAAAATCGTCCAAAAGTATAGGGACTAAAAACATATTTAACCCTAAATATTAATATCACAATGACATGGAAATAATGTTAAAATATTATTTTCTTTATTATTGAATTTATAAATATTTACGATTTAATGAATTAAATAAAAATTAGATGCATCTAAGTATAGAGATAGAGTCTCATTTCATTTTTTTTAAATTCATACATGACTAATCCATTTGTTTTAACAGTTTTTCTTAATTTTGATAAAAAAAATATTTAATATGATTAAACCTTTAAAGTTTAGTAATATTTTGCACAAACTAAAACTTTATTATGAAAAATATTTTTTTTTATTAAAGATTCAAACACATTGCATTTGTTTCATATAATGAATTCGAGACAAAATAGAGATGAATGTGAGGTTGTTTGGATTAAAGAAAAAATGGTGATAAATGAGAAAAAAGTTTGTAAATGATGTGATTGAATTTAATAGATTAAAACATATTTTAATTTTATTATAATGTTTAAAATGTAATTTAAAATAAAATACTGTTAGTATAAATAATGTTAAAATAAAATATGAGTTTTTATTTAAAGTAAAACTTTTTACTCGATGAAATAATTGTAAAATAAAATATAATAATAATAATAATTATTATTATTATAAAATAAATAACTTTAATTTTATTTATTATTTTTATTGTTTGTTTTATGTAATAATAAAATATTTTATAAATATTTAATTATTATATTTTACATTTTAATTTAAATATGTGTGCGTGTGTGGGTACACGGGTGTGTGATAAAGTTAATTTAAAATTTCAGTAATTTTATTTAATTTTTTGATCAACAATTTCTCTTCAAAATTTTTTAAGAATGCATAGAAAGTTTGAAAGGTGAATGTATTATGATTTTCAATGTTGTTATTTTATTCATTTAAATTTACACTTTCATCCCATTTTTTTCCTTGCAAACACTACACACTGTTAAACAAACACACCAAAGGAATAAATAATAAGTGGTGAGTATTTTAAAAGTTTGGATTTTCCTAAAAATGTAAAGAAAATTTTGTTGTAAGTCATGAATTTTGCTTATAGAGAAAGACTTTCACTTCTTGCCTTCCACAATTTCTATGGTTCCTCTCCGATTGGAAATGACATTTTTGAAAAGAAAAATTAAAATATTTGTAATTTAAAAATATTTTTTTTATTCTTCCAAAAAATTTAAAAGTGATTTTTGAAGTATATGTTTTGAAAAGTTTTCAGAGCAAGTTTTTCAAATTTTAATAACAAGAATTTTGGAATAATTTTTTCAGAAAGTATACATCTTTCAAAACAAGTTTTCGAGAAAATTTTACATGAAATAAGTATGACAAATAACAAAAAGAAAGAAAGAACTCATTTTGAAAAAGTTTTTGGAAGCTGAGGTGGCAAGATAGGATAGTTAATTTATTTTCTATTAATGTAGGGTGCAGTGAGTAGTTATGGAGCTGGAGCGAGAAATAGTGTAAGAAAAACTACAGAAAGCCCATTAAATACCTCAACCCTAAAGCCCATTCACAGGCAAAAGCAACAATAACAATAACTCAATTAAATGAAGACATCCAGTAATCACATTACTTCAGTTCTAAACCTACCAAACTGTTTGCTATGGTGTTTGAAGGTTTACCATGCAATAGAGTTTTTTTTTTTTTTTTAAATTTAAGTGAATAAAATTACTATTTTTTACTGTACACGACATTTAAAGTTTATTTATATTTTTATTACGTGAATTCTGTTTATTTTATCAATTTTTTTAAATAACTACATATAAATTGACCATATAACCTTGAAAAAATATTTATTAATTAAAGTAGTTTGTCAAACATAACTATAAATATTAACAAGTGTATTTAATTATTTTTTTGTTCTATATTTAATAAAAAAAGGTTAATGCAACTTATTCTTTAGATAAAATATTAAAAATTGTTATCTTTTTATTTTGTTATACATACACACACACATATATATATATATATATATATATATATATATATATATATATATTGTTATGGCTTGGACCAACACGGTTGACATTCTGAACATGCATGAAAGTATTACTAAGAAATTTATAATGTTATTTTAATTAATTAGTTAATTGTTAATTATCTAAATGAATAGAGAGAGACAAGAAGAGGTTTAGTTTAGAGAGGGGAAAAACATTGTCTTGTGTATGTGCAGAAGCTCAAAGCATTGAACTCATTCTCCTTGGGCAGCATCAATGGCGGCAGAATCATCTCGCAGAAACCCCAAACGTCCATTTGTGGAAGAAGATGACGAATTAAACAAAAAACCACCGTAATTTCTTTTCCTTATTCTCGCAAGCAAACCCTAATTCCGTTCGTTGTTATTGACATAATTGCAGCAATATGTAGACTTGGTTATCGGGATTAGGTTATTATACATTGAGTTCTGTGTTATTTTGATTTGGGGATTTATGTCATGTTGGTCACCTCCTGTCTAGTTCAAATATCTGGCATTTTTTAAAGAGAGTTTAAATTAAATTCATTGTGCTCGAATATGAATACTATGTATTAAGTTTCCTTTTTCTGTTCATTCACACCTCATTAGTGGTAATATGTTGTGTGTGTATGAGTCCCCTTGTTGGGGCTTTAACTTTTGAGGCTGTAATGATTGGCTTGTGGAACTGAATTTTGAGATGTTCCATTGAATTTATACAGAGCAAAAAGGGTTAGGTTTCCAAAGGGCAAGAAAGTGAAGCCAGGAGATGAAGTTGTGGACAAAGGAAATGTCGAGGAGGGTGAAGTTGACTTAATGAATCCCCAAGTAGCTGCCAAAGCTGCCAAAGAGCGGGCAAATCTAAGAAATCAATTTACTGCTGAACTCTTTAGTGAGGACACTGGAGGTATCGGAATAGACTTATCAGTTGGTGAAGTGACATATGAGGTTTGTTTTGAAGTTCTCTTTAAGTTTCAACCTGGACGAACTTTTTTTATCTAAATTAAATCTTTACTCTTTCTATCAAGTGCTTTTTAATAGTAGAGTAAATATTTTGCCTGTAAAACTTATTTCATGTGGGCTTCTGTTCAAATGTATTATTGTAGTGTGATTTATTCCTAATTTGACATAATTTTTTATAGTAAGGTTTATTGATGCAATAAGCTGTTACTGGATACGTAAAAGATAGGCAGGCAGTGATGTGTGATATCTTGTGGCAGGATAGCGAGAATTTTGTTGATGACGGGATTCAAATTGAGCCTTTCAACCTAGATAAAGAAAGGGAAGAAGGTTATTTTGATGCAGCAGGAAATTTTGTTGAATATGTAAGAGAGAATGAGATTAAGGTGAGGGATTTATGTTGTTTTCTTTCTTTATTTGTGATATTTCATTTGAATTCTGTTAATAAATTAGGGATCCTTGCAGGATGCGTGGCTTGATAATATTGAAGTTGATCCAAAATATTCTGCATTAAAATCTGTACCAACTAATGATGTGGATGAGGGCCCGTCCGACCTTTCTTCTAAAGATATTGCCGTCATGAAGAGGCGGATTGCAAATGTTCTTGAACCTGGGGAAACGGTATGCATTTTATCATTCTTAATTTTCTGATATTTTATTCCTTTGTTCTACTGAAGTATCATTGTAAAATACAATATTTATTTTCCAATTCACTCCAGAGTAGTTGTAGATCATCCATTTGTTTAGGAAATCATTGGTTTTTTATATGGCCAAGGAGTTGTGAAATTTCTTGCTAAGGGGAGTTCATATCCTTAAAAAATATTATCCAGTTAAAAATATTTTACTCTCAAATCTGAAGGAATGTGTAATTTTGACATCGTGCTTTTCAATTGGAACAAATAAATACAGAAAATAAGAGAACCCGAATCTGCTGTTGACTCCATAGTTCTGTATGCAAATTTACTTTTAACTTGAATTGAGAATGCAACCCTAAACCGTTATCAGAGAAAGCCTGTTAATTGCCATTTTTCCAAAATAAAGGATTAATGGTGTTCATAAAGATAAAAATATAAGAAACGATATTTAAAGATATATTTGGCTTGTATCTAACTGCAATTATTAATTTTATATCATGTTCATTTACATGTTCTCTTTATATCTTTGTAACTGTAAATCTTTATACTTGACTAGGCTGGAATTATATATCATATATCTACTTTGTTAAGAGTTTTTTTAAGTTCATTAGTTGGGCTGTATTAACCGATATTCTTCCTATAGGTTTTGCAAGCCTTGAGAAGGCTAAAAGGTAACAGTGACAGAAAGGCAAAAATGTCTGCTGAGATTAAGGTTGTATTTGACCAGCTAACTGAGGATGCTATGAAGCTGATGGAGAATGGTGAATACAGTTGAGTTAATCCCTCTGGGCTTTGTAGATATTATGCATTGTGTAAACATGTAATCATTTAGATAGCCTGATGGGACTATGTCATGCAACTTGTTTTGATTCACCGTTTCTTTAGTTGCTATGCCTACATTATGCTTAACTTTGGCTCCTTGACCTTTTTTCCCAGATGTTTATCATGAAAAGCGAGAGGTTTTTGACCGTGAAGCGGGTTAGTGTTATACACTATGCTTTATTCTACTTATATTATGTTTTATTGTTTCATTATGTTTACATTGTTAACAACATGATGTAATATGCTGTTTGATTTTCTAATTTTTTTGATTTAACTACTTGGTTTAACTATTATAACACTGTTCAACTTATGTTGTTATTATGGTCATGATGCAAGATAGAATTTATTGTTCTATTATCAATATCATACATGGTGTTTGTTTATTCTTAGTGTTTGGAGAAACTATCTCTGGGCCTCCATATTAATTAAGTGTTGGATTTTGGGGCAGGTTATTAATCGTCAATTTTTCCTTGGCTCTTCTTTCTTTTTGCTATGATGTTGTCGATATTTAGGTTTATGAGAACAAGTTAAGGGTGCCTGTTTCGTGGTATTAACTGATTAATGATTATGCCTTCTACATTCTCCCTTTTTCAGAAGGATATGAGAAGTTAGCCCGGGCAAAAGAAGGCACGTCAAATCAACATTTGGCTAGTGGAGAAGCCTCTAGCAATGGTGAAGATGATTATGATATGTTTGCTGACGAGGATGATAACAGTAAGCCATCTACAGATGAAAATAATGCAGTTAGTCAATCTTCATCGGATGCCATAAATTCTGGCACTGAGGGTAGGTAAATTGGCCTCCAAAGTCTTTGTTACTGATTTTTATTTGATTAGTATTTACTTAACATTGTTCTACTTTTCTTTCAGGTGGAGCATTGCAAAATGATTATGTGTACGATGAATCTTCTGGGTATGGCTCTTCTCTTCCATGTAAATTTTGGGAAATAGTCTGATAGACATGACATTATTTATCTTTCTTGTAAATTTCAAAACCAAAAAAAAAAAAAAACAAAAATCATTATGGTATTAAGAAGGTGGCAAAAGTTGAGGGTTTGTATCCATTTCTTCTTCTAATGAATTCTGTTACCAAAAAGTGCTTTTATAAGCTTGTTCTGACATCAATATTTGATGGTCCAGGTACTATTATAGCAGCAGTTTGGGCTATTATTATGATCCAAATACTGGGCTTTATTGCTCTGCAGCATCAGGACAATGGTACAGCACATTCCTTTATCATCTTTTCATGTGATTTGTCAATTTTTATGCTTACATCTTTTAGCCTTTGTTTATCAGTAAGTGGTGCCAAACATGGATGTGGATTTGGACGTGTCTTTAGTTGTTTGTTAAAATCTATTCTTGATTTATGATATTTTTTGTTGGAAACTATATCAAGAGATGTGATATGTGTACCCCAATATATAGATCTTGGGGGGCATAAAAACATGCAGGGTGATTAGTTGTATAATTAACGCCTTCTTTGGGTGAGAGGAGGGAAATAATATTGTATGTTTGGTGGGAGAGGCAAAGAGAAGAAATGGTTTCAAAAAACGGATGAACTTATTTTACTATTTCTTATTTATTTTTACTCGTCTCTTATCCTATCTCTTATCTATGGTGGGAGATGCAAATCATGTTTCTAGCTGACTGGGATCACTCCTTTTTATTTAAATTCAGGTACTCATTTAATGAGGAGACTAGCACTTATGAAGAAATTGACGAGGCTGCATCCAACGTGAACTGAGGGACTTGTCTCAAGGATCAATAGGCTAGTTATAGCATATAGCCACAATCATTGTCTGCGAGTGGCTCATGTACAGACCGAAACACTCTTGAACTTTTTGTACGTTATGAGGGACTGCTACCACTGCTCAGAGTTGTGCTTTTATCTCTTATAAGGTTGTTGTTTTATATTATTAGCTATACTTTTTTGCTTAAAAATCACTTAGAATGATCCCTTGAAGTTAGAATCAATACAAATTATACAATGTGTACCCTTATCAATTTGCGAGACATATTCACTTAGGCCCTCAAATTGCAAATCACTTTGCTTGTGCAATTAGATAATTATTATTTTTGACATAATTTTTTGAAGTGGCATCAAATTAAGCCCCCTGCCAATGCATTCTTTAAGTACTGGCCATTCTTTATTCGTGAAATACCAGTGGTGTTCTGCAATGTTATGTTGCACTTTTTGTATTCTGTTGATTGTATTTCTCTTCTTGCTGCTGTCGATTGTAATTAAAAATGCAGAATCCACGCATATGACATCAAATCTGTTTGAAACTAAGTATCATGTTCATCATCAACTCAGTTTTCTTTACCATGCTACAAACCATATCAAGAATGATTAAACATACATGCTAAACAAATTTATAAATGCACTTTAAGAACGAAATGCCAACCCTCCCTAGAAGATAATCAGCTGGCTATATATGAGCAAAATATTATTCATGGTTCAGCTATTATATCTTACAAATATAATATAAACGTAATTCTCGATCTATCAATTATTACTAGCATGAACCAACCAATTATAGTCATCGAACCAAAATGATTTCACCAGAATGATTAAATATTCTAAATTATTATACATTTCTTTGAATCCCCGAGACTGACGACAAAAACTAAGAACTGGTTTCTCAAGCCATATCTCAGTGATGAATATCCGTTAAACATGCAATTTTCTCTAGAAGACAACAGTTTTTTGTTTCATTTTTATAATATATATCTCCAATATTATGATAAGATAATTCGATTTTTCACGATCTTACGAAGCCATATCCATTATCATCTGGCGCACAATTAGTTTGGTTGCTTCTGTCGCATTCTCTGTAACGCTTTAAGACGGCGAAATCCGGAAAATCTGGTCCTTCTTAATGTGAGAATATTACAGCTTATATGTTATGTAAATTTTCAAGCATTTTGAAATATATTATAATAATATTTTTCTTATATTAGAATGGGATAAAACCAAATAAAGGCATTAGAGTCGTTACATCTTTGACATTTGACATAATAGCAATTGAAAAGTCAAGTTCCCCGTTGAGTTATGAAAAAATAATACATAAATTACCATTAACTTTGAGGTGAATGCAGGACTTTTGGATGTAAAAGAATAAAATTATCAAGGATGTTTAAGAATTGAAGTGTGCTAATGTTTCATATTATAAGTTTCTGTCCATTGTAAAATTTGATGCTTTTATAATGGGATATTGGTAGAAAGAAAAGTGTATATATATATATATATATGAAATTTTTATTATAAAAGCAATCAAAATACTATTATTTAATTTTATGAAATAAAATACTTATATTAAATTTTAGTTATATTTTTATCAGTTCAAATTAATAAAATAAATACGTTATAATTTTTAAAATCTGGTGGATTCACATGTGCAAATACTAGGAATTAAACAAAGTAGTCTCCCAAATCTAACTCAACTTCTTTCCTATGAGTCAAATGTGATAGGAACTAATTTTCCTTATTATAATATATTCCTTGTTATAATGATACCTATAATTGGAATCGATGATACATTATAATTTATGTATTTAAAAATAGTTACAAAGGTCAAATTTGTTTTAAATCAAATATACTCAACATTAATAAAAGTTAGCTATGTCTAAATTTATTTGGATAGTGACAAAAACAATTCATGTAATTTTCCAATTAATTTTAGAAAAAAAAAATAAAGTAGTTATAATACCTATATCTGAAGTAGTGATTCTCCTTTTAAGTGGATATTTCCATTGGAATTGTTATTAATAAAAATTCCTACTAATTTAAACAAATGAAAGTAATTAAATGAGTTAAGAAATCCAGGCTGGGTAGTGTGGGACCCATAGAAAAAGTTCAGTCAGATGCCGTTTTGCATTGGTATCACTCTCTCTCACTCACGCGTGATCAGCACCACCACCTTGTGTTGTTGCGGCAAAAAAATGGAATGGAAGCACCGTCCCTTCGTACCGTTATGCTATGTCCAATTCATGCCAAAACCCTCTTCCTGAGATTCACCCATTTCTCCATGTGAAACCCTAACCTCCATTTTCCGCATCCCGCTAACCACATGGCTGACGAGATCAATCGCGGAACGTCCGTGGACTCCACTGAATCACGCTGGGTTTTCCAGGACGACGACGATGACTCCGATTTAGAGAACTTCGACGCGGATTTGAGATTTGGACGTCAAGCTGCCGTCGTTGATTCCGACGAGGAAGAGGACAACGCAGAGCAGAGACTCATCCGCACTGGTCCTCGCATCGATTCATTCGACGTGGAGGCTCTTGAAGTTCCCGGTGCTCACAGAAGTGACTATGAGGTCTCTTTCCTTTTTCTGCTTTTTGTTATTATCTTATGATAATTCAAAGGAATAGCAAATTTTAAGTGCACGGTTATGTCGCTTGAAGTGATCATGCCAGGTTGAAATATATGATGATATCTATTTATATCGACCTTAAGTTTTCTCTGTCTCCCTGTGGGACCTTGTGAATTGTGATTGTTAGTTTAGTGTTATGACCTGCTCCACATATGGAAAAAAAGTGGAAGGAAATTAGATGTGGAATACATGATTCAACCTGCAGTCTGCATTCACGGACAACAACATAATGTTTAACGTGGATGTTGAAAGTTAAACAAAGTACCTCCTGGAATCCCGATACAACCAAATTCTTGTGTGCATTGCAACCTCAATGATGATCTTACTATTTATAGCATTTAGTGTCTAGGGGATGCTTATATTTGTTGTTGTCCTTTTTTTATAGGTATGGGTGTTGTTTTTCTTGTTATGTTTATGGATTCTGTACATTTTGGTCTTAAGCTTTGGGTGTTGTTCCTTTTGTTTAGTTTCCGGATTCTCGGAACTTTAGTCTGTGATTGGCTGATGTATTCTACTTGTACACCGGCATGTGGTTCCATCCCTTAAAATATCTTAGTACTCATCATGAGATTATATATATTAGTAATTTTTGCTTTTTGTCTTCATTATATATCATTGCAGGACATCAGTGTGGGTAAGAAAATTGTATTAGCTATTCAGACGCTTGGTGTTGTCTTTGGTGACGTTGGAACAAGTCCCTTGTATACCTTCAGTGTTATGTTTAGAAAGGCTCCTATTAATGGAAATGAAGACATTCTTGGAGCTTTATCACTTGTCTTGTACACATTAATCTTGATTCCTTTGTTGAAGTATGTCCTGGTGGTTCTGTGGGCCAATGATGACGGTGAAGGTATGTTAAAAGTAACTGTTCTATACTAAAGCTTGTGGTACGAACATCCTCAAAATAATATTTGTTCTCGAACCATTGCAGGTGGTACGTTTGCCTTGTACTCGTTGATCTGTCGTCATGCTAAGGTTAGTCTTCTCCCCAATCAGTTACCATCAGATGCCCGTATATCAAGCTTTAGGCTTAAGGTGCCATCCCCTGAGCTTGAAAGGTCATTAAAAATCAAGGAAAGACTTGAGAATTCTCTGACTCTGAAGAAGATTCTACTAATATTAGTTCTTACTGGTACTTCCATGGTGATTGCTAATGGTGTTGTTACACCGGCAATGTCAGGTTTTTTACTGTTCTTACTTCATTTTCCTGTAATTTCTTCAGACTTGCTTTGGTCACAATGTGTTCAGAATGATGTCAATACCATATATGCATTGATATAATGATATGTTGTTGCTAGTATTCATGACCAACTATTGTTTTCATTAACCTATCTGTTTTAGTTTACAATAATTTTCTTTCTATCTTTTCTTTTTTGCAGTACTGTCATCTGTTGGTGGTTTAAAAGTTGGGGTGGATGCTATCGAGAAAGGTATTATGTAACCTATTAATGAACTCTATTATATGTAACAGTTATTAATTACTTGATTGATAGTTGATGTCCACAGACATGCCCGAAGATTTTCAGTTTAGACCTTTTATCTTTTTGTTCTCTGGCTGCTCATGTAAGCTTAACATAATATCAGTAGTGCTATCTATCCACTTGGTTTGAGAGATCAGAAAGCATTTTTTCAAGTATGTAATTTTTTGTGGGATGTGTTGTTGAGTTGGGCATAATTTTAAGCTAATTTATGTCCTTTTGTTTTAGTCATTTGTATAGTTGCTTGAAACTTTGTTTTCATTCTCATCTATATGCAGATGAAGTGGTGATGATTTCAGTTGCCTGCCTTGTCATTTTGTTCAGTGTGCAAAAGTATGGAACAAGTAAAGTGGGACTTGCAGTAGGACCTGCTTTGTTCTTATGGTTTTGTTCTCTTGCCGGCATTGGGGTATACAATCTTGTGAAGTATGACAATAGTGTCTTAAGGGCATTTAATCCTATTCATATCTACTACTTCTTCAAAAGGAACTCAACCAAAGCCTGGTATTCTCTTGGGGGTTGCCTACTGAGTGCAACTGGTAAATACATACGCTCAAGATCTTGATACTACAAATGCAATAATATTGTACTTTTGTCTTGTCATGTATGTAAATTTGGTTCTACTAGTTTGTTTTATTTGTTTTAAGGACAATTCGTTGCCAGAAATTTTGATGATCAGTGCATGAGTTTTTATTTGGTGTTTTCTGCTACTATCTGAGGAGAAATAGTTCGAATTTTAAGGTTATTAATTAATCCATTCTATCACTGTAATCCCTTCCAGCCCATGGAAACTTAATATTTTAATGTGGTAAAATTACAATACAGATGAATCTTTTGTTGGCATATGCACAACCTATTCAACTGCAAACATATTTAATGACTGTTATCATGTTGCAGGTTCTGAGGCCATGTTTGCAGATCTTTGCCACTTTTCTGTCCGATCAGTTCAGGTAATAAATTTATTTGCTAATCATGCTTCTTTTATTTGCTTTGTGTGTCAGCGAACTAATATGCTGGTGAAGCTGATGGTTCCAATTTGCAGCTTTCATTTGTCTTCCTTGTTTTGCCGTGCCTACTATTGGGTTATTTGGGTCAAGCTGCATACCTTATGGAAAACCATGCTGATGCTGGTCAAGTCTTTTTTTCTTCTGTTCCGAGTAAGTGTTGATAATATTACTCCGAGTAAGTGTTGATAATATTACTCCTTACACTGTGTTGGCCTTGTGTTTTACTTTATCTTCAAGTAATGATATTCTGTCTGCAGGTAGTGCGTTCTGGCCAGTTTTCCTTATTGCCAACGTGGCTGCACTTATTGCTAGTCGGGCTATGACAACAGCAACATTTTCATGTATAAAGCAATCGACTGCACTTGGTTGTTTCCCTCGTCTTAAAATTATTCATACTTCTCGGAAATTTATGGGTCAGATCTATATCCCTGTCATAAACTGGTTCCTCTTGGGGCTTTCCCTGGTGCTTGTCTGCACTATATCTAACATTGATGAGATTGGAAATGCCTACGGTAATGAACTTATCCATTTTGTTTTAATTTTTGGTAAAACATCAACCATTTTCAACTAACAGTCAAATGGTGATAATGTTAATATCACAATTTTGTTGGTATGAACTATCTCAATAGAATTGTTTGCATCAGGAGCTTATTTTTCTGTAGTATTTTGAAAGGCGATAAACTGTTCACCTAGTATTTATTGATTTTATATGCAGTCCTTAATATTTCTTTTGGATGTTCTCAACTACAATTGAGAAATAATACAATACACAACTTGAGCCTTGGATAGGTGGGGGCAATTTGCTTAGAAAAATCCACGACCCTAAACCTTGTCATTTTATTGCTCTTTAAATTGTGGCTGTGGTCATATTTTTTTTGAATTTGAGAAAAATCATTCGAGTTTATAAAAGTTTTGATCCTAATTGATTATAATTTGATTTTTCAAGCTAGAGGGGTATAGACTGGTGGAAGAGTTTTGCTTTAAGGCACTGAGCTATAGTTCATTGTTATTATATTATAGTAATGTGTTTGCATTGAGCTTGTTCCTTGTCCCTTTTCAGGCATTGCTGAGCTCGGGGTGATGATGATGACCACTACTTTAGTAACCCTTGTTATGCTACTTATATGGCAGTTACACATCATCATAGTGCTTAGTTTCGTGGTAGTCTTCTTGGGATTGGAATTAACTTTTTTTTCATCTGTCCTGTGGAGTGTGACAGATGGAAGCTGGATTATATTGGTCTTTGCCATAATCATGTTTCTAATAATGTATATATGGAATTATGGAAGCAATCTCAAGTATGAAACTGAAGTCAAGCGAAAACTGTCAACAGATTTGATGAGAGAATTAGGTTGTAATCTTGGGACAATACGAGCTCCTGGGATTGGTTTGCTTTATAATGAGTTGGTCAAAGGAATACCGGCAATTTTTGGCCATTTTCTAACCACACTTCCTGCAATACACTCTATGATCATATTTGTGAGTATCAAGTATGTTCCTGTTCCTATGGTACCGCAAAGTGAAAGGTTCCTTTTTCGGCGAGTCTGCCCCAAAAGCTACCATATATTTCGTTGTATTGCCAGGTAACTAGCTTTATTATTTTACATTGGTGATTTGGGAGGCATTTTGATCTGTGGCGGAGAATGGAGATGCGAACCTTAATATTCATTCAAAAGTGGTGGTCTAGGGGAAAGTCGAATGGATAGTGAAAATGAGGCCCTATATATTACTTTTAAAAACACTTTCTCTGAGCATCTTATCAAGGATACTTTGGTGAAATAATGTATTTTATCCTATTAATAAGAAATGTCTATTTGTCTGAGTGTTTGTCGACAGGTATGGTTACAAAGATGTTCGGAAAGAAAATCACCAGACTTTTGAGCAGCTGCTGATTGAGAGCCTAGAGAAGTTTATTCGTCGTGAGGCTCAGGAGAGGTCATTGGAGAGTGATGGGGATGATGATTCTGATTCAGAGGATGAGTACTCTCGTTCTAGGGTTCTCATTGGTCCCAATGGGAGTGTTTACTCACTTGGTGTTCCTCTTCTCGCTGATTATAAGGATACAAGCAACCCCGTTTTAGAAGCAAGCACGTCAGAGGTGATAAGCTCCGTATCTCCTGACCCCAGTATGTGTGACGCCGAGCAGAGCCTTGAGAGCGAGTTATCTTTTATTCACAAGGCTAAAGAATGTGGTGTTGTTTATCTTCTGGGTCACGGGGATATAAGAGCAAGGAAGGACTCGTGGTTTATCAAGAAGTTAGTTATAAACTATTTTTATGCTTTTTTGAGAAAGAACTGCAGAAGGGGAATCACGACTTTAAGTGTACCACACTCAAATCTTATGCAAGTCAGCATGACTTACATGGTGTGAAAATCAATTTTGCAGCACAAATAAAACAAATGGCAATATTCTTGAAAACTACAGTTTGGTATTAGTGCAAGTGGGCTTCGGAAAGGTCTAAACTGTAGGAATTCTCAGTCTAAAATGTTGGTCTGAGGTTTGTTTTGGTTGTGGGTTTTTCATGAGATTGGAAAAAAGGCTGATACCAAAAAGAAAATGTTATAAACTACACATCCCTTGCTTTTGTGAATGTATCAAATTCCACCCTAAATGCAAGAACCATGGACACCGAGTATTGTACAGTGACATTTCGTTGCTCTTTTTTTTTTATTTTTTCCTTTCTACAGCCTTCTGATAAACACAAATGAGATCATATTTTTTTTATTTGAAAATTTTATCATTAAGTGTCGTACCCTTTTTGGTATTTAATATACTAAATTCTCAATATAGAAGATACATATAAGCTTTACGAGTAGGAATTAAGACACTTGTGCACTTTCATCGCGAAAAGAAGGTAGTTATGTTCCTAAGTTTATCCTGATACGAAGTGTTTTTTATTAATAGAATTAGTATGGAACTCTTATAATTGATTGTGCGGGTGTTTTTTCTTTATGTTTTCAAATACTCCATTCTCACTAAGCCTAAATTAATATCATTAAATATAAATATAATTCGTATACCTATTTTCATCAATAATTTACTTTCTTAAAAATCAATATAGATAAAATTAATAAAACATAAAATTTATTATTCACAGTTATATTATTTCTTGACAAACTATTAGTCTATGTAATAGTAGAAAATACTCGTATCTATAACTTCCGATATAATTGTTAATACAAATGAAAATACTCTTAACCGTAACTTCCAACGTAAGTGTTAACATAACCGTCAATATTAATGTAACCGAAATCATATAAAAACATTATTTATAACTTGCAACATAACCGTCAATATAACGATAGTATAGAAAATATAGAAAAATAGATATCCTATTCGGTGTTATTTATAGGTAGGTTTACTGCCAGAGTGAAGTGAGAGTTTACTATATTGGGTGAAACAAAAATAAGAACAATGCCATGTCACGTGATAATTCGTCATTCACTACATTGGGTGAAACAAAATTTGAAGGAGTCAACCAAACTGGGTAAAATCTGAAAGAAAATAAAGGAAAGAGATTCAAATTCTAATTTTAGAGGCCAGTTTCGTCTTTTTCTCCTTTTTATGTCAATATATATATATAAACTAAGACAAAATTGTGAGTTAAAGATCATATTATAAACAAGTATCTCAATTTTATATTAACAAAATCTTTTAAATTCATATAATTTTATAGAATATTATTAGCAAAAGAAATTTTTCAAAATTAAAAACTCCTTGATTTTGATTATTCATTATTGTCTAGATCCATGTAATTTTATAGAATATTACCAACAAAAGAAAATTTTCAAAATTAATAACTCATTGATTGTGATATTTATAATCTTTTTAACTTTCAATCTTTAAGACACCAATGAATCAATTAAGTTTATTGAAAAAATAATATGATTGTGTTTACTACTTCTAACACGAAAAGTTTAGCGAGTTTTGGTTTTTTGGTACTTTCCACTCTTTTCAATGTGGCCAAAGATAGTGTATGTGAGCCACGAGATTAAATAGAAATTGTTTCATGACTCGAGACTGCAAAGTTGATTGTTCCTTCTGTTATTCATCCAGTGTACTGATACTCTTATGCTTTTAATTATCAATTGTGCTATGATATGAAAATCTTCCCATTGTGTTCTTTATTGTCAAGATGTAGATTAGCATTTGTCAAAAAAAGCTGCAAGTATAATACACAAATCCCAAACAACATAGCATAAAGTGAAATTCTGGATAACTACAGGATTACTAATTATAGATTTGTGCATTGACAAATCTACCACATACAGGGCATCATCGCTATTGACAATAAGGTAACATACATACTTATTATAAACCTGTCTTGTATATCTGAGAACCGAGGATATCAGATTTGATAAAAGCCTAGTTTGTTAAAAGAGACATCATTGAGTCCATGTAGCACTCTTCTGCATTTGTATGCTGAAGAAATAACTGCTTCAGTTGCTATCTTCTTTATCTGCCACTTAGTCCACCATGGATTTAGTAAATAAAATTATAGTAGTATAATATTCAAAATGCATAATGATTGCCAAGCAAAGAACATGCGCACTAAGGGGAGTAAATGTCCATCATCATATTTCAGATTTAAGTGCACATATATTACCATTATAAGGTAGGTATAAGTATTTGCAGCAGCATAGCTATTAGTTAACAATACTAGAGATGCAAAGTTAGTTTTAAGTCAAATATATAGAAACTCTTAATTCTCAAACTTTCTTCTAACAAGCACGCAAACCAACACTACATGAAAAATCAATATTTGGTTTCTTCAGTGAGTAAATTTACTGACAAATTATTTCATGGAAGTCAATCCTTCTAACTCATGAGTTAGCTCAGCATGAATTGAGTTAAAAGTGAGTTACCTCAACTCGCCTCACTTTTTAATTAGCCAAAAATTTTGTAATATTGATCAACCAATTACACATTAGTCGGTTAGGTAAGATAACTCACTTAAGCATGCTTTGATTTTCCATCTTGTTTAACATATTTAGTAAAGTATAATTAAAATAGATTGTTAAGGAGTGGACTTTAAGGCTAACTCAACCTCACAAATCAATTTGTAAGGTAATGTTTACAATTACTTATACATTGTAAATTAATCTTCTCTCTAGTCGAGAGGAACTTCCAATACACCCCTCATACAGAAATATATACATCTCGAACATAGGATAAGACATTCATGGGAGGTATGATAGCGAGTGGAACAATAGACCCAAGAAACAACAAATTTTGTTAGGGTAAGCTCTAACTCATGACTCTGACCATGTTAAGAAGTGGACTTTAAGCCTAACACAACCCCATAAAACCGGCTTGTAAGGTGAGGTTTGCACCCACTTATATATTATAAATTCGCCTTATCTCTAGTCAATGTGGAATCTCTAACACCCCGCCAAGGTATATACATCTCAAACCTGGGACTAGACATTAATAGGTGGTCCAATAGCAGCCTGATAGTGGGTGACACGATAGGCCTAACAAACAACAAATTTTGCTAGAATAGGTTTTAACCCATGATTTTGATACTATGTATTAGAAATATATTTTAAGCATAACTTAATCCTACAAAATCTGCTCATAAGATGAGGTTTACACCCATGAATTGACCTTATCTTTAGTCGATATGGGACTTCCTTATTAGATTGACTCTAACTCATATATTGATAGCAATACAATCAAAGTCTTAACCTATTTCACCAAACATTTTTATAAAGATAATAAGTGAAAATCAAAATGTCAACCACTATAATTAGATAGACAAATAAATCAAGTACTTAAATTATTCAAACATTATTGAATAGCATTATAGTATTCAAAAAGATCATATTATCAATCTATATAATTAGTAGTAATCAACTATGACAAAAAAAAATGATAAAAAAATGACAAAAGAATGATAAAATTATTTTTGGTGGATTATGGATCAACTCACCTTCAGCCCAACTCAAAACTGATGAGTTCAGTTTGACCTACATTTAAAAAACTAGATTTTTTTTCCAACCCGACTCAGATAAATCAAACATTCAAATTATTCAAACATTATTTAATAGCATTATAATATTCAAAAAGATCATATTACCAACCTATATAATTAGAATAAAAAAAAAGAGTGACAAAAAATAATAAAAGATTATTGTTGGTGGGTTATGGATCAACTTACCTTCAACTCAGCTCGAAACTGATGGGTTCAGTTTGACCTACATTTGAAAAACTATATTTTTTTTCCAATTCAACCTCGCTCATACTTGTGGTGAAGTTAGGTTGACTCACTAATTTGAACCTACTTTGACACTTCTATCCATGAACTACTGTATAGGTATATTACCGAGAGATTAATCCATTGATAAATACGAGGAAAAGCTTGAAAAATTATCTAAAAAATTCATATAATTGACTAGCAATACAAAAATATCCCTGTGTAATATGCAATAAATTCTATACCTGGTATATAAATTATATAACATGCATTAAATACAAATTCAATTCAACTCAAGAACACCTAAAGATAATATATTAAGTATTCAAACAATATCCTTGAAATTATAAAACTATCTACTAACATTAAGTTCAAGTGATATCCATAACAAAATAAAAATGCAAATAAGAACAATCTAATCTAATATATATAACCAATCTCACCTTAAGGACTAATATTTCAATCTCGGAAACATGATGTATCCTTTTTGCCGAAGCCTCAAAAAGTCCATTTAAGCATTTTCGATCAAAAAAATAATCACTTCAAATAGGGTGGATTAGAAAGAAAAAAGAAAATCCACACGAAACATGTCATGTTAGTCCTTTTCTAGTCTTGCAATATACTTGTCATAGAATTGGCCTGCTTTCTCAAGCTCTCCAAGCTCAGTGTAACAATCAGCAATTGCCCCAAACGCCTCTGTATTGCCTGAGTCCTCCCCTTCTCGTTCAGAGATGGCCAAAACCATGGAATGATATTTTATAGCATCTCGATATTTTCCCTGTCTCTGCAATGAGGCTCCTGTAATGCAATATTTCAATTGTATTCATGGAGCACCTTGTAAAATCCTTCATCCATTTAACACACGCACACAATAAACAAAGTGATAACGTGGAATCCCCCTGACTCAAGCAAGATAGGAAAGATAACAAACCTAGACCTCTGGCAGCCTTTTTTTCTTCGATAGGATCCTTTAGATTCTGGGCAAGCTCAAGTGCATTCTTAAACTCTATGAATGCTTTATCCAACTGTTGATTCCTAAGAAAGTTCTTTCCATTTTTCAACTTAGAAATTAGTTCTTGCTTCTTTGGGTCAACAATAATTTCATTATCAGGTATCCTACCACCTCCAATGGGAGCATAACTCAAGCTAGGAGCATAAGACTCGATTTTGGCTTGCTTCCTTAATGCTGCATTGATTTGGATTAATTGCTCGTTTACCCGTTGTAATTCGTTTCTTCTTTGCCGAGCAAGCAACCCTAAAGACAAGTAAAAATTGAGCTTTCATGATGTACTCATGCCTCACATAGCTAAGCCTCTTAACTTTCAAATGAGTCTCATGCATTTAAAGATTTGTAGTTGCATACAAAACTTATTTCAGTATGCAACAAATGAAAATCATTTCTGCAAACACCTTGCAACTAAATGAAGCTCCACTTTCGAAGTCCTTGGAATAGAAAACACATATCACAAGCTAGTATAATGTACAAACGAATCTTGCTACCTTACCTCCAACTGTGGCTCCAATGAGGGCTACCGCTAGCAATATAGGCATATTGAAAAAAGAGTTATCAGCCTCACAAGTTTCAGCCAAAGCTGTATTAGGCATAGAGAACATCAAAATATTGCTTGCTACAACTATTAGTGATGGGAACCTTTGGTGCATGTCTTCCTAGCAAGGCAAACGATTTTACAAAAAGGTCAATAGAGAACAATGCCACAAGAGAGTAGAAATTGGAAGCTGACAGGATGTAGAGAAAGAATAAGCATAATCCTACAAAAGTGACCGACAAAGAGAGACTCTGTACAAAACAATATACATGGTTGTAAATTTTTCCAATAACGTCATTTTAAAACTAGGGTAAATAGTCAATTCAGTACAAGCATTGACATATTTCGTTCTTAATACAATAGAAAAGAATTATAATCTCAGTACAAAAACTTAATTTCGTTAATTTTGTTTGAACTTCATTAAAGGTTAAGGTAATTGAACATGTGTTTGGTCTTTAGCAATTGTTATATGTGTTTATTAAAGCAAAAATTAATGTTGATATGCAACTAACTTTGAAAGAAGCACAAAGGATTTTAAATTTACAAAACAAAAAGCAAAGGTACCTTCAAGGTTAATTGCATATTAACGTTAACCTTTTCTTTTATAAACACTAGTGACAATTATTAAAGACGGAACATGTGTTCAATTACCTTAACCATTAAGGGAATTCAAACAAAATTAAAGTTCTAAAACTGTAATTTTTTACTTATTGTACTAAAAACGAAATAAGTCAATACTTATTATATTGAACTGACTATTTCCCCTTAAAACTTCTATATTTGACGATTAATGTCCTTGGTATTGTGCAGAAACACAATTATAGTTAAAACTAACATTAAGAAAAACTTAGATAAAATTATTCAAATTACATAGCAACAAGAATATCATTAATCACCACCATACCTTATACTTTGAGTAGTGCAACAAAGTTGAAACCTTAGAAGACCCATCAAGTGTATATTCAAAGCATGGAACAATCTTGTCCAATTTTAACGAAAGACAAGCCAATTTTCCTGAATCATTAAGAAAGGTTCAACTTTGCCACAAAATTCCCAAAAACAAACACAAAAAAAGGGTGTTTTCAAAGCTCAAACAAGACAAAATTTACAAATTTGAAATAATTTGAAGATTGAATGCAAAAAATAACTGACCCAAAAGTACAAGTTTGGGTTTGTTAGCATAGAATTGTGGTTGTGAAAAGCAAGGGTGAGAAAAATGGCAAGAGCAGCACCACAGTGGCTTCAATTCTCCTTCAATCTACCTTTCCAACCTACTCCCCTCTCCTCCTCAACCACCATGCTTTCGCTCTCTACAATGGCATTGCAATTCCTTCACCCTAGTGGTTGTGCCTCAACCACCAGAAGTAGGGGGACATCTTCAATGTCTTCATGCGCCCTATCTCTTACATAGCCACAATAATCAAAGTCTAATGATCAATGGCCTCTAGTCCCTATTTGTTGCCAATGCGCCTTGCTCCATGTCCTTGTCATCCATGTCAAGCTTGAGTTGGACAATGTTACACGCATACCATTGAAGATGTTCCAAGTTTTGAGAATTGACAATGTTCAAAGTCTTCATCGATGACACTAGAGTTTACCTCACTACCAAGAGGATCGAGAAGCTTGTGCTCTAGGATAGATGTACTACCAAAGGGGGTAAGTGGCAATGGATGGAGGTTAGTTAGGGAACAAGAAACTGAGGTCCCTGAATTAGGGATTTGATTTCTCAATTTAGGTGAGAGACAAGCAGATGAGGACATATTACGAGATTTGATTTAGCAAATTAGGAGACGAAGAAGCTATTGAAGATGTATCAAGAGATTTGATTTAGGGATTTACCAGAGGAGAAGAGGTTGGAGGTAATGAAGAAAAAACATACAATTTTTTGGTACCAAATAGCGTTGGACGGCAAATAGGGATTGTTGGTCAATGGAGTAAAAAGAGGTCAAATACGTGAGTGTTCTCAAGAGGGCAAGAAGGGGATTTTCGAATTTTGGTCAATTTAATTTTTTTGTCTTAATATTACTAACAAATAAGATAATGTTACCCACAAATTTCTTTTCCATGACTTCCATCTTGAGTAACATTCCCTCCTAAGCACATTTTTAATGCATTGCTTTTTTCTATAGAATTAACATTACTGACAAACATATCCATTAGTAATATGAATTTACATACAAATCCCATACCATGCGTAACTATATGTAGGAAAATCAGCTTAACAAAGTACACAATTTTAGGAGGAATAGGCAAGGAGGTAAAAGCAACTAACATGGAAGGATAATCAAATTCTCAATTATTCATTTTATAAATATCAATAAAGGAAATGTATTGAGTGATAAACTCAGGAGTAAAGAATGTGTAAGCATTGTACATGAAAAGGAAAATATGCATGCATCTCTCTTGCACCTTCCCAACATTCTTCATTTGGTTGTTGGTGGGAGGCAGGGTGCTGAGTTTAACACCACTGTGTTGAATTGAATGTGCTTTCATGGGAGAATTTTAGTATAATTCCAAGATTAGGTATGGTTTCTGTTAAAAGTCCCACGTCGACTAGAGATAAGGTCAATTTATAATATATAAGTAGTTATAAACCTCATCTTACAAACCAATTTAGTGGGATTGAGATAGGCTTAAAGTCCACTACTTAACATGGTATGAGAGCTAGTTAGAGCCTATCCTATTGATATTTGTTGTTTGTTGAGCATATTGTTCCACCTGCTATCGAACCACCCATTAATGTCTAGTTTCACGCTCAAGATGTATACACCTCTACGTGAGGGGTGTGTTGGAAGTCCCACATTGACTAGATATAAAGTCAATCGGTATAACATGCATGTGATGTCTATAAGGGTTATTATACTTGTATACCGAATGGATTTCTCATTATTCATTTCATTTTCTATCACATTTTTGTCCATATGTGGATCTATTATCTCTCTTACTTGATATCCTTTTTTCGCTCTCTCGTTTCTGCTTAAAGATTAGGATGTACCTTTCCTCTTTATAGACTCAAGCATCACCACGTTAGGTATTGCCTTTTTTCTATATTGTATAAAAATTCATAAAAACAAATACAGTGATATTTGCAACATTGAGCCCCATAATGAAAACAAATAGAAACAACAACATAATAAACCACACCTTGAAGGGTAGATGTAAAACCACAGGTAGTTAAATGCTGTGCAAGTTCCTCCCCTAATTGCTTTAGATAATTTGGTGCCGGATTTTCTTCAGGTGCAGGCGAAACAATTGCTATCTCTGATGCCAAATTTACCCGAGCAGACAACACTTGAGGCTGTCCACTCCATTTATCATTAAACACAAACAAAAGCATGATAAGAACATAAACTTGTTACATTCCAAGCTATAACATAGCACGTTGTTTAGTTATTGAAACACATGGAAAAATTGAACTGGAACAACATAAGTACTGCTATTACTATCACTCACTCGGCTTTCTAAAAGCTTTTTGACGCTATTAGCGCATCCTTCGCACATCATTCCCTGGAAAGACATAGAAGTGGATTTGAAATTCTACATTTGATTCCGTTTGAGAAAATTAAAAAAAAAATGACGCGAGGAGGTCGAAGTCGAACAAACCCCAACGTGAAGGGTGATGACAGCGTCGTCCGCGGCGGAAGAGCACCGGAACAGCGTAGCAGAGTTGAGGCGGCGATTTAGCGGTATAACTCTGACTCGACCTCTGACCAAAGGACGGTGGTGCTTCGGAGGTTTGGAAAATGCCATATGCGGCACCGTCACACACGACGGGGATTCCATTGCGAACGGAATGAGGATCGGAAATGAAAGAGACGAAGCCATAGTCACCTCACAATCTTAGAGCCGAATTGCTCAGCTCTTTCTGATAGCTTGTTTTAAAGTATGATTTTTATCCCTTGTCATAATAGAGATAAAAATTGCTACTTCCCTGAGAATAATAGCAGAATTTTATAACCAAATAAATAACAGACACATTCCTACCAACTTTTTTATTTTTGAAAATACAAAAAATTAAAGTCTACTTGTGTTATTGCTATTATTTACATTGAGAAAAAAAATCTGCTACAATTTTAAAAATATATGTTATTGTTTTAAAAATCAAAAAATATGTTATTTAATTTCATAAAACATGCACATTTTTTTACATGTTTCCAAACTTTATAATTTTATCTTCAAATTTGATTTATTAGCATCCTCAATTATTTTATTTGTTTTTGACAGATTTAATATATCAAACTATAATAAAATATAATAATATATTAATTTTATTCAAAAATCCACCATTTATCTTGACTCTTCTTAAATTTTTATAGAACACGTCATTCATAATTTATTATATTTTGAAAAACTTAAAAAAAATTAATATTCATGTAACACATTAATAATATACAATATAGTAAGTAAAAGACCGAATAAATAATTATTTCTGTTTTAATAATTTTAACACCTTGCTTAATGAATTTATATTAGACCCTCCAATGCACGTGCTTTGTAAATAATAAATAAGTTATATCACTAGATGTGTGAGCCAGTACCTTACTCTGTATAATATAAATACCAAATATACAGTTTCACTTTATCACGTCACTGGAGTGTTGGAAAAAAAAGAAAAGAAAAAAGAAAAGAAAAGAAAAAGTCTCTGTCTCTTTCGTCGCGTTGATCTCAGATTCAGTCTTCGCCATGGCGGAGGGAGCTGGTTATGGGTTGCGTCGTCCATTAGGTAATTTTCTGATTGCCTTTTTCAGTTTGCTTGTTAATTTCTCGTGCAATGCTTCGATCCTGTAAATTCAATTGTTTTTTCGACGCGATTTCTTGTTACGGAGCTTCAGCTATCGAACTATGTTTACTTCATTGAGTGCATTCTTGTTGTTGGGTCTAAGTGTCAGGTACTGTTAAGGGCTTAGCTAATGAATGGACCTAAGGGTTGACCCTTACTGAGGTTGGCTAAAACTGTGCCCTATTGATTTGGGGAAATGACCATTTTGGTACTTTTTTTAGTCTAATTACGCATTTTTTGGTGTTACAGCGTCTTTGGAACTAAGGTCGTGTGATATGAGTGATTGATAGGCATTTCTTCACTGCATCGATTTTCCACTTTTTCGGATCCCGAGTGGTGAAACTAACTAATATGCAGCTTCAATCCCCCCAAATTAGCTAACCTAGTAGTATTGCCAAATTTGTTACTATTTCAAAATTGTTTTGTTGGAAAAAGCACATGCATTCGAGGGATCTTCCTTGCCAAAAAAGAAAACTAAAGACAACTAAAAAGAGCATTATGATTATGTCATGATTGTGTTTTCCTATAAATTTTTACGAACAAGAAAGAGTGCGTTCTAAAGAGTAGGTTGGTAGCACTCCTCTATGGGTCAATATAAGCATAACCAAAATTACCCATATAAATCTACGGATATAAATTGAGTTCAAGTTTAGTTCTACGTTATTACTTATAAAATATTTTCCTTATCACATGGACATGTTTGTGTATAATCTTGCTTCATTTGGTTGCATCTTTCAATTTAGATCTTTAATCCCCCTCCCGAACTCACGTAAAATATTGATTCTGACAACATTGCTCAAAGCAGTTCTTTTGGTCAAAATCTCGTATTTTTTTATTTTAGACTTTTTTGAACACAAAATATGCTGTTCCAAATGATCACGATCACATAAAAAAACAGATCTGAAGATAGGAATATATTTGGTAGATTAATTGATTTTGTTTGGGGGTTGGCTTATAGGATACTAAATTTATGTACTGGAAACTTTGACCTCGAAATTGCACTAGTGAATGGCATTGGCTGTTATTTTCATATGTCAGTTTATCTTTCATTTTTATTCTATTATTACAAAATTATTCTTATTGATGCATGTGACTTTTACAGCCATGATTTGATTTTATAAGCTTGCTTGAAAATTGTATTCTGTATGTGATATAATTCATAATGAAACAGTTGACCAAATGCCTTGATATCAATTTGCAGATATTCAGCAACTACAATTTGAAGCCCAGCATCGGTGGTTGCGACCTGCAGAAATTTGTGAAATTCTTCGTAATTATCAGATGTTTCAAATCACTTCAGAACCTCATAACAGGCCACCAAGTATGGTTACTGCATGTTACTTATATATTAATTTGCACCAGTATATACTTTTGATATATGGATTAGATGAATTGCCCAAGAAGCTTTCACAAACTGATTTTCCTTGACCTGTTTGGTTCAACTTGGTGTTCATGAACATTTTGGACTGAATTAATCATATCTTTCCAGGTGCTGAACAATGTGTTTCAAAATGGAAGTATTTTCCTTCTTGAGTTCATTTAACTGAATTTAATTATTTTTAAAACTGTATGAAGTTTTTTAATTTTTCATTATCTGAACTTAAGGTATTCATGTTCCAATAGATCCTTTATTTCAGTTCAAGGAATAAGGGCACGTTATTCAGTAAAAAGAAAAAATTCGTGAAGCTTGGTGGCAAAGAAACACCTTATGCACTTATTGCAGGATTTAGGATGTTATTATTAGTATTTTGTTGTTTTCTTATGACTTGCTTTGTTGTTATTTTTACTCTATCTTTTAGTTTCTAATCATATTCCTATCATTACTTTGATTTTACTAAGACATCACTTTCACTTTTACTTCATAATTTCAGGTGGTTCACTTTTTCTATTTGATAGAAAGGTTTTGAGGTACTTTAGAAAGGATGGACATAATTGGAGAAAGAAAAAGGATGGAAAGACTGTGAAAGAAGCTCATGAAAAGTTGAAGGTAATAATTTGGTTAAGTTTTGTGTTTATAGTTAATCAAATCTATATAAGATTAGCTTATGCATAAGATGATTGGAATTTTTTCAACTAGTCTTCCCTAACTGCAAAGGAAGTCTCTACCATTATATAATTATTCACTGGGGTTGTAACATCATTTAAGCAAATTTAGGTTGGAAGTGTTGATGTGTTGCATTGCTACTATGCCCATGGAGAAGATAATGAACATTTTCAAAGGCGAAGCTACTGGATGCTAGAACCGTGAGTATGAATTAATTTACATACAATATTTTGTGTAATTTGTCTTGGACATTAAATTGTAGTCATATTTCATGTGTCTGTTACTTGTAAGCTTCTTTGCAAGTACTGCATTAGTACATTTGGTATCATATCTCATGTCAATTTATAGATAAAAGTGTTTAAGGTTGTTTTATTACCCTCAAGCTTAGTGAGTAGAGCATTAGAGTTACATTTTTTTGCTTTTTCTGGTGTTTCTTTACTTCAAAGGAGTTTCTAGCTTAGACAAGTTGGTTGAGAAGCTTTACTGCATCTTTCTTCCCTGTTCTTGTGTTTAATGTTTTTGAAGGATTTCTTATCCTACCTCTAGTTGTGATCATCTAATTCAGCCATTTGTTCCTAATTTAATTTCTTCTTTATCTACTAATTGCAGATGGCATTTTTTAATCTTATTGTGTTTTAAATAATTTGCTGCATCTTTACTAATATGAGCTTTCAATGTACATCTACTGTGATATTTATGTCGTATAATTAATCAAGACATGGTTTTCTTGTTAATTTTCTTTCATTCCAGGGATATGATGCACATAGTATTTGTCCATTACTTGGAAGTTAAGGTATTTTTTTTTCATTTCTTTATATTTTTTGCTGTTATTACCTTTTCTTGTTATTACCTTCCAATGATTGTTTTTTTATTTATTTTTTTATATTTATTTTTATCATTTATAGCTCTTTCATTTCTAGCTTTTGGACTCTATCTATTTTTTACTTTTGTTAGAGCACTTTTCCTCTATAGCTTAAGTTTTGATGTTTTACAAAATATGATGATGTTGTTGAAAGGTAAAGAATGAATCAGCTGCCGTTCTTGTAGTATATGTTGAGCCATCATGGATGATTAATGATATTATTGCCACCTTTTTTTTTTATTATCTAATAACCATGGCTGTAACTAGTGTTGCTAGAGGAGTTAATGATAGTATATGAAGGATGAGTTTTTTCATACTGTGAAAACTTGAGTGGTAAACAGCCACTGAAAGAGTTCAATTTGATCAATTGTGGATGTCAATTTTATAATACTTTTAGTCACCTACTGACATGCCAATGTGCAATTAGAATAGTTTTAGTTTGAAGTTGTGATAGATAGTCACACTATTTCAATTATCAAATTAAATGCATTCAGATTATGTTCAAGTTTTTAAATTAGGACATTGTTTGTATTTGTGTTTGGGTTCTGTTTGCATAACCCTTTTGTGAGCACTTGTAGGAGAAGAAAATAAGAAGAAAAATTAGAATAAGTTTCTTCTATAAGTTCAAATAATCTTTTATTGAAGTTACAATGCGAGAGTTTCTACATATTATGTACAATCTAATTTTATTGAATGAGAGAAACTTATTTCGTCTTTCATTATTTTATACCCAAATAGGGTATAGTTACATTTTTTGTGGGATTGGTTTTTTGTACAGGGTGAGATGTGGGAATAACGTTCAGTCATACCTATGAAAGGATATGGTTGTGTCAATTTACAATAAGTAAACAACACATTGTTATACTCAATTTAGGATTTGATTATTTAAAAAAAAATCATTTTTATAGGCCTCTCAAGCAGGGTTTTATTAGTGTGTCATAGTGGTGTCTAGTGCAAAGTGGCCCTGCCCCCTATGTGAGTTGCTGTAGCAGGATGGTTTGGTACAGTGGCTGTTGCAGAGCAAATAGCAGGCTGAACGGTGGCCTTATCAGGTGCTATAATGGCACTGTTGATTCCAAAATCCATCTGAACAGAGACACTAAGGCTATTTATGTTATTTAATTTCCGTAGAGGGAGGGGATGCTATTCCCCAAGGGTCAAGAGGTGTATGTATATATGTTGGGTTTATGGGTTGGATTCAAGCCAGTGCTTATGAGTCAAAAGTTGCATCTCTGCCGTATGGTGGTAAAAACACTCTTGGTTATATCATACCATCCTTTTTTAAAAGATCTCATAATCTATTGTTTTCATATTCTTCTTGAATTCAAGCAGTAAAGCTGTTCAATATAGAAGAGTCGGTGTTTTGTAGTCCTGATCTAAATTGCCTTGAGTGCTTGAGTGACTTTTTCACAGATCTATTCTGGTTTATTTCTCAGGGTAACAAAAATATTGTAGTAAATACTGAAGGTGATGAGGTCCCGCTAGATTCCCAAAAGGTTACTTCACTTAGCACAGATTCCATCAGCCCATCATCCAGTTTGATGTCTTTACGTGAAGATGCTGATTCTGGTAATTCTGCATAAATTTATTTAATGAGGTTTGAAAATTTTATTTGGTCTGTGAAGTGAATTAACATGTTAAGAATGTGTTGGAATAAACTTCTCCATAAAAAAGTTCAAAAGAAGAAAAACAGGAAGGAAAAAGGAAATTAGTTTTTCCGTAAGTTAATAATAGCTTATATTTAAATTAAACTGTAGAAATTAGTTTTAACTTAAAGAGAAACTTATTTTATTTTTCCCTTTTTTTTTCTTCTCCTATACTTTAATTATCTTGGTGCACTGATACAACAAATATTTGTGCAATACTTTGGACCATTTATTTCATCACAGTTAAATTTTTTAATCACAATTCTTTCCAGAGGATGTCTACCAAGCTAGTTCTGGGTTGCGGCCACTACATGAGTCACAACATATGGGGAATGGTCCATTGCCAGAAAAGATTGATGCTGGTTTGAATAATTCATATCATACGAGTCCCTTTTCAGGTTTCTTCTTTTTCTCCATTTTGGTTGTCTCAGGTATTTTGTAACTTATATTAGGCAATCTTTGACACATGTTTACCCCCATATATCTTCAATCAATTTTAGGTGATCATGGACAGTCATCAATTTCTGGAACAGATTATATCCCAGTTGTTCACGGGGATAAATTTAGAGGAAATGACACTCATTATTTTGATGGTGAGAAAACACATGGCATGGCACCATGGGACACTGTCTTGCAAAGCACTGCCAAATTGCACAATGATCCTTCTCTTGCATCGTTTCCTTCCATCCCTCCTAGTTCAATGGGTAATGTCCTTGACCAAGAACATACCATTTATGGTGACCTTTTAACAGGCAAAAGAGATCTCACTGAGGAAGAAGAGAGCTCTCGGTCTTTCCAATCGAGTTGGCAGGTACATACTGTTATCTTCATAGTATATCTACCAGTACCATCTGCAACTATTAGGCCCAGTTTATTTTCATCATTTTGGTTTGATAGTTTCAATTTGAGAAAACTAATTCAGTATCTTCAAAAATACTGATGCAATGACATTTTTGAGATTTTCATGTCTTTATATTCATTACTTTCTCTCTCCAAACCATCTCGTGAACGGATTGTGACCTATAACACTTCCTTATAATCAAATTAGTCAGATGGATTTTGTTTTGGTGTGCGTGTAAGTTAGGATGTATGGTCTACTTCAATATGAATGTTTCAGTCTCAGAACACAAGCTGCAGGTTAAGAGGTCATTCAATAAATAAAGATTACAAATTACAGTGAGGAAAAAAATTGTTGAAGAAAACCAGAAAATCATAAGCAAATCTAAACAAACACATCTTCAAATTAGTGAAAACTTGAAAATAAAGGAAATTCTTAGAAAATGAAAAAGATAACATTTTCTCGAACCAAACACTTTTTTTTTGTTATGGAAAAGACATAATGTGACAGCTATATGGGACTGTCTGGTATTGGGCTGCATGTGTCTGGTATTGGGACTGCCTGAACTTCAGAACTGCTTTAATATAACTCTAGATTACAGTTTCTTCAGATGTAATCCATACTCAACCTTTTGTTGAGATATGTACTTTATTAGATTGAACTCTTCCTAAATAACTTATTGGGTGGCTATTACTGGGTATTGGCTTGGTGTCTGTTATATCTTTTGATTGCTTAATTTAAAGCTGATATTCTTAACCTCGGTTTCTCTTTTATGCAATTTCAAACTACTAATTACTTCATAGATTTAGCCAAAAAATATAACTACTCATTTTGCTATTTGATTCGATGCAGATTCCTTTTGAAGACAATTCAGGAGACATGCCAATGTCAAGCCAGAATCAACCATTTGGTCTGCATTATGTATCTGATTATGGCACCAGTTTACTAGGGTATGGAGCTCGTAATGCAAGCTCTGAAATTGCTCCAATCCTGTACAGTTTTAATGGTGATCCAAAAGAGCAGCTTTTGCAGAAAAACTATCCACAAGAGCATGCAGATGGACAATCTCAACATACTCTAAAATCCAATTCTGCAAATAAAGTTCCCGATGAAGAATCTATCAACTATGGCTTAACTGTTAAGCGTACGTTATTGGACAAAGATGAGAGCCTGAAGAAGGTTGATAGTTTCTCTCGTTGGGTTACTAAAGAACTTGGAGAGGTAGCTGATTTGAATATGCAGTCCACACCTGGTATTTCATGGAGTACAGATGAATGCCAGCATGTGACAGATGATAGCTCATTGAGCCCATCTCTCTCTCAGGACCAACTGTTTAGTATAAATGATTTTTCACCTAAATGGGCTTATGCTGAGTTAGATATCGAGGTACCAATCTTTTTGAAAATCTATATAATTGATTATTCTCCCTCCAATTCTTTTTCAACCCTACTTTTCCTTCTAATATAATCACATCATATATTATGTATTTTATCACTATTATATGATCATTATCTTATACTATACATTATTGTATTAATATAATTTTCTATATTTAAAATAGTTTATTAGAAAGATATAATACTAAAATAATATAATTATCCATATTATAATAGAATAAAGTAATATATTATAATATAATATGTATGATTTTCTTTTCCGGTCTATTTTCTGCCAATTTAAATTAATCTTGTCTTGCTTATTTTCAATTTTTTTTTTTGCATATTTGGAAGATATTTTTTCCTCTTGTTTGAATGATTTTTTCTTCCTCGTTGAAATGATTATTTTCTTCTATTTTCCCAGTCATTTGCGCGGTGTTTATCTTATTCCTTTAAATGAATCCATCAGATTTTTTTCACTGTTTGTAATTTGCATGGTTTTTCACTCGTATGCTTGCTCAATTTTATATATTGTATCCCATTTATTTAAATAATATTTTGCCCATTTTTATTTCTTTCTGTTATTTGATTTAATTTGCTGGTTTTTTGGATCATCATCATAATTTCCCTATTTATTTTTCTCACATTTTTCTGTAATAATTCTAATACAATTTATGTTTTGATAATAATTTTATATGCACATGAAATGTAGGTAACTGGATTAGGATTATACGTATATTTAGTTAATCTTGTTTGTAAAAAATTATAAATATCATCTATGTTCTGTACTAAGCATTTTATGAAGTAAAAGAATAATAAAACCGTGTATATATAGCTGCTGATTTTATCATTTGTTGCTATTAATTTTCAGTGTTCTCGATTTGTATTTCTTCTACATTTTGGTTAACGCATCTGACAATCTTCCTTCTTTTCCCCCTCCCCTTTGGTATTTTATATATGATTATTGGGTTTGCTGCTTCTTTTATTCAAGATTGAGTCAATGTTGCTTGATAAAATAAACAAAAACCGGATATAGTTTGATTGGCATCTTATCCTGTTTAAAAAAATACAGGTGTTGATTATTGGATCATTTTTGAAGAGTCAACCAGAGGTGACAACATGTAACTGGTCCTGTATGTTTGGGGAAGTTGAGGTTCCAGCTGAGGTTTTAGCTGATGGAATTTTGTGCTGCCAAGCTCCCCGTCATAAAGTTGGACGGGTCCCATTCTATGTAACATGTTCCAATAGGCTAGCTTGTAGTGAAGTGCGGGAATTCGATTTCAGAGAAGGCTTTGCTAGAAATGTAGATTTTGCAGAATTTTTTGGCAGTTCAACTGAAATGCACATTCATTTGCGACTGGAGAAATTTCTTACTTTAAAGCCAGTGAACCCTTCAAACCATTCTTTTGAGGGTGATATGGAGAAAAGGAACTTAATTTTCAAGCTTATTTCACTGAGAGAGGAAGAGGAATATTCTATAAATGACGAGCCAACTAAAGAATTGGATATATCCCAACACATGGTGAGGGAGCATCTTTTTCACAGGCAGGTTAAAGAGAAGTTGTACTCATGGCTTCTTCACAAAGTAACTGAGAATGGTAAAGGGCCAAATGTATTAGATGAGGATGGGCAAGGTGTGCTACACTTAGCAGCTTTTCTTGGTTATGACTGGGCCATAAATCCAATTATAGCTGCTGGAGTTAATATCAACTTCCGAGATGTGAATGGATGGACAGCTCTTCACTGGGCTGCATTCTGTGGCAGGTAAAGTTCCTTGAGATTTTACCCCTCTCTATTGAGTCCAGTCATTGAGAATAAGTTACGTCTTGTAATCTGGTTGAACCTTCTTTAACTGTTCTGATATTCTTCATATTTTAGACATTTTATCAATGGTGAAGTTGTTCACAAAAAATGGTTTTCATAGCATATGAAGCAAATTTAAATTTCTGTTTATTAGCTAAATTAAGTTACACCTAGAGCAATTGCTTTGGTCAGTTAAAGGCAAATAGCAGAAGGTTTCTATTTTTTGTTCTGCTTTTATCACTTTTTCTCAATTATACTATGTTCTGCATAACATGATTTTTTTCTTGTTATTCTTTGTCCTTTTCTCAGAGAGCGGACAGTTGCTTTCCTGGTCTCCATGAGAGCAGATTGTGGAGCAGTGACAGATCCATCTCCTGCATTTCCGTCAGGTAGACCAGCTGCAGATCTTGCCTCTGCAAACGGGCACAAAGGAATATCTGGTTTTCTTGCTGAGTGTTCATTAACTCAAAATCTCGAATCCCTCAAAGTGGATGATCAAAAAGGTAGTCGGCAAGAAATTTCAGGAATGAAAGTGGTGCAGACAGTTTTAGAACGAACTGCAACACCTATGCTCTATGGTGATATGCCAGATGTCCTCAGCATGAAGGATTCGCTCACTGCTGTTCGAAATGCAACACAAGCTGCTGATCGTATACATCAAGTATTCAGAATGCAGTCATTTCAGAGGAAGATGTTAACTCAGTATGAGGGTGATGATGAGCTTGGATTGTCAGATCAGCAAGCTCTATCTCTGCTAGCTTCTAGGGCTTGTAAATCTGGACAGGGTCATGGTTTAGCCAATGCTGCTGCAATACACATACAGAAAAAGTTCCGTGGTTGGAAGAAGAGAAAAGAATTCTTGATGATTCGGCAAAGAGTTGTTAAAATCCAGGTTCGTGATCTGCTCTTTTTATTGATTTTTCATTTCTAATACTGTACATGTTTCTTTTTAAGTAAATCAGAATATTGTTGGATGTTCGTAAGTTCTCATCAAATCACTATCAATTATTCTGCTATTTTGGAAACTGAAGGCGGAATATTGATTACATTGGAGAGATTTTGATTGATACAATCTCAGGAAAAGAATGGAAAGATGCTCCTGTAAACTGTTGCATCTCTTTTCTCCATTTTTAATCGTTGTATACATGTGGGTCACACATTGGGATTGTCAAAAAGTGGAGAAAACATGCATTTACTTGGTGGGTTAGTGTTTTAACAGTCATAAGATCATGAGCTTGAAGCTTTATCTCCTAATTGGTCTTAAAGGCAATTATACATAGCACTATAGCTTACAAGTCTTTCCTTACCCACCCGTCACTACCTGCAAAGGAAATTGATATTCGCATTCTTTAGTTTAGAAAGCTACCAAAAAAGATATTCAGAGGACTGCCCAAAGCTCTTAGTTCAATTATCTATGGCCCGAGTCTTATAGGTGTGAACTTGATGTTTGCCAATCAACTTTACTCTTTCCTACTGTGCTACTAGCACCTCCAATGTATCCTCCCCCCCTCTCCCGAGAAGAAATGTGACTACTTAATAGACTATCATGTTCTTTTCGTTTTTCTTTACTATATTTTTTCCACATGACACATGCTACTCCCACTGATTATTGAATTGTGTGGTGTCAAAGGCCCATGTAAGAGGTCACCAGGTACGGAAACAGTATAAACCAATCATCTGGTCTGTGGGGATCCTAGAAAAGGTCATATTACGTTGGAGGCGCAAGGGTAGTGGTTTACGTGGATTTCGACCAGATGCCCTTAACAAAGTCCCCAGTCAACAAAATGATTCTCAGAAAGAGGATGATTATGATTTCCTCAAGGAGGGACGGAAACAAAAGGAAGAAAAGATCCAAAAGGCCTTATCAAGAGTGAAGTCCATGGTTCAGTATCCAGAGGCACGTGCCCAATACCGACGTCTGTTAAATGTTGTCGAGGACTTCCGTCAAACCAAGGTATTTGTTAACTTCTGGTAGGGTATAGAGTCATTAATATTTGTATTCATGATATGCTCATAGTCATTAAATATCATGCAGGGAACTAACGAGGGTTTGACCAGTTCTGAAGGGACAGTTGATGGTGTGGAGGATTTAATTGATATTGATATGCTTTTAGACGACGATAATTTCATTCCTATAGCATTTAACTGATCCTGCATTGGCTACTCCCATCTTCACCTCTGTAAATACATGTGGCCAGTTTGGCTATATTTGGCATTGGGGAGTCCTAACATCGTCTTCATGTATATATTTGTGGTCAAAATTACTTGTATCCAACGCTGCATATAAATAGATTATGATACCTAGTACGCACTTTGGTTTCACAGTTCAGATGTTGTAGTCTAATGAAACATGATTTTTATTTTATTTATGGTTTAATTAGTATGACAGGATAATTCTGTTTATAGATGGTTGGGGGTCATGACATAATGATGTAACTTGCTAAAGTATTAAACTGCAATTTGTACAAAAGTACACAGTGGCCAGAAAAATTATGTAATTATATACTGAGTGCTAATTATGATATCAGGTTTGTTTTATTGCTGAATTATTTAAATTCCGTTTTGATCGGTTAGTCCTATTTCTGCAACATGCCATCATAGTTGTTTTTCATAGTTAAGGTATTTTTTGCAATGGAGTGTTGGTTGGATTTTGAAATTTATAAAGAAATTTATTTTTATTTGATTATCTGTTAAGATTAAGACCTAGTCACTTTCAATTTTCACAATCACTGTTTTACTCTCACTTTTGATTAAATGCAAATAAGAAATGTTTGATAACAATTAGAGAAACAATTCTTATATAGAGAATATACTTAAAAAAAACACAGTTGATGAAATTTTAACTAGAAGACGTTAAATTTTTTCAATGACTAAACGATATAATAAAAGATAGAGTTAATACATCGTAATAGTCTTTTACAAGAGTCATTTAATATAAAATAGATCATATACCTTTCAAATAATTTAATATACACATAATCAATAGAATAACAATAACTTTTGCACTTGCATTATAATTGAAATCATTTACCTTCTCTACATACATAAATATATATAATAATATAACTTTTAATCTTATTTACAGTATATTCTTCATGAGAAAAAAAAATCTCTCACGAATGATAATTTCTTTAATATTTTTATATTAATAATTTTGGAATTTCTTTTAATTATATTTACCTATTGTAATATAAGTTTGTTTTATTTTATTCCTTGGTATTGTATTAATATTTTAAATTATTAAAACTAATATCGTTGTCATTGTTCTTTGTAAGTAGCTACCCACAAAATATAATAGTTAATGTAATGTGATAGAATACTAGAGATAACTTTTATAACATTATGAAAATTAGTAAACGAAATCTATTTTTGTAATTGTTTTTTAACGTGCCTATTTTTTTATAACTTTGATATAAAAAAATTGATTTTAATAATTTTATGATGATTAATTTTGTAATTATATTTCTTTATCATAAAAGAATTGGATTCACATTTATTCAAAATAAGATAATTGGTTTAATCTAGATGAATTGTTTTAATCTAATATAAAAAATTATATCTAGGAACAGTACGTGCAGTTCTTGTGGTCAACTATATTCTGTGTGCATTCTTGATTTCATAACTTGGATTCAGTCTTGTCAAATCAAATCTTCTTTGCATTCTTAGCTCCTGCTCATAAGATTCCATAAATAAATACTCATTGCATTTTTTTAATTTCTTTAGGAAAAATGACTTTGAATTCAATCTACAAAGTTTTAATTTTGGTTAAAAATCAATTTTTTATTCTTTCAAATCTCTTGTTATTTTCAAGCATGATTGCCCTTGATCTAATTTTGACTAGCCAACATGATTTCAGCTTCACCTAATTTGGAGGCAAGTTATCAATTTTGAAATGTAGCTTAAATCAATTTGTTGGACAATAACTGAAATTAAAACAGGGCCATTGATTCAACTTTAGGAAATTTCTTAATGCAAACTCAAATTTTATCACTTGAATGAGATTTAATTAGAAAGGTTTCATTTTTTTTTTGTTTTATAATTCTTTCTTCCTCGTCTATTAAGTTACATATAAATATCAACATTCTTTGTTTTTATGATAATTAAACATTAATTCAACCATTGTCATGTACACAAGTGCTAATCCATCTATAACATTTGATTACCAAATATTTAACCTCCATAAACAATTTACATAAAATTGTTAACAGTAAAACACATTTAAAAAAATATAAATACAAGGGTAGACTATATTGGAAAGATTCATCCCTTGCTATAATCATTATAATCTTATACCATATTTGGTTAATTACTAATGATTAAGTGCATAATTATAGGGTCAAATCATACCTGGACTTTTAGCAAACACGCATCAAAATGTTTGGAGATACTCTATCATTCAAAATAAAAGCAGCCACAGCACAATCAAAATTAAAAGCTGTCGAGAACTTGTACTGGTTTAACCAACTTAAAATAAATTAATCTCAGACATATTAATTAAAATATTATATTTTATTTGAATTTGTAATTGTCTTTATTCTAAAAGTGTTCATAACTACATTTTTAACCACAATGATATAACTCTTTACATTTATATTTGATGAGAATTCTATCTTCAAGGATATAGTGACATAATTGTGACTGCAGTTTAGAAGTCAGTATAGTATAGTTTTGGCATGCCTGTTGCCATGTTCGTTTAAGATCATTGATAGCAGCACAGGAAAAGTTGATCTGTTATTGTGTAACAGACCAACAGAAACAGAAAAAGGAAGAGACATCAGCATGGTTGTACACGTGGCAAAACCCCACCTCGTACACCTAGGTCACTGTTTGTTTCCACGCGTATGTGTTAAGGATAAATTTAAATTTAGAGATTTATTATTTTATTAGTTTTGAGCTTGGTAATATTTGGTTTGATTTGACAGAGATCAAACATGGATGAGTAATTATGAGTTTTTATTTATTTAGGTAGAATATTATTTTATGATAGATTAAGGAGATTTTATTTTTAAATCAGTTGATATTTTATTTTTATTTCCATAATATTGTAAGTATCATGGTTATTTAAAGTCCTTCAATTATCAATGAACAACACGACTCAATTTTGAAAAAATATATGAGTGTGTATCAGGAGTTTTTCCCAACATGAAGTAGTTGTTATTTGAGTCTCATAGCTCACCGGTATCAAAATAGAAGAAGAAGACGAACGATTGACGTATAAGAAGACATTTCATTCCGTTAAGCGAAGTTAAGATGTAATTAATGTTACAACGATTACGATTTAGTAGTTAAGATTATATTAATAATTATTAAGAAATAAATTAATTTGTCATATTCTTATACACATAAATAGAGTTTTAATATACAAGTAAACTCATTTTTACTTACTTTTAAATTACTAAAAGTCTATAGTCTCATTCCATGATTGTAATAATAAGCACATCCACTTACTTCTTTTTTTCTTATTCATTTATCCATTTTTCAATATTTTAAACTTCAAATTCATTAACTGAATTTCAAATATATATCATTATGTGATGAGACGTCTGAGTATTTTCTTTTTGGAGCAAATTTTGGCACTCGTGCTTGTTTGTAATGATTCTATTGTTGATTATCTTATGCAAAGAGTTGATCAGCACGTTTTATTATGAATGTAAACCTTTTCTTTTTTTCTCTTTAATTTTGATTAACTAAAATTAATCTTAAATATAATATTTAAAGTGAGGTTTAAGTATAGCTTCTGTAACTTTGCTCCTTTATTATTTTTTTAATCCCTATAAAAACATTTAATATTTTTAAATTCTTGATTTTTAAAAATTTTATATTTAAATATAGTTATTGTGTTGTTAAAAATAGAAACATACTGATTAATGTAATTAAATTAAAAAAGAATATTTCATATTAAATTACTTATTTTTTCTGGATACATAGTATGTTCTATTTTTAACACTGCACTAACTATACTTAAATATAAAATTAAAAAACATCAAGAATTTAAAAATATCAAATGTTTTTTAGGGATTGCATAGTAAAAAAAAAACTATACTTAAACCTTACTTTAAATATAAGTAATAAATTTATTATTCAAAATAATGTATACAAAATTTAATTATCTTAATTTAATATTTTGTAAAATATAAAACTGTAATTCAATTTTTAAATTAACATATATTCTTTTTTTACGTTTCAATTAATTAAATCAGTTTATGATACTTTAAATAGATATATTATTTGTAAGATTAAAAATTACATATTTTTAAAACAGAAAAACTGCAAATTGAATGAAATAAGAGAATTAAAATTTTATTTGAATATTAGTTTTAGAAAAAGTCAATTAACTGGTAAAGGGTAAAAAAGGACAATTTAGTTTGAACAGGTTTGGGTGGAGGTTTAGATAGAAACTGAAACAGGACAAACAAGTCTGCTACATTTTTAATTTGACCATTCAGCTTTTACAATACAGACCAGAGTGGTTTCTGACTTTCTCAGATGTTTCTCATTCTATTATCAATCTAACCCTAACCCTAATATATTTAACTTAATTAATCTGAAATTAAACCTGAGCCCCACCCAGCAGAATCCTTCCTTCAAAGTTGAGTTTTTTACTGTTACATTTGGCATTTAATGTGTTGTTTGAAAAAAATATCTTTAAGATTATGATGCTCTCTTGTCAATTGCCAATTGTACTGTTTCTATGCTCACAGTTAATGTACTGTCTAAAAAATCTAACCTGCAGGGTTGACTTCTTTATTGCAGATCCCATTCTCCATTATTATATTATATTTTTATACACGTTTTTATTATATTATAATATATTATCTCCTTCTACTTAAACAAGACACTGTTACAGGTATTGAAAATTTAATAAATATGTTATCTTATTAAATAATTTTGGTTTAAACTATTTAGGCGTTCCTATTTTCGTTAGGTATTTCCAATTTGGTCCTCTTCTTTTAAACTTTCTCAATTGAGTCCTTATAAGTGTTAATTTTAAATAATTTAATCCCTGCCGTTAAAAATCGTTAACGGTGTTAAAATTGTGCACAGTGGTTGTCTGACGTGTTAAATGTTTTACTGATTTGCGAAACGTGGCAGTGTTTTGAGTGAAACCTGGTGTTTTATCCTTTCATTAAAAAGGATTATGACCATTATTTTATAAAATGAAATTAAATCAAATTAGTATTTCTTCTGATGAGCCACAGGGATCCCCCATGAAGAGAGATAGGGCCTAGGACCAATCCCGCTAAGAAGAAGAAGCTAAGGGCTTCCAATGGCACCGGCAGACAGAATCACCTCTCCGTGTTCCCGCAAGAATGCATGGTGGTGCCCCCCATCTCGTCGCGGTACAGGGCTCCGATAGCGCTGGAGCCCGCCAGAAGCAGCCTCTCCATGGTGGCGTGAACGGCGACCTTGATGTTTGATGAACAAGCGTGCGTGAGAAGATCCGCAGAAGTGTGTCTAGTGCCAGAGCTGTCGAAGGTGGAGCCCCCAATCTTGGTCCCCTTGGCGTGGTCCAAAGTGAAACCATTGTATTGAGTGACCCCTGCTTCCACCAACCCATCGCGAACCGCGGATTGCCACGTCTTGAGGTTGGGTTTGAACACAATTTCCTTCTCCATCCACCTGTAGGAGTGGTTCACCAGCGCTAGGTCCCAGGGCAACCCCGACTTCACGAAGAAATCTCGGTGAGCTCGGCTGTAGAAGCCCGCATTGATGGGGTTGGTGAAAGCCTGGGCCGGCGGCGTTGGGCACTCCCTCTTCGGAAATGAAAGCCTGGGCCGGCGAGTCCTCATTCTCAGCGTTCAAGAGGTTGCTCAAGAACCCTTCTTGGTTGATGAGGTCGGGTTTCCCGGTCCCAACGCCTCCTCTTTCCAGCACAAGCACCCGAAACGACTGCGAGAGCGTCGCACACAAGGAATTCCATGACTTCTGATTTAATTGAGTCCCAATTTTTTTACGATTTAATTCTACCCAACCCTGATTCCCTTTTTGATTTAACTGAACCCTAATTTGATTTAATTTCATTTTATAAAATAATGGTCATTAATCTTTTTTAATGAATGGATAAAACGTCACGTTTCAGTCAACACTGCCACGTTTCGTAAATCAGTAAAACGTTTAACACGTCAGACAACCACTTGTGCACAATTTTAAAACACCGTTAACGATTTTTAACGGCATGGGCTAAATTGTTTAAAATTAACACTTGTAAGGACTCAATTGGGAAAGTTTAAAAAAAGAGGATCAAATTGGAAATATCTAACGAAAATAGGGACGACTAAATGATTTAAACCAATAATTTTACTAAAATGATCTGATTCTTTGAATGAATATAATACTACTTTCGTATAAATAAAATAATTAATTTGAAAATAGATTAAAAACAATACTTTACTGAATTGTGATAATGTACTGTAAGAAATTGTTACAGTGTTACTACATACTACTCATGTTAGAAAACACCAATAAATTTCAGTGATTCCTTTACTTCTATTAAATACCGTTTAACAGAAATTAAGAAAAACTATTACCATTTATGAGAGACTAACCTGATTCAAATATTGATGTAGGTTTTTTAATATTTATAAATGCATCATTAAGTAAGTATACAGAACTATTATTTATTAAGAGGAGAAATGCTTAAGTTTAATATTTTGGTTGAAACAGTTAGATAATGTAAATAAAAAATAATTGTTAAAATGAAAGAAGTGCTGTAAAACCACACTTTTATGTCGTTTTTGTTTTTTTATATATTTGAATTTTATTAAAAGATTTGTATTTTTAATTTACTCAATTACAAGAAGAGAAAAATATCTGAGAAAATTAAATATATATAAAATTTATCCATTTTTATCTTATTTAATGACGTCGTTTCAATAATATATTTAAATAAATTATCTTTTTGCCATTTTTATTTTCTATATCAAATTTCAATTAAAACAACATATTATTAACTATGATTATTGGAATCAAATGACAGTATTAATTAAATTTCTTAATTAAGACAAATAAAATGAGTTACTTTCTGCCCATTGATATTTAGAGTTGGATAGAAGTTTTGAACCAAAATTATCATAGTTTTTAATTTACATATTAATGGTGAGAAAATACATTATTATTTAATAAAAAATATTCTTTTATGAATTTATTTATCTTTAGTCTATAATTACCTTAAAATTCATTCCTGTTATAATTTTTGATTGGTTGATGATATTAAAACTCTTATCATTGCATAAAAATAATAAATTTATTACACTGTATCATTAGACAGTGTTCCCTGGTCAAACAAGTAAGAATATAAAAGGAAATTGCTTCATTGTAAAATAAGATTGTTTGTGTTATCCTTTGGAGACAAGAGCTATCTTAGGAAAAAAAAAAGAAGAGAATGGTAAGGAGAGAGAAAGAGAGAGAAAGAGAGAGAAAGTGTGTTAAGAGGGTAGAAAGTGTTGCTGACTTTTGAAGTCTTTCACAAGTCCCCACCCAACCCAAGACAGCAGCCACCTATGGGAGAGAGTTGAGAGAAGAACTATGAAATGAAACCTCGAAACAGCTGTATGTAATAATCAAAGAAAGGGTGTCAGCATAGCAATAGCAATTACAATAACACAAAACTGCAAAGTCAATAAGGGCAACCTCTGCCTTTTCGCACCCATTGCAGACCAGACTTTCTCAACAAAACCATAAGGTTACCTTACCACCCCTCCATCTTCTTCTTTTCTATTCTTTCTTTTAATAACCTCTTTTTATCACAAGGGCGTTTTCTGACAAGCTTTTGCTGTTCCTCGCTTTCTCTCTTTTTCTTCATTTCCTTTAGAGGAGACCACCCACTTCTCCTGCCCATCTGTAATATATTTTTCTGCCAAAATTTCAAATTTTTGGACTGGTTGTGAATTTTTTTAGCCTGCTGATTATCTGGGTGTTGGAAAGATTTCCTTTTGCCCTCTGTTTTCTCGAGAGGATTGTTAGAATTGCTTGCGTCAGTGATCGGAATGTTTTGCTGCTAATTCACAGTTGTTGGAGAGTTTTGGAGTTTCTTTGCCGTCAAATATTTGCTAAATTTTCTGTTCTGAAGATTTGAAAAGAGTTTAATGTTGAGCAATAGAAGGGGAAGGTGAGGCGGGGCAGAATTATTTCATGGATTGTTTCTGTTGCTTCCATCAGGTGAGAATCTGTGGCCTCTTTATTATTCTTCTAAAGTTTTGCCTTTAGAATAATCAATCTTCATGAATATACAATTTCTTAACGTTTTAATAGATTTTCTTGTATCTCAGAGGGGCCTTATGCAGCCTTTGTCTATGTGCGGATTGAGTTTTGCCTGGGGCAATGAATGGCTTTGGACTGTCCCAAATTTTATTTTTCTAAGCATACTTGTTAATGAAAATTGAAACATAAGATTTTTTTTTTTGTGCTTTTAATCTGTACCCTCAGAAAAGTATCATTCCGGCTTGTACTTTCTGCAGTAAGCTACTTTCGAGACATAGGGCTCATTTCAAATGGTTGCTATTTACCAAACTGTCTATTTGATATAGTTTCGACTCTTGAATGTTTTGTCAGTGTTTTTCAGTCTACTATGAACAAGATTTTAAATTGTGATCATGGTCCACTCAGTTGTTGCCACGATTCTTGATATTGTTGGAAATTACAAATGCGGTTGATGCTCCACAAGTGCAGTTGTGTTGTTGGGGTCACTAATCCAAAAAAGCTTTGCATATGAAATTGCAGTCAGACCTTTTTTTAAAACCATGCTTATGAGCTATGTTTATTTATAACTCATTTGGTTGTTGGTGCTGATAAATACTCAGTATTCTGTGGCTGTGGCATTTTAAGTGACACTCAACCAGATAGAATTATCTAGTACGGGGTTTGTTTCTCTGATTTATTTCTGAATGTTGTTTGTATTGACAACTTCCTATTTCCTGGCTTCACATTTATGCTATGCTTCCCTCAATAATCAATCATTTTCCATTGTCTTTTTAATAACATCTTGAATGCTTCAACCACGTTCCTTGGATGGCATCTTATGTTGAACACTAGAATTTTTGTTAGTGTATTTTGACTTTAATAGTTGTAGGTGGTTGGAGGACGCTCTTCATGTAGCTCCGGCAAGGGCAGGAGCTATCTGTTTCCAGTTAAGTATGGTTTTAGCCTAGTTAAAGGGAAAGCAAACCACCCAATGGAGGACTATCATGTAGCAAAAATTGTCGAGTACGAAGGGATTGAGTTAGGACTTTTTGCTATATATGATGGACATTTGGGAGACAGTGTGCCAGCCTATTTACAAAAGCATCTCTTTTCTAATATATTGAAGGAGGTCAGTTATTGAACCAAACTAAAATGTATCATGCATTGATTTATCACATTTGATTAGCTCCCCATACAATCTCTTTTCATGATCAATATTGACAGTAAGAAATGTAATCTTCTATAACCTCTTCATTTGGCCTAATTTTCTCCTTTGAACTCTGCAATGCCACTTGGCAAGATTTTATTTTGGAATTACAAATTGTAGTCTTGACTATTCCAGGAGGACTTCTTGCCCGATCCTGCAAATTCAATCATTAAAGCTTACGAGACAACAGATCAGGCCATTCTTTCTCACAGTTCTGATTTGGGGCGAGGAGGATCTACTGCAGTCACTGCAATTCTGATTAATAATCGGAACTTATGGGTCGCAAATGTTGGAGATTCACGAGCAGTTCTGTCAAGGAAGGGGGTGGCCATTCAGACGACCATTGATCATGAGCCAAATACTGAGAGGGGCTTCATCGAGAACAAAGGAGGCTTTGTCTCAAACATGCCAGGTTCTTTAACAAACCTTAGTTAATGTCTGTTAGATATTGCTTACATGTTCAATGCAGAGATTTATGTTGTCATTCCTAGATTTCAATACTATGAAATGTTTGGGAATAGGATTTATGCATCATGAAATGATTTTTCATTAGTTATGGTGTTTGATTACTGCTTTAAGTTCAGTAACTTTGTGGGATGCTTTAATTGCAACCTTAAAGCATGACTTGGACAATATTTACCTTACAAGTTACCCTTGTTGTATAGATTTACACTCTACACTCAAATATAAGGACTGATCTTGATATATACATTAATTAAATATTAAATCAAGTGAAGTAGTAAATTACAAACAATGAAGCTCCACCAATATAAGCACAAGATTGTCAATTTTTATGCATATCTCATTTTTAAGCTTGCAATTGTTAAGGATAGAAACAAAGTATCACATCAGATAAAACAAGAGATAAACATGAATTTATATAAATTATAACATGAAGGTTGAGTTTTGGAATGTTGGTATAGAAGTATTTTGTGACATTAATACAATTGTTGTGTAATTTGGAGGAGTTTGTTAACTTGTTAGTGGTTTATATCAGGAGATGTTGCAAGAGTGAATGGGCAGCTTGCAGTTTCTCGAGCATTTGGTGACAAAAATCTAAAATCACACTTGCGATCTGATCCTGATGTACATCATTTTGATATTAACTCAGATGCTGAGCTTTTGATACTGGCTAGTGATGGTCTTTGGAAGGTTATCAATAATTCTAATATCTTTCTGTCCATTGTTTATGCAGCACTTAGAGAATTTGTACACCTTTGTCCATGCAGTACTTGAGTTAGTTGTTTTTTGCATTGCAGGTAATGGCAAACCAAGAAGCAGTTGATATTGCTAGAAGGATAAAAGATCCACAAAAGGCAGCAAAAAAGCTAGTTGCGGAGGCATTGAACAAAGACAGCAAGGATGATATTTCGTGCATTGTAGTTCGTTTCAAGGGTTGACTGATAGATGAAAAAGGGAACACAACACAACAAACACCACACAACTATTCCCTATATTTTCTTGGTATATATTTCATAAATCTTTTGAGATCTCGTGATATCCATTTTCTACAACACAGGTTTTGCTCATTCCTCTGTAAAATTGAACTTCTTCAAATTAGGTCCTGCCATTTAGTATCTCATCATTTGTTTTGTGTAGATTAATTATTATTACCATCATTTTTCTTTGTAATTTGCATTATTATTTCATGTAGCAGTGTGAAGTTGAACATAGTTTCTAAATTTGATACAGGGAGTTATGCGTTTGTTATGAAAACAATTTACAATATACTTTCAATACTCCTATTTTTTTTTTTCCTTTTAATTAGTTCAATTAGTATTGTCTGAATGGTTTCAATTCGATAGTCAATTTAGTTTATTATGGATTTGAATTGAATTGTATTTAAAAAAATTTAAAATTTCGATAGGAATAAAACCTAAAATAAATTGGATAGATTCATCAATTTATCTAATTTTTTAAAAATATTTTTAACTTAATGTAATATTTTTAAATTATTTTCAACTGAATGTAGATATCGGACAGTTAAGTCAATCCATAAATTTTTCTTCTGCTCCAAACTTCAACATTCCATTTTCAACTCGAAATTAATGTTAAATTTTCTTCAAATTTAGAAACTAGTTTTCCTCGTCTACAAGTAAATTATTTATTCAATTATCAACTAACTTCTACTTTTCATCTTTGCGTGTAGTTTTTATTTCCAATATTAATTAAAAAAATTCATTTAATATGTTTATTTAATTTTTTTTATTAGCTGAAAAAGGTTTCGTTATAAATAATTGAATATGAATACTTTTTTATTAAAACTTGACACGTCTTTTTGTCGCAAAATTCAACAAACTTCCATATTACATAATCTTATCATAAATAAAAGTCTACGATTGAGTTGTGATATGATTTTTATCATTAACGTATTCAAATTAAATTCATTTAATCAGTCCAACATGAGAATATCAAAACTTCTGACTAAATATTTAATAATCAACGCGCTTGATGCCGTGAAAGACACATTTGTTTGTTAAAAATTAAAAAAAGCCGAAAAATAAAATAAAATCCGTAGATATATATATATGCTGGGAATGTTTTGTAATCTGACTATTTAAAGAAAAAGAAAAAAGAAAAAAGAAAAAAGAAAAAAAAAGTAGTAATGTAATAAAATAGAGTATGCTAGATTCGCGCGAATATACATTAGGTTGAAAATTTATTTGGGAGCGGCGCATGATAGCGCGGTGACATTCCCTCCTTTCTGTAAAACCCTTACGTTGAGTGCCCTCTGTATCGTCACGTCACGTTCACGATCATGTCTAAATCGTTGAAGCTTAACGCCTCCAACCCTAAAGTCTGGCTCCTCATTGGAATAGGACTCGCCGGCGCCGTCGTTCTGGTCGAGACCCGCCGGAGGCGATGGCGGAAGCTCCCCAAAGAGGACTTTGGTGCATTCGTAGAGCGTTTCGAACTTCTCCCCATTCCTCAACCGGACCAAACGCAAACGCTCTCTTCCCTAAGCTTCGCCATCAAAGACATGTTCGTTTCGTCCTTCATTTCTTTATTTCTCTCTGCTTCATATATTTTTGCGTACTAATTTTAAACTAGTTGTAGTGGTTGTTTGTTTGCCGCAGATTCGATGTGAAGGGGTATGTGACGGGGTTTGGGAACCCTCATTGGAAGAGGACGCACAGTGAAGCTGGGAAGACTGCCATTGTCATCACTGCTCTCCTCTCCAACGGTGCTACTTGTGTTGGCAAGACTGTTATGGATGAATTCTCTTTTGGGTGTGTAATAAGTGTTAGCGTGTAACCGCTTTTTATTCTGAACTCGTTTACTTTACTAATTTGTTGGTGGCTTTCGTCGTCGGCATTGCAGGATTTCCGGTGAGAACAAGTTTTATGGAACGCCAATTAATCCTTACTTGACCTCATCCATCCCTGGCGGTTCCTCCAGTGGTTCGGCTGTTGCTGTTGCTGCACGTCTAGTTGACTTTGCTATTGGTGAGTTTAGTTTACTTGTTTGTCAAGTAATCTTTCATTTGAAAATGCTACTCTCAATTTGTGTATGTATTCTCACTTATTAGCTTGCCAATTCAATGTAATAAACAATCGTCAATTTTATTTTGTTTTGGACATTGGACTTGTTCTTGTGCTCAAATGTATTCCTAAAAAGTGAAAGTGTTCGTTTGTGTGTATTATTTGGTCTCATACAGCTGTTAAATAGTTTTTTCTATGCTGACACTTATTAAAAGTTTGGTTCCATAGTTGTGGGGATATACAAATTATATTTTGATAGTTGCATTCACAATTTCAGGATTCCAGCTCGTAGTTTATTATTTTGATCTCATTCATGTATTGTTGCAGCATGGCTTGCTGTGCATAGTCTGTCACTGTCTTATCCATATATGAAAGCATTCAAATTGCAATTTCTTTTTGATCATAAAATTCATTTGCTATTCTTTTCTCTCTCTCAAGTATCGTGCTTGGTTATGTAGGTACCGATACAACAGGATGTGTGAGAATTCCCGCAGCATTCTGTGGTATTCTTGGGTTTCGACCATCTCATGGGGTTGTATCCACCATTGGAGTTCTTCCAAATGCACAAAGCTTGGACACTGTTGGTATGATGCTTAATTGTATGATTTGTTTTATATGCTTTTATTTATTTTTTCCATATATTACGAGGTTTTATTTATTTGAAATATCCACATATACCTTTAATCTCTTTCAAACTATTGAATTCTGTATCAATTTTCCATGCGACCAGTATTACTGGAGAAAATTGGGAAATTACATTCACGGTTTAATAAATTTTCAGATGAGTCCTATATAACAAGATATGATTGTTGGTACTCGGTATTGCTTTCCAGTTTCTACAGTATAACATGTCTAGTTAGGTCTTGGTCTGACAGCCTAGTGTAATATATGCTTACCTTAATTAGAAATTACTGCTCATTGAATTGAATTGGGTTTACTGTTCTTTTAATTTGTGCGCAATTTTTTTAATACTTTCTTCTTTAATTGTTTATTGCCTCATTGCATAACTACATTGTAGGATGGTTTGCTCGGGATGCTTCTGTCCTACGTCATGTTGGACTTGTTTTACTTCCAACGAATTTGGTGGAGCTCAAAAGGACAAGGCGTATTATTTTTGCAGATGATCTTTTTCAGCTATCTAAAGTTCCTTCACAGAAAACAGTATATATTATTGACAAAGCAATTGAAAAATTGTCTGGTTGTAAGTTTCTTTACCTTTGAAGACTTATTTATGACTCCTTTATATATAATTTTTATGGTTGATTTACTTGATTGTTATCACCTAGTTGAAAAAGGCTTTTGTTGTGTTGTCATTATTGTATGATTGATTGTCGATACAGTGAGTGACAAAACTTTGAATGTCTTGACATGATAAGGGGAAGTTTGTGTGTATTATGAAGAATGAAGTCTTTTGGTCCAATTGTTTTTGCAGATCAGTCCCCGCAACATATGAATATTTGCCAATATATTGCCTCTAATGTTCCCAGTTTAAAGGGATTTCATGATAAATTAACACACCAACAAAATGGAGTATCTATATTGAAGGATCTCACTTTGGTTATGTTTTCTTTACAAGGGTATGCTAATTTATCCTTTAGCATTTTACTATTAAAAATATACTTTATGTTTCCGTATGGTTGATGAATCATTTCCCTCGTTTGCCTTTTTAATAAACATTGCATTTTAGATTTTTTTTAGGGTCTTGTATAACCCTTTATTGCAATTTTATATCTGCTTTTCAGATATGAATTCAAAACAAATCATGAAGAGTGGTTTAAATCAGTCAAACCCAGGTTAGGACGTGCTGTGTCTGAGCGTGTTATTGCAGCCATGAATAGTACACATGATTATGTGAAAACCTTGTATAAAGTAAGAAATGAAATGCGGGTTGCTTTCCAACGTTTGTTAAAGGTACTGTAATATCTGCAGTAATTTGTCAGTAATGCTTTAGCTTAATGTTTTCAACTTTCAAATGATGTTAAAACTAGCATGGTGAAATGTGCAATGCGTGGAGTCGTATTACTTATTATTTTAAAATATAAAAAAAATAGAAAACTGAAAAACTAATATGGCTTTTAATATATCATGAAATTATCTTATTTATAAGCAAAGCTTTTTAGTGTTAATAATACTATTCATTTTCAAATATAAATTAAAAAGAATTAAATAAAAGAAATATTCATGAATGAATCGCAATATTATATATGATACTGAAGCCATCATGGTAGTAAATACTTATGGCTACATTAGAAAATAATCATGGTAGGATTGTGCCAATACTTATCTAAGAAAATTAAAATATAAGCATTTTGTATGAAATAGTTGTAATAATGAAAAGATTGTAATTTAAAAAGGATTAAAAAAAGAAAAAGGAGGAGATTATAGAATGATAGAATAAAATATAGAATTAAATCCATAATATATACGAAAAATATATTTTAAATATTTATCTATCAATATAATTTAAATACTAATATACTTTCTTGTAATGTTTTACCCTAGTATGATGCCGTGTGTATGCCTGTCATTGCTATTCGTCACTGTAAGTAAACTTTCTAAGTTATAGCCTTGAGTTTTCTTAACTTGTTATGGCAAGATTAGGGGAAATGGAGAGTAAATTAGTAGTCCAATATAGCATTTGTTTTCATATCAATGTTTGAAAAAGTGATTTGTCCTAAAATTATTCCATCAAGTTATTCCGATTCCTATTATGAAATCTCAAATAGGCTTTCTTAATGTTATTGTATGTGTCGTGCCATGCCCTCATCTCCTCTGTTTTGATTGTCTTACAGGATGATGGAATACTAGTTATTCCCACTGTTCCAGATGATCCATTAAAGCGTAATACAGATAAAGGATTTTCTTCTGAGTTTCATGACAGAGCTTTTGCATTATCTAGCATTGCTAGTATCTCTGGATGTTGTCAGGTATCTTTCTATCTTTAGGCTTTGGAGTGAATGTTTTCCCTCTTAACTTTTATTTATTTATCTGAAACTTCTGTTGATTTTTATATTTGCTTTTGCATCATTTGCAGGTTGCAATTCCATTAGGATGTCACAAAGATTGTTGTGCTTCTGTCTCATTCATCTCGGCCCATGGAGCTGATAAATTTCTTCTTAATACGGTTTTGGATATGTATACAACAATTCAGGAGCAAGTTAGTGTTGCTTATGCTTTGCCCGAGCCGGATACAAATGGTGGTATAGAAACTTCCGAGCTTTTGAAGGAGAAGGTTAGTTCTACTTCAGCATTTCTTTTGTATTCTGATAAAATTCTTTTGTAAATAAGGTCATCTTGTAAAATCCATAAGACTTGATCACTTGATTAATAATGAATGTAAAATATAACTGTATTAAAGCTTCTCAAGAAGGGTCAATGGTTTTATATGGGGTAATGGTGTAGGAATGGTGGTAGGTTTTCAAGATGTGGCATGGATCACTAAAAAGGCATTTTTTCAGGGAAATGCAGCCTTTAAAGGAAGGCTGTGGAATAAGGCAGTCGATTACTACAGTGAGGCTATTAACTTGAATGGGAAAAATGCAACTTACTTCAGCAACCGGGCAGCTGCTTACCTGGAGTTAGGATGGTACAAGGTTTTTCCTGTTCTTACATTTAACTTTCACCATTTCTATGTAACTGGTGTACACTGTGAAAATATGCAGCTTTCAGGAAGCTGAAGAGGACTGCAATAAGGCCATATTACATGATAAGAAGGTGAGAAGCTGAGCATGTGACAACAGTGCCAAAATCGTGAAAAGCTTGTATTAAAAAACTTGCCATGTATAATAATAACCAGAACTAATGAACTCTACTAACTATATCTTGTATTCTAATATTGTGGTAAAAGTATTTCTTTGAATACCTTAAAATGTCTTACATTATGGGTATCCATCTTAGGAGAAGCTTAATAGTGTTCCAGTTATCATTTATTTTTGCAATTTACATTTAGTAGATCCCTGTATTTCGTAGTACTTTTGATTTTGACATCTCAATCTAAAAGAATATCTACAGCACATATGGATGTCATTGGGGATTGTTCTGTATTTTTATTTTACTGCAGAATGTAAAGGCATATCTGAGGCGTGGAACTGCTAGAGAACAACTACTTCGTTATAAGGAAGCTCTGAAAGGTGCGTCAATTTAAAAAAAAAAAAAAACTGTCTTGCATGTCATTTAAAATGGTGTAGGATAGTTCTTGACAAGGACATATATCATAGAATAGAACAGTCGTTACTAGTCAATTTTGATATTGCGTAAGCAGTCCAATAATGTTTGGACTTTTTTTTAAACTTTGTTTAGAAACAGGTGGAACAAATCTGTTAAATACAGGAAGAGGCAGAAATGAGGATAATCATATTTAAGTGTGCCTGGTGTGTACCTCTTTTGGTGTCATTAGATCTTTTAATCTTCAAAGAACTGCCATATTTGACCATGTAATATAGGTAGATGAAAAAGGGTTTTGTTTGAGGTAGAGCTCGTAATTGTTAGATATTCGGATGTCTTAGTTGTACTCGAATCTTGCACTGTTGTAGGATGAGCTGTTGTAGGATGAGCTATTCGTTGTATCCCGTAATACAGAATTTTGCTGTACTTAGACAGCCGATTGTTGGTCTCATTGTCTGACCATTACCATAGACTATTATCAGGAAAACTGGATCTATTTGATAGTTTTATGTGGATCACCTACCTCTTATTCTTAATGCTGTTCCCTATCCTCTTTCATTTTCTCACTTTTTATCCAGATTTCCAGCATGCTCTCGTTCTTGAACCACAGAACAAGACTGCTAGTCTTGCAGAGAAAAGACTCAGAAAATCCTGGAGTTGATACGAGCTGTTCTTTCGACACCGACCTTCATACGTCTCAAGAATGTATAATGGCTGTCGATTTGGCTCCTTTCTTGCACTTTATACGAGCAACACAGGGAAGAACAGTCTGTGTTGGTGGGATGCTCCATTTTTGATCTCATCTGGGAATTTTGTTGTAAAAAAATATTATAGAAAAAAGGCATAGAATTTGGAGCCAAGTATACGCTGTCTCACCTCCTTTTCTTCCTCCCCTCTTTGTTTGTGCACCTGTTTAAAAGGCAAATAAGTTCTGCCTAATAGTTTTGCCTAACAGGCTTCAGTAAATTTTAGATGTGATTAAAACGTTTTGCATTTCTGATTGTGCGGAAAATAAAACTTTTTGTTTGAGACATATTTTGAGAGTCAATCTGTATACTATGTTATATTGATCCAATCGATCCAAATTATATAAATTTTAGATTATATGAAATTATACCAATTTTAAGTTTAACTCATTTTCAATTTTAAAACTGAGTTTAAATAATAATTATAATTTTTTGTATATAAATTTATTGAAAATACGTTAGAATTTTTTTAATGATGATTAAAATATGACTAAGCATACACTAAAAGAGGTATTTGTTTATTTATTTTAAAAATAAAAAAAATTAAAATAATTTTTAAGAATGCATATCAATAATTTCAATTTTATACAAAATTAATATTTTGAAAATTGATATGGAAATTTAAATTTAACAAAATAATTTGAATTTTATACAAAATTGATATTTTGAAAATTGATATGAAAATTTTAAATTTAAGAAAGTAATAGTTAATTAAAATAATATATTATTAAATATTAAATAATAGAATTAGAATATATTATTATTTTTACATTAAATCGGTTTAAAAACAAATTAAATAGACAAAGAAATAAAATATTTTTTTAGAAGTGCAATTATTTATATGATATAAATAATTTATATTATTAATATATATATATATATACTATTTTTTGAAAATAATATTATTTTAAGATTAAAATAAAATGTTTCTAAATTTAATTTTATTAATGATCAAATAATTATAAATCATAAAGAGGTAAATTTAAGAATGAAAAAAATAGTATATAAAAATGTATACTTAATTATTTTTTAGAAAATTATTAAATGACTAATTCATTATAAGTTATAAAAATAAATTAAAAATAAAAAATATAGTATAGATAAATTAGTTTTAAAAAATGAATAAAAAAGTAAAATAAATTTGATGTACATATAACCACAAAATAAGTATAAATAAAAAATAAAATAATCATGACAGTAAAATAAATATAAATAAAAAATAAAAAATAAGAAATATTAAATAAATAAAAATTAAACTTTTGTAACATTTATTAATAAAATAAATTTGTTAGTATTTTTTCATATTGTAATATATTTATCTTTCAACTTTTTAATGTATAAAATCATTTGTTAGATGATTTAATATATAAATAAAAATACTTTTTAACTTTCAGGCTTTAAAATGATTACTTCAGATCTAAAAAATTAGATTTTGAATAACTGAGAAGAATAAAACAGTAAGGTAGAAAAGAATGGAAAGAAGGTAACAGATAGTTGGTTTTGTAATTAGTAAAAAAACTTAATAGTTGGTAAAACTTAGTATGCATTTAAAGAGATTAATTGTAAGTTTAATAGTTGATTTTGTAATTAGTAAAAAACTCTTATTATGCATAAACACACAATTAGTGTTTTCTTAAAATGTTATTAATGAGTAATTAATTTTAAGAGCTGTTAAGCAAGGGCTTTTGTGGCCTAACCACAGTGTTGTAAAATAAAGAATAGAGAAAAAAGGAGAAAGAAGAAAATAGTAGAAGGAATTGCATGTGTCACATGAAATGGCAGTCCGCGTTTGTTGCATTGTAGTCCGAGCTGATGTCGTGTTGGGATATGCCCTGACCTCGTATTCTCACTAAATTTTTTATTTCAAAAATAACAAACATCTAATCATATCCTTACGTTAATGTCTGTAACCATTTTCATTTCATTTCCTTTTCTTTCTCTTTCCTCTCATAACTTTCATCGTCTCCCTCTCCTTCCTCGTCGTCTCATTCCCTTCATCGAATTCATCAACCCTTCAACCAAAGCTTTCCATGTTGCCAAAACTATCCAAATGCTTCAGCTTTACCGCCTCGCGGGACTGGGTCTACCGCCACCTCTTCGCCTCCGCGGGGCTCCGCTCCGTGGCGACGGACCTCGGCGAGGGGACCACCATGCACTGCTGGGTGCCCAAGCTGCAGAAGCCATGCAAACCCAGCCTCGTTCTGGTGCACGGCTTCGGCGCCAACGCCATGTGGCAATACGGGGAACACGTGCGGCACTTCATGGGCCACTTCAACGTCTACGTGCCGGACCTAGTGTTCTTCGGGGAGTCCTTCACGTCGCGGAATGATAGGAGCGAGTCGTTCCAGGCGGAGTGCTTGGTGAAGATGATGGAGGCTCATGGGGTGCAGCGAATGAGCCTGGTGGGGATCAGCTACGGTGGGTTTGTAGGATACAGTGTTGGTGTTCAGTTCCCTGAGGTTGTGGAGAAGCTTGTGCTGTGCTGTGCTGGGGTGTGCTTGGAGGAGGTTGATATGCAGAATGGCTTATTTAGGGTTTCCACTTTGGACGAAGCTTCAAGCATCTTGTTGCCACAGACACCAGATAAGCTCAGGGAGTTGATGAAGCTCTCCTTTGTTAGACCCGCCAGGGGAGTCCCTACTTGGTTCCTTCAAGATTTCATTCAAGTATGCATCTCTTTCTTTCCTATTTTCCTTCCAAAATTTTATGTATTAGTTTCCTATTTTCCTTCCAAAAACGTGAATCCTGCATTAGCATTCAACTCTGGATGGTTTGTGTAGAATCTTTTTCGATTTGTAGCTCACTGTCAAAATTTTATTGAAAAATGATCTCAGCTTTGGAGTTTGATTGTTTTGTGGTAACCCTTTTGTGCTGTGTCTGAATTTACAAAATTTGTTCATTTGTCATGTCAAGCAGTTTTAATCAAGGCTCATGCATGCTGGTATAAAGATCAAATGATTTAGGACGTTAAACCAATTCTGTGTTTATTACTTTTGCAGGTGATGTGTACAGACTACATTGAAGAAAAGAGAGAATTGCTTGAGGCGATACTGAAAGGCAGGAAACTTTCCGATCTTCCTAAGATCCAACTGGTATTCATTCTTTCTTTAAATTCTTATGCCTTTAGTTTTCTGAACTATTTTTAGTAGGTAGTAATTTTTGTTGATACTTTTAGATTTTATCATAGACTGTGTGTTTCTTTATAAACTTTTTTTGCTGATCAATCCTGAGCTTGTTAATGTTGTTTTTTATCATCTATATACTTTTCACTACGAGAATCCATGCAAGCAATGCGTATCGATCTTTTGCAGGAGCTATCAAAAGAAACCTCACTGTTTTTTTAATATTTGTGATGCATTGATCTGTAGTTATCTCAGAAAAAAAAAATTCCAAGCAGCTAGATTATTTGCTTCACCTTCTTTAGAATATGTAGTTATTTTAATATTCAGCATTTTGTGGGTTTACATTGGAGCAGCCTACTCTAATTTTATGGGGAGAGCAAGATCAGGTATTCCCTCTGGAGTTAGCCCACAGATTAAAAAGGTGAGATTTGAATTCAGTGGAAGTTCATGAGTTGCATTGAAACATGATCGTAGACTGTTAAGTGTGGATTTGTGTTTGGAGCAGGCATATAGGGGAAAATGCTCAAATGGTAATCATCAAGAACGCAGGGCATGCAGTGAACCTAGAAAAGCCAAAAGAGTTTGGCAAGCACTTAAAAGCATTCCTTATTGATACTGGTACTACAAAGTCCTGTCCCACATCACCGCTTTCTTCTGGAGAGAATATCCATTTTTAACTTTATATCAATTAGCAGCTAGATCAAACTTCCTTGCCTGAGATTTCTGCTTCCTACAGATCTAATTTTCCATACATTCCGGCAGGATTACTCTCTTTTTTTTCGTTTTTTTTTGGGAGGGGGAAAGGGGGATCATTTATTTTTAATTTGTTGATTTAAATAAAAAAAAAAGCTTAGCATACTAGTTTCTTCCATTTTTTGTCACCGTTGGTCGGACACGAGGTTCTCCGTTATTTACTAATACATGTACAATTGACAATATATCTCAAGATATACATTACTTTATTTCCCTCTCTCTGAATTGCATTGCCATTGGTTTTGTGGTCTATTATCAGCATTTCTCATCAAAATTGAAAATGCTGCAGCACAATAGCCACAACTAACATTTCCTTAATTTAGTAAACAACTAACAATAACCACATGAAACGTTTCCATTATAAGCCAGAGAGAGAGGTAGCATTTCTTTTCTTATTTTTATGAGTATGAATGACAGTACTAGCTAGCAGTGTGCTTCCCCTGTTTATAAAACCAAACCTCTTGGAAATCAGCATCTTTCCAACTTGGCGTTATTCTTTTCTCCTAAAAGACTAACCTTGTGTCGAAACATGTTAATACACTAAAGAAAAAAGAAAGTCTTTAACAAATTTTTTTATCTTTTGTCAGTGCAATACCAGTTGTGTCAAATAACAATTGACTTTGAATAAATATCAAACTTCTCAGAAGACGTCAATTGAGGCTCCTGCAAACAAAACCCAATTAAAATAAACTTGGCATCAGCTACAGTGTTTTATCTATATAAAGGGAATGAATGAACCATATAGAGCGATTGATATAATATAATACATGAGCATACTGCATGCGACTGTTCATGCCAAGCTGACGATCGTTTTGGCCAAATGTTTTTTCTTTAGCCCCACGGATTGTAGAGCGAATGGAATTAAGCAAGTTGCCATAAGTCAAATCAGGTTCATCTTGCATGGCTTGGATGAAACTGAAAGTCAAAGCACCAGCACTTTCATCACCGCTAAAGGCCTAACAAAACAAACACAAAGTATGTTCTATGAATACTTCTATTCTAATTTGGAAAGGGAAAAAGATGCATAACTAACCGATGTATCTGCTGCATTTCCATCATCATCACAAGCTGAAATGCAAACTGCTAACCCTCCTCTCGTGCCTTTGTAAGCTCTGGGATTTCTATGATCCTCCCATCCATAATAACCTTTTCTGTTTGTACTCAACAAAAAAGAAATGATTCAGGACAAGATATAAAGCATTCTCTGTTAAACGAGGGTGAAGAACACGTTCTCTAACGAGAGTGAACATGTTAACTAATTAACCTGTTCATTCTGCACATAAATGGTAAATCAAGAACCGTGCCACTAAAGCAGGTATCAACAAGGGCATGAAGTTTGGCACCGCGAGGGAGAGGCCTGACGATTGTGGCGTTGATTTCATCGTCAACTATCTTTCCCTCATGCTCGTAATCAACGGGGCATATTGCTTCATCGTATCCATCAACCTCATCCATGTCGATGTCTACTTCCCTCGATCCGTGCCCAGAGAAGTGAAAGAACAACGAGTCCCCTGATCTGCAACCCTCAACCAACCACCTCATTGCCATTCTCATGTTATATTTTGTTGGAATTCTCAGAGGGTTTTTCTCCTCTGGGTCATCTGCACAACGTGGTTTCTCACTCTTATAAACATATTGATAAAACAATAATCATTAAAAATCACAACTTTCGTTTATTGCATGTAGTTAAAAGTACCTGTGAGGATGCGAATGGAATCAGTAGGGAAATCCAAGTTGTTGACGAGAAAGTATTTCATGCTCTGAGCGTCATTCACAGAACCTTTGAGATTGTTACTCCGATTGCCATAGCTAATGCCAACTAACACAGCCCTCTTGTTGCCAAAGGAAGAAGGAGGGGTCAATGGAGGTGGTGGTGGTGGAGCCACCAGTTGCAAAGGCTGAGGATAATAGAATTGGTTATATGACCTACGTGCATAGCCAGGACGAGGAAGGTAATAACTAGGTGCGTTATTGATATTGTTGTTGGGAAAATAGTAATTTTGTGGAAGCGAATTTCGAGCTTGAGCTTGAGCTTGGCCTTGGCATGCATAACACATAATGGACATGCTATAGGCAGCTTCCATTGGCACTACAATCGGCCTTCCACACTGCATGCATCGTACTCTTAGGCTCGCCATCTGTTTGTTGAATTGAACCTTCAAACCCTGGATTCCCTTTTCAACCAACATCAACTTTATAATAATTTAGAAATTGAATGAATGATTTTTATATTGATTTTGATGTGAGATATGGTGCATAGTTTTGGGAGGTGACAATGAGTGTGTTGGGAATCACATTCTATTTGCCTTTTTCTGATATGGGACGGCGAATCTATTTATCAATAACCCACTAATGATTAAAATAAAAATATAGGATCTTTACGATTGTTTCAGAGAATGAAAATGAATTCAGCTCCTACGCTCACTTCTTCTTCAGGATCGTTTGTTCATGAATGGAACTTGACAGCATTTGAGAAAGGATGTTACAGTGGTGATCCAATGGATGCTCTCCATGCTGTTCGTTCGAATCTGAACATGTTCCGTGAAAAAATTAATTGGTTAAGACCTTATAAAAATAATATGTTGATTGCTGTCTCATTATAGTTTCGTCCGCAAATTCAGATTTAGCTTAGATTATAGTCAACATAAATTATTCTGATAAATAGTGTTCAAATAAATCCATTTTAATAAATAAAGTAATGTTAAAAGATAATTAATTATTGTCAAATTCATTTGCTCTTGTGTCTAAATCTTTAGATTTTTCATCTTCAAGTAGAAGAACATAATATATAGTCTTTGTGATCTTCATTTCAGATGAGGAATGATTTTGATGAGCTACAAAATTGTTTGCACTTGATGTAGATAGCGTAGAAGTTTTGCCTCTCACGTATGGTTTTATCCATTATCTTATTCTCACTTCATTATCAAGAATAAGATTCTCTCAAGTGTTCGCTGCATCCACTCTTCATATTATTTTATAAATAACTAGTTTTAAAATTGTTATTTGTTTATTAAAAAAGAATTAAATATCAAGGAGAAAATATAATAAATATTTTTAATTTTATAATTAAATTTTCAATAAAATCATACTTAAAATTAATTTATAGGTTTAGAAAGTCAATATGTTTATAAAAATATAAATAATAGATTGTGTAAAAATATAAAGGATATGTAAAAATATATATAGTTAACTTGCTAAAAATATAAATTAATGTATGAACACACTTATGTATTGTGAATTACTAGACTCATCTAATTAATGCATTGACAAAGTCTTTGGTGAGCTTGTCTAATCAATATATAAACACATTCATTTAATCTGTTAGATTTGTCTAATTAATATATAAATACATTATTTGACTCGTTTAATTGTATTGTAAAACTTGTTTAACTAGTGAATAAACAAACTCGTTTAATGTCTATTAATAGACTCATACAATTTGTGTATGGGCAAATAAACTTGTGCAATGTATTTTGTTAAACTTATCTTATCAGTGTATGGAGAAACTCGTCTAGTGTTTGTTGTTATACTTGTTTAATTAGTGTATGGGCTGACTCATTTAATTAATAGGTATTCCTAGATCTGTCTAATCAATGTGTGAAATAATTCATCTAATACTTTTTTGTTATACTTGTTTAGTAATTGTATGGACAAATTAATCTAATGTATATTATTATACTCGTCTAATTAGTATATGCTTAAAGTTGTCTAATCAATGCATGAAATACCTTATTTAATGTTTTTTGTTATACTAATCTAAGTATTGTATAGACAAACTCTTTTATTGTATATTGCTATACTCATCTAATGATTTTGTTATATTCGTCTAATTAATGTAAATACAAACTCGTCTAATATATATATTGTTAGACTCATAATGTTTTCTTGTTATATTTGTCTAGTGTGTATTATTAGGCTCGTATAACTAATGTACTTCTAATGTATATTTTTAGGTTCAAGTAATAACAATATAAATACACTATTAATTTTATTCTCAATGCATTATCAAGAATCAAAATTTTATTCTCAGAGCATTATCGAGAATCAGATTATCAAGTGTTCACAATTGCATACACTCTTATATTATTTTATAAATAATGTTTATTTTATAAATATTGTTTATTTTATAAATATCAAGTGCTCACTATTTTGCACACATTCACTGCTTCCAGACTACACACCCTTATTTTATAAATATATCAAAATTTTGTAAAAGAACGAATTCCAATTTCACGTATAAAAGTACAAAAATATTTAATCCTATTTTATATTATATTAAGTTTTCTAATTGAATTTTATAACATTTTCACAATTATTTTCTAATCTTTCAAGTTACATTTTATTATATAATCAATATTTTTTGCATAGCACATATACTCTCCTTATTGATAAGAAAATAAAATTATATATATATATATATATATATATTAAATTATTGATAAAATATTTATAGTTTCATAAAATAATTATAATTTATTAAATTTTAAATTCTTTTGATAAAATATTTAAGTTATCGCTAAATATAAGATTTACTATTTTGGTGCTCTAGATATTGATTAAAAATTATCACTACAAACTTCAATTTAACATTCAATGAAAAATAGATCCATTGGTTGAAAAAATGATGAGAAATATCAATTACGAAATCATTTTGGCATTTTTAATAATGTTAATTAGAAAATAATTTATTTTAGGGTCAATTAAACAACCTTAACATATATTAATTGAGAAATAATCTTATTGGCAACAATAAAATATCTTAATTATCATTGAAAAATGACCATGTTAATGTTGATAGAGAAAATTATTATAATTATTAAGTTTGGTCGAGAAATAACATTAATCTACATTTTTATTAATGTGATTGATAATAATTTCAAATGACATCAATTGAAAGGAACATATATTGATATTAACGCAAAAAGAAGTTGTGATTGACATTGATAGAAAAACTTTATGGATAATGACAACAACATCTAATTAATATCAGCTGAGATTATCTGTATTGATAAAAAAAATAATCACATCATTAATAATGCAAAAATAATAATGATCAAATCTAATCTGAAAAAAAAAATCACCAACATTAATAGAAAAAATGATGTTAAGTAAATGTTGTTTTAATTTTGGTCAAACTGATGATCTACATCATAATTGAATTTGAGTAAACAGTATTTTAATTGAGATTGAGCTAAAAAGAGTTTTTTTTTTTTTTTACATAAAATATAAAATTCTTTAATTTTAAATAATCAAATTAATCTTATAAATTTTATTTTTTAAAATTCTATATACACAAAATTTATTTAAGATTCTTTATTTAAAAATGAACTTTTAAATAGCATTTTAAATAATGATTTTTTAAACTTGTTACAAGCTCATGATTGGCATCGAAGTCTACGGTGAGCTGCAAGCTTGGTTTTGAGGGAAGAACAAAATAAGAGAATAAGAAAGAAAAGTGAAACATTGAAGAAAATTATATATTTTTAAAAAAGAGAGACACTTAATATTTAAAATATACAAGTAAATATACACCAATGATTTATATTGCTCAATAAATTTAGATCAACGAAAAAGTGTAAAAAAGTATCCATTAACAATGGAAAATAATTTTTTAACCATTTTTTTTTTACAATACTTGAGTGAGAAATAAAAATCATTCTTTTAGAAGTAAAGCTGTTATTGGAAGTCACTGTTACACCCTTTAGGTATAAATTGACAGAGTGAAACAAACCTAAAGTCCTAGGTTTTATCTTCTTTTTCTGTTCTAGATGCGAACAATTCCATCTCTGTAACACAGTCAGTACATATATTATTGTATCAGTAGAATCATATTTCACCATGAATGACATCTTCTGTCATGAGACAGCTATGATGAATAGCCATTAATATCTTGTCCTGACCTTACCAACCAATTAACAAATGAGAGAATTGTCTTCCAACATAAGTGCTCACAAAGTAAATGTTGTTGTACCAATATCAAATTTTTTAGAGGATGATAAGATAGGATCCTGCAATGCACCAAAGAAAAGAATCCAATTCCATGTTAAATTTCATTCAGGAATTGTCAACTATGATCTGTAACAATTTTGGATGAGTTGAAAACACAAGAAAAGTCTATATAAAGACTTAATTTTAAGTCCCTCAAGCAGTTTTTGTTTTAATATTCAATAAATGATACAATAATTTTGTTTTAAGTTCTTGAGATTATTATACATTCGAAACAGATTGATAACACATCATATTTAAGTCTAAATCCTTGATGCTGCTTCAAGTAGATAGCATTCAGCTCTCTCATATATCATAGAAGATGTAATTTTGAGCATAAAACAAATAATCAGTGAAAAAGTAAGGCTGTGTGCATTAGAAATTGAAAGAGAACAGATCATACTTCATACTGGTATATGCCCTGCTGTAATGTGCAGACAACAGTGCTCGGATAAACGAAAACCAGATACTAAATTTCTAGAATGGTTTGAGTTTATGTCTGCCATTTCACTCTCTTAGATTGCATTTATGAGGTAAACCAAATATTGGATTGTTAAAACATGAAAAGCAATGACAACTAATGAAGATGGAGCACTACCTGGTCTATTTTCCGATGAAAAATTCGTTGCAAGAATCTGTTAGAGAATCTGCTTTGGTGTATCTGTCCAAGTTCCTCATGTATCTTTTCCAGTAAACTGCCATATGTTATTTGAGGATGAGCTCTGATTATTTTAGAGAAAAAATAGGTCATAATACCGTTATAATTGCCTTCAAAAGCCTGCAATGTAGGTGACGATTCAGAATTGCATTGCATTTCACAAAAGGGGGGCAGATGAAAACACAAAACAAAGATTCTTACTGCGGTATCAGCAGCCACCTGAGCATCGTCACAAGCACTGAGGCAAATAGCAACTCCACCATTTGTTCGTTTTTCTTTGCTATGAGGTGATCTGTTTTCCTTACATTGCCAAATGCCTCTGCAAGCATGCAAAAGAGACCAAACATTGAGTTTTTAATAGAAACATAAAAATTAAAAGAAAGAAAGCTTTGGATATGCATTTACTTTTCTTTTTTCCACATGTACACAAGATCAAGAGTTGTTCCACTATGACAAGCATCAATAATAGCATGAAGTTTTACACCTTCCTTGAGTGGTTGAACAATGATAGAATTTATTTCATTGTCAGTGATCATTCCCTCTCTCAGAAAATCAACAGGACAAATAGTTTCATCAAGCCCATCAGTTTCATCTCCTTTCTGTTCTTCCGGTTGTTGCAGACCATGCCCGGAGAAGTAGAACACCAATGACCCCTCTGACTTGCAGTCACTCACTAGCCAGTTTAAGGAATCCAGTATGTTCTTTTTTGTTGGCATTGAATTCGGGTCGTTCTTTTCTTCTGAAATTTACAAGTTCTGGAATTAAATTAAAGGGAAAGTGCAAGATCTTGTGAAAATGGATATGACTGAGAGATTACTTGTTAGGAGAACAAGAACCTGCCTATTCATTGGAAAATTTGGTTTAACAAAAGTTCAGGCAATAGCAAAAACACTCAGGCTTTCAATACAGATACTGTTCATCTTCATCTACTATAATATACAGTCCAACATATTCAAATAAATAATGTATATAATTATTGTTCTACTTTAATTTGTATGCATTGAAGCAAAAAGGAAGCATAATTGAAATGGATGTGGATGATATAAAATTCACATACTAATCAGAAAAGGAGTGAAGGAGATACCTGAGAGGACACGTATGCACTCATTTGGGAATTTAAATATATCCAGCAATAGATTTTTCATGTTCTTGACATCGTTAATGGTTCCTTGGAGCTTGAATTTCCTTTTCCCGTATGAAACTCCACATATAACTGCGCGTTTGTGAGTTGGCGAGGAGAAGGAGAAGGAAACACTAGGTGAAGGAGATAATCTTCTCGGTAAAGTTCCATTTGTGTTACTGTTATAACTATTGGGTTGATGATCACGTTTGAAAGATCCAAGGTCTTTGGTTGATTGCTCAGAAACCGAAGAAGATGAACTGCTTACTCTTTCACAATTGTAGCAGCGGTATGCATTTGGAATTTTAGCTAATATAAATTCGCGTCTGCAACCACTGCAGGTAAATGTGTGTTCCCCAACACGCTTTGAACTATTAATCCTTGTGGAAACAAGGCAACGAGTTGTAGTAATGTTTGAAAGAAAAGGAACACCCTTTCTCCTTGCTCTAGTTTTATTTCTACCATCCATGGTTTGAAAACTTGTTTTCTTCACCAACCATGCAACCAATAAGAACGATATATACACACACACACAAAAGACAGCACAGTTTTGACCTTTATTTATGCTTTTCCCTTGTTTTCATAATTAGCTAGATTAGTATTTTTGATGAAATTATCATAGAAAAAATATAACTCTACGGCACATCTCTTTTGCGTGCTTTATCCATTATTCTCGGCACACATCATCAAGAACCAGATTCTGATCATTTCTTTACCTGCCTAACTACGCCCCCTTTCCATATTCTTTTTCTACTTGCATTATGGTTTAGTGAAGAAAAAGTGAAGAACATGAATCTACGATATTTGTTACCTCATACCCACATTTACGTTATCGTTTCAAAAGTATTTAACTGAATCAAAGTAAATTATAAATTCTCGACAAATTTTGAAAAAATTTCTCTTCACATATGTTCTCTATCACCCAAAGAAGAGAAATAGAGCAAATATTCAATTATCAGCTCCCGTTCTGCTTTCAGTTGACACTGTGTATGGCGTGCAAAAGTTAAACAATTGACTTATTAACAGCAATTCATTTAATATTACACTATTACTTATGTCATTTCTCATATACATAGAAAAGGTAATCGGGAAAAAAAATTCACTGAAAGTGATACTAATAAAAACAGAGCTGCCAACATACGAATAGATATTTCATATATGATCAGGTGATCTAACAAAAAGCATAACTTAGATAAATACTACACATTTTTTTACATCATTTAATTATAATTACTTTCATGAAGTAGAGTAGATTATAACTTCTTTTATAATCATGTTTCGAGCACGAAAAATTTATCCATTTTTTAGTGACTAATTTTGTAAGAACTCTGATTCAGCTTTTACTTTTAGAAAGGTCGTCCTTTTCAATCACAATTTCTCTTTCAAAATTCGAACAGGAATCTTTGATTAAAAGAATTAAATTCAATCCTGCTCAAACCAAGATAATTGTACTAATTTCACCTTTTAAACTACGATAAACAAATATATTGATTTGGTGTAAAAGGGGTGTGGATTAGAGGTAACAATACTACAAGATAATATTGGCTCTCATACGAACAGGGCTATGTACGACAATACAACATACGAGAAGAATAAAAACTATAATACAATAAATCAAGTATTTTATCCCAAATGCTGTCTTCTAGTTCATCATCACCTCCTTCTACTGTCTCTCGAAGATCATTCAGCACCCAAAGTTAGAAGCTCTATTTGAAGCCGACACGAATTATGATACAAGTTTGCCTGTCACTACAGGTGTGACAAGTACAACGACAACAACAGTAAATTCGTTATAGATTCCTTCTGAAAAAGAATAAAGCATATTGAAGTCCCTTCCCTCCCCCCTAATAACTGCAATTTTTATGTTATTTTGGTCTGTCCAATGGGATTTTTATGTTATTAGTTTTTGAGTAACTATAAAATCAAATCCGTAAGTTTAAAATATTAAAATAGTGCCCTTACCTCAGAATTAAGTGACTACAGTATCTCTCAGATAGACGATCATAGTTAAGAGATAGGATAGGAAGCCGGAAACAATTCTAATCAAACTATTACTCTGTGGAGAAACAGAAATTACCAGTCTATAGACAGCCAGCATTTGGCGATTCACAGTCCAACACGTTGATTTGACCAGAGATTTTTGCTTTACAAGCTGGACACATGAATCCAACAGAATCTGGTTGTATTTCAGAATTGACAGCGTCATGGTTAAACTGTATTCCACACCATACACATACAGTTGTAAGCTGTGATTCAAACTGAACTGAGGATAAATACGTCTCTTCCATCACTGTGTCATTGCCCAATTCAGCTGATACAGCAGGCGGAGAAGGAGAATCCTGAATCCTTGCAAAATCATAATCAACACTATCTATTTCATCAAACCTCAATTCCTCGAGACCCTTCATGTTATCATGTTCATTTTCAAGACTGCAAAACTGTTTTCCTCCCTGTCAATGAGCAACAACAACAATTTTTCAAGGTTAAAGTTCAGCACTACCTACCAGTTGAGACTTATCATGGCTGGGTAGTAGCAAATTGCTCATAAGAGATTTACAATTAATCGTTCTAGATTATAATAATCACCATAACTAGCTTTTAGCATGAGTTCAACCCAAGAAAGAAAAGAACATTGACAAATGAACAGTGCACTGGCACATGGTTAACAGCTAGCAGTTTCAACTTCCTCATATTTCCAGCACACGCCAACTTTAAGAAAAGCATAACACATGGCATGCTAAGACAGGGCAAATAAATTTTTAATCTGTGGACTAAAGGCAGGTCAGACCTTCGACTCCTTCATCTCCACAAAAAACAAACTAATTCAAATAAACAGATTTGTATTTTTCTCCATGTAAAATAAATGGAAGGCCGGAATAGTAAGAACAAGAAATTAAAAACTGCATAACATGGAAAGTCAGCATTGGGTTCAGAAAGAATGGACCTGTTATTCAATCAACAATTAATAAAAAAAGTGAAAAAAAGCTTCTATAAATCATGTAATCCTTAGAGAAAATACGAATGAGCAAATGACTGACTATTTGCTGAGTGCAGCAGTATAGTAGGTTAAAGTCAAATGGCTACGAATGGAAAATAAATATTTATACTGCGAGTGCTGCATAGAAGAGCATTAACAATTGTGTGAAAAGCATACGAAATGATCACTATGGAACAATAAATGACCAGACGACAAAACTGGTTCTTAAAACCACGTGTTGTTGAAAAATTAGAAATGAGTGCCAAGGGCATTGTAAATAGTAAAGAATTACAACAATGGTTCAATACAAAGTAAAACCAGAATACATTCAGAGACACAAATGAGGATAAGCACAGTAGTCCACATGCCATGTCATGCATTTGCATGCACATACAGGTGACCTCATATCAATCACTTTCTAAGAGGAGCTTGGTATAATATATGTAGGACTATTCCCTCAATTTTTCAACATATATGGAATCCTTAAAATAAAGGCATCCATAGTTATGCCTTATACCTTATCAGAGCTGAATGCAGGCAAACAATCCATAGGTTGTTCTGTGGATATAGAGGAGTTAAAAGTCCTAGAATGCACCACATTTTCTTCAGAAACTGCCATTACCATCTCTTGGACATTAGTGCTAACGGTAACAGGTACATCCTTCAAGCAATTTAAACCAAATTCCAACTCACTCTTGTTACTAATGCCTTCATCAGGTTTAAACTGAACTTTAGCATTAGAAGATTCAGAATTTTCACCCTTTTCAGATTCTGGTATCATGTTAAGTTCAGATAAAGGAAGTATACGAACTTCAGAAACACCATCCAAATCAATCCCAGATTGATCCAGTTCCTCAATAGTCAATTCCACATCATCTTTTACTTCCGAGGTCTCGGATGCTTTAACATCTTGCTTATTTACAGATAACAAACCCATGTTATCAAGAAAAGTAACCATTTTTACATCTATCACACGGTTATCATCATCAACTTCCTCTACCTTCCCATCCATTCCATGATGATTCTCATTTTTCTTAGTCAAGCTATCTTCCATCTGCTTTTCACTGATTGGAGCCTCAGAGTTTCCATCTTGGTCCAAGTAACCAACAGCAACATCCGAAGCAGGAATCCCACTCAGTTTAGCTAAATGATGGGGTTCCGCGACACAACCCTCCATAATAGAGTTTTGAGCAATTTCAATGAGGGCATCCATCTTAGATATCCTTAACGGCACGTCCTCCCTGACTGGAGACTTGTCATCTGTCCTCTGGACATTAGTCTGACCTGGTGAATCTTCTACTCTCCTCACATAATTCCTAACATGAATCCCCACATGACCATTGTAACGACGCCTTTCCAGAAACACCTTATGACAGAACTGGCACTCAAACTTCCCATCTTTAATTATAACTCCATCTCCAACAGAGGAACCAAGCCGGTACCGCCTTGTCGTCCTCTGGTGAACTGACAACAGGTGCTGCAAGTACGAGTCCTTCTCATCAAAACTCATATTGCACTTGCGACACTCAAACAGATCTTGAATCTGCACGTCTGCAAGATTTTCAATTCCCAACAAGGCAACCTCCTTGACTCTTTCATGAGCACCCGCAAACAACCCAGGCACCTCCGCGTTCACGGCAACAATCTGTCTCTGATCTTGACGTTCGGGAGTGACACCAGCAGACTACAGCACAAACATACAGCCCATAAATCTCACAATAACATTTAACAAACAGATTCACCTCCTCTAGTGTGAGGATGAGCACTTCAGAGGATAAAGTGCAATAATAATAATCTTTAATGAGAAAATCAACTGTTAAGATTGCAATCAATTCTAAGGTTTTAATAACCACGTGTTTAGTTTCATCGCAATTCTTAACCATTGATTCTCTAGTTAATTGTGAGAGCACTCTGCACTCTATAAATGCTCCAAGAGCCAAATCCTTAACAAAATCAACCACGACAACAAAATGTGTACTTACATTTTCAGAAGGTACTATCTGTTCCTGCACTACATTTTCACTCCTGCGACTACTTTGCGATTGCCCATCACCATTACCCAGAAGAGACTGTAAATACGACGAAACCTCTTTGCAAGACACAAAGTGCTGTCCACTGGGGCTGCACGGCGGAATATCAAATATAGGATAAGCCCTAAGGAACAGTAGAGTTATAACGAAAAAGGAAGTTACGAAGTGATGAAGGAAGAAGAAACAAAACCTAATGTATCTGCGGCAATAGATCCACGCACGACCGTCCTTCCTCTTCAAACCGAGAAGAATCTTCCAACTGAGCGGCAACACATCGCCGAAATCCGAGGCATCAACAATCCTGCGTTTCTTCCTACGGCTCCCCCACTGGCCAGGCAAATCCCTCAAAAACCCTAACAGCTCCTCTTCGCTGCTCAAACCCTCTGTGCGCCTTTTGAGCTCATCGGCGAAGGGGTCTTGGGAGGTGGCCAACTGCGAGAGATCAACGGCGACGCCGTTTCGGTTAAGAATGTCGATTCCGCGGTAGCAGTGTTCAAGGTGGAGTTTGAGCTTGGGCTTGCGGCCTCGCTTGCGCTTGACATTGGGTGGGGGAAGGGAAGGAGAAGCGAGGTGAACCTGGTCGAACTTGGGGTCCTCTCGGATGAGTTGTTTAAGGTAGTCGATGATGAGGCGGTTTTCGGCGTTCTCGGGGTCGTGAGCGGGGAGGGGAGGGGGTTTGGGGGCGGGCAGTAGGCCGGCGAGGCGGCGGCGGCGGCCCGTCGGGGAAGACTGGGGGCGGGAGTAGGTCTGGCGGCGGGAGCCGGCGCTCTCGTTGAAGAGCGCGGGGTCGATCTTGGGTGTGACGAGGTCATTGGTGGCGCGAAGGTCGAAGGCGCAGAGAGAGGAGAGAGAAAGGGCGAGAAGCTCGGAGTGAGAGAGAGTGGTGGAATCTATGCACGCAAGTGACTCCACTTTCAACGCTGGGGCTTCCATTTCTGAACGATGAACTTCAGCTTAAGCTTCCACGATTTCAAAATACTGATCAGCGATTCCTCCTATCTTCATTTTTCTTCTCCTTTTCTTTCGCCCTCTTCATTTTTTCACACTTCTCTCATGACTTTAATCCATACTACTGTTTTTTCATTATCAACAACACATTTCTTTAAAGCTTAATAAATCCTACCCTCTGCATATCTTTTTTTTATCATAACTGTTTCTTCTTTTTATTAGGAATTCAAGAATAATTTTTTAATTATAACATTATTAATTCGAATATAATTCCTCCTTCAGACAAAGTGTATGGAATTCATAAATTTGGTGAAACACAAATAAAATTAAATTTCAAAATTTGAGAAATACACAACTTCACGTAACCTTGAAATTTGATACACATTAATAAAATTAGAGTTCAAAATTTAATAAACACACACAATGAATCTGGTATGCTTTTTTTGGATAAGGAGTTTTACATTGGATTTTGAAACTAGAGAACTATATCCACTCACAAGAATTATCTGGATTTCTTGATCTGATTAATTCTCTCTGATTATTATGTTAATATTACGAAGAGGATAAAATAGGAAAAAGGAAAAGATTGGAGGTGCAGAAAGAAAAGCATGGGATGCAGCAAGAAGTGTCCAAATTCTTTTATGAGTAGAGCACTTATTCATGTTGGCTTTGTTCGCCTTGATGGATCCAAAGACATTGGGCTTCCTTCTTTAAGATTTTTTTTCCTTTTCGTTTTAATTAACTCTTTTACTTTATTGATTTATTTATAAAATTCAATCGAACTATTCTGTTTTTAGAAATTCAATTCAATATCTTCATTTTATATAAAAATATTATTTCGTTCAAAATGAACCCACAGCAGAATTAAATGTATGGATTACTACAATTGGAACTATCTAAGGCGTTTCCTAAGTTGAAAATGAGATCAAACAGGAAAAAGGAAACCAAATCTCCTAAGAAAGGTGAAAATGAGGAGATCATATAAGAAGAAATAAGTGGTCATAGTTTCATAGATTAGGTTTGAATTTAATACCTTGCTAAATGTAAATAGAAAAATAAATAGTCTTTTTATACAAAATATGTTTTGTTGGATTGTTGTTAGAAATGTAGGGTTGGCTTCTGCAATATATAAAAGACTGATAAGCCTAAACATTCCTTGCAAATTTTGCTTCTCAAGTAATACAGTAAGTTTATAATATAGTGATTTCTAGTTTTATAGCTTACAAAAACTGATAACATTATAAGTAAAATGTTTCTATTTCAATATTCTTAGCTAAGCTTCTAGCTAACTCTCATAACTTTTCTTGAAATAAGTACGGTTGGAAGCATTAATATTTCATTACAGTGTGCACATGAACTTGTAAATGAAACCACCTACCCATCATGGTTGTGTATTAATTTTCAGCTAGTGATTATAATCCTACTAATTCAAATTATTTTGATGACATTAATTAGTAGTAATTTATAGTGGGTGGCTCCAAACTATAGAGTTTACGTAACTGGTGAATACCTGTAAGATTGAAACTTGGTGAGTGGAAACATTAGCAATGGTAGTACAGATCCATTACCACTGATGCGTTGTTCATATCTCTACTTCAGGATTTGTTTTTGCCGATAATCTTTTTTTTTAATCTCAGTCAGATAAGATAAGCCTGTATAAGAAAGAAACACGCATGCATGACCGAGAAACTTGGGAGAGAAAGACAAACGTGGCATTTTCATTGCTATTATTTTCTCTCTACACCCATATCGAGAGAGAAGTCTTATCAACTTTGAAAAAAATTTGGGAAAAGGGCCCAGAAGATTCTTGTATCATCTCACAAAGATAACGATATATAAAATGATAAAAACAGAACCAATGGTAATATGCTAATGATCAATTCATAAAGTCTAACTTTGTTATGAGATTTAGACATCTCTGACAGGCGGTGGTAAATCAGGATAATATGTTTTTTATTTATATAGTAAACTTAAGAAATACACAACTTGTTGCAAGCACTGTGTTATGCTAACTCCAGAAATATCATATAGCCTTCATTTCTTGCCCAACATTCACCATAAATTTGCCTTTGAATTAGTTGGGTTGGCAATAAGTAGGTCCATGAATTTTGTCCTTTTCTCGGTGCCATTCTGGAAAAGTTGTCTATTCTGTTACCACGTGGGAATGCTTATATTTTGTCATTTGTGTTACTCCATGTGAAGATATATGTACAGTCTGTTCTCATCTTGCAAGAGAAGAAAGGAAAAGCGAAAGATGAGTAACATTGCAGATAGAAAACCTCACGCTGTGGTGACTCCATATCCAGCACAAGGCCATGTGACCCCTTTGCTCAAACTAGCAAAGCTGCTTCACCTCAGAGGCTTTCACATAACCTTTGTGCACACTGAGTACAACTACAAACGCATGCTCAGATCAAGAGGTGCCAATGCTCTCGATGGCCTACCAGATTTTTGCTTTGAGACCATCCCAGATGGCCTTCCTCCATTGGAGAATGATGACGTTACTCAGCCCGTACCCGCAACTTTTGACTCTATCCGAAAGAACTTCCTTCAACCCTTTTGTGACCTTCTTCATAAACTTAACCATTCTGCCTCTCAGGGTCTCATTCCTCCACTTACTTGCTTAGTTTCTGACGGTTGCATGCCCTTTACTGCACAAGCTGCTCAACGATTTGCACTCCCTAACGTTATCTGTTGGCCTGCTGGTGCCTGTTCGTTATTGTCTGTCATGAACTTTCCCACCGCGGTCGAGAAAGGTCTTTCACCACTCAAAGGTTGGCATCAACATATGTACTTTCGTTCTTAAACTCATATGTATTGTTTATTAGCACGTGTTTGTTAGGTACATCTTTAGCACAACGAACAAAAAAACCCTTACCAAGCACACTTTCCCTAAAAAGTATATAAATTTTAATATACGAAACAAAATGGTGCCAGTCAAATATAACTTTTATTTTAAAAAGTTCAAGTTTTGTCTGTAGAGCACTACCTTTTCGTCAAGTAGAACTTTTTACCGAATTTTGTAATTATCTTACAATTTGACTACTGTGATAACTTTCTTATAAACAAGTATTGAAGAAAAGTAAAGAAAATTTGCCCTGATATCAATTCATACATGGAGCTTTAAGCAATGGCTTTTGTGTTTATGATATGCAGACGAGAGTTATCGGACAAACGGGTTTTTGGACTCCAAAGTGGACTGGATTCCTGGAATGGAGAACTTTCGGCTGAAGGACATGATTGACTTCTTATGGACAACGGATCCAAATGATGTACTTTTGCAGTTTTTCATTGAATTTGCAAATACAGTTGAAAAAAACTCAATAATTCTTTTTAACACTTTTGACGAACTTGAGGAAGATGTACTGAATGCTCTATCGTCTATTTTCCCTTCTCTTTATCCCATTGGTCCGTTCTCTTTACTTTTAAACCAAAGTCCACATCACCACTTGGAATCTTTAGGTTACAATCTTTGGAAGGAAAATACCGAGTGTGTCGATTGGCTCGAAACCCAGAAACCTGGATCTGTTATTTATGTGAATTTTGGCAGCATCACGGTTATGTCCGCTGAGCAAATGTTGGAGTTTGCTTGGGGTTTGGCCAACAGCAAGAAACCGTTTTTGTGGATCATTAGGCCCGACCTTGTCGCCGGAGGTTCCGTGATTCTGTCATCAGAGTATGTGAATGAAACTAGAGACAGAAGCCTGATAGCAAGCTGGTGTCCACAGGAGCAAGTGTTGAATCATCCTTCAGTTGGTGGTTTCTTGACTCACTGTGGATGGAACTCGACGACTGAAAGTGTTTGCGCCGGAGTCCCAACCCTGTGCTGGCCCTTTTTTGCAGAACAGCCAACAAACTGTAGATATATGTGCAGTGAGTGGGAGATTGGGATTGAGATTGATAGAAATGCGAAGAGAGAGGAGGTGGAGAAGGTGGTGAATGAGTTGATGGTAGGGGAAAAGGGAAAGAAGATGAGAGAAAAGACGATGCAGTTAAAGAAGAGAGCGGAGGAGGCAACAAGACCCGGTGGTCGGTCATACATGAACTTGGACAAAGTAATTAAGGAGGTGTTGCTTAAGCAGAAGACATCATTCGATTAAAGGTTGTTTCTTTTTCATAATGTTCTTCTGGAAGATCTTCTCCTTTAGAACCTGTTGCACTGTGATAATGGGGGGCGGTTTGGAACGCCTTTTAGAACTACCCAATATCTTCTCCTTGACATTTCAAAGTGTCATTCATTCCTATCTTTGTAAGGATATTTCCAGACTTTTTATCAATTAATTAATTCTCAGTTTATATATATATAATTCAGTATTCTTACGCAATAGGTAAAATGGACACGTGAACAGTAGCCACCTTATATTAAATATTATTTTCGATTGTTTAATATTCTGATTGTTTATATTTATTTTTTATTCAGTTATATAATATTGTGATCAAATAATTGGTTAGAGATAGTTATTCTATATCTTTACTAACTTACTCTATAAGATGTGAATGTCCGGAATGTAGCTAAATAAATAAAGTACGTATGATAGGAAAAGAAAATAAAGATTAGAAATGCTAATGAAATGTTAGGTGCCCAACTTTCTGTAGTGTGAAATGATTTGGTGGCAGAATTTTCATAGCTGCTATTGTTTCTAGTGATTGAGTTGAACTGAAGTCCACAACCACACTCGTTACAGATTCTTCGCAATCTGTGATGGAACATGTACTGAACCATTGAGTGAGGACTTCATAAAGATGAGGAAAATGATCAGAGTTTAAACTTAATTTGACGTTAATGTAAAAAAGAAAAAAGAAAGAAAAATGTTCTGTAATTCAAAATCAGGAATCAGGAATCATGTATCAACCCAGAAACGAGAATCGTTCTGTATATACTCCAGACTTTCAGTATCATTACTATAAAAAAATCAATCAGTTTACGTGAGATCCGATGACCCTGTCAACACCTTGACTGTGGTAATATTATTTTTCTGTATCTTGGCCTTCTGCTCATGTCTTCATTTGGTATATTTAATTCATTAAGAAGAGGTTTATTTGTTGTCTCTCAACTTCAGATTCGCAAATGACAGATGAATATGGTCCTCATTCATTAAATATGAAATCAATGAATCATCCTCTTCCGATAGCCGCCAGATTCAATAATAATAATAATGTAGGTCCGACGTCATCGATGATTCCAAAATAATTAATCCAATAAAATATGGTCCTGCAACCCTTAAATTGGAACTTGTGTTGCGAGAGTTTCAATTTCTATTCATAGACCATAGACCAAGCATCGAAAGATCAAGCATGAGTTACTTTGCAGAGAGAAAGCCACACGCTGTGTTCACTCCATATCCACTTCAAGGACATATAAATCCCTTGTTCAAACTAGCAAAGTTGCTTCATCTCAGAGGTTTTCACATAACCTTTGTCAACACTGACTACAACCACAAACGTTACCTCAAATCAAAGGGTCCTAATGCCCTTCGGGGTCTCCCAGATTTTCGCTTTGAAACCATCCCAGATGGTCTTCCTCCTCTGGATGACGATGCAGATGGTGATGTTAGTCAACACATACCCTCTCTCTGTGACTCTATCAGAAAGAACTTTCTCCAACCCTTTCGCCAACTTCTTGCTAGACTTAACCACTCTGCAACTACTGGTCTCAACCCCCCAGTTACCTGCTTGGTTTCTGACTGTTTCGTGACTTTTCCTATTCAAGCGGCTAAAGAACTTGAAATCCCTGTCCTTCTCCTTTCCCCACTCAGTGCTGCTGCATTATGGTCTTTTATGCACTATGGTACTCTGGTTGAAAGAGGAATCGTACCCCTTAAAGGTATACAGTTATGTTCCTCATCTATTGAATATAGTTAGTATCTATATGTAGGTATGATAAAACTTGTTTTAATTTCTTCAAGATTTGCACATGATTGACTTTAGTGCCTATAATTTGGAAAGGACAACTTTAGTCCACGTACTTTTAAACTGGTGAATTTTGTGACTGTTTGTCATTTTGACCGGATGGGGAACAAAATTGATCATTTACACCATTTTCTTAGAATCTTAAGGAACTTAAAACTGCGATTACATTTTTTAATGTACTCCGTAATATGTGTGTTCATATATGGATCTCTTAGCTATTGGCCTTTGTGATGATGACATGCAGATGAGAGTTATCTGACAAATGGGTATTTGGACACCAAAGTGGACTGCATTCCAGGTCTGGAAAATTATCGCCTGAAAGACCTGCCTGACTTTTTGAGGACAACAGATCCAAATGATGTAATGTTAAACTTTTTCATCGAAGAAACTGTTAAAATTCCGAGCGGCTCTGCTATTGTTTTTAATTCTTTTGATGAACTTGAAAGAGATGCAATGAATGCTATCTACTCTTCCTCTATATTCCCTTCTGTTTATACCATCGGTCCTTTCCCTTTACTTTTGAATCAAAGTCCGCAAAACCACTTGGCGTCTTTAGGTTCCAGCCTTTGGAAGGAAAATACCGATTGTCTTGAATGGCTTGAATCCAGGGAAGCTGGAACCGTAGTATACGTGAATTTTGGCAGCATCACAGTAATGTCTGCAGAGCAAATGTTGGAGTTTGCTTGGGGTTTGGCCAACAGCAAGAAACCGTTTTTGTGGATCATTAGGCCTGACCTTGTCACTGGGGGTTCCGTGATTTTATCATCAGAGTATGTTAATGAAACTAGAGACAGAAGCCTGATAGCAAGCTGGTGCCCACAGGAGAAAGTGCTGAACCATCCTTCAGTTGGTGGTTTCTTGACTCATTGTGGATGGAACTCAACCACTGAAAGTATTTGTGCTGGAGTGCCAATGTTGTGTTGGCCATTTTTTGCAGATCAGCCAACAAACTGTAGATACATGTGCAGTGAGTGGGAGATTGGGATTGAGATTAATAACAATGCGAAGAGAGAGGAGGTGGAGAAGCTGGCGAATGAGTTGATGGTTGGGGAAAAGGGAAAGAAGATGAGAGAAAAGACGATGCAACTAAAGAAGAAAGCAAAGGATGTCACAAGACCCGGTGGTAGTTCATACGTAAACTTGGACAAAATAATTAAGGAGGTGTTGCTTAAGCAGAAGACATCATTCGAATGAAGGGTTTTTCCAATTCATAATGTTGTGTTTTCTAATATCTTCTTCATTTCAAACTGCCGTTAATTCCTGTTTCCAGTTTATATCAAAGGGTTTTGGAATAGAAGAATATTGTCTGATGCCAGCTTGGTGACCTTTTCCAATAAAATATTATATTAATGTAATAAATAAAAATAAAATATTACAATAAAATAATAATTTATAAAGCTATAAAAGGGAGGAAGTAGCATATGCTTTTGAGATTTAGTGGCTGCATGTTTTTTTCTGTTTTCTTTGTTAATGATATGAGAGAGCATGCCTAGTATACCTTCTCGTTTTGGCCGCGTAATTAAACTTGTCAGATCTGACAAATTGACAATGTAGGATTCCGACAATGTATTAGGACGGCAATAAGTTACAACTTTTTCACTGTGTTATTTCCAGCTTTTTTTTTTATAATATATATTTTTGAAGCGTGAAACACACGGATTATTTAAATATTAATTTGTTGATTAATATAATAAATCAATTCGATTACGTTTAGATAAAGATTGAATTGTACCATATATGATAATTATCATTAATAATAAACATATGGAGGAGAGAAAGACCATATGTGTGACAACATAGCGTGAGAAGGTGTTGATATCTTTTTTTTAAAAGAAAAAGGGTAGAATGATAGATATTTGTATTTATTTCATACATAATATTATAAAAAAATAAAATTTTATATTTTAAAAAAGTAAAAAATTATGTTTGAAAAAAAAAATATTTCTTTTGAGGAGAGGAAGAAATACCGTGTTTTCCTATCAGACACGCGAGTGATGTATTTGAAATTTGAAAGAAATATTTTGGGACGGTATTTGAAAGAGACCCGTGTTATAAGATGTAAATACGTGTCAAAAAATTTAAGGTGTGGTGAAATTAATTTATTTAATTAATTTTTATACTTTTGATTATTAGTTTTGTTTGATATTTTAAATTATATTATTTCTAGAGAAGTGCACGAGAGAGACTGAAATATTTTACAATCTCCATTTTCCTTTACAAAAAGATAAACTCTACACATATTAAAAAGTAATTGTTGTCAAAAGTCTACTAATCTCTTAATGATAATTAAATGAAATAACTAATTAAAATTTATTTATATCTAAAAATGTGTGACCAGGCTTACATCCAATAGAATGATCGTTAGTAAGACGGAGTAGCTAGGCTTGGCCAATTTTGTGAGAATATAATTTTAATAATTTAAATTTTTGTATTGTATTATTTTAAAAAATAAAAATATATTATTAATATTTTAATATAAATTACAAAGGAATTAGGTTTTGTTTATTGATTAAATTCCTTTATAGAATTTTCGATATCACAAAGTGGAGAATTGACAAAGTTATTTTAAATCTTGAAAGGTAAAGAAAATTGCATTGTTGACACGTGATTTTTCTTTTGAAAACATGTGGGTCACATATAATTGACTCTCAGGAAACATTATTGAAGGTCTTTGTCTCTCTGAAAATTTCCAATGTATTGACGGAAAAGTTATCTGAATTTTTTCAGTAAAGAGATAATGGACTGATTGAAATTAAAAAAATGAAAAATTATAATAATTGAAATTGTAATAAAAATTGTGATATTAATGATAATTAAATTATAAAATTGTAAAATGATAACAACAACGCAAATTCAATTAAAAATATACAATCTTTAGTAATTACTAGACTGTAAAAATTCAACAGAGTTCAATTCAATATACTCAAATTTATTTTAAACTTAAAAGTTATTATAAATTTATAATTAATAACTAGAATACTCAAATTAACTTTTCAATTTTATACTGTGATCAGAATAAATGTAAAAGTTGTCATAAATTTAAAATTAATAATCAAAATACTTAAATTAACTTCTCAATTTTATATAGTGTATCATCATAGAATAACTAACTGTTTAGTCGGTAGATGATCGTGATAAAAAATATATTTAAACACCTTAAATATCATTGATAACTAAATGTATAGTATGTTTATCTATTATTGGATTATAATTAAGTTTGTATTAATTATAATCATATAAAATTTTATAAATATGAGTTTTATAGGTAGATAATTATATTTATTTTAGATTTAAAATTTTATTTTCAAATTTAATTATTATATTACTAATTTGAGAATCGGAACTTTAACAAATACTTGTAGTATAATTTAGATAAAAAGTAAAATAAATATGAAAAATAAGTCAACTTAAACTTTAAAAAAAAATATTAGAATTAAATATAACGTGAAATGATTGATTGTGATCACGTACTCTGTTCAAGTAGTGATTTAAATAATTATCATTTGAGAATAACAATCTATTCAAGTTACTTTTTTCTTCACATGAATATTTATCCTTAAAAACAATTCGTATGTTTATTATATAATAAGTACGGTATGAATAGAAATTCAAAATCTGCATCTAAATTAAATAAAAATACCAAGTTCGATAACGTATTAAAAAAATTCAAACTAAAAGAAATGATATATATATATCCTTACAAATATTTTCTGAAGATCATTAAATTTAGGTGTCTATTTTTCTTTCTCTTTATTAGGATTGCCTTTTGCATTATACAGCATCCTCGTGAAGGTATATACTGTACAACTATTTTTAATAATAAAATATTATATTATTATAGTAATAATAAAAATAATAAATGTAAATAATGTATTATAACAAAATAGTATTTTACGTGATTGTGAACTGATACAATCCAAAAAGATATGGAAGTACTGCCCTACCGACTGAAAATGCTAGAAAGGACGAATCGGTACCCTACCTCACCATTCCCACGTATAATAATTACTCCTACAATATCTTCTTTTCATATAACAATTTTTAAGAAAAAATGGTATAGTTCAAAAAAACAGCCTTGTTACCTGCGGATTAAGGAATTAAGAGAACCATTTTCCTTTCGTTAAAATAGTTCTTAATTAAAAGTAAAATGTAAATCAAAATTTGATGGAAAAAACTTTGTGGCAGATTCACAATAATTAATTTTAGGAAAAAGTTTTTTTTGACAATACTTTTATAACAATTTTTTGAAAAAGCATACTTTTTTTTAGTATATGATTGATTCATTCGTTTTAAATATTTTTTTAAACATAAATTTAAATAAACTAATAAAATAATAACACGTTATTAAAAAGTTGTTAAAAAAATTATCAAAATATTAATTTTATAATATAAAAGATATTGCAACTGTCTTCATCAGTGCCAGAAAATTATTGCTGAAACAAAAATGTTGATTGGAGTGTGGTATATATGTTGAGGCGACGCAGAGGATAAGAGGCTTTTCCTTAAAAGGGAAAAACGAAGATGAGCAACATTGCAGAGAGAAAGCCACATGCTGTGCTGGTTCCATTTCCACTTCAAGGACATATAAACCCTCTGTTCAAACTAGCAAAGCTGCTTCATTTCAGAGGCTTTCACATAACCTTTGTCAACACTGACTACAACCACAAACGTTACCTCAAATCAAGGGGTTCTAATGCCCTTCGGGGTCTCCCAGATTTTCGCTTTGAAACCATCCCAGATGGTCTTCCTCCTTTGGATGACGATGCTGATGGTGATGTTAGTCAACACATACCCTCTCTCTGTGACTCTATCAGAAACAACTTCCTCCAACCCTTTCGCCAACTTCTTGCTAAACTTAACCACTCTGCAACTACTGGTCTCAACCCCCCAGTTACCTGCTTGCTTTCTGACTGTTTCATGAGTTTTCCTATACAAGTTGCTCAAGAACTTTCTGTCCCTATTATTCTACTTTCCCCTGTCAGTGCAGGTGCATTCTTGTGCTTTATGCACTTCCGTTATCTGGTGGATAAGGGAATCGTACCTCTCAAAGGTATCAATTTATGTTCTTCCTCCATTTAATGTGTATAGATTCGTTCATGTACAGATCTCACTTATACTGGTTTTTGTGGTTATGATGTGCAGATGAGAGTTATCTGACAAACGGATATTTGGACACCACCAAAGTAGAATGTATTCCTGGTTTGAACAATTTTCGCTTGAGGGACCTTCCTAGTTTTGTAAAGACAGCAGATCCAAATGATTTCATGCTAGAATATTTCATTGAAGTAGCTAGTAGAGTTCCTACAGTCTCGGCTATTGTTTTTAATACTTTCGATGAGCTTGAGAGAGATGCGATGGATGCTCTGTCTTCTATGCTCCCTTCTCTCTACACCATTGGTCCTTTCCCTTCGTTTTTGGATCAAATTCCGAATAACCACTTGGCTTCTCTTGGTTCCAATCTTTGGAATGAAGATCCCAAGTGTCTTCAGTGGCTTCAATCCCAGGAACCCAGATCCGTAGTTTATGTGAATTTTGGCAGTATCACTGTTATGTCTGCAGATCAACTGTTGGAATTTGCTTGGGGTTTGGCCAACAGCAAGAAACCGTTTTTGTGGATCATTAGGCCTGACCTTGTCATTGGAGGTTCCGTGATTTTGTCATCTGATTTTGTGAATGAAACTAGAGACAGAAGCCTAATAGCAGGTTGGTGTCCACAAGAACAGGTGCTGAACCATTCATCAGTTGGTGGATTCTTGACTCATTGTGGATGGAACTCAATCACTGAAAGTGTTTGTGCTGGAGTTCCAATGTTGTGCTGGCCATTTTTTGCAGATCAGCCAACAAACTGTAGATATGTGTGCAATGAGTGGGAGATTGGGATTGAGATTGATACCAATGTGAAGAGAGAGGAGGTGGAGAAGCTGGTGAATGAGTTGATGGTAGGGGAGAAGGGAAAGAAGATGAGAGAAAAGACGATGCAGTTAAAGAAGAAAGCGGAGGAGGCAACAAGACCCGGTGGTCGTTCATACATAAACTTGGACAAAGTAATTAAGGTTGTTTTGCTTAAGCAAACATCATTTGATTGAATGGTTTATCCTTTTTATAATGTTGTACTGTAATAATCCATTGATCTTATTTTCTCTGGTCTTTCTTTGAAATCGAAATAGTGAACCGGTTACGAGTGCTAATTTGTGTTTTCTTTGTAGCAGTACCTAATATCTTCTTCTCGACATTTCTAATTTGTTATCAATTAACTAATTTTCATTTTATTATTTCTTTTCTTTTAAATTTTTCCTGCAGTAAATTTCTATGGTAACATTACATTTTTCGGAAGATGAAGCAATGGAAAAACGAAATTTTTATTATAAACTTGTCTTGAAATCGGCACACTTGTTATTTCAAGCCACAACCGTTGTACAGAATTTAAGCATGCTCTCTCACTCGACATTTGACAATCTAGTTTAAGTTTTGCTGTATTATAAGCTGTGCTCCTTCAACTAGCTGCTTTACCACTTCTCCAGCAGGCAGAATTTCCTTGATGAGATCAACACCTTCGCCAGCAAACATCACCATGCTCTCGAGATCTCCTGTAGTTGTTACGTTTGGAACAGTACCTGCAAAGCGTCGTATATCTTTGTCCTGTTTCATGCAAAAAGTATAGTCAAACACAAATGTTGTAGAGATAACAGTTGCATATAAGAATGTTAGCTTTATTACATACCACGCCATTAATTGTTGAATGGCCAATGATGGGTTGGTTGGCTTCGTTTTCTTGTGCCGGAAGCGATCTCCATTCCTTATAGAAAGGTGTCTGCAAGACACGATGAGGAGCACCAGGCCATCTTGCCCTCCCAAACACATCCGTGTATGCAGTCTCATCAAATTCAACCAATTTTCTTTTGTATGTGGAATGAGCATTGCTTTCCTCAGTTGCCACAAACCTGCAAACAAGACTCTTGGCATGAAAACATATATAAAAAGGTGTAATAGTGTCAGAAATAATCTAATTCAAATTGAGATTATTGGATTGGACATGCAGATAGTGTTGGGAACCTTCGTATATCCGATCACAACTGAGTAAATCAAGTTAAAGGCTGTGTTTGTTTGTGCTTAAATAAAGTGATTGCAAAAAAAAAAAACAGAAAACTGCCAAGTTGCTTCTAGAAAATGGTTTTTTTTTATATAAATTTATCCAAACATATGAAACTTTCTAATAAGTGATTAAACACAAAATTCTTGATTTAAACACAAAATATTGTATATGCCAAGATATTACAGCAACGATAGGAGAGCAATTTACTGAAATATGATTAATGTGAAAGTAATATTTCAAAACCTGGTGCCTAAACAGACGCCTTGAGCACCAAGGGCTAGAGCAGCAACATAACCCCGACTATCCACAATTCCTCCAGCTGCAATAACTGGTATCTCTCGGTCACCAACCAGATCGACCACCCTTGGCACCAATGTAATTAGACTATCCTGCAATTACATGAAAGGGAAAGCACTTTCTCTTAGTGGCAAAAATGTATAGTAGTAGTGTGTTGTACACAATTGAAAAAATATGATTAGCTATGATAAGCTCCAAGGATTGCAAGTATGAGTTTGGTCTCATTGAATACGAATTATCCTGAAAAACAGTATATGAGCATACATATAGTATTAAGGTTTTGAGTTATAATGGTGTTTTAGCTTTTTTATATGAAAAGCTTAAGTTTGGACTCAAGTAGGTATGAGCTTGGAAGAGTAGTGTGTGAGAAAGAAGACTCACACACCCATTACCTCACGACCATTACCTCAAGGTTTTGGGTTTTGAGAATGTTACATATACAACATCTGAAATCACTACTTACAACATAGACTCCTATAGTATAACTTGTCCCACTTGAAGTTTTCGTATCAAAGACAGATATGACAGACAGTGGGACACCAATGTTTGTAGTCCACTGCGAATGTAGGTCTTATGTATGGCACTAGCCACTTCACTAACGCTAAAAAATTTAGGTTTAGGGTTTAGAGCCGCTAAAAAAAATTTCTTCCATCTTATGATTAAATTCAAGCAGAAAATTAAAAATTATTGTTAATTATCAACACCAAAACAAGATACTTATAATCTATAAATATACATCAAAATTATTATAAGCATGCACACCTGACCCATTACATGACCACCGGCTTCAAGTCCTTGTACAATTATCCCATCGACACCTGCTTCAATAGCCTGTTTTGCACCCTCAATGTTCCCAACCTGTAATAGGTAAAAGGTTAGATACCAATAATGGAATCATTAATTTGCAGAGCAAATCAAAGGAACGCCAAAATAAGAATATAATCTTGTCTTAGGATTTGCGTATAGTTAGGAACTTATTAGTATTAATAAATGAACAGAAAACTCACTTGAGGAACAACTTTAACCCCAGCGGCGTGAGCCTTATCTACTAACTCCCTTGTACAATCACCCCAGGAAATTTGCAAGACTGCAACTTTTTCTTCCAGAATTACCTTCAAATTCTCCTCAAAGGGAAAGGCTAGAACGACGCCAACCCCGAAAGGTTTATCAGTTAAGGTCCTAGTCGTCTTTATGAGTCCCCTCAAATAATCCGGCGATTCCTGTTAGAGTCAAATCAACAAATAATTGTTATACACCCCAGAACAATTAACTTGTACAAAAAGATTGTAAATTTACACTGTATATGACAGTTAACAATGAATTGATGCAGGAATTGAAGAACATAAGGCAGCGATAAGCAACAGGGAAGCATGAGCATACCGAATCAGGGGCCCTAAGAAGACCAAGAGCACCAGCATTGGCAACTGCAGCTACAAGTTGAGGACCAGAGATATCAGGGCCTAATGGTGCCTGAACTATACCATATTCAAAACCCAGTATCCCTCTCCAACCCATTTTTGTTCTCTGAGTTTATCTTCCTTTACCAGTAAAAGAATCTGATGAGTGTCATGACTACGATGCACACTGCATGTGTGGGGCTTTTAAAAGTAAAAAGTACGTAAGATTACAACACGTGCCTTTCTGAATTTAACGTAAGCAATCACGTACTAGCAGGGCTGTTCAAAATTGTTGACCTGCTCAATCATTATATAAAAGAAGCTTTAATACGTAATTTACTTTTCTAATTTGTTACATAATTTAGTTACTTTTTTTAACACCTCTACGTCCTAAATTCTTGTCCTGTGGACTAAGGTTATAAACCTCAGAATCAGATAACAACAACTATTTTTTTAAGGTTAAATACGAAGCAGACACAATTAGCTTAATATACCCAGTAACCCATTTATATTATTTTTATAAACTCACAAGTATTGGAGTTGAACTTGAACTCTTTTTAATGATTGAATTATAGTGACATAAACTTAGTGCACAGTATACAATTCATATACGACACTTCTCAAAGAATTGTAAACTTTTCTCTTTTTTGCATATGTTTCTCAGAAAAACTTCACAGTATAAACATGAAGTTGGAGCATCACAATTTCAGTAACCTTGCAATTGTCTTCATTTAAAATGTTCAAAACTTGAACGTGCTTCATTTATAGTTTTATGTATCCCATTCTCACAAGTTTAAATGGTTGTTTTCATTTTGCTTTTCACACGAAATTAGATTAATTTTTATTCAATGAAGCTAATTATCCTTTTTACGTCAATTACTTATAATTAGTAAATCTTGCAATGAAGAAGCGTAAAGTGAAACACAATCACTATGTGGAGGTATATATAGCAAAAGATTCAACTCTACTTTTGGAACTTTATATAAGTAGTGAAGAGAAGTGATTTTCTCTTGTAGTTAGTGTGACTTTCCTAAGATTGTATCATATATAAATATTTTAATATACATCATATCTTAAAAATATATTATTAATATTTATTTCAATATTTAAGTGTAATGTGTAACCTACATCTTGTAATGTGTAACCTAGAACATATAACATAGAACGTGTAAGTATAACCTGTAACTTGTTACTGTTACCTAACGGATAATCTGTAAACTGTAACATATAATCTGTAATATATTACCTGTAACTTGTAACTTGTAGTTTCTAACTTGTAGCTTGTAGCTTATATCTTGTAACTTGTAGTTTATAGCTTGTAACTTGTAATTTGTAACTTGAATCTTGAATCTTGAATTTTGTAACCTATGTAACCTCTAACTTGTAACTTGTAACATGTAACTTGCAACTTGCAACTTGTGACCTCCTGTAACCTGTAACCTGTAACTTGGAACTTGGAACTTGGAACTTGTAACCTATAACATGTAACCCTGTAACCTGTAACCTGTAACATGTAACTTATAGTTTCTAGCTTGTAACTTGTAGCTTGTAACTTGTAACTTGAATTTTGTAACTTGAAACTTGTAACCTGTAATCTTGAATTTTGTAACCTATATAGCCTATGACTTGTAATCTGCAACCTGAAACTTGCAACCTACAACCTGCAACCTGTAAACTGTAACTTAACCTGCAACTTGCAACCTGCAACCTGCAACCTGTAACCTGCAACCTGCAACCTACGACCTGCAACCTGCAACCTACAACCTGCAACCTGCATCTCCAACCTCTAACCTATAAAATGCAACCTCCAACCTGCAACCGATAACCTGCAACTGGTAACATGCAACCTGCAACCCATAACTTGTAACCTGTAACATGCAACCTGCAACTAGCAACCTATAACCTACAACCTTCAACTCGTAACCTGCAACCTATAACCTGTAACCTGTAACTTGCAATCGCAACCTGCAACCTACAACCTGTAACCTGTAACCTGTAACCTGCAACCTGTAACTTGCAACCTGTAACCTTTAACTTGCAACCTGTAACCTGCAACTTGCAACCTGTAACTAGTAACTTGCAACCTGTAACCAGTAACTTGCAACCTGTAACCTGCAACTTGTAACTTGTAACCAGTAACTTGTTAGCTGTAACTTGCAACCTACAACCTGCAACCTGTAACCCGTAACTAGTGACCTACAACTTACAACCTGCAACCTGCAACTTGCAACCTGGAACCTGAAACTTGTAACCTGTAACCTGCACCCTACAACCTGAAACCTGAAACCTGCAACAAGCAACCTGCAACCCCTTAACATGTAACCTACAAGCAGCAACCTGCAACATGCAAACCAGTAACATGCAACCTCTAACCTTCAACCTGTAACATGTAATCTGTAACTTGCAACCGCCAATCTGTAACCTGCAACCCGCAATAGTAACTCGTAGTCTGTAACCTGCAACCTGTAACCTGCAGCCTGCAACTTGCAACCTACAACCTGTAACATGTAACCTGCAACCTGCAAACTGTTACATATTACCTATTACCTGTTACCTGTAACCTGTTACATGTTACATGTTACCTATAACCTGCAACCTACAACCTCTAACCTGCAACTTGTAACTCCCCCTCGTAACCTGTAACATGTAACTCATAACCTACAACCTGCACTCTGTAACCTCCAACTTGCAACCTATAACTTGCAACATGCAACCAGCCACCCGTAACCTACAACCCTTTAACTTGTAACATGCAACCTGCAACCTGCACTCTGCAACATGCAACCACTAACCTTCAACCTGTAAACTATAACTTATAACCTGCAACCTGCAACCTGTAACCTATAACCTGCAACCTGCAACCTGTAACCTACAACCTATAACCTCTAACCTATAACTTGCAACCTGCAACCTATAACCTGTAATCTGCAACCTACAACCTTCAAACTGCAACATTTAACCCGCAACCTGCAACTCGTAACCCGTAACCTGTAACATGCAACTCATAACCTGTAACCTGCAACCCGTAACATGCAACATGCAACCTGCAACTTGTAACCAATAACTTGTAACCTGCAACCTTCAACTCGTGACCTGTAACCTGTAACCTATAACCTGCAATCTGCAACCTCCAACCTACAACCTATAACCTGCAACCTATAACATGTAACATGCAACCTATAACCTGCAACCTGTAACTTGTAACTAGTAACTTGTAATCTGTTACCTTTAACCTGCAACCTGCAACCTGCAACCTGCAACCTACAACCTGCAACCTACAACCTGCAACCCATAACATGTAACATGCAACCTGTAACCTGTAACATGTAACTTGTAACCAGTAATATGTTACATGTAACCTGCAACCTATAACCCCTAACTAGTGACCTACAACCTTCAACCTGCAACCTGCAACTTGGAACCTGGAACCTGCAGCCTATAACATGCAACCCGAAACCTGCAACCTACAACCTGCAACGTGTAACCTGCAACCTGTAACCTGCAACCCTTTAACATGTAACCTACAACATGCAACCTACAACCTGCAACATGCAACCTACAATCGGTAACATGCAACCTTTAATCTTCAACCTGCAACCGCCAACCTGTAACCTGCAATCCGCAATAGTAACCCATAGCCTATAACGTGAAACCCGTAACCTACAACCTACAACCTACAACTTGTAACCTACTGATAATGCTAATTCTTACCATTATCTAAGCATCATTTTAGAAGCAAAATCAACTCCTTTCTAGCTTATAACTTGCTTAATCCTCTCTTTTATCTCAATTTTCTAAATAATTGTGTTTTAGGCTACATTGATGTAATCTCATCACTAATCCCCGTATTTTGTAGCTAATACAGTGCTTGGAAGAACCTCCACCGAAGTATAGAGCTTAAATAGCCACAAAAGCAAGCAAAACAATGAAAAATGAGAGTTTTAGAATGTTGCCACTGGGCTACGACTGAGCTATATATGTCTCTGGAATGCTGTAGCTGAGGTGCAGTTGGGGTGCAGCTGAGCGCCTGCTCTCTGGAATGCTGCCGTTGAGGTGCAGTTGGGGTGCAGTTGAGCGCTCTGTTCTCTGGAGGGCTGACGCTGGGGTGCAGCTGGGGTGCAACTGAGCGGTGGCGATGCTGATGTGGAAAATTTGGTCTATTTAGACCTAAAACGCGAAGGGAAAGGGGTCTTTGGTTCTTTAGAGGCGCGATTTCACGTCTGGAGCTCATGGAGGGCGCGATGAGCTTGTGGGAACATCTCCTCCTCTTCCTTTGGGTCTCATTCTTCTTTCATCCACCATGTTTGTAAGCTTTAGGGTTCTCCATGGAAGTGGAGAACCATATCCATCTTGTTAGGGATTGTTGTAGCCTTTGAATTCTTGTGTAATGGATGATTGATTCGTATTTATATATGCCTTTTTTATCAATTGTTAGTATTCTTGTTTCCGATCTTAAAGCTTGCATGTAATGGGGACGTTCATGACTTGATTTTGGGGTTTCATTGATTTTGGGGTTTCATGCATTATGGGGACGTAAGATGGAACCTAGAACTGAAACAAGAGTCCTTGTGGTTCATTGATTCTAGGGATGGAAGATGATTCACATGTTGTCTTAGATCGTAGTTCTTAATGCGGGTTTTGTTTGTTAGATTTTCCAAGGGATTGGTGTTTGATAGGAAAACCTAGACTCTTTCACCTAAGGGATTAGGGCTAGAGTGTTTGAGTGGATTGACTTTAGTATGGAGAGGAGATGAAATTGGGTATACACAAGAGTGAATTGGTGAAAACTAACCTTAACATTGTCATTTCATTCCATTTCTACTATTTTCCATTTCCAAGTGCCTTCAATACCAAAGTCCAACCTTGTAATTATTTGTGAATTTATTTTCTTACACATGCTTGTAAATGGATGTTACGTTCTTGAGTTTAAACGAGTTGTTAATCACACAATTCTCTAGTATTACGAGTCTCTTGAGAAAACGATACCTGGTCTTACCATGGTTTATTACATGAACGATTTGGTATACTTGCCAAAGTCTCAACACCTACAACTTGCAACCTACAACCTGTAACCTGTAGCCTACAATATGCAAATTGTTACATGTTACTTGTAACCTGTTACCTGTAACCTGTTACCTGTTACCTGTTACCTGTAACCTGTTACATGTTACATGTTACCTGTTACTTGTTACCTATAACCTGCAACTTGTAACCTGCAACTTGTAACCTACAACTTACAAGTTGTAACTCCCCTTTGTAACCTGCAACCGTAATTGACAGAAACGGAGTTAACTCCATGCTGACATGACTGCATTTTTTTTTCTCTCTCCTTTGCTCTTCCTGCAATACCCGAGCACCCCTTTTTTGCACATAAGGCCAAAGGGAGTCACTATATCATATGAGACGATCGATAATCTCAGGCTTTACTAGGTACAACAAGTGAAACTATCTTTCACTCTTATGCTCATCAACTACACACTCAGGTACATCCCAACACTCACTCATTCTAACACCAATCAAATTTTATCATATTCTCATTCTCTGCCTAACATTATTCATTCATTATTATCTAAGGTCTCATTCAAAACTCAATGTGTTCAATCATAAACCTCTCACGGGTTCCATTCCAACAATAAATTACAAAATAAACAAATACATATCATTCAATAACAAACCAAAAATAATAAATCATTTATTAATCTAATCAATCATTAAAATTTCATTATTTCTTTTTTTTAATAAACCAAAATTAGTAAATCATTTAATATTCTAAATAATAATTGTAACCTCATTATTTTCCTCTTTTATTAAATCAAAATTAAGAAATTATTTAATATTTTAATAAATAATTTTAACCTCATTATTTTTCTCTTTAAACTCAATTAATGGTTATTTCCAATTTCATCAAATGTTAATTAATTAATTTTATTTTCCATTATTTTAATTTTAGAGACACGAGCTTTTATTTTGAATTTTTCTTAACTTATTCTTCTTCTTATTATTGAGTCTTTATTGTTGCAATTTCAAATCTACCCTTCAATGAATTTCAAATCTATCCTTCAATGGGTCTTGCGGCTCAACCGGTATAATGTTTCCTGTATTATGTCTCAGACATTTTTTTTTAAAACATAAGTGCTACATTCCAAATATTTTATTTTTCAGATTATTTTATTTCAATTGCAAGCCTTTACTTTCTACAACCTTATTTATAATTTTTTCACCTCAATTACAAAAATGGAAAATACATTCTAGCCCTTAACAAAAAATATAAATAAAATCAAACATTAGTTTCACATCAAACCTCTTTCTCTACTATTTAAACTCACATTCATTCAATCCTAAACACACATCTCTACCAACAAGTCAACCGATCACATTAAAAATATAAGACATCACAATTTAACAATCATACAATAATGTATTGCACTTATATCAACAAAATAAATAAATAACACAATACTTTATGTTTTATTTCAGACTTGCACACCAACTGAGCTATCCCACACCTTGTGAGTACATGCAGATTCTAATAAATGATACTCAAGTCTTATTTAAAAGCTTTCCATTTTCTCGGATCTTACGCTGACTTGTAACTTATAACATGTAACTTGTAACCTGAAAATTGTAACTTAAAAATTGTAATTTGTAACTTGTATCTTGTAACCTGTAATCTGTAACTTGTAACATGTAACTTGTAATATGTAATATATAACATGTAACATATAACATGTAACCTATAACTAGTAACCAATAAAAAAATAATAAAAATCACGTAATGATAAAAGGAATTCGTAGACGAGAGATATATTATTTTTCTCCTTCTCACATAACTAGAAATTAATTAATTACTTTTATATTTGCATTAATGTAGTACGTCTGAAAAACATCCATTGAATTGAAAAGTTTTAAAACATTTTTCCGTACATACCGAATGAATCTTAATGAGCCACAATCGAACTTTTTCATTTGGGCCATAATTTCTCAGTTGAAAGTTGGCCCAGTCTTCTAATAAGTGTGTGTACCTACTATTGATAAATATAAACGGGAAAGAACTGGTTCTAGACATACTATCTATTCGTCATTTCCAATCACCAAGTCCAAAACAAAGGTCCAAAATATAATTTTTCTGTATAATTATATGATAGTATTTTATGTTTTTTTTTAAGTTAAATTATTTTTTAATTTTATTTATTTTTCAATTTAAAATGCGATAAATAATAAAAATATTATTATAATAACCATTGAATCTTATCAGTATGTTACGTTATATGTGTAATAAACAAAGGTTTAGTTTACAGATAATATATATGACAATAGATTTATGGCTTAAACCCTCCATTGGTACTCATATTTGTGTGTAAATCTCAGTTTGGTTCTCAAGTTTTAAACTGTCTCAATTGAGTCATAATTTTGTAAAAATACACACATTTTACTCTAACCGTTAAGTTGTCTCAAACGACGTTAATTGATGCTGGGATGAATTTTTTATTTTAGGCTTAATCTCTCCCTTGGTCCTTATGTTTGTGTGAAAATCTCAGTTCGGTCATCAAGTTTTTTCCCAAGTCCTTATGAAATGTAAACATTTTATAACATTTTACCTCAACCACCGTTAAGTGTATTGAGACGGCGTTAACTTTGAACTGAGCTGTAACTTTTTTTTTTTATGTTTTAAAATCATTAAATTCACGTGGCTATGGTCTTTCTTTTTCCTTCCAATCACTGATCACAGTTCACTCATTCCTCCACCCTCAAACTCTCAAACCCCCCGACTCACACATTTTCTCCCTCTCAAACTAAAAAATGTCACCATTGTCGACAGTTCAAAAATTATGACCCAATTGAGACAGTTCAAAACTTGAGGACCGAACTGAGATTTTCACACAAACATAAGGACCAATGGACCAATGGAGGGATTAAGCCTAAAATAAAAAACTCATCTCAGCATCAATTAACGCCGTTTGAGACAACTTAACAGTTAGAGTAAAATGTGTGTATTTTTTACAAAAATTATGATCCAATTGAGATAGTTCAAAACTTAAAGACCAAACTAAGATTTGCACACAAACATGAGACATAAATAAAAACTTAGATAAAAACTTAAATTATAAGGAAAATAAACCTAAAAAGGTTAACATTTTAATAAAGAAAAAAGTACGCGTACAAGTTTCAATGTAAAATGTTATTTTATCTATAATCGACAATATAATTAGAGTTATAATATTATATTTTAAAAACAAAATTATAGAAATTAAATCATGAACATAGAATTAATATTTTAAAATATGTAAGTAAATTAATGTCAGAAAAGAATGAGACAATTATTGATTCATACATTGATGTTTAAGTTTTTTGTTTTATATAGTAAACTTATGAAATACACAACTTGTTGCAAGGACTGTGTTATCCTAACTCCAGAACTTTCTGCAGCCTTTATTTCTTGGCCAACATTCACCATAAATTTTGCCTTTGAATTATTTGGGTTGGCTGGAAGTAGGTCCATGAATTTTGAATTGCTATATAGTGGTTTGTTAAAAAAAATAAATGTTCAAGTCAGAATGGTTAGAGATTCTTATGGTGTGAGGTTGAGTTAAAGATCCTCAATATTCGGGAATGTTCACCAAGTTGTAGAATCAAGTATCAAATGGTCTATATGTAGAGCATAGTTAGGAAGGTAATAGGTTTTAGAATTGAGTTAAATATGTTCAACAATTGGAGATAAGATATACATGCTCTAGACTTAGAGGTCGTGTTATTCAACATGAAAAACTAAGTTAGAGATGTTCTCGATCTATATAGTTATGTCAAACATAATAAGATTCAAATCATTCAAAAATAATAATTTCTAATTCTTTGACGTATAACAATGTTGGTTTTGGAAAATAATTGAAAATATTTTTATATAGATAGTGATGACAAATTTTCCAAATTCTGCATAATTATACATAATGGTTGGACGTAATTTTCTAGATAAATATTTAAGATGTTTTGACCGTGGATTTCAAAGACAAGGCGAACCAGTTTACTGGGTTAGATAAGTTCTCTGTTTGAGCTCTTGTTGGACGACTAAATCTGCTTGCTAGGCGAGTATATGCTTGTTGGGCACCATGATTCTGGCGTTGAGCGAGTAGGTTTAGGCTTTCTTGTTTGTTTTGTTTTCTTTCTCTATTATGTTTCGATATAAATGGTGTGATGTTTTATTGTATACTCATGAGTGATATGGTTTGAAACACGTGATGGTATGGAATTGTGGTTTTAAGAGTTCTAAGGAAGAATTTTTGTTGGTGGTATCAAAGTGTTGTTGATATGAATGTAGGAAGCTTAGTCTTGGGGGTTATCCTTGTATTCTAATGATCATTCATTCTCAACTAGGAAGGAGTGATGCATGTAGTCAGAGTAGTAGGAGGTCCTAGTCTAGGTGTTCCATTATGGCCTAAGACGTAGAATAAACCAACCTTATGTGTGTAGTAGGGTGAAACTCATTGACAAATAGTTCTGCATAATACTAGAGGTCACCACAAGTGCATAACCTGTCATAGCTCGACATTCATACTATATCCGGATGGTCAAGTCTAGGTTCATAATATACATAGAATGATTTGTTTAACTGTGTAAGAAAAGTATTGTATGATGAATCTCAATAGTTTGTGCTTGATTCTTTTTTTCATTAGCTTACCCTTTCTTGTGTGTTTCTTTATGGATTGTTATTGTGTGTGTTGATCCTTTGAACAATGATCATTTGGTGGGTGTAAGCAGAAAGAGTTGATTTAGACTTTGGATGAAAATGGCGCTAATGTATATATGTTGTAGCATATATATATATATATATATATATATATATATATGTTTTATTTTGAATGTACTAGAATATCTTATTACATAATTTTTGGATTAGTGACTTGTATATAAAGCTTGATTCAGAGTTATGTGATTTTATACTCTTCTACTTGTTAATTGTTTTATTTTTATTGATTATGTGATAATTTCTTAAGTAGTATTTATACTATTTAAGTGAAATATTATAAATTTACAGTTAACTTTTTCAAAAAAAAAAATACTAAAAGTCACAAGATTATAAAAAGAAATTCATAGATGGGAGATATACTATTTTTCTCATTAAATTATTTCTTATGTTTGTCTGAATTTATTTTTAAAACAGTTACTTGTTCATAAAACAAAAAACATCTTCTACTTTCCAACAAATTGTGAGTATTTTTTCCTCAACAGTTTTATGCTACCTTTGTTATAAAGTATAACTAGTGGATAACATTACTCGTTATAACTTAATATACTTTTGTAACATAATTAAAAGACCTTCTGTTAAAATTTATAATTATCACAAATATTAAATTTTACTATAAATTAGTAAACATTTTATTGTAGTATTTTGAAATGGCATTTATAAATAATTTGAGTCATTGAAAAAGATGTTTAATTTATCTTATAACCTTTTCACAATAGTTATAACAAGATAAATCTGCAGCACTTCGAAGTCTCTGCTACAAAAATGAATGTGTCCTTCAACTTCACGGTTCAGAAAATAATTAATTAGTTTTATATTTGATTAATGCAATACTTCTGAAAAACACCCATTTAATTGAAAAATTTTAGAACATTTTTCCTACGTACCAAATGCCTCTTAATGGGCCACAATCGAACTTTTTCATTTGGGCCATAATTTCTCACTTGAAAGTTGGCCCAGTCTTCTAATAAGTGTAGATACCTATTATTGATAAATATAAACTGGGAAAGAACGGGCTCTAGCCATAGTAGCTATTCGGCATGTCCAACCATCAAGCATCTGTAATAAAATAAAGGTCCAAAATATAATTTTTCTCTATGATAGTATTTTACGTTTTTTTATTTATTTTTCAACTTAAAATGTGATCAATAATAAAAAATATTATTATATTAACCATTGAATCTTATCAGTATGTTACGTTAAATGTGTAATTAACAAAGTTTTAGTTTACAGTAATGTAATATGTATGATACTAGATTTATAGTGTGGTGTTTTTTTAACAGGACAGAGACATAAATAAAAACTTAAATTATAAGGAAAATAAACCTAAAAAGTTAACATTTTAATAAAGAAAAAAGTATGCGCACAAGTTTCAATGTAAAATGTTATTTTATCTATAATCGACAATATAATTAGAGTTATAATACTATATCTTAAAAACCAAAATATAAAAATTAAATCATGAACATGGAATTAATATTATAAAATATGTAAGTAAATTAAAGTCATAAAAGAATGACAATTGATTTATCGGAATGTGGTAAAATCAATACAAATGAGTTTGAAAAAGTATATATTTATCTTTTTAAAACAATAACTTTTTTTTCTGGTGGTATGTGTTAATCGAGAGAAAAAAAAAAGTTGAATATGCTCTGCATCAATCTTATTGTCACGCATATTTCATACATAGATATTTATGTTTTTTTTTAATAAACTTTAAAAATAAAAAATAAAAAATTTAACAACTTATTTTTATAATTTTTTGACTTGTAATTGATATGTTTTAAATATTTTTTTAAAAATAAATTCAAACGTACTAATAAAATAAAATAATAACATATGTTGTGTTTTATTAAAAAAATTGTTAAAGAAACTGAAAGAAAATGAAAAATGAAACCTTCGTATCATCAGATTTTCAATTCTACCTTCTTGTTCTTTTTCAAATGGAATTTTTTAATGAATTTCAGTCGTCCAATACAAATTTGACACGTCCACATTAAACAAACATTTTCGATTTTAAAATACAGAACTTATTGCAAGCAGTGTGTGGTCCTAACTCCAGATCTTTCTGTAGCCTTTATTTCTTGCCTAACATTCAGCATAAATTTTGCCTTTGAATTATTTGGGTTGGCTGGAAGTAGGTCCATGAATTTTGTCCTTTTCTTGGTATCATTGTGGAAAAGTTGTTAATTCTGTTACCACGTGGAAATAATGTTTATAATTTGTGATTAGTGTTACTCTGCATGTCAACATATAAGTACAGTCTTTGGTCATCTTGCAAGAGAAGAAAGGCAAAGCGAAAGATGAGTTGCATTGCAGATAGAAAACCTCACGCTGTGGTGACTCCATATCCAGCACAAGGTCATGTGACCCCGATGTTCCAACTAGCCAAGCTGCTACACCTCAGAGGCTTTCACATAACCTTTGTGCACACTGAGTACAACTACAAACGCTTGCTCAAATCAAGAGGCGCCAATGCTCTCGATGGCCTACCAGATTTTCGCTTTGAGACCATCCCAGATGGCCTTCCTCCATTGGAGAATGATGATGTTACTCAGCCCGTACCCGCAACTTTTTACTCTATCCGAAAGAACTTCCTTCAACCCTTTTGCGACCTTCTTCATAAACTTAACCATTCTGCCTCTCAAGGTCTCATTCCCCCACCTACTTGCTTACTTTCTGATGGTTGCATGTCCTTTGCTGCACAAGCTGCTCAACGATTTGCACTCCTTAGCGTTATCTGTTGGACTTCTAGTGCATGTTCGTTCTTGTCTGCCATGACATTTCCCACCATGGTCGAGAAAGGTCTCGCACCACTCAAAGGTTTGCGTCAACATATATTTATTAGCACGTGTTTGTTAGGTTCATCTTTAGCACAAAAACAAAAATATTTTAAGCACACTTTCACTAAAAAGTACATGCGAAACAATAAGTCAAATATAACTTTTATTTTAAAAAGTTCAAGTTTTGTCTGTAGAGAACTACTTTTTCGTCAAGTCGAACTTTTTACCGAATTTTGTAATTATCTTACAATTTGACTATTGTGATCATTTTTGTAGAAATTATGTCAGAATCTTAAATTTTTCTTATAAACAAGTATATGGAAGAAAAATAAAGAAGTTGAAAGTCAATTAACAATTCATACATGCAGCTTTAAGCAATGACTTTTGTGTTTATGATATGCAGACGAGAGTTATCGGACAAACGGGTTTTTGGACTCCAAAGTTGACTGGATTCCTGGAATGGAGAACTTTCGGCTGAAGGACATGTATGCCTTCCTATGGACAACGGATCCAAATGATGTAATTTTGCAGTTTTTCGTTGAATTTGCAAATACAATTGATAAAAACTCAATAATTCTTTTTAACACTTTTGACGAACTTGAGGAAGATGTGCTGAATGCTCTATCGTCTATTTTTCCTTCTGTTTATCCCATTGGTCCGTTCTCTTTACTTTTAAACCAAAGTCCACATCACCACTTGGAATCTTTAGGTTACAATCTTTGGAAGGAAAATACTGAGTGTGTCGATTGGCTCGAATCCCAGAAACCTGGATCTGTTATTTATGTGAATTTTGGCAGCATCACGGTTATGTCCGCTGAGCAAATGTTGGAGTTTGCTTGGGGTTTGGCCAACAGCAAGAAGCCGTTTTTGTGGATCGTTAGGCCCGACCTTGTCGTCGGAGGTTCTGTGATTCTGTCATCAGAGTATGTGAATGAAACTAGAGACAGAAGCTTAATAGCAAGCTGGTGTCCACAGGAGAAAGTGTTGAACCATCCTTCAGTTGGTGGTTTCTTGACTCACGGTGGATGGAACTCGACGATTGAAAGTTTTTGTGCTGGACTGCCAATGTTGTGTTGGCCATTTTTTGCAGATCAACCAATAAACTGTAGATATATGTGCAGTGAGTGGGAGGTTGGGATTGAGATTGATAGAAATGCGAAGAGAGAGGAGGTGGAGAAGGTGGTGAATGAGTTGATGGTAGGGGAGAAGGGTAAGAAGATGAGAGAAAAAACGATGCAGTTAAAGAAGAAAGCAGAGGAGGCAACAAGACCAGGTGGTCGTTCATGCGTGAGCTTGGACAAAGCAATTAAGGAGGTGTTGCTTAAGCAGAAGACATCATTCGATTGAAGCTTATTTCTTTTTTATAATGTTCTTCTGTAAGATATTCTCCTTTAGAACCTGTTGCACCAGAAATAATTTGGCCGTTAGAGCGTCATTTTGTAATATCCCTGGTGTATGAATCCAGATGAATAAATAATCAGTAATAAATCCTTATAAAATACATTAGTTTTTAATTTCTTTTAAAAACAGAAAACAAAAACCTAAATGATTGTTCTTTGGAAATAACTAGTAATCAATTTTTAATTCGGCTTTGATATTTTATTTGGAGAGTACCTTAAGTTTCTTATGTATTTTTTTTTCTCATGGGATAAAGAAAAATAAACAAAAATTATAAGTGTTGACTTATAAGAATTATATGAATTTTTTAGTTATTTTTTCTAAATTTTAATAATTTTAATTTCATCTCTTCAATAAATTAAAATTATTATTGATATTTATATATAAATTTTTTATGACTTATATGTATACATAAAAATCACATATAAAACGTAAACGCATAAAAGTTACTAATTTCCATTGAACCAAAAAGATCATGTGACAAAAAATAGTCATATAGTTCGGTGATTGTAATCATATTTATTTGATTAGATCATTTTATAATTAATTAATAAAATACAATGATCCTAGTACATTTAATGATTTGTTATATATATATATATATGAATGATCCAAAATTGTTAACAATATCTTTTTCTTGACATAATTTTTCTTAAGTAGCTTGATGTTAATGTCTAAGTTATAAATAGGGATGACATAAAAATTCATATTTGCAGGTATCCGCGGATAAAATCCACTACGAGTATTTAGTACCCGCGGGTAACGGGTATTTTAATACTCGCTTGTTAACGGATCGGGTTCGGATATCACACTATCCGTACTCGCGGGTACCCGCAACCCGTCTAGAGAATGAAATTTCAATTTTACCCTTACTCCTTTAAATTATTTTCTAAGTTGTTGTAACCCTAAATCTCATTGTCGTCACAATATAGAAAATCTTAGGGTTTCTTTTTTTCTCCTAAACTTAATGGTTGGATCTGTCCTCTCTCTTTCTCCCTCATCACACTAAAGCCAGAAGCTTGGAGGCGGTGGCAGCTTGGAAGCGGTGAGGTGCTAGATCTGTGAAGTTTCCTTTCCCTTTCCGTTTTTGTTTCGTCTTTCAGAGGGAAAAAGATTTGAGAGTCCCACCTTCTGCCTCCTTCCGCCGAGACCAAAACCCGACTCCGGAATCGAACGCCCAGAAAGCCTCAGAACCTGCACCTTCAAAACCAGCGGATCCTCCGAGCCGGATACAATTACGCCACCCAAGTCAGTCAAAATGCCTCAGCCGCTGGACCACGAGAAGACGGCATCGAGCCACACCAAATCGACTTTCGACGACAAGCCAAGCATGTGAAACGGTGTGCACGGTGTGACGATAGGTCGAAAAACAAAGAACATGAAGGACTTCTTCAGCTTGGGGGCGGATGTGCGGTGTGACGGCTATTGTTGGAACTCACTAGATGGGGAGAAAAATGATGACTACTCAGCAACCCTAAACCCTAAAGAAGGGTTTGGGCTTGGTCCATCTGTTATGTAAGAAAACTTAAAAAAAAAGTTTGGATCGGTTCATTTTGAAGAAAAAATTAATAAAATATTATTTTTTTAAAATATTATTGGATTAAAACGGGTATCCGCGGATTGGAAAAAACCCGCGGATTTTTTTAGGCGGGTATCCGACAAGTAGTGGGACGGATACAGGTATAATTTTTTACATACGAGTCAGGTTCAGATATCATACTCCGAACTTGTTCTCATTCTTAATTATAAAAAGTCAATACTATCATTTATTTGTGACGGTTATGCTTACACTTAATAATACCTATTGTTTAATTTTTAAATTATTATAGTATTGTGGTTTGTCAATAAAATAAATATTAAAGTCAAGGTTAGAAATTCTTAAGTTAAATATGTTGAATAATTAGAGATAAGATATACATGCTCTAGACTTAGAGTTTAATCTAAGCTTACTCAATATGAAAAATAAAGCGAGAGATGTTTTCGATCTATAAAGTTATGTTAAACATAATAAGATTCAAATCATTAAAAAATAATTTCTAATAATTCTTTGATATATAAGAAAGTTGGATTTGCAAAATAATTAAAAATACTTTTATATAGATAGTGATGAGAAGTGATTTTCTGATATAGTTAATGTGACTTTCGTAACATTATATCGGTTATAAATGTTTTAATATGCATCATATCTTAATAATATATTATTACCGTTTGTTTCAATATTTAATTTTGTAAATGATAATGTTTAAGTGCTACTTTCTTTTAGTTTTAGACAAAATATATTACATCTGTTTAATAATTATTATTTTAAAGGCAATAATGTTTTGTTTTTCATAAAAAATTCACCATTTCTCTTTATAATATTCACTTTGAAATAATGATATTGTTTTTTTCGTTTTAGACATACTACTTAAATATCATCTGTTTATTGTTTAAAAATTATAAATGACTGAATTTATAATAAAAGGATGGTATTAGTCTTTCCTTTACATTAATCTGATTTTACAATTAACTTTTTCCAAAAGAAATAATAAAAGTCACAAAATTATAAAAAGGAATTCATAGATGAGAGATATATTATTTTTCTCCTCTCATATATTATCTTTTCTCATTAAATTATTTCATATGTTTGTCTGAATTTGTTTTTAAGACAGTTACTTGATCATAAAACAAAAACATCTGCTTTTCAACAATTTGAGTGTAACTTTTCCTCAACAGTTTTCTACTACCTTTGTTATAAAGTATAACCAGTGGATAACATTACTGATTATAATTTAATATATTTTTAGAACATAATTAAAAGACTTCCTGTTAAAAATTATATTTATCATAAATATTAAATTTTACCATAAATTAATAAATATTTTCTTGTAGTATTTTGAAATGGCATTTATAAATAATGAGTCATTGAAAAGGATGTTTAATTTATCTTATAACCTTTTGACAATAGTTATAACAAGATAAATCTGCAGCACTCCGAAGACTCTGCCACAAAAATGAATGTGTCCTTCAACTTCATGGTTAAGAAAATAATTAATTAGTTCTATACTTGCATTAATGCAGTACTTCTGAAAAACATCAATTGAATTGAAAATTTGGGTTAAATTTATTTTTAATTTCTAAATTATTTTACGATTTTAGTTTTCATCCTTCTTTTAAATTTTGATACATTTTGATTCTTGTTTTCACAAAAATTAAATTTTTAGTCCTCTATAACTAATTATGTTAATTTTTTTTTAGGTGGTGTGCCGTATCATTCCTCCTTTTTCTGACCCTTATCACCTGTGAGTCAAACCTGGAAAATGCTGACCTTGAAACCAAGTTTAGCAATAGTACATGAAAGTTTGCAAATGATACCCCCTTCCGGTAGGAGTCGAACCCATCATCATCCTTTTCAGACCAGATGAAGAAGAACACGACATCACCTCTAATCTATGAAAAAACTTTACCTTTTTCCTTCAAAACAACACTCCCAAATGAATGATCCTTCTTCTTTCTTTGTCTTGTCGCACCCAAGTTTTATTGTGCAGTTCTCTTTCTTTTTAGATTTTAAATAAATCTCTTTTTCTTGAACCCAAAATTTGAAGCTTTTATGGAAAGGGATTCTCAAATCATGAGTTTTTCTCTTTCAGGTGGAGAGGAATAATAAGAGTCCTGAAAAAGAGTTGTGGATTGTTGCACTTTCCTGCGTCACCCATCTACTTCTTATCTTTATACTTATACTTATATCCAATTTCACCCATTGCAGCTCTTGCATAAGCTTCAGCAGTTGGTATAAAAAATAATCTTTCTCAATAAAAGCCACCTTTGACACCATCTTTGTTGAAACGTACAGTGTACCTTCACTCATCAATGTTCTTAACAATTAATTAATTAATTAATCCTTCCTATTCATCATCACTCCTATACTAACTTTACCCTAAAACCAACATAACAATAACTTGTACTTGACATTGCGATAGATCCCTCTGACAGATCCCGCACGCGAAGTCCATTGCCACCACATTCACGCACGTGTTCGGATTCTTCGCCTTGATTTCACACACAACATTTCTGCAAGGTTCTGCTGACGAGCAAACCAAACCGGAAAAGAGGAAAGAGAAACGAAGAGAGAGAAGATGGGAAAGATTGACTATGTGTCAGAAAAAAAATTACGTGGAAATCCGTTTGCCAACTCAACCTACGGTGCTAGTCTTCTAAGATAAAAAATTATAGTTTTCTTGAGAACAAGAATCAAAGTTTACCAAAATTTGAAAGAGAGACGAAAAATAAAATGGTTAAGAGACTAAAATCATATTTTATCTTAAAAATTTTTAAAACATTTTTCTGTCCATACAGAATGAATCGTAATGGGCCATAGTCGAACTTTTTCATTTGGGCCATAATTTCTCACTAGAAATTGGCCCAATCTTCTAATAAGTGGATACCTACTGTTGATAAATATAAACTGGGGAAGAACTGGCTCAAGCCATAGTAGCTATTAGGCATGTCCAATCATCAAGTCCAAAACAAAGGTCTAAAATATAATTTTTCTGTATAATTATATGATAGTTTTTTATGTATTTTACATAAAAGTTAGATTATTGTTTTATTTTATTTATTTTTCAATTTAAAATGTGATCAATAACAAAAAATATTATTATAATCATTGAATCTTATCAGTATGTTTAGTTAATTGTGTAATTATTAAAGCTAATTATTAATGTTAAAGATGTAAGAAATAGACTCACAGTGGAGGAAAGTCTTGTGATGTATTTGTACAGCATTTTTGTGGTCAAAATTTCAGACATTGCTGCTGTGGCGAATGCAAGTGAGATATCAGACTTAGAGAGTCAACTTTAGATGTGAATCCTTCATTTCTTGTCCTCCACAGAACATCATGGAATGAAAAGTCAATGGCTTTTTGTGAAAACAGGTAAAAGTGTCTTCTTTCAAAGACTTTGTCACCAGAAGCCAAATTCTAAGTCAAATAGGTTCTCAATAATTGAGTTCAGTTTGAACTTATCCTCAAGATTCTTTTTTTACTGTCACATTCTCAAAGCTGTTTCCTACTAAGTACCCATTACTTCCAATATTGTCTCCTAATGAATACCTTTCTACCTTGGAAATTTTGTTCTTGAAAGAGAAAGATCATCTTATTCAGATTATATTTTATAATTAATTAGTGCTAATGTTTGATTTGGACCTAGTAGCCATCAAAACAGAACCAGTCTCATGATATCTGGATTAACCTAAGGTGGTTGCATGTCAAAATTGGTTTCTTCCAAATTAATTATCATGAAAAAGTAAAGTTAATCAATAATCTCATTGATACATGCTCTTCACAATGTCAGTGAACATACAGTGTTAATGAACATTTATAATGTGCTTGTTTACGTTTATTAATTTGGTGTTCGAAATTTATTTTTCATGTATCATAAATGTAAATATTTTTATATTATTAAATCATTAAATATGATTTTAGATATAGTTTTTAAAATAATATTTAATCTTATTAAAATACTGTATGATTTCAATGGCAATCATTGAACCCAAAATACATTAAATGGATATTTTTTACCAAAAAAAAAATGTGAACTTTGATTTTGTAATTCATTGAACATTATATAATAAATATTTAAAAGGGTCTTCACTATTGATTCTAAATGAGTGATCCATTGGACATTAAAAGAAAATAGAGATAATTATAGAGATAATTTAGGTGTTATATGATGACTTTCTCCTAATACATCCTCAACCACCGAGTTTATCAGACAACAACACAAATTGCAGTAGGCTATACGCTATCCAACAGTTAGATAAATGAAAGCTAAGTTTTCATAAGCAAATTAATACAAGCATAATAGTTTCATAATCTTAAGCCACACAAAATACATAGAATGGATATCCATCTCACATCCCAAAACTTTTCATATTTATTTTTTTTGTTCTTATATTAATTTTCAAACTTAAAAATTTCTTCTTTTTTAAGCTGTTCAACATTAAATTGTACAACAGATAATAAATTTTAAAAAACATACATATAAAATAAGCATGAAGTTATTAATTTTCTTTCTTCTTTTTTATTCTTAATTAATAGGCTGCATGGTAAAATAATACACAAACTTTTGTAAAAGAAAGTTTAATATATACGTAATGAAATATCATTCTCTCAAAAGCTAGAATAATATATTTTTTTCATATATTTTTACTTTTTATTATATTTTTTTTTTATTTCAATTTGCACAGTTTGAAGATGATGGACCCAGTAGTGATATGTGAGAGTGATGTGACAGTGCTAATAAATGGTCGGACAAACACGGCCTAATTAGGTTTGACTTTGCACAAATTGTATTACCCTGTTAGGTATTTTTATACTGAAAATTATTTTTATATGATAAATATATAAATATTTCATTAACAAAAGACACGACAAAAATCTTACTGGTACCGTCTCTTTAGGGTAACTTGACCGACTGGACTATTTTTAGGTTTTAAATAAATAAGTAATTTATTGTATATTTAACTTACTGATCTATATAATATATCTATATATATTTGGTTTATATTTTTATTTTTTCTTTTCTATTTTCAATCATATATTTATTAACTAATTTTTTAAAAATAATTATCAGTTTTAATTTATTTTTCAATCCATTTATTCAATTTAATTTAATTTTTTAATTCGAATTAAATATTTTACTAAAAATTATTTATATTTTATCTGATAATACTTTTCAGTCTATTATAATTTCAAATTTAGATAAAAAAGTTTATTAAAAATCATTTGTATTTTATTTGGTAATATTTTGTTGTTTGTTATATTTTTAACATTGGATTAAAACTTTTACTAAAAATTATTTATATTTTATTTGATAATATTTTTATAAATCACATTTTTTTTCATTTTTATTATTTTTTTAAGTTTAATGTCCTCATAATTTTATAACTCAGTTAAATTTTTTCTAATAACTTTATTAATTATCAATTATTTAGAACATTTTTAACATTTTATTTTCATTTATGAATCAAATTAAATGAATTTAAAAAATTACAACAACAAAAAATTTAAAAATATGTTTATCTTTCAAATTTACTTTCAATTTTACTATTTAAGAAAATGCTTATTTGAATTTAACGATTTTTTCAATTTAACAATCTTTTTTACACTTAGCTATTTTTTTAATTATATAGCCATCTAATAAATAAAAAATATCTATAACTACTTAATTAAGTTTTGAATATCTGATAAATCTTTGAAAAATTTGAATTGAGTTATAAATAAAATTTTATAATCTATTAAAATACTTAATAAAATTATATTTTTTAATTAATCATATGTTGTTTAATTTTTTATTAATTTTGTGATGTAATTATAAATTGAATGATATAGTTGTTAATAGGTGATATGCTTATTTTATATCTATATTACTCAGTTAACATCATATTAATATCACATAACATAATTAACAAAAAATAAAAAATATTAATTCAATCTAACATGGTTTCAAATAAGCTTAAGATATTGTCGATATGCAATATTTCACTTTAAATTTTCAATATTATTATATAAAACAACAGGATTTAAACTTCAAGAGTATACAAATTTATTTCATAACAATACGATAAATGAACCAAATAACATATACTTTTCAAGATTACTTAAATCTTATATTGAAGCTATATATATATATATATATATATATATATATATAAAACTTAAATTGAATAAACATAAGGGTTGATACTAATTTAAGGGACTGTTTATTATCATATAAAATTAGTTATTATGATTCTCGTTTTTTGTTACATAGTTTTTCTAATTTTGTTAGTATAAAATCATTTTAAGGGAACTTTGATACTAAATAATGAGAAAGAAATTTAAAAATTAACATTTTAGAATATGAGTTATTATTATATAATAAATATATAAAAATTGATATTAAAACTATGTTTTTTCCATATATTTTACATAACTATTATAAAATATAAAATAAAATAAAAAATTTCAAAGTAGCTTAAGCACAAAAAGTATATTTAACTTTTTTTATATAGTGCTATTTTTTTTATTCTATTTGAAACTTGAAATCAAACTTTGAATTTTTAATATATAAAATATTTCAAATTTGTTAATTCACAAATCTTAAACCAAAACTGAGCACCTAGGACAGCTCTCACTAGGTTGTTTGATTATTTTTATATATTAAAGAAAACGGATCACATTAACTTTAGACAAATAACTGTCCAGATAGGTCATCCCAGGATTGATATTACAATTTGGGAAAGTTGTTACAGATATTTTAATTGGCAGGTCACTAAATTAATGTAAAAGCAGTTATATTCTATCATTATTTTAGTTCAATTTTTAAAATTTTCTAAGAAAAATTAGTTGATTAATTCATTATGAAATTTAAAAATACAGTTTAACATAAAATAACTATATATAATAATGTAGTAATTAAAAAAATTTAATATAAACTTATGATATATTTGAATAACATCTAAATAGTTCTAGAATGTAATTGCTTGAAATTACTTATTTATTTTTGGAAAAAACATACTTTCATATGTTTATACTCATTCCACATGTATTATACTTTACTTTCTATAGATAAGAGATTTTTTTATGGAATAATTTTTCTTTTTTTGAGTAAAATTTTTTCTTTCTGAGTTGTTTATGGAAGAATTTATCTTTCTGAGTAAATATAAATATTTTCTATCTTCTTTGCTTTGTATCTATTTTTATAAGGAATAATATTTATTTTTATAAGGAATATATATTATGAATGAATTGTTATAGAATTATTAAGAGATTTGTTTATGGAAGGATTTATCTTTTTTGAGTAAAAATAAATATTTCTATCTTCTTTGTTTTGTATCTATTTTTATAAGGAATAGTATTTATTTTTAAAAGGAAAATATATTATGAATCAATTGTTATAGAATTATGAAGTAATTTGTTTACGGAGGAATTTATCTTTTTGAGTAAAAATAAATATTTTCTATTTTTTTTGTTTTATATTTATTTTTATCAAGAATAATTAGAGCAGTAAAAATGGGTCATAATTTCTGAATCAATCCGGTCTACCACGGGTTCGGATCAGATTGAATTTGAAAAAATTGAATTTTTTTATGCGGGTCAGATTTCAACCCGGCTCATTTAAACCTGGCTCATGCGGGTTGAACCCGTGATGGACCGAGTTGGCCCGCCAACCCATCTACCTAATTTTTTTTTATTTATTATTTATTTATGAAACCCTAAAAAATAAAATACTCTTCACTATGTATACCAAATTGTACTTTTTATTATTATTTTGATGTGTCTTTAGTTTAACATCATTTTTTGGGAGTGAAAATTGTTTAAATTTGAATATAAAAAGTTTGTAATTTTTTTATTTTAAAAAAATTGTAATTAAAAGGGCTAGTGAGCTAATCCGTTTACCCACCAACCCGTGGTGTGTTGAGCCGGTTCATATTTTTTCTGACTTGTTAATAAATGAGCTGGGTTGGGTTAATTCACTAATTAACCAACCCGTGATGGACTGAACCAAATTATCCATTTTGACAGTTCTAAGAATAATATTTATTTTTATAAAAAATATATATTATGAATAAAGTAGTACATATTTTTTTTATAGTTTTTTAATTAAAAAATTTTGTAATTTAATTAATAAATAATATAATTCAGTTCAAGATTAGTAGAATTTATAAATAAGTTAAGATACATAATAATTTAGTTTAGTTGATATTATAGTTTGATATTGATTATTGCACTACAGTTTAATAAAAGGAAAAATTAATTCAGTTGGTTTGAATTAATATCTGCATATAATAAATGTCTCAAAGTTCAAATTTTCAGGAACAAAATGAAAATAAATGATTGTCTAAACTACTAAAAATATATAAATGTTAAATGTAAATAATAGAGTTAACTTAAGGTTTAAAGTTAAGGAGAAAAAGTCCAAAGTAACACTCTAATCATCAGTACTAATTAATTAATCTTATTAACTAATTAATTAATGCCCTTAATTTTTAAAATGTAATTGCTGGCTATGACTTATATTGAAGTTGACTTAATTAAATTGTTTTGAAAAATTATGTGTATTTATTACTTTTTTAAAAATAATAAATTATAACAGTAATATTTGTTATATAAAATTCATTTTGAAATTAATTAGCATATGCATGAATAAGAAGAATACATGAGTTGAAGTTATCAAATTAAGAATACTTTGAAAGATGTGATTAATATTTTAAACTGGAATTAGAAAATCTGGAATGCAATACAGTAAAAGCATTAGAGAGAAAGGGATGCAGAATAGTATAAATAGGGTCTCTAATCGCCAATGTTCTTCGTCCAAAACACAAACTATCTCTCTACTCTCTCGCTGCCATAGATAAACATGGCTTCCAAATGTTTGTTAGCCATGCTGTTGTGGTGTGTTCTGCTACAGCTGAAGCCCACCGTGGAGGCGCAGAAGCTCGAGCTCAAATACCACAACGGCACTCTCCTCAAGGGGAGGTTCCCCGTTAATATTTTATGGTATGGGGATTTCACCGAGATCCAACGCTCCATAATTGTTGACTTCGTTGATTCATTTCTCTTCTCCGGATATATCCAATTACCCTCCGTTTCCTCGTGGTGGCAGACGACGGAGAAGTACAAGGGCGGCTCCACAAGGGTGTTCGTAGGAAAGCAAATCATGGAGCCATACTCTCTGGGAAAGCACACCAACGAAAAACAACTATACGGCCTCGCATCACGCTTCAAGGACGTCCAAGCAATCAACCTTGTTCTCACCGCAAAAGACGTCACGGTGGACGGCTTCTGCAGTAGCCGCTGTGGAACCCACAACTCCATTGACGGGAAAATCCCCTACGTATGGGTCGGCAACTCCGAGACCCAGTGTCCGGGCCAATGCGCCTGGCCCTTCCACAAGCCCATATACGGCCCACAGACGCCGCCTTTAGTTGCACCTAACGGTGACGTGGGCGTCGACGGTATGATCATAAACATTGCAACTCTGTTGGCTGGAACCGTGACCAACCCCTTCAACGGTGGATATTATCAGGGTCCCCCGACGATGCCGTTGGAAGCCGTTTCGGCTTGCGCGGGGATTTTCGGGAGCGGGGCGTATCCGGGTTACCCGGGAAAGGTTCTGGTGGACCCGAAGACGGGAGCGAGCTATAATGCGCACGGCAATCACAAGAGGAAGTTCCTCTTGCCGGCGATGTGGGACCCACAGAGCTTCCAATGCAAGACTTTGGTCTGAACAAAGACTTGAGTCAACGAATATTAAGCTGGTGTTAAGTGTTGCGTGTAAATTCCTTTCTGCATGGTCAATCATTGAAATACATGAAACAATAAGATGAAGGAAAAACATTTTTATTTATATGAATAATCTATTTTATTATTTCGAATTCCCTCTAAACTTCTGTTATATGATAATCCAACAATGGCTGCATTAAATTTTAAACTATGTAATGTCATAATATATGACAGTACATTAAATAATCTTTTAAGACGAAAAAAAATCTTAATTTAAAAGTCATGTTCTGATGCTTGGATTAAATTTTTAATTTAAAACGTAACAACAGCGCAGTAATTAATGTATATTTTTATACAATTTTTAATATTCTCATTTTCAAAATAAACATAGTATACTTACTCTACTCAGCTAAGTTCCAAAATAAAATAGTTCATAATTAGCTTATATAATTAATTTCAACAATGAAAACAGTATGATTTAAAAGGCCTGTCATGTATGTTTAATATTTTCCAAAATATAATAAATATATATTTATTTTTTGAATAAAAAGATCTTCAAATATGTGTGTGATTTAAAGACCTTCAAATGTGTGTGATGCATGTTTAATATTTTCCAAAATATAATAAATAATATATATTTATTTTTTGAATAAAAAGACCTTTAAATGTGTGTAATGCATGTTTAATATTTTTCAAAATGTAATAAATATTAATAAATTAAAGTAAAAAATAAAAGTGTGTGGTTAACATCCAACAATAAAAGTGACATTTTATATTAATCACAAAAATTATCTCGTATAATATTAACGTAAGAATAATACGTGAAGACTACTAAATAAGAGATAAGATAATATATATGTCACTCAATTAACAGAAAAAATAAAGAGCAGCGACTTAATTAGAAAATATACAATTTTTTAGTACTCAATAAATAAATAAAAATCAATTTAGACTAATTGAAAATATCTATTAAAAAAAATAGTTTATATTTATTTTAATTAATAAACTAAAGTGATAATATGAATGCAATTCAAAATATAAAAAAGACAGTTTTTGTAAGATTTTTTTGGGTATAGTTGGGTCATGTTAGCTAATGACTTAACCCAATTGAATTTTATTTATCATTAATTCAAATTCGATCTAACCTAAGGTAATTCATTCTCATGCAGGTTGAGGGATAAGTTTAATATGGATAATCTAAAATATAATTTGTGATTCAATCTTATACTCGTGTTATATATAAATTGTATCATATTTTTATTTTCATGTCCTAACTTAGTTTAGACAAATTTATTATAACTTATTAATTTAATTAAATTATTGAATTAATTTTTGTAAAAATTATATTATTTTTTAATATCTTTGCATAAATTACCACTTTTTTTTAAAAAAGAAAAAAGTTTTACCACTATGAAAAGGGAGTTCTGAAAACTTGATGAAAAGACCTGTATATTACTTTGTGATATCAGAGAGATAAAAACTAAGAAAAAATATATAATATTTAATAAAAATTTCACCAGGATGCTTTATTATGTAAGTTGTACCTTGAAATTTTTACTTATTACTCACTACCCAGGCATAAATACACACACACACACACACAATTTCTCCAAACCTTAAAGTCAAAGTTCGCAAGTACAAGAAGATATTTTATCTGACATGTAACACTCTGACAGCACAACTATTAATTATGCTATTTAAGTTGTTCATAACAGTTGGTGAGTGGCTCCCAGAAGAATTTGTTGAAAGAACATGGTAGCTCAGTACTGTGATCCAGGAACACAGGAACATGGTAGCTCGTGTCTAAAGTCCAAGTGATTGTGCTGAATTGAGCCTTCTTTTACGCAGCCTTTCTGCAATATTGAATGCAAGCTCGAGAGACTGAGAAGCATTAAGCCTTGGATCACAGTGAGTGTGGTAGCGAGAGCTCAAATCATCATAAGTAATAGTCCTCGAGCCTCCAACGCATTCTGTCACGTTCTGTCCAGTCATCTCTAAATGAACTCCTCCTGGGTAGCTTCCTTCTTGGTCATGCACATCAAAGAATGCCCTCAACTCAGCCTATCATCAACACCACCAACATCTTATCATACACCAAAAACATAAAACTCAAACTGAAAGAGAGCAACATATTGGGTATAAAACAGAAATATATATATATCTTGGAAAAAGGAAATTACTCTTATTGCATCAAAAGAGCGGGTTTTTAAACCAGATGGGGCTTTAATGGTGTTCCCATGCATGGGGTCGCTAACCCAAGTGACAATTTGTCCTGCTCTGCGAACTGCCCTGATGAGATGAGGAAGCTTCACTCGCATATTCTCAGCTCCCATCCTAACAATTACTGTAATTCTGCCAGGCTTGTTTTTAGGGTTGAGAATGTCTATCAGCTTGACAAGTTCGTCTGGCACCATCTTATCACTCACCTGAAAATCATGTAGCCTTTCAGTAACTGCAATTTTTTTTCAGAAGCACACTAACTACTGATAATTTCCAACAGGACCTAAGCCCTTCAGACAGGATTGTAGTGTTGACGGGGCATATCAAAATATAATTATAACGAATTAATAGAGACAAGCTTATGCAGGGCATCATTTTGACCATCAAATGCAAAGAGAATAATAAATATGATAAACCAAATTAAAGACCACAGGCAAATAGAGCTTTGTGTAAGCATCACCTTTATGCCAAGTGGATTGGCAACTCCTCTCAAGAACTCAACATGAGCACCATCAAGTTGGCGGGTACGTTCCCCAACCCACAGCATGTGAGCTGAGCAATCATAATGAAGCCCTGTAGTGGAGTCCTCCCTAGTAAGTGCTTGTTCATAAGGGAGAAGCAAACACTCATGAGAGGTCCAAAAGTCTGTTGTACTTATGATTGGGTGCTCGGATGTGAGCCCGGCAACATTCATGAACCCAAGGGCCTCATCTACCCTATGAGCCAATTCACGGTACCTGTTTGCCCACAGCAAAAATAAAAAATCATATCATGAAAGTTGAGGGATTCCTTAGTCTTCTACTGTCTTTTGAGCAATATGGAAAGGGTCCGTTCAATCTAAACCATTTTGGATAAAGAAGAATAAGAACTAATAAAATACCAACGATTCAAAATCCATACATAAATTTAGAGAAGGTTAGAGATGATACCTGTCCCCCTGTTCACTATGCGCCATGAAATCAAGATTCCATTGGTTAACCCTTTGCATGGCAGCATAACCACCTGTGGCAAACGCCCTCAAGAGGTTCAGAGTAGCCACAGATTGGCAGTAAGCTCTAACCATCCTCTGTGGATCGGGGATTCTGGATGCCACATCGAATGCATCACCATTCACATTGTCACCTCTGTAACTAGGAAGCTTCACTCCATTCTTCTCCTCAAATGGATCTGATCTTGGCTTTGCAAATTGACCGGCCATTCTCCCCACCTGAGACACCATATCCAATACTGAAGCTTGTCATCCTCATTCATCATAAAAGTTTGAACCAACACGATGTAAGACTTTCTAATTGTTGCTCAATGGAAGAATTTGATCATGAGGTAAGTTTGGGGACAAGCCGGAACTTCTATAAGAAATACAGTTTTTCTTTTACAGCGGAAAACCTTTTCTAGCTTTGTATCTACAAAGGCTCCATCAACAATACATGAAAGACACAATCCTCTTCCTCCAAGTTGGTTACTCAAAAAGGAAAAGTTAAAGCTTTAAATTAATATTTTTTCTTAATCCCAGCATAACACATTATTCTCTTTTAGAATTTGGGTTTGAAATGAACCTAACTCAGTCTCAGTTTGAACCTAAGTGAGGGTTACTTGTTACCCCAACAGTATACTATACTCTATCTATTGTGAACATATCCTGATTTCTAACTCATTTCTTGGACCTAACTTAGTCTCAGTTTGAACCTAAGTGAGGGTTTCTTGGACCAATGACTAAAACTCTCTTTAATTTAAAATTTACAAGACATGATTGTCAGATAACTAGACGGGTAATCTGACGACTCTATCAATAACTATCACGACAAATTCTAATACCATTTTAGTATTCAAGTTTTTATCTTTCTCAATCCAAAAGGTATATGCTCGTGTAACGAATATCGCTCCCACTTACACTATTTTTTTTTTCTAAACCAGGGTCCATTCCTTCACTAACTCAAGCACAACTCGAAACACCAAAATCTATCCCAGAGAGAAATTATCAATTCACAATAAAAGAAAAAGGAATCCTTCCCCAATTAAAAAGAATCAAATCAGAAGATGAAATGAAAGAACGGTGAAAAGAGTGACCTTGATAACAGGCATTTGACCACCGAACATGAGGACGACACCCATTTGAAGGAGGACACGGAAAGTGTCACGGATGTTGTTGGCATTGAATTCCTTGAAGCTCTCAGCGCAATCCCCGCCCTGAAGGAGAAAAGCGTTTCCCATCGCAGCCTGACCCAGTTTCTCCTCCAGATTCCTGGCCTCACCGGCGAACACAATAGGGGGAAAAGAAGAAAGGGTTTCGAGAACTTGATCCAATTCATTCGCATCAGGGTACTCCGGAAGCTGAAGCGCCTTCTTCGTCCTCCAACTATCAACTTTCCAGCTCGTCGCTATCGGCGACACCGTCGGCTTGGCGCAATTCCGAACAACGACGGATCTCCTCGGAGACCCGAAAATGCAAGGTTTGACCTTGACCTTGATCGTGATAAGGGATGGTGAAGATGAGGCCAGAGCCATTGTCTGTTTTCTTCTTCTCAGCAAAAGGTAAGAGTTTGATTGATATCAGATGATTCTACTCAAACCACGTAACATGCATATATAATTGTCCGTTTTAATCTTAAAAAGGAAAAACAAATCATCTTGGATGTTTTAAAAACAAAATATCATTCTATCATAGAAAGAGTCTGTCATGAACTAACAGAAAAGAGGTTTGACCCTGTTGTGTACCACTGTCGTTTTAGATAGGAAAATGTTAATTTGACAATTATTAAAAAAAAAACATTCATTTTACATTATATTTAATAATATAATAATGATTTTAAATTGAAAGATAATATAATTGTAGTTAAAATATTGTTTTTTGACAGTGTCGGTTTGCAGTGGGAAGGTATCACTGCTCTTTTAAATGCTATAAATAAAGAACATTACTTAGGTTAAAAATCTGTTAGAACAATAACCTCACACTTTCATTACTGTTATTAATTTTTTTAACAACCATTTTAAAATTTTTATCTAAGATATATTTGACACACATCGTACTAAAATTAAATTCGTATATTTATTTACACGTGATAAACATAGAATGATTGCATCTGTTTATTTTTTTTCTTCTCATATTGTAACCAAAGTGTCGTTATATAAATTAAATAAATTAGTCCTCGATAACAAATATCGTTTTATGGATGAATTTAATTGTGTTTTTATGATATTCAAATATTTTCTATTTTGTTAGTATTACTTTTTCATTTTTTTTTGCATGAATTTTATACTCTCGTTTGTGGTGGAATAAAAATTTGAAAAATTTATCTTGAAATATTTTTGCAGGAAAAATAGAAAAAAAATTATAAATAAAATTCATACTTCCATAAATGTAAGGAAGTAATCGATTTTTAAAATTATAGAAAAAAATCACAAATTTGGCAGAGAATATTGTCCAAAAACATGCAAGAAAACTTTATAAGTTTCAGTATATGAGTTTTTCATGCCACAATGAAAGCATAATATAAATTAAAAACATAGAAAAAATAGGTTTCAAAAATACAAAAAAAAAAAAGGTTTTTTGTTTTGAAACAACAATTAATTAACGTATGCAAAATTTTATGAAAATAATTATGAGGAAGGATTTTAAAAAAATATTGTTTTATTTTATAACATTAAAATATAGTTGTTTATAAAAATAATAACAATAAAGAAAATGACCAAAAGTCAGTTTTTTCAGTTTAATAACAAAATTAAAAAAATCAATATTCTTTTAATGATTTAAATTGAAAATTAAAATAACTTTAAATGAAAAATATAATAAAATCTTATCAACGCCTACTAAAAGTATAAATATTTTTTTGGCACTTTTTAATTAATCTAACTTTATTATTGGCGTTTTTTTAAATTATTCTCTCTGTATTAAATATAAGTAAAACTAATAAACTTTTTCACTAACTAAGAAGATTAATTAATATTAACTATACTAATAACATTTATAAATAATAAATTCCTTTATTATAAGTTAATATTAATTAAGAATACAAGAGTTATTTTCTCTACCCCATTTTAACGGTCATTTTTTTTTATTGTACATGCTTGTTTATGAAGTGAAATCATCATACCGTGCATAATCTAGGTGTTTCGGTATTGTAATTTAACATTTTGGCTTCAAGCTAAGTCATTCTGATCATGATTTAAATTTTATGAAACATCTAAATAGTAAGATCATTGAAAACTTACGTTGATGGTTGCATTGATATGATAATTACATGAATGACGACAAAAGTTCGAGACTTCAAAAGCATTTGCAGTCGAGAGGGATAAACTACTGACACTGAGATGATTAGATCAAAGAAAGGCATATTTCTATCCTAAAGGAATACGTTCTAGACTTAGTTTTAAAAAGATCAAAACCACTGATAATAAGAGTAATCAAAGGTTATCACATACGATCAGATATCATCAGGAGAGTAAGTGTGATAAGTCAAATTATGCAGTTCCAAAGTGAGGATCAAAAGGAGAGTAATCATTCGGATATTGAAGGTTATACCATAGTAGATTGGACAGGAAACTATTGACAGGAGACCCATCTAGTTATTTTTATCTTTGTTATCTTAACAGGAATATTACTCACAGTTAAAATGTTCATGAAGAAGCACGAATGAGAAAATTGGATAAAACCCAAAACCCATGTATTAATCACACTTGCGAAAGAAACTTTTACACCAACTTAATCCAATATAATATAACAATACTAAAGCAAAGCAATTGCAAACACAATTTTACACGGTTGGCTAATAAGTAAACGCTTAATCCTCACAGAACTGGTTGGATTTTCCCTCCCCCATGTTCAATGGCCAAAACTCCGACCATGACATTACATAGGAGTAGAAGGGAGTCATTTAGTTTAGTCCATCCTATCCGAATTGGACAGTTAATAGTAGGGGCTGTAGCGCATTGCCATTCTGAACCTTGGGACCTTTCTGCAGTTCACAAACAAATGCTGTTAATATGTCTGTTGCAAGATAAAAAGATTTGAAAGGGATGACAGATTGTATTGTTACCCATATCCATATGGAGAATAGATAAAGGGAGGTGCATATGGGGTTCTGCCTCGAAAGCCCCCAGCGTAAGGATTCGCCTGGCGAGAACGATACTGTTTCATCCCTGGTATATTGGTCCTTTTAGCTGTCACCTAACAAATGCTCAAATAAGAAGAAATTATTAGAAAGAGGAAGCAGTCTATTCAACAGCAATACCCTCTAACTCTCTAACCTTTAATTGGCGCCCATGAAGTTCAGATTCATTCAACGAAAGGGCCTCCTGAACAGCTTCCACCTCAAGGAATTCAACATAAGCATAACCCTTGGGTTGGCCAAACTTATCAGTTCGAATGGTGACTCTGTTTACTGTTCCACAAGACTGAAAATGCTGTTGCACTTCTTCAGGAGTGCATGAATAGTCCACCTGTGGAGATTATCAAACCCATGAGACATTATATGAATAAACAAACAAGTAAAGCCAAAAGATTCACCACATGACATGTTTTCAAGCATCTGCTAACACCAAATTAAGGTTAAAAGATGATACTTACCAGTTTCTAGTCTACTAGTACAACCAGACATAATTAGCGTCACTAAATATCAATACAACATTTACCGAAAGAAACACATTTTTAAAAATTCAACCAGCTTCGTCAACAAAACCATCTGAAATAGATATAATAATATATACATTCAATATAGAACTGTTCTGTGGCAGTTATCAAATCACTGGCTCAGGACCAAAACTGATGAAGATCAACCTTCTTTGGCAGAACAACTAAGCTCTGTGTATTTCCATATTTGCAATCTCCATAGGCTGAAAGCAAATTGTTTTTGCTTTAATAAAACTGTTACAGATCTCAGATATTGTAATATAACCTCCAAAACTTGATCTCATGAAGTAAAAAAGCACAACAACTAGGCAAAATGCAAACCTATACCAATATAGGTTTTGCCATCATTGTCATTACCAATGCTAATGGAATAAATTTTGGGCTTTGAGCAAGTCAGTTAATTTCAACCAGTAAAAGAAAAAAGGTTCACAACATACAGTAGATTTAAAGCCTCCCCCTAATAAATTTATTGTTTTACCTAGCCCATTTAAGATTGAGGAAGAAACAAAATCAAAATCAGCTCTTAGCCGCCATGTGTTATATCTGAAACATGGCTGTTTTAGCAAGCTGAAAAGTTTCAGGGATGCAGAAATATTTTGCCTGGTCCATGTGGTAGCAAGATTTATCCCTAAAATGCAAGGTAGGTCACAGAATAAAGTACCAGCAGACAAATGGGGGAAAAAACTAGGAAGTGGAATTTTTTGTAAATCCAGAAAATATTATTCAGTGGGTTCTTCAAACCATTGCTGCTGCTGCTACAGTGTAATTTGAAGCTCTGCCTGCAATCTTGAGCAACTAGATGGCTGCTGGGATGTGCTGCCTTGGTGGTTTGGAAGTCTCTGTTTCTGAGTGAATCATATCTGGGCAGACTTCTGTACCTGCAACTATCCTTGGTTCCCATTATTAGCTGATTTGTGCGTAGTTTGTTAGTCATATGCAAAGTTTCATGCTTTGCTGGCCTACAGGTGATGCCTTTGCATTCCCTGCTTCTTCCACTTAATTTCAGATTTTTCTCATTAAAAATGTCATCAAGAAGTATCTGTTTTTGAAAAATCTTGTAATAACTAAAATCTTTTATGCATTTTGAATTACAAGATACTTATATGCTATTGTGAGCGACATTTTATTATTATTGCTATTATTCCTCATTTGTTTTACATATATTAAAACAATATAATTGTGCATTTCTACCTCCCAATGAGAGGACCTAGGATTTTGAGAAGCCCACTCACTGAAGTGCACCACCTTCCTTCTTGATCACTGTTTATTTTTCCAATTTTCCTTTAGTTTTTTTCTGGTGTAAAGTGTATCAGAGAACAAAAAAGCCAATAGTCTAATCCCAAAGTAGAAAAAGGGAATGAGAACAGTCCCTCACCATGAGAGAGAATAATTATTACATGAACTAGCACCACAGAAAGTTTGACCAAGTGACATATATGCATGCATAGCATTGTACCCATAAAATATGTCCTCTTCTCAACAGTAGGAGTCCAGATTCTTTACCTCCAATCCACACTTATTTGGTTTCCTGTCAATATCCCATTGCAAATACTTGGAATGTATACTGATACAAAAAAGTCCTAGTTAAAGATTTTTCCTTTTCACCTTCGATGACTTCCTATTCTATTTTCTTTATTCTTTTTTTATTGCCTTTTTTCGTTCCAAAAGAAAAATATGGAAACTCACAAAACCACAAAAATCACTTTATCCCTCAACAAATACTTCTTTAACGCTCTTGTCATCTCCTTTTATCCCTCAATGTTTCTTGTGTTGTATATTTTGTTTTTCAACTCCATTTTTTAATAACATACATTGCTAACATTTTTACCCTCCAAATATATTATAACATATACTTTCAACTGCTGCAATACAAAACCAGAAAACTTGTAGGTGGAAGCGTGACCTGCGATTGTAGTCAAAACATCATGTCAAAGCAGGATGCCACTGCTTGGAAATATACTAAAATTTCAAAACAGTAAAAAGCACATTCATCATCAAAGAAATTTAAAGGCTAGAATATGATGAAGCCCAACATATTTACTGACCAAAACACTTTGGCTCATAAATGAATCAGACACAACAAGCCCTTAACCCATATCATGAACGATGACAGCCGGTGAAAGACAATCAAGCACGATAACATACAGGGTAAGAGAGAGCTCACATTGCCTACAAAGACTGATCGAGAATCTATTTCCTCTCTATTGGCCTGACTCGCAGAAGCAGTTGCAGGATCTAATTTTGGAGAAAATAATTAACAACGGAGATTGGAGTCCAACAAAATACATTGTAATAATATATGGTATGCATTAAAAAAACAGTTCTATGCCCAATATCAAGGAAAGAAAACAATTTCAAGAAAAACTGGGGAAAAATAACAGAACTGATATTTGTAACCCAAGCATCAAAGAACGGTTCTTCCAAATTTTCAAACAGAAGTTAACAACATTACTAGCGCGCTGGCAGAGCAATAGCGGCAAATAACCCCTGGCGGCTACAGGCGCTGCAGTGGCAGAGCACCTTAGTGTAGCGGCCTAAGCAGCACATAGCTTAAGACATCTATGACTTTTTATTTTTAATTAGGAACGGTCATTAACCTTTAGAAAATTTCATCCTTTATGAGAATTTATATGCATCCGTAATATATATTATATAGGCTATAGACTTCACAAAAAAGATTCGAAATTGCGGTTATCCCATATATATATCTGCTATCCCACTGTAACGTTTCTGGGGCAGGCCACTACATACGACTAATCCGGATTTCTAATACTGAACTAGAATGGGTAGAAGGATATGTATATATATCTTATGATTTATGACCAAACTAAGAATGAATTTCTCATTACCACCAGCTAAGAACCTAAAACTAGTCTACTGATCAAAACATATATAACCAAAATGTAAATCACAAAAGATATTCTAGCGAATAAGTTAAGACTCGTTGTAGAATCCTACACAGACAAAAAAGAAAAAATAAACTAATTTCAATTTTGAATGTATCCAACTCACTGCACACTATAGCATTTTCTTCCCAAAAGGTAATTTTCCAAATTTTTTAAAAAAAAAAGTGGTTTCAAATATACATTTTTTTGGAGAGAGAAAATAACAATAACAAAAGAGAAAGGGAGGCACCTTGAACAGATCCCATTTCCTTCTCGACCTTGGCCTGCATCTCTCGCAAAGCAGCAGCTTCATCCTCCATCTCTTTCAAGCGCTTCTTCATGTCATCCAATTCCTAAACCCAGATGATTTGGCATCGAGGAAAGAACAAATTAGGGTTGAAGGTTGAACGGCGGCAACACCAGAGAGGTTTGATTCAACGAAATTAGGCGAATGCAGAAAATTGAAATGAAAATTAAGAAAAAAGAGAAAGAAGGGAAAGCATGAGTACTTCGTTGGCGTCGGCTGCGTGCATGTCAACGTCGTCATCGCTTTCCATGGCTCCGCGAAAGAGGAAGAAGACCTGCAGCCCACCCTTTGCTTTGCTTGCCCCTCTCCCTTCAACCTGTTAGAGTGTCAGTGTGAGACCCAGAGGGGTTGGGTTAAAGTACTTGGGCCTAAGACAAGACAACCTTTTTATTTTATAAGAATAAGAATAAACATATTTAAAAAGGATAAATACGAGACAGTTTACAAAATATATATATATATATATATATATATATATATATATATGTTTGATATACCATAATTTTCTAAATTTACAATAATACAGTAAAAAAAAATTAAAATCGTAACATCGTATTTCAATATTCGTGATTAAATCTAATTATTACCTATTAATAAGATCAGGGTTATATTTCCTTGTTCAGTGATTTTTTTAACTGAAAAATGTTATATTATATACTGACAGAAAATGTTTTTTTATAGAAATTTAGCCAAAAATTGTCAACTTTTTGCAGGAACATATTTTTCAAATCTCAGATGCTGAATAAAAAAATAAAAATATTCTCCTAAACATCTCAAAATTCTATTTCTCAACAGTATTTTGGCTCTGAGACTAAAATGATGAATAATGAGATCAATAACAATTGTTTACTGGCGCTTTAAAGGAATTATATTCTCTATATGTTGATTTATTTAGGTTAATTGTTACTCCCATCTCATATAAACCTAAATATACTTAATTTCAGATTTATTAAAAATATTTTTGAGGCATTTCTTAAAAGTATATTAATATTATATATTTTGGGAGTTTTTTTCTCTTAAACATAATTTTATAATTAATTTAATAAAAATATTAATATTAATTTTCTTTTAAAGATAAGAGTGAGGGCTTTACCTGTCACCCCTGAGTCAATCTTATTTTTTACATATATTTACCGTTAAACATTAATTCGGTGACACATGTAACTATAACTATTATTTGACAAAATAGACTATAAGTATAATACTTCTAATGCTTGTTGTTGAGACAATTAATCAACGTAAACCATGTTAACAATTGATCACAAATTATTATCTTTAATAAATATAATAATAAGTTATTTTAAAAAATAAACAGGCCGATTTGATAGCAGTAAATTGAAATATATTTTCTTTTATTTTATTCTCAACTAACCAACCTATTCAACATATTATTCTTCTATTATTTTTCTTGTTTTTGTTTAATTAAATTATCTTTATCTCTGTTCTAACCTTTTCATATATTATGAAAAATGTAAGCTAATTTTGAATTAATTTGGCATACAAATGTTACAAAAAAAAAAAAAAACTTGAGAATATTCAGTAAACTAGGAAAATTAGAGAATTGTTCATAAATAGTAAAGAATGACTTAATAATAATTTTTTATTAAAAATTTTCTAAAAAAAACTTTTTTTTTAAAATTAATGGTTTACTTATTTCAAAAACTTGTAAGAACCCTAGTCTATTGCTCATTGATTGGCAGGAGGCAACTAGGGATTTTTGTTATATCATACGAATTTTTGTTTGGTAAAAAGTGATTGGTAGATTAGAGGCATTAATCGGAATGGCGAAGGCGTCGTCCGAGGCACACGGTTGCCGGAGAGTGTTGGAGTTTTACAGTGGAATCGGCGGCATGGTATTCACTTCATTTACAGAAGCAAGTCTTTTTGCTTCAATTTCATATGCTAATGGTCTTAGTGTTTGTTTAGAGGTACTCTCTGATGAAGGCCCAGGTGAATGCCGAAGTGGTGGAAGCATTTGAAATTAACGACACAGCGAACGACGTTTACCAACATAATTTTGGTCATCGACCTTTTCAGGTTTCCTTTGTTGTTTTTTTAATTTAAATTGTTGACTTGAAGTTCTGTTCACCTATTAGTTTCTTGCTTATTCCATTAGCTGAGTGCTGTTAGTCTTTTGCTTATTTAGTTATACTAGTTGTAGTTCTCAATTCTTTATGCGTTCTGTGAAAGTTTAAATTCGTTCGGAATAAATTGGCTTTACTCCAACTTTTTTTTCATCTCATCTTGTCAGTCAGGGGTCCTTTTTAACCCTCTAGGGTCTGTATACTGGTGAAAAGTTTGAATAGTTTGTACAAGATCCTAGGTTGAAACCTTGTTGCCGCCATTGTACGCCAAAAAAAGAAATCTAGGTTCTTTTTGGAGTTTGGCTTTGTCATAATTGTCAAACTAGATGAATATGCACTTTACATGATGTCCCAGACAAAGATAAAACATGAAATGATCAGGCTTATCTTTATTAACTTGCGCTTGTTGATTTAGGGAAATATTCAATGCCTGACTGCTGCTGATCTGGACAAGTATGGTGCCGATGCATGGCTTCTTTCTCCTCCTTGCCAACCTTATACACGACAAGGTGAGTTTTTCATCTTCAAATATTATGGGTTACCTTTTTCTTTCTTTGTTTGGCAAAAACTTACTCAACAATCCTGTGCTAGGCCTTCAGAAGGACATTGGAGATGCCCGAGCATTTTCTTTTCTTCAGATTCTCGAGCTCTTGCCATTTCTATTGAAGCCTCCAAGTATGTTATTTGTAGAAAATGTTGTTGGATTTGAGGTTTGTCTTGTTTGATTGAACTCATAGTTATTAGCCAAGACTCCAAATTATTTTTAATTATTTCTTCTATTAATTGTTTTCCTGTTTTCTTCCTTGGTTACAGACTTCTGATACACACGCAAAACTGGTCGACATATTGGAAAAGACAGATTTTATCACACAGGAGTTCATTCTGACCCCTTTACAGTTTGGAATCCCATATTCCAGGCCTCGTTATTTTTGTCTGGTAGTGTTCTTGATCCTTGGCATAGTCTTTTCTTTTGGGATGTATGGAATTAGGAAATATGTTTTGGAATAGGATCATATGACTGTGATTTTTTGCAAACGTGCTTTCTTTTCTTAATTGTTTTAAAATTGATATTCTAGTTTTTATGTCCTCTGCTTTATCTGGCATGAAATGAAATTTTGTTGGAGCCTATAACAGAGCTTTTCAGAGGGTTTCTTGTGGAAGTCTTCTTCTTGTTGACTTAAGCTGTGCTCACCTTTTGTATTTAAGTTTGTCATCCAAGTATCTTAATACAGTTGTTCGAATTACTTGTAGTATGGACCTCATGACCTAGTGGTGTATGTGTCATCAACATCAAATTACAGCATGTTTTTAAGAAATGAAATAACAAACACTGGGTCCTCAGCAGGAATGAATTCATTCTAATACTGGATCTACGATTCTGACATGTTTAAACAATACTATACTTTGAAATTATTTCTTCTTCCTCAGAGAAGATGATTTCTGTTTTGGTATGTTGATTTAGAGATACAATTTGGAAAACAGAGAAAAATAAGATACTTAATTATAAAGTTGTCTGATGGATTTTCCTGCACAGCCATATATATCTGGGTGTTTATTCAGATCATATTAATTTATAGCTGAGTGCAAATACAAATAAAGATAAACATTGGTTAAAAAGCTTATTGCAAAGTCTTTCAATTGGATTGAATAACTTCAAGAGGTGGTTGGAGTAAGATTTCTTACATTGAGTTATAGTGTGTGTGATGTTGTTGGTGTTTCCATTGCACTTTAATCTCTCTAAAATTCGAGTTAATCACTCGATTTGCAAATTACATACGGATAGTGGGACAAAAACTGAGTCATACTGATATCATCAATTAGGATTCTTGCTAGGTGATTTCTAAACCTGTAATGTAAACATGTTTGTTACTGTTGACTTTATGTGTATAATATTTTCAGGCTAAGAGGGCAACTTCATCTTTTGTAAATGAATGTTTAAACCACCAGCTGATTCAGTCTCCGGGGCCATTATTTGAGTACTTTGATTCAGTGACTGATGATGAAGATGATTCGTCAAAAGAGGACAGACATAAATTGTTGCAGTTATGTCAACCTATTGAGAAATTTCTTGAATTGAAGAAAGCTGACAGTGATATACCTGTTGAAGCAGCTACTTTAATGTCTGGTTTGTCTAATGATGTTCCTGGGACTTCAGGAAAAACTAATGGTCATGAATATGAATCTTTGGACCAATATTATGTTCATCCAAGTTTGATAGAACGGTGGGGAAGTGCAATGGGTATCCTTGCCTCAGTAATTTGATTACATCATATTCAAAACCATGTTATAGTATGATCACTGTGTATTTCCCATCCCGTTCCTTAAAAGAGCTTAGATGTTGTCTATCCTGATTCAAAGCGCTGCTGCTGTTTCACAAAAAGTTATTACAGATACGTGAAGGGAACTGGATCCCTTTTGGCAACTATCCAGGTAGGGATTCTATTTTTTGCAAGTCTTTCTTCGTCTTATTGCTTAATATATCTACGTAACACTACAATTTGTTTGTTATTGAGTCACTGAGATGCTTTTCTCTCTATGCTCTATAGTCATCGTTTCATCTTATGTTTGGTATCTGCTCTCTGTTGCTAAATTGATGACAAAACTTGGAATGACTACCTGTGGTTGATGAAAGTTTCTTGCTCATTAACATAGAATATCCTGGTAGTTCTTTTTTATCATAATTGAGATATAATATAATATAACATTTCTATGATACTAAAGAATATGTTTCTTGACATTGACCTTTTCAAATCACCATTTAATTTCCATATTTTTTCTTTTCAAGAAAACTTTCCTGATAAAGACTATAAAGCTATCATCTTATAATTGATCTTGGAACAAATAAGTAAATAAACTTAACAAACCCAACGTTTTATTTTTGTTTGGGGAGGGAGCGTTGGGTAACTATTTGATAGCAACTCCCTTGACGTTAAAACTGGTTTCACTCTTTGCTTTCCTCCTCAAATCAACATTTAAATGTGCAGCCGATGAAGAGGGACAAAAGTTCACTGAAGGAGCAATGTCTCAGATATTTTACCCCGAGAGAGGTTGGTGGATTTTCTTTATTCTCAGTTATTTAAATTATTTTGAGTCAATGTCATACGTTTTCAAGAATGCTTGCATGCGAATGCATGTGTTTCAGTGTCTGAAGTTTTCGTCTTGACTTCCGTGCATATTGCTAATCTATATTGTATTTATCATCATATACCTAGGTTGCCAACCTACACTCTTTTCCTGAAGAATTTGAGTTTCCAGAGCACGTTAGTCTCAAGCAAAGGTATTGAATGATATTTTTGCATTCCTACGGAGGAATCCCTTATTTTAACTTTTTAGTGATGTTTTACACTGTTAATTGGTCAGATTGCTGAGTTATATGCTTTCGTGTATTTATTGCTTGTGTTTTATTATACTACTGATGTTTTTTCTTTTATAGGTATGCCTTGTTAGGGAACAGTTTAAGCATAGCAGTTGTTGCTCCCTTACTTAAGTATCTTTTCACCGAACCTTAATGATTTTCGATCGCCACATCCGTTCAACAGAAGCAGATAGATATTTCATAGGGCCGTGTCCTATAATTTTGCTATGATAATGAGATCATGTATCATAATGCTGTGAGTTCGTGTGTCGATCATAACGATCCAACACTCAGGAGTTTGGCCACTTCAGAATTCAAATGTAGTTTACTAATGAGGGACACTAAAATGTAAATGAAATTTGGGAGAGATTTCAAATATACTTATCCGGCATCTTGTAGAAGAAATGATAGCATCTTGTATCAAATTTGAATTTAATCAGATTTGAGAAAATATGCAGTTAAATTTAAGTGTTTTTTAAAGCTGATGGTTTAAAATGAATCTATTCTTGCTATACACTTGATTTTACTATGTTGTTATACAGATTGTTTCCGAATCGTATAACAAGTGATTCTGCCAAACACATACTGATGATGTTGGTGGTTCCATATAAAAAAAATGCATACTGATAATGTCTCTTTGATAACTTAAATGTGCGATGTTATGGTAAGGTGAGTGTTCCTTCGTAGGAATCAATGATTAACAGCTTTTACTTTTGTTAGCTAAGGTGGTGACTGTTTTAAAATAAGACAAAAAAAATAATAGTGATAACATATATTATCTTTTGATTACAGTAAGTAATGACAAAAATCATGAGGGAATATAATATCTCTGTTATCCAACACATTTTAAATGAAAATAATAAAAGTTATTGTCAGTTTACATTAACATAGATATCATCTTCATATTAATAACGAAATTTCACCTCTCTTATTTAACACACGGTGACAGATAAACAATATTACAACAATATAATAGTCATGTCAAATTAGTATAAAAATCAAACTACACGTTTTGAAGACTCAACAAATAAATAAAAAAAAACAATACAAGACTCCATTAAAAATATTTTAATCTGTAAGAAACTCAAAACTTATTTAAGTCTAAAAAAATTAAAACATTATTAAAATACTATATTAAAGATAATAAAATTAGTACTTCTAAGACACATAGTCGTAATTCTTGACTATGAAAATCTATTATCTCGATGGAAATTGAATCAATAGGCATAAAGATGAAAAAATTAATTGTGTTTTGTGACGACCATTTATCAGTGTTGTAACTTAGAGAAGTGATGACCATCTTACAAGATCGTCCAGTATTTGTTGTGTTTTCTTTATCATTATTAGTCTTTTTAGAATATTCAGAACTTATAATTCTTATGCCAAAGTTAAGTTCCATATTCCTATTTTTCTGCCTCTTATTTATGATTTTTTTTCCATATTTGATATGATATTCATTTGATCCTAGTATCAGAATTTATTATATCATTAAGCATATTTTTTTGGTATTTTTAATTTTTTTATATTTATATAGCACATATATGCTTCTGTTTTGCGTCAACATTCTATCTTTATATTCCTAATTAATCTTATGTGATAAAACTTATTCTAAGTAGGTTGAAGTTCTAATAATCACTACATATTTTTAAGTCTAAGATGTATGACTTATTTTAAATTAGGTCAACATGTTTGAACAGCAATTTTTATTTTAAGGTAAGTTGAAATCCTGTTTATCACTACTCAACTCCAAGTCTAAATGATAAGACATATTTTAAGATAAATTAAAATCCCACCTATTTATACATAACTCCAAAATCTTTAACGGACAAAATTTAAGTTAACTTAAATCTTAATAATTACTATACAACCCTAAGTTTATAATCAATAAAACTTAAGGTCAAAATATTACTTATCACTAACAACCTTCAAGTCTTAAACAATAAGATTTTTCCTACATACAAGTAAAAATCATTTCTATCACTATACACAAAGTAAAAAGTTATAAGAAATAAAATAATTAATTATCACAGAAAAAAAGTGGTAAAAAAAATCATGTTTTTTCTTTACCAAACAACCTTAGTTTCAGTAACTTTATATTCTCTTTGCTCTCCCGTCAACGTATTTCTCTGTCATTTTTAATTTATGAAACGAAAGGGCAATAGTTAGATATAAAATTAAAAGCAAAATATATATTCGATGAATAAAAATAATAGAACATGAAGTAATAAAATAACAATATCAGAATTAAAGTGTACTTGTTTTTTTTTTTAATATTCAAAGGAATTAATGATATAGGAAAATACTTGAATAAATTTTAGAGATTCATAGTTTAAATAGCATGGAGAGAGAGTTTGGCATGTCATAAAAGGAAAATGGGAAACTTGGAAACTTGGCGCGCTCGTTGTTTTCCCTCCCAAAGGAGTGAGAGTGTGCAGAGCAGAGAAGCATGGTTAACGGAGAATAACATCGCTGATCCATATGACTTCCAGAAGTCAATGGTCTCCTTTCTCGAACGTCACCATTCCAACCAGTTCCACTCCATTGTTTCTTCTCCCGATTCCGACCTTCACTTCCCTCTTTTCGTCGAGTATTAGGATTATTGTTATGCAATTGATACCTTTTCATTTGTTTTCTTACTGCAAGATTAACCAGTTCTCTTTTTCTTATTCAGTTTTGCTGAACTGTTGGATGAGGAAACTCGCCTTGCTTGTCTCCTCTTTGTCCAACCCAATACCTATTTGCGAGTATTCGACGCGGCTGCCATATCGGTCCAGGTCCGTAGTTTCTCTCTTTTGTTTGTTTATTTTGATTTGTAAGAGTAAAGGGGGAATCTTAACTTTTTTGTTGTGTTGTGGGTCGTGTTAGCAAGCCGTATTGGCGGATGGTAAGAAAGGGGTGAGGAAAAAGTCCATTCATGTTCGTATTAACACTTGTGGCTCAGCCCTTGAATTCCCTGGTCTGCTTTTGTTCTCTAGTTGTTTGTTTCAATACCCCTTATGAATCCTGAGTTGAAATGTTATTGATTCGTGTGAGTTTATTTTGTTTGACGGAATCAGAAACTTTTCCAAGCATTGGACGTGTTCGCGTGCAGCACCACGGAATTCTTCTCACTCTTAAAGGGATAGTGATTAGGTCTGGAGCAATCAAGATGCATGAAGGGGAGAGGACGTACATGTGTCACAAATGCAAAAACAGGTGTCTCCTACTTCCTTTTTTTGTCCTTCATAATTTGTCTGGCTAGGATATCATGGATAATTCCTCTTTGTCAGAATGTTTGAAATATCATCTGTACTAGTAATATTAACAATTGCGATGTTCTAATATAGGCTTTACTGCACTATTTTTTCTTAACAATTTATGCCACATACTCAATTCCAATGCACTCACAATCACCCTGTTTCACACAACCTTAGCTCTCTGTATGTCATTGTACGTTATTAGTGTCTGGGTGGAAACCCTTGCTTCCCACTTTGGCTGTGCATCATTCCAAGCCTTTCTATTGTTGGTGGGGAGCTTTTCGAGTTTTCCAAGAGTATTATCAGTATGCATAGGAGCCAGCAGTTTCCTGTTTTTCTTCTGTGTCACAAATTGCCATAAGTTTGCTTTTTATTTGTCAAAACTCTATGAATCGATTGTTAAACTCCTACCAGGTCAGGAGAAGCCTTGGTAAGTGTTTGTCAAGAAGTCAAACAATCTCTTAAAAATCATTGAATAAGTTATTCAACTATGTCATATATAGCTAGCTTAATGAGTATACGGTGTGTACGCTAGAACGAGGAAAAAGCTGGATGTTATGAACAACTAAACATTAGCTCTAATACCAGTAACTAATTTAGCTGCACACTTATTATTGTTGCCCTACAGGCTGTAACTAATTTCTCATGCTATGTGTGTGCACATTTGCATCAATTCACCCGTGTACATTCACGGATTGACTATGGTTGACCTAGTGGGGGAGGGGAGGAGGGTTTGGGTAGCTTGCAGATGTTAGGCTCAAACCTCATTGTCGCCATTGTACACCAAAAATATTATGCACATTCACAACTTGGTAAAGATATCTGTTTTACTCCCATCACCTCTCAATATCTTTCCCACATCAGTTAACTAAGTATGTATGCAGCTTCCCAGTACATCCTTTGGTGGAAGCTCGAAACTCGATATCATTACCTCCAATTTGCCCAATTCAGGTATGTTCTGCATCTGAGTTCTACATTTTCCTCACAATACTTGGATATTTGTTCCCATTTGATAACCCAAAAATTAATACATAATAAGATATGCTATCATATATTAGAATTTGCTTGTGTCATGTGAATTTTCTTGCAACAAGTTGAGGACTATGTCAACTTTCTCAATTCTAGAAATTTCCTGAAAGCTTAAATTTGATTTTTGAACTCCTATCCTTTCAATTTATGTGTTTGTTTTTCTGTAAATCTGATATTAGTATACTTTGAAATTGGCAGACTGTCTTTTTCCCTTTGTTTATGTTTGTTATTGTGTTTATAACATCAGAATTCCAAGCCCTGTTCCGGCACAAAATTTCAGTATGTCGAGAACACTATAGTATGCCATGATTATCAGGAGATAAAAATTCAAGAAAGTACACAGGTGCTAGGTGTTGGGGCAATTCCTCGTTCAATTCTTGTCATCTTAAAGGATGACCTCGTTGATGTTGTTAAAGCTGGAGGTATTCACTTCAAATTTTGATAACTATTGTATCCCATACACATTGATTTTTAATATACGACTCGATCTACGGGTTATTACCGCTGGAAATTATGAGCAGGTTTCAGTATAATGGGAGGTAGCTCTATTTCTCATTCACTAGTATTTGATCTAAGAAATATAGTCCTTGAACTATGGTTTTTCCTTTCCGAAAATTATGAATGATGCATCTTTGGATTTCTTTATACAAATCTATTATAATTTCTATTCTCATATTGGCCTTACTTGAGATAAGTTGATAAGATGTGAGAAAGTCTTATTTGTGTTGTAAATGGCTTCCCCGTCATTTTAGCTTGGCTTGACCTGACATGAATTACTGTTTATGCTTACTGATTCTTAATGACTGTAAGAATTAGAGTGCATTCGGAATTGGATTTAGATTTTGAATGTTGAGTGGTCACTCTTTATAATCCTCATCGATAATGATGCATTTCTCTCTGTTTTGTCCATGGAAATATTAATTTTGTACCTACTTTTTCTTTTCTCTATTTGTATCCCTTGTTACATCTTAAGACTGTTTCTGAAATAATCAGGAATCTTGTTATGTGTATATTTATTTCAATGCCACGCAGTATTGGGTCATTTGTTTTAGACATGGGCTTTTCAGTAGAAAAACGTAATTTTTATTGCATTATTTTCCTGACAATTTGATGGTCTGAATATGCTAAAGCTGGGGTATTGGAAGAGAATATTGACAAATTATTTCTGGTAGCTATCAGAAAATGAAAAGCAGGCATTTCCATTAAAATTAGATTATGTGCTTTGTACCATATAGTTATGCATATAATACCTTCTTATTCGTTGTAATTTGGATTGGTCTTCCCACATATTTTTAGGGGCATACGACTAATACGATAGATTTGTAGCCTAAATCCTTAGGTTAGCAATTATTTATTCATGCGCTTATATACTTGTGCCTATTTCTGTAAATAAACAGAAAATAATATACAATTTCAGTTCTCTCTTTAAGTAATTGGAAGAGCATATCCTTTTTTAATGATGTTGATGGAAGAAATAAAATGCCTTTGTTAGTCCTTACCTTGCACTATAGTGTATAACATCCAAAACGAATTAAATTAAGAAATACTCATAGTAACCTTTCATGCAGATAAAATTAATTGTCTCTATTGAACAATATCATACTGTAACCATGAAAAGATTGTTAGGCAATTTGCAGGCTGCTATCTGAATTAAGGGTTTTCGGAATTATCTCAAGCATGCAGCATCATACTCCTTTGTCTTGGCTTGGGGTTTAAACGAGCTGAGCTCTTTAAGCTTGAATTTGGCTTGTGAAAAGATTAGTGGCTCAAGATTGACTCTTTTATTCAATTGAGCTTAGTTAAAAGCTCGAGCTTGGCTTGTTAAAAAAATATTAAACTTGAGTTTGACTTCTTTAGCACGTTTATAACTTAATTAATTTTGTTTTTATGAAACTTTTCTTAAATTATCTGTCAACTTTATCAATATAGCATCCAATTCGTTTTATGATTAATCTACTAATAAGAAATATACACACTTTTTTTCCCAGAAAAATTACTCATAAAAAAAGAAGCTACTTTTTGCACAAATGTAATTCAATATTAGCTAGTAGAACCTGAACTTTGAAACAAGTGTACTAACATCTCAATAAAACGAAAACTACAATTGATGTCAAGCTTTTAAAGCATGGACTCAGCTCATATAATAAAGCGTAATTGAAATTTGGGTTTGTTTATTTAACATAGCAAATGAGCTTGAACGAGCAATTAACAGGTATGGTCCGAATAACAAATAGTTTGGTTCATTTACACCTCTAGTACCGACCATTATAGCATTTATATTGCCAAGGGAATGATGGGGCATATGATGAATTCATAAATGCAATATTTGATGTTTGATTATGGTGGATTGGATTCTTATTTGCTTGCAGATGATGTGATCGTCTCTGGTGTCTTAACAGCAAAATGGGCTCCAGAGTTGAAGGATGTGCGTTGTGACCTTGATCCTGTATTAATTGCCAACAATGTAAGGTGCAAAAGAAGTTCTCACCATGTTTACCTTAAAATTAGTAAAAAAATAAAGCATTCCTCGTGTTTGACATTGGTCATAAAAGTTTATCAGATGAAAAATGTTTATTTAAGCACATCGAAACTTTTCCTGTTTCCCTATTCTGCCAACGTTCTTCCAAATATTCTCTTTTCAACTATTGAATTGTCAGTTCTTTAACTATGCAATGCCTAGACATGAAACTTACGTTTAAGTAGGTGTTATTCTTTCCAGCATTCAATTTACTTCTTATGATGATTTGAACTACTTTCCATTACTGTCACTCCCCAAATCCGAGGATGTTAATACAAAACTCTTCATGCACCTCCAGCTAATATATTAAGCTTTCAGGCCCAATGAGTTCCTGGCATGGTATTGAACTTGAAGTCCCCTCAATCACATTGTCTATAAATCGGTCCTCGTTAACCTCATTTTTCATATTAAATTACATTTTAGACTGAGTTAAAGTGGATTTGAAGTACCTCCTAAAGTGCTGTGTTGAAGTAAGCCAGGCCAGTCTTTCATCATTGTCAAATTGATCATTAAAGCACTGATGCTCTTGGCTCCATTTGGCCACTTTTCACTAGAATGAGTTCTTAACAGGAGAAAGCAAGTTTCATTGAGAACTTATGCTCAATGTTCTTTTTTCCTAATTCTAAATCCAATTTAATTGGCGACTAATCTGAAATGCCTTACAACATAAATTTAATGTGAAATGCCAGGTACAAATGGAGCTAATAAAGATTCTTTAAAATAAATGATGTGTGTGTGTATATATAAATACAAATTTTGTAACACAAATAGTCAGTAGGGTGAGCCCTGGCTCAAAGGTAAAGTGTCACTTTGGTGACCGGTTGGTCATGGGTTCAAATCCAGAAGCATTCTTAGAGGTAATAGCACTCTTGCCTTTTGAATATGTTCCAACCTGCATTTTTCTTCCTGACTATGGCATAGCTAAATAGGAATGGCTGTATATCATCATTTTTACTCATTTATTTTGGAAAATCTGTTCCTTTGTCTTCTTGTATAACTCTACAAGATTTGTTTGCAATATGGTGATTTAAATTTTTTCTGTGCATTGATATCATTTTTACGGTTCTCTTATAGTTTTAGTATTTTGCATGAAAGAAAACATTATGATTCTTCTGTCACACGATATATGTTTTAATATACTTTAAACAAAGCACAGATTAAGTGCTTTCAGGAATTGAACTTACGCTTTAAATTGTAGACATCTACTAGGATCCAATGGAAGGAAAGAGAGAATCTGATCAAGTTTATTTTGAATTTTTATTTTCTGTTTGTTGTCAGGAGAGTCAATGAACTGAAGTCAGAAATTGATGTTTCTGACGATGTTGTTATGAAGTTCAAGCAGTTTTGGGCTCACTTCAAAGATTCACCTCTAAAAGGTGGTATTTTGATACACACTTCATGTATTGCTTGTATAAGTTAAATTCATATTTTTTGAACCTTTTGTTTTCTACTAATATTTGTGATTTTATATTGTCTATAAGAAATTGGACTACACAGCGCAGCATTATTCATCACTACCTTTTATTTTTTAATCGACCAGACCCTTCACATGCAAATTTGGTTAATGCTTGTACATATTTTCTGGGTTGCTATAATATATGCATATTGTGTGATATGAAAACTCTAAAGCCTTTTCAAACTGATCCAGGGAGGAATGCTATTCTGCGAGGAATTTGCCCGCAAGTATTTGGCCTTTTCACTGTCAAGTTGGCTGGTAAACGCATTTACCCTAGGTTGAGTCTTATGGCTATTTACACATTCATCTTAAAATTTGTTGCATTTCAATATAGGTTCTGTACTTGCAACTTAGAAGCTTTCATCCTGGACTTACCTTTTCTTTTGAGAGTTTTATTGGAAATGTTTTCTAGTTGTATTAAGGAATATAAGATTCTATATATGATGAGTTTCCTTGTCACATTTACTTGAAATAAATACCTTGGTTCATATTAGAACGTTTGAAGTTCATGTAAACTTTAAATTAAAACTAAATTGAACCCTGAAATGAATATTTCAAATAGAACCAAACTTTCAATTGATCTTGGAAATGGAAAGCCTAAAGATGAAGTAGTGGTCTCTTTGAATTCCATTCAAAAGAGGAACCTTATATAGGTTGTATAAGGAAGTACAGGACTTCAAAAAGAGTTTGAGGAACTTAGTCCATGACATGACTTTAAAGGGGCAACAGAATCGCAATGTGATGGAGGCATTCAATATATTTTGAATTCAAATTCATGTCTTGACATGCAATAAGATAAAATTTATAGCTCTTAGCTTTGTTAGTATGGATAAGAACGAGCGGTTTTGTTCTTCACAAACTGAATTATTTTTTCCTTTGATAAATTATCTGTCTCTTTTAACTGAAATTCTTCTTTTTCGTGAATCACTCTCATATCTCTTTGCAAACTTCTCATGTCTTTTGCTTCTGAAATCAGTTGCATTAACTCTTATTGGAGGTGTGCAACATGTCGATGCTTCTGGAACTAGGATACGAGGGGAGTCCCACTTACTCTTGGTTGGTGATCCCGGTAAGCATTTAATTGCTGTTACTATTTGTGGAACTGTGGACTTTTCCGTCAGTTCTTATCATCAAATTTAGATAAAGAAAATAAATGTTCTTATCATCCTAACTTTCCCTCACATACCAAACACTGTCTTGGTTTCAGGCACTGGAAAATCTCAGTTTCTGAAATTTGCTGCAAAATTGAGTAACCGCTCTGTTATTACCACCGGATTGGGAAGCACAAGTGCTGGATTGACTGTTACTGCAGTCAAGGATGGAGGTATGTTTTTTAAGCTGAAATTTTAACGGTAACAGATTCTTTTGGTCTCGTTCATACTTTTTTGTACCTGTGTTTCTTCTTTTGAATTTGCCACTTGCTGTTAAAGCTATTTTAAAACCATGATCTAGTTACCCTTGAAGTCCTAGATTCTGTTAATTATTGTTGTTGAACCTCAACATGAAAGAATTGTTAGGTTGTCTTGGTTTTTTAATAATTGATTTTTGTATTGCAAATGTCAATAAAGGACTCTTTGTTTATGCAAATGTCTTTTTATTCAATATTATAACTTTCTTCTCATCTCATTATATTCAACAATAATGATGATGATTGTTATAGTCACAATCTAGCATTTTAATGGTACTTTAATTCAATTATACATAATCATTTAATTGAATAAACAATTGGCATGCGTGGATCTACACAACTCGTGGTTGGTTATCCTAATTGCAAGCCTGCATTGTGGAATCTTTAGGGGAATGGATGTTGGAAGCTGGAGCTCTTGTTTTGGCAGATGGAGGATTGTGTTGCATAGATGAATTTGATAGGTAAGCTCTTGTGTAATTGCTTTGGTTCTGAATTTTCTTCTGGAGATTCAGTCCTTTACCAAATATTGTATATGGTCAATTATTATCTCAATTTTGGAGCTGAAAATTGAAATAAAGAGCTGGATATTCATGTCTGTAGGTTTAAATTGGATATTTAATCAGGCAACTTGTGTGGGTAAGAATTATAAAACATTTTCTTTTGGTTTTTGAATGCTATATTTAAAATTTGATGTTTGTGTCTATTGCTATGCGCAAAGATGCCTTCATTTCAGAAGTTTTGCCTATCCAAGTTTTCTTTCTCATTTTTCCATGACGCAACAAAACTTGTAGTCTGTAATAAGATATCATACTTTGTTTTGATGGGGACAAAGCTTTGACTTTTAACTGCTCTAAGCTACTAAATTTCTTCTATTTGAAACTTGGTAGACCTGAACTAGGTCTACATTTAATTGATTATTTTTCCAATACCTGAAAGCTTCTACACCCTTAAGCTGAGTGAGGCAAGTTCGCTAGATGCTTTCATGAAACTTTAAAGTTCTAATTTAACGGGAATTCTGCAGAGTGTGTATTTTCATTTAGCACCCTGGGATTGGGTACGTAACTAAATAATATTTTGGCAGCATGAGGGAGCATGATAGAGCAACAATACATGAAGCCATGGAGCAGCAGACAATAAGTGTTGCCAAGGTAGAATGTTTGAGTACATTACGTAAAATTTGAATGAAATTCAGCTTTCTCTACAACACAAGTAAACTGGCTTCTAGCTGATCTGTGGTAAAAGAATGTGGCTACTGATTTACTCTCTTGCTTTATTCAGGCTGGTCTTGTAACAACACTCAGCACTAGAACAACTGTATTTGGTGCCACAAATCCCAAGGGACAGTATGATCCTGATCAGCGTATCACTTAAGTTAACATATATTGGTTTAATACTATTTAAGATTAATGTTAAACTACAGTCCTTATTACTCTTGATGTGCAATCAAGAGTTCTTTCCTCTTGCTTCTAGCTTTTGTCTAAAGAAGTTTGCTATTGCTTCAGTTTCAATACTTGTCTGACTTAACACAAGGTAGCTCTGTCTGTCAATACAACACTCTCTGGTCCTTTATTAAGCAGGTTCGATATTGTCCTTGTTCTATTGGATACAAAAAATCCTGATTGGGATGCAGTGGTTTCATCTCATATTCTTTCTGAGGTAATCTTTGTCCCTGTACAATGCATAGAGGTTCCCATGACTAGATTATAATACTTGTATGAAAACTACATCCAGGCAGAATCGGATAGCACCACTAATGACGAAGATCTCGTAAATAGCTGGCCACTTGCTACACTCAAGAGGTAGGTATGAGACTAATGGCCATGAATAACATTGTCTTATTTCAGTGTTATACTCTTATCTCTTGATTACATTTAAGCTGTCAGCAAATTAGGAATCTGGAATTTAAGTTTAATTTATCTGCTTGTAACTTGATCTTGGGACCCATTGCCCATGATTTAATTATGTTGTCATTTTGAAATTGCTCATAGTGTTAGGCATAATAGCCAATTGCACGCTATAATAGAGTATTGGAGTGGCCTTGGTCTATAATGGATGCAGTGATCCCAGTCCTGTGTAAAATTTAATCTACATTGAGTTCCTTTTGTCCTGTTGGAATATGCTTTAAAATGGGATCGATCTTGTTTATTTGCAAATTTCGTAAAATTTAATATCGATGCCTTTGTTAGAAACTCTTGGTTACTTACGATAGTGAAAAGAACCTTGCAGGTACATACACTATGTGAAAGAACATTTCAGACCAGTCCTAACGAGAGAGGCTGAAATAGTTATATCTAGCTATTATCAACTTCAAAGGAAATCTGCAACTCATAATGCAGGTTTGACCTAGAAACCGATTGTTATGTAAAGTGAGTATAATACCTGAAAGATTTATGTCACTTTCCTTGATTACAAATTTGCAATGTAGCTAGAACAACTGTCCGCATGTTGGAAAGTTTGATACGCCTAGCACAAGGTATATAACTAGTACTCGATGAAACTTCTCTGGTGAACGTATTCCTCTTATTCTGTGCTTTGACTCTTTAAATGTCACAGCCCATGCAAGGCTGATGTTCAGAAATGAGGTGACTCGACTAGATGCCATAACAGCTATTTTATGCATAGAATCATCCATGACTACCTCAGCTATCGTGGATTGCATCGGGAATGCTTTGCATTCCAATTTTGCTGACAACCCTGATCAGGAATGTATCCTTGCTGTCATTCTTTGCATAAATTAGCCTTACATGCATTTAATGTCACTATGACAACCAAGCCTTCTCTTATTAAGTGGGGTTGGTCACGTAGATCAATTGAGATCATTGGGTGGGTGGGTGAACTCAGTTACAAAAAACCAAAATTACAGTAAAGCCACACGTGATAATTTTGATACGTATACTTTTTATTCTCGAGCCTAATAAAGTGATAGGATATGTAGTGTTCTTTAGTTTACATTGAAATTTTCTTAGAAATTTTTACATGGTAATATAGTTTGCCGAAGTCATAAAGATCAATCTGCAGAAGAGATCAAGGGGTATTAGAGATTGTGGGTGTTACATCAAATGAATGCATTTAAATGGCCTGAAATTTTGTGCATGGCTAAGTTATGTCCTCTATTCACAGCTTTTTGACTTTGTTTCAACAAGATCCTTACTACCGGTAAAACAGATGCGAAGCAAGAAATATTGATCCGACAAAAATTGAATAGTGTGGAGAGTGAAGGCTAAGAAAGGAAAAAGAAATGGAAGAGTCGTGTAGTATAAGTGGTTCCTTATGGTGGCCTCTGCTATTTTTGTTACAGTGGAATTGGTTTCTTTAGCCTTTTTTGAAGGCTTTTGAGATGCATACTTGACACTATGTTTACACAAGCTATCGAATTATCTTCTTTCCTTCCTGATGTATATCGTTGTGAATAACTTGACAAGTTACAAGCTATACGAGTCACATCTTAATCAATGGAAAGATTCCAGAAGTTTCTCACAACTTAAGACTATCAAGTGTCAACTTGTGGCAAAGTCAATTGCTTATAATTTTGTATCGCTTGAAAAAGAATATCACAAATGCATGTTTGATTTCATGTTGGATTATTTAAGATGACGTTGAAATATCAATTGTTTAACACTATCTGAAGTAATGTATAGCTTGTTTGATTCTAAATTGAGAAACTGTTTATAATTTCATAACTGATGAAGTTGAAACACCATAAGATAATTTGTCTTAGATTAAACGTTATACTAAATTGTATTATTAACTTGTTTTATAATAAATACATCTAGATGCAAATTACATGTGTGGGTCATTCACCTTCAGAATAAATTGCTTTGGCTATCAACAAATCTTGTGAGCAGACACAAAACTGTTGTTAATTAAATAAACATGCAACGTAACACTATATATATATATGATGTAGTAAATTATAAGTTTAGAATAGTTAAAAATTTTGAAAAATATATTTTTGATGTGTATTTAATTATATTTTAAAAAATGTAAAGATTCTAAAAAATTATTTCTATTGTAATATTATAATAGAGAGGTGTATGGACAAAATATAGGAGTGCATAAAGTAGTATCTAAAAATAAGTGAGGAACACCAAAAGCCCGATCTATTTAATTTGATTGAGAAAAAAGAAAAAAGGAAGATCCGAAAGAAATTTGAGGGTGCAGTCTTTCTAACCGTGTGCAGAAGCAACGTTGTGAAATTATCAAACAGCGGGGAAAGGGAGATTCTGCGAAATTGTTTCAATTTTGGTCGTGCCCTGTCTCAGACAACCATGGTACGATCTCCCATCTTTACTCACTGAAACCAATACAGTAGATCATTCATCACTAGTTCTACTATTCTTTTACAATTTTTTATCTTCTTTTCAGATATATAATACGCATAAGTCAGTAGCTTCTTTTTGTTTCTTGTATCAAATCTAGGGTTCAGAGCAAAAAATGATTTTTTTTTTAAATTATGTTGAATGAACCATTAACTTGTAGAATTTCCGTATCAGTCTTCTTTATACAGAGGGGAATCTAGGAGGTACAACAATAAACAAAGAGGACGCCATAATTTGACAACGCAGAAGAAGCAGGAAATTAGGGAAGCCTTTGAGTTATTTGATACCGATGGCTCAGGTTTTGTATCTACGCTTCAGTTTGCCATCAAAATAACACTATGGTCCAATTTTTTATTTTTATTTTTATCAATGCTATTATTTTGATGATTTTAGGTACTATTGATGCCAAGGAGCTGAATGTTGCCATGAGGTACTGTTGTTGTTCATAGTTTTAAAATTATTGTCCTATTGTTTGGCTGTGATGTTGCGAATGACATGTTATCTTGGCAGGGCTCTTGGATTTGAGATGACTGAAGAGGTATTATACAGTGACCATTTGATTTTCTTCCGATTGAATTGAATTTTGCAAGTTTTGCATTATTTCCTATGAGAATACCCGATTGTCATGAGGATGGGAACCAGTTCTTTCTCTTATTGAGTGTAATGAAATCCAGAAGTTAGCGTTGCAGTGGTATTTCCAGATGATATGCTGTTTGTTAGAGTTCTGTTTGCATATCTGATTGATAACATGCCGTGTCATTTCAGCAAATTAATCAAATGATAGCAGATGTAGATAAGGATGGAAGTGGAGCGATTGATTATGATGAATTTGAGTACATGATGACTGCCAAAATAGGAGAACGGGATACTAAGGAGGAGCTCATGAAAGCTTTCCATATTATTGATCATGATAAAAATGTAAATTTCTGCACTGCTGTATTATACATAACTTTTACATGTTGATTCTAATTAATCGTGGTCTATTCAGGGAAAGATATCTGCATCAGACATCAAGCGTATTGCCAAAGAGCTGGGTCAAAATTTCACTGACAGAGAGATTCAGGAGATGGTTGATGAAGCAGACCAAGATAGTAAGTTATACCGATCATATCCTGGTCAACTTTCTAATTTTACAAGAAAACTTGTCATATTGTGAATTTGTATTGATTCATAAGCTTTAGATTATGCTGACATAATGCTGTGCATATGGCATATAGTATTATCATTACTTTGATCTTCTAATTGACAGCTGTCTGCGCTCAAAGACATTAGACAGAAAATACTGTTGCGAAAAAGATTAAAATGGAATTAATTAAGATGATGAGAGGTCTCTAACTTGTATGCAAGATTTACTGAGAAAAATTACTCGTAGTTTCTCACTTGACATAATTTTCTCTTACTTTATCATTTGTCTCTGTAATTTGAGATGTATTTTCTTTCCCTCAAAACGTGCAGAGGATCGAGAGGTTAGTCCAGAGGAATTCATCACGATGATGAACAGAACTCGCTTCCATCACTAGTGATATCTATGTGGGGGTAGTTGCTATCTTTGTTTGGATGCACTTGTATGGGAAAATTAAAATTAGAATGGCGAAGTTATATGTTGTTATATATTGTACACTCTGTATGAATGATTCCAATGCTGTGACTTTTTGTATTGCCTATGAATAACATTGATGTATGCTCATATCCATGTGTGTTCTGAATAATTTCACTTTTGTACCAAATGGGCACAATGGGATAACTGAAATTCAAGATGGATCTATACATCGATTCTGAAAGAAAAAGGAATAGGTAATTATGAAGGTGAAAGAAGGGGTCCTTGGAGGGAGGTCTTTTATGTGAAGTAAGTTGGATTTTAGAAATACGTGATTCAAGCATAATCAAACAATTTGGTATAAAACACAAATAAAAGAAGAGTGGAGAGTTTAGGAATAAAAAGAATATCATTAAAAGGAAACTTAGAAGTTATTTTTCTTCAATTTCAAATAACTTAAGTGTTACCATTAAAATAATATTTTTATTCATCAACATTTTTTTATTAAATATGTTTTAAGTGAATGATTATAAATTTAAACTCTTATTGATAGGAAGCGTAGTATGTGTACAGTGTAAGTTTTTTAATTATTCAATTTCTAATAACTTTTAGTAATTTCTATTGATGATAGTTTTAACCTTATATTTCTATCATCCCAGTCCTTGTTCTTCAAGATCCCATAGTTTATGCCATTTTAAGTTAAAATTTTCAAAATCTTCAATATTCAATTGTTTTATAAAAAACTCTATCTTATTTTGATATTCAATTCAATAGAAAGAATGTAATAATTACCACAAATAAAAGTAGTAAAAAACTTGATGACAATCAATTAAATTTCACAACTTTTAACTCTTTTTTACTTAATTAAACGGAAGTATATTTCCTATTTCATAGTATTGCTTTTAGCCTATATTTGTTTTAGGTTGTTTAGTGGAGTCGAGGATGGAACGGTGAGTCTTTCGTTAGTATCAAACGATTTGCAAAGAATTGCAAACTCGTCATGAAATTCCCATTTTAACCTTAATGATTTTTCACTTTTTTTATGCATGGTATGTGGTTTTATTCCTGTAGACACAGTGAACAATGGAGATTCTCTGCTCCATGCAATGATTTTTAATGTTGTATTAAATGGATGAGTATAATTTCATTAATTATATCTCATATTTTATTTTAACATTAATTATACCAATTACATTTTATTTTAAATTATTTTTTATATTTAAAGATAAAATGATTTTAATTTATCAAACTTATCATATCATTTATAAATTTTTATCTCATTTTTCTTTTCATAATTTTTCATTTAATTCAAACAAACAATTTCATTTTTAAAAAATTTCTACTCAAATTCATTCAAATCTTAAACAAAAATATATTATAAAAAAATAAGAAACATATCCTAAATAATAATTCATTATTAAATAAGCAGTGTGTGGGCGTATTTTTTATTTATAAGAAGGGAATGAATATATATATATATATATATATATATATATATATATATTGTTTTAGGCTTTAGGTGTATATATAATAGGTTGTGAAGTTAGATGTTGCAGAAAGTGCAGAAAACGAAAGAGAATTGAAAGAATGGAAATGGCGAGAGAATTGTTTTGAATTGGGGAAGGAGAAGAATGCAAAGATCTGAAATGGAGAAGGAGGTTCTGCCATTAGATGTTATGATAAACATTCTGAAGAGGGTTCCGGTGAAATCCCTAATCAGATTCAAATGCGTCTCAAAAGAGTGGTTAAAGATCTTAGAAAGAAGCCCTTTCTTCACCAAACAGCAGCTGGAGCACTTCGCCGCCAACAACGCCCTTCTCCTCCTCCAACGCATACATCGACAGCCGCGACCTGAACCCTTCTCCACCTGCATCATCGGACCCCACCACGACCTCATCCACGAATCCCATCTCTCCCACATCGTTTCCCCCAACGCCAAGATCCTCGCCTCCTGCAACGGCCTCCTCTGCCTCCTCCACAACATCGGCCTCTCCATCCTCAACCCGGCCACCCGTCAAATCAGACAGGTTCCCATCGCAAACCTTTTGGCCTTCAACTACGTCGGATTCGGGTTCAACCCCCTCGCCGACGATTACAAGATCGTCCGAATCTCCATGTGCGTCTTCGCCCCGGACGACCAGGTGGTCGTTCTCGACAACCTTAGGGTTGATCGGGTCGAGGTCTATTCGTTAGCCTCCAGCTCCTGGAGGGAAATCGACGCCGCCAAGTTGCAACCTTTGTGTATTGTCTCTAGTTCCGTGGCCATCACTGGAACTATATTTTGGCTTGCCACCACCTTGACTTCTGCTTCTAACACAGATTCTGAATTTGTGGTTTCATTTGACATCGGCAGGGATTTGTTTACTTTGGTGAACGGCCCTCCGATTCCACATTCGCCCTCTCATCCCTACAACAACAGCGTTCTTGCGGTTTGCAACGATAAACTTGCCATGTTTCGGAACTACATTGTTGGGGCCTTTGAGTCTGGTTCTTGTTCGTTTGATTTGTGGGTGTTGGAAGATTTTCATGGTCATGATCATAATAATACATGCGATGTTTCTGGGGAGAGTTGGGTGAAGATGTACAGTGTGGGGCCATTTTCGAGGCTTGTGTATCCTTTAAGCCTTTGGGGAGATGAAATTGTGTGCCGGGAAGAGTTGTCTGGACCGGAGAATGATTTGAGAACAGTTAAAACTGTTTTGGCTCTCTTCAATCCTCTCAGTAAGCAATTCAAGAAACTCCCATCTCGCAGAGACGAGTTTTTCTATGTTCCCTTCACCTATTCTGAGACTCTTGTTCCAGTTTCAAACCCTCTTCACCGTTAACAGTAAGATGTGTGTATAATTATTTTATTAGTTTGTATATAAGAAACCAATCAATAACACCAAATGCGCACAATACCCGCAATTAAAGAATTTATAGACGCATTAAATAAAAAATAAATTAAAGGGGGTTCATCTACATTCATCTCGTTGTAAATTAAATATTTTTCTTGGTGTAAGAAGATTAAAAGGTATCCCGTTCATGAATGACAGTATTAATTCTCCTTCGACCCCATTCACCTTTGTTCTTTCATGCATTCAGTATTCAATTTCAGAGCCATTGTAAGACCTGCAAGATTGCTTCGCATGGAGACATTCGGGATAACTGAGAAAAAGGAGGATAATAACCATGATGGTGAGATTTTAGTTTCTTTTCGTCAATACACATTTTATGTTAAGTTGGATTTTAGAAATACATGATTCAACCATAATCAAACAATTGAGTATAAAATACAAATAAAAGAAGAGTGGAGAGTTTTAGGAATAAAAAGTTTTCTTCAATTTCAAATAACTTAGGTGTACCATTAAAATAATATTTTTATTCATCAACATTTTTTATTTAATAAAGGAAAATAAAAAACAAAATTTAATATTTCACGAAAACTACACATTTCATTTAATTTTTATTTGGGAAAGGAAAATTTATATTCTTACTCTCTTAAATACAACCTAGTTTTGAAATATATTTTTCCCCATAGATAGCACACTTTTACATTTTTTTTTTCAAAATAATACCATGTAGCTTTTATCTTCAGAGATAGCCTGTTTTTATTATAATTCTGCTTTCGAAGAACTAAATCTAGAATATAATTTTGACATATTTTTTTAACAGAATCATCAAAAACATGTTGAAAATTCATAAATCGAATTATGAACTAACATAATAATAATAATAATAATTCATAATAAACATTGAATGCTTTGGATAGCTATAATCTCCCCTTGCATTCACAATTCATTGTTTAATTCATCAAATTCTTTGGCACCATGATAGATCAATTTCCTCTTTAACTCCTAATTATTGATTAAGAAATATGTAACAGCTAATGGATAAGTATGTCCTGACAAAACAGATTCAAGAAACTCTTTCAAACAGAGAGAGACAGAGCATTCTAAACATTCAAACAAAATCCATTCCCATTTCCCTTCACACAAATCTTATTTACGCATCTTTATTTTTGAAGTGATCAGTCCTTTTAATTTTTCTCTTCTTTTACGTCTTCAAATTAAAACAGACCATAAATTATTTTACGGATCAGATGGTAAAACAGGAACATATAACAAAACATTATAGGTTTATCTTTTGCTTTAATAAGATACTGTACAATACATAGCAGACTTCGAACGTTGATCATGTCACTATATTGAACTCATCTCATGTACATACAAACTTTACAACTCATAAATTTCATGTGCTTTAACAGCACATTATGTTTCTCAGCGCACATCATGGCTTAATACAACAATTCATGCAGGCTAGCATACTCCTTTTCCCCTGCATCAAAAAAATCAACAATCTCATGTCAATGTTCTGCTGTTATTGAAAATCTCATCACAAAAATAAACACCAAAACGAGTGTGGCATTTGAAAATCCACATTTTAAGAAAGAAAATAGTTTCACCATGACTTCATGACGCTGACCATGACTATGAAAATGATGAAAATGAAAATGACGATGATGATGATGATGATGATGTCTAGAATTACTGCTACTGGAAAAGGCTTCTTCATTCTCAAGATTTAGAGATTTAATTTCAGTTATATTGGTCTTTTGATGTTTTTTGGTTGCTCGAGCTTGGTTGAACACCACTGAATAGTCATAAGCTCCTTCATTTTGGTCCCACCCTCCAAATTGAGGCACGGACATCACAGTTGTGTTCTGCATAACAATATTTCTTTGTTATTCTTTCATTTCTTTTGCATGCAAAATGCAGAAACAAAAACAGATGTTATTACGAACAAAAAGCTCTACCTTTTGTTCCATGGCGAGCGAGGGAGGGACCTGGAAAACTGAGCTCATACTTAACAACTTTTCAAAATATAAGGTGAGGGTTTCAAGATGTTCTTATGCTAAAATTATCAACCTTCAAAAATCTCTGTCATTAGAGTAAAAGTAGGACAAATAAATATGCTTCTCCATCCACTGGTTACATATTTATGCAGTTTACAACATTATTATTTCCAATGAGTCATGATGATTGTGTTAAAATAGTAAGATATTTGTAATTGTATGATAAAAGATTAACTAACAGTTATACGAAAAAATGTCAGGGTTTGGAATTATTCCAGTACAGGTTAATTGGAGAATTGATCTCTACATTAATAGTAATTTTAAAAATAACATGATAAAAAAAATGACCCATGAAAACTGGAAACGTTGAATCACAGTCATATATTTTGTTGTTTCAGTCCATGAAAAGGCAAGTAACGTTTGTCACTTTTGTATTTGCTTTATTTTATTTATTTTTTATTTCTGTGATGAAAGGTTGGTTTAGTAGGAATAAAAATTATTTTCTAGAAAAACTCTTTTTGCTAATTTTTATATACTTCTTCCTCTGTTTTTAATTTGTAAATTTTACAATTTTTTTTAAATTATTAAATATCAACCTAGTACGTTTATGAGAACAATAGTTTGGAACATAACATTTTCTCAAATTTAACTCCAACAATATAGTATGATATAAATGACTGAATATCATTTTGGGTATTTTGTTTTCTAATCAATTTTTATAATTGTTGAAAGAGGCGAATCTTTAAAAAATAAATAAAATTATATAAATAGATTCTGAAAAGGTCAAAATTAAAATATTAATTATAGTAAAGTTTATTTTTTATTTTTCACATTCGAACATCACATTTATCTCTTAACCTAAGAATTTAAATCACGTTGGAATTTCACATTTATCTCTTAACACATCAATTTAGAAAAATTGTGAAAAAAAATTGTTAAAAGAACATAAATACAACTTAAGATTTTTGTCGACGTGGCAACTGAGCAGTGACCCACGTTGTTGTTGGCTGAGACAGCGACGCAGCCGTTTTCTGAAATACAAATGAAGATGAGGTACAACGAATGAACGAAGAAGCATTTGATTCAACAGAGTAATCCCCATAGCCATGGGATTCACTTCTCAACTCCTTCTTCTCCTCTCTCTTACTCTGACCTTCTTCATCGCCCTTTCTTCTTCGATTTCACAATCTAACCAGGTCTCTCTTCTCTGTTGACTTTCACTCTTTTCGTTCTACATTTTTCAACGTTTACAAATTCAATTATTTGCGTAATTACTACTTGGGTGTCATTATTACTATAGCACTGAACAGATCGAGATTTTCGTTTTCGTTTTTTAATGATTCGTTGATTCAGTTTTGTGATGCTGGAGCTGGAGCTCTGTCATCGAAGCTCTTGATCAAGGGAGGTACCGTTGTCAATGCTCACCACCAACAGGTTGCCGATGTTTATATCGAAGATGGCATCATCGTTGCCATCAAACCCGCTATTACGGTATATTTTAATCTACTTAACGTTTCTGCTTTTTTTTTGTAAAGTGTTAAACCTCTACTAGCACCTTGTGTTTCTGTTATTTTCTATTCTCCAATGTGTGATTGATTCCACTGGCAGGTTGGAGATGAGGTGACTGTGATAGATGCCACTGGCAAGTTTGTCATGCCCGGTTGGTCCTTAAACTTTCGATCTAAAACCTACACTATAATTCGCCCCTAGTTATTTAGTGTCTACACTAAGGTAAAGAAGTTAGCTCCTGCTAGAATGAATATGATAGATATGAAGGGTCTGTAGACATAAGTTCTGGGGAAGGTACAATATGTCTAGCTAGTCTTCTTGCATCTACTTTAAAGTGTTGTATAAAACAATATTTTGGTCTTGAGTTCGGCACTTTATGCACTACTGGATGGTGCTCATACCCTAGGAAGTTGGAATTCAATGCATGGTAGTTGGCTCTATTAAGTTAGAAACTCCCTCCCCTCTTTCCAATTGGTGGAATTCCTACTCATGCTCTTCACTTTTACTATTATTACTACTGTTACTATTATTGTTGTTGTTGTTATCTTATACCTGAGATTCCAGGAATGTATCTTTTTGTTAACTGGCAGGGGGAATTGACCCTCACACCCACCTAGAGTTTGAGTTTATGGATACGGTAACTGTTGATGACTTCTTCAGTGGTCAGGCCGCAGCATTAGCTGGTGGGACAACAATGCACATTGACTTTGTTATACCACATAAAGGAAGTTTAACTGCTGGTTTTGAAGCCTATGAAAAGAAGGCGAAGAAATCTTGCATGGATTATGGTTTCCATATGGCTGTTACCAAATGGGATGAAACTGTGTCAAGAGAAATGGAACTCATGGTCAAGGAGAAAGGTCATAGTTCATTTCCTCGTTGCATTTTGATATTTTGTCTGATTATGTGGTGGCAAAAACCCTTTGGTTAAGTGTTGAAGAATTTACTTCAAGTAGTGCATCTATGGTTTGTAATTGTAGGTATCAACTCTTTTAAGTTTTTCTTGGCGTACAAAGGAGCTCTTATGATCAATGATGAGCTTCTTCTGGAGGGATTTAAAAAGTGCAAGTCTCTTGGAGCCTTAGCTATGGTCCATGCAGAAAATGGAGATGCTGTGTACGAAGGACAGAAAAAAATGATAGAACTTGGAATAACTGGTCCTGAGGGGCATGCTCTTTCAAGGCCCGCAGTGGTAAATCCTCATATTTGTTCTTTTATAACAGCATGGTAGAATGAAAATATTGGCCAGCTATGGTTTCTTTTCATCTTCCTGGTCATCTTATCAACCTATTGCCTATGCTAACACGATTTTCACTCATCGTATCTAAAATTTCCTTTTCATCTTGGTATGCTTCCTGCATAGCACATGTACCTGAGCCATATTCACTGTTTTTAGCTTCGGTTATCAAAAGTTTGCTTGCTTGTATCATCCTAGTTCTGCATTTATTTTGTTCAGTTTCATCTATTTTTATTAACCATGCCTAGTAGATATGTATCAGATTGAATACTGACATGTTTCAATGTATAGTGCGATTCTTGTAATGTCTAAATATATGTCTCTGATATCCTTTCCTATTTGACTTTGATATACCTATGTAGTTGGAAGGAGAGGCAACTGCTCGAGCTATTCGCTTAGCTGATTTTGTGAACACTCCTTTATATGTGGTTCATGTAATGAGCATTGATGCAATGGAAGAAATTGCACGGGCCCGTAAATCAGGTTCTTAATTTTAATCCTAGTAAAGTCATGCATAATTTCCATTAATCTGTTCCAGTCACAGTGCATGGTTCATTCAAGAGAAAGTAGACAATTAACTACACACAAACAAAAAAATCCTTTTGCAGAAAAACCATAACTTTTTGAACAACAATGTTCTACTATATTTAAAAATAATGCAAAAAATAGAATTGTACTTGAATTTACGGCTACCGTAAATAGGTTAACCTGAGAACAGTTTATAATTCCACTTTGGTCCTACACTGTAATGTTGTACTTGCTTTGTTATGAAAGTAGAAACTAAGGGGACTATAATTGCTTAAATTTAATTGAATGTTTGAAACTTGATTCCGATATCTGTCTTTGATATTTCCTTTTTAGGGGGATATTGTTCAGGTTTCTGATTTATAGGATTGGCTTGCTGATATTTTTATTTTTATTTTGTTGGTTCATTGTTTTGCACTTTTCTGATTTAGAGGATTACTTATCCTCTTCCCAAGAAAGGGTTGCTTATCTTATCCTTTCCCTCGTATCATTCTATCCTGAGAAAGGAGGAAAAGAGTTTCCCAACCGGAAATTATACAGACACTATTGTCATGTGAGATGAGATTTTAAACTTGAAGCTGTTAGGCCATGATAGAAAGTAGTTGCCTCCAGCAACCAGATGACCAATAGAAGTGGAACACTGTTACTCTTCATGGTCTTTTTAAAATTGTATCATGTGGACTTATTCTCTTTTCATGCCCCCTTATGTTTTTCTTTTTCCATCTCTTCACGATGAACTAAAGCATCCTTTTTGGCCAAAACTAATTTTTTTGTGGTCATGAGGATGGATCAAATATATACATACATCATGTTTTATCCTCACTTTCAAGTTTATATGAACTTCTTCACATTTATTTTGTTTTTACTTATCTTCCCGAATGTGAGTGCACCAAACCAACACATTAAAAAGGTGAATTGGATTCTGGATCCCTTTATTTTAGTCTGATTCATGTGTTTCAACTGTAGCTATTTTTACTTAAGTACATAAAGAGAGTCCAACATCCGTTACGTGAGAGTGCCTCAAAACTTAAACATCACGTTAAGCTTTCTATTCTACTCGATGCAAGATACAAACATTGCCACCTCTTTAAGAGTTTATGCTTAAAAAAAGTGTTTGAAAAAAAAAGTTAGAAAGAAAAAAACATCGCCTCCATAAAAAGTGCAGTTTTTTGTTTTTTTTTGTCTGCTTGTGATTTGGTACATTTCAATCTAAGTTATTGAAGTCCTTCTCATTGACCAACTCTCACTGCAAGCCCAATTGTATCACATTGAGTTTTCTATTCTTAGTGTGGGATTCGTAGCAGTGACTTTTTGATTTTTATTGATGACTGATTTTAGTGATTTACCTTTCTTGTTTGGTAGTTTAAATTTTTTTTCCACCATGACATTTTTGTTCCACTAACAGCTTTCATGCTTCAGGACAAAGGGTAATTGGAGAGCCTGTTGCCTCTGGGTTAGTCCTTGATGAATCTTGGCTTTGGCATCCTGACTTTGAGACTGCTGCAAAGTAAGTGCCTGTACTTGTTCCTCCGTTTTTTGTTGCATTCTTTTGTTGTCTTCAGTTTTAAGAACTTAAGCTGTACTCGTTCTTGTGTTTCAGGTATGTGATGAGTCCCCCTATTAGAAAGCGAGGACATGATAAGGCCCTTCAAGCCGCCCTTTCAACAGGAATATTGCAGGTTTCACATTATGATTTAGGCTAAGGTTCACTAACCAGTAAAAGTTTGAATTTGAATAAGTAATTAGGATAGTCTCAACCATGAAATGTACACTCTGAACTGAACTCTTCACTGTTTCAGAACTCTGTATTATCTAATACCTTGAGGTCGGTTAATTCTTTTTCCTAGACTGGTTATTTAACCAATGGTACCTTTTACAACTTTGCAGCTGGTAGGCACTGATCATTGTGCCTTTAATTCCACCCAGAAAGCTCTTGGAATTGATGACTTCAGGAAAATCCCTAATGGTGTAAATGGTAATCAAAAGATCGATGACCCTAGATATTTCTGGCCTAAAACATCCCAGTTGATTTTGAGATATTTCCTTACTGGTGTGCTTTGCAAATTGATATTTTTTGTAGGTATTGAAGAAAGGATGCATGTGGTATGGGATACCATGGTGGTAAGATAGCTTTCCGTTTCTTTTTAGATTGGGATGAAATAGAGGAGAGATTAACATTCTAACTAGAATTTATTGTTAAATATCTCACAGGAATCTGGTCAAATATCTGTCATGGACTATGTCCGGTTGACGAGCACTGAATGGTATATTTTCTGTTAATCAAAGTAAAAATTAGCACCAGTTCTTATACAACAAGGAGAATTCAGAGTATTTAGTGAAGATGCCAAAATTCTAACTTTTTTTATTTATTTCTGCAATAATTTTAGTGCTAGAATCTTCAATATATATCCAAGGAAAGGAGCTATTCTTCCAGGATCCGATGCAGATATTATCATCCTCAATCCAAATTCAAGCTTTGAGATAACTGCAAAGTCCCACCATTCCAGACTGGACACAAATGTCTTTGAGGGAAGGAGAGGAAAGGTACCTGGTTTAACTATATTATCATCCATCAATGGATTGAAATTTATCAATTACTTGGTAACTGCAAGAGTAAAGCACAAATCTCCTTCTTTTGGTTTAATATGGATTTTTCATCCATATCTATTAAGTTCTTTCTCTGTCCATCGACCTCTAGGCTGAGTCTCACTACTCATTACTTGAACTGTTCATGCCATGTTCTTTTTTCCTTGTCAGTGTCCTACAGCTCCATTCAACATATATATAGTGCAATGGTTGAAGCCGGATTTCGTAATATCAATATTAAAAAGTGTTTTTTTCTAGGGGAAAATTGAAGTGACTATTGCAGGAGGAAGAGTTGTCTGGGAAAATAATGAACTGAAGGTTGCTCCTGGAACTGGGAGATATATAAAAATGTCACCCTTTAGCTATCTGTTTGATGGAATTGACAAAAGGGATGATGCTTATCTAAAGTCCCTTCAAGCTCCAGTGAAGCGAGCCAAATCCAGCTCTTAAAGATTTGGGACAAAGACATATGTAATATGTTGATCTAGTTTTTTACTCAAATAAAGTAAAATGTATCATACATGTATATATATGTCACCCTTCGTGTTACCCTTTCCACTCATGTAACGTACATTGCTTACTCTCTAAATATGTTATAGAATTATAGAATAAGAGACAATAGTTTAAGAATAAGAACTGTAAAATATGTAGCACTCAGATTATGGTTTCTGGTGTTCAGATTTCTTTTGAAGTTGTCTCATATTTAACAAGTCCTATATCCCTCGTGTTTTATTCACATGCCTTTGGCTTGAAAATCAAGGAGCGCTATGGTACTTGCTGTGATTGAAGACTGTTGCAGAATAAACAAAAAGGTCAGGAAGTTCGTTTCTTTCATAGTGTTGATAAACAATATTCATACTCTAATTTATTTTTCTTCGCACCATTGATATTAGTTTTTCAAGTATCCATCAAATTTTGACCGAGTTTTGTATGAGAATAATATTCCATTGCTCATTACTTACCCATACAACAAAGGGATTAAAACACTTTATAGTGATTATTTAACGACATATATGGACAACAAATTATAATCCAAAGTTAAATTTAACATTTTTACTTTCTAGTAACAAATATATTTTAATTTTAAGATTTTATGTATAATTTAGTGTTCATTTATTTATTATATTACGAATTTCATAATAAGTGTATTTCCTGTCCCATACATTCAAACTTGACTGTCATCTCTTCGTGAAAAAATGAAACAAGACGGCATCATATTTAGAGAAGTTAAAAGTTCTATAATATATATGTATTGTGCTCATCTCTAATTAAATGTTTAAATTACAATATTATTATATATTTACATTCATTAAATAACACAATAAACAAATTAATATTTTAAATTCCCATCCCACCGGGCATGTTAGCAGAGAAACCAATTCATTTGTCATTCCTAATAATATCTCTTATAAAAGACAAAATTTAGAGTTGTTATTTCAAAAGTTGCAGTATGATTTGTGAGTTGATCCGGAACAAGGACACGCACCAAACCACGTTCCTTGGTGTACCTGCTAAAAACAAACCACACAGCTGTGGCATGTGGAAGCGTCTATTTAAACTCTTATTCAAATCAATCCTAATATTCTTTCATTAACAAAGAATATCATTGAAAAAGGTAACGTCGGGAAACCACGTGCTAATCCAAAACCCCACAGAAGAAGATCCATGCAATGTCAAACCTTTATACGTATTTATGTTACTAATGAGTGTATATAAACTAAAGAAAGAAAGGGTAACAATAATATTGAAACTACGCAAAAAGCAGAAAGAAAATTTTCATGTATGACTCAGCTCATCTGTCCTCAATGGAAGGACCTTTTTCTTTCGGCCGGGAAAAAGAAAGGCCAACTGAAACTGGGAAATGTGCTATTTACTTACATGGAAATGAAAAATCAGTACAAGCCCAAAAATTTCCACCATAAAGAACCAACACCTCCCCAGATGATACCATTAATAACAGCCATGATGAACCCCATTTTGAAGATATCCGGAAGGTCTACATAACCAGCTGTTGAAACAAAAAGAATTCAAATCAGTCATATCAGTCACCATGCTAAGCTTCAACATGACTTACATTCATAATAAAAGGGGGGAAAGGATAAAGATGTGGTTTTCCTTAACAAATAATCCTTTTTGGTCACCAATTGCAACTAGAATCAGCAGAACAAGAATAAAAATATTCACCTACAAGGTTTCCTTTAGAAGAAGGTTTTAAAAAATTACAGTAATTTTTCTTTTTAACCATTAAACCAATTACAAACAGCAGTCTCAAGATTGAGAAGACAGAAATAAAGTGTTTGAACAATCAAACTTGTAAGTATTCTGAGAGAAGGGTATTGAATAAACACATGCCAAAGCTAAACAGGAAAAAACAATAGAAAAAACAGAAATTAGATGACATTATAGAGGGAGACAAACCTCCATAGTATACAGCAGCCTGGCCACTACTATAGTGTGTTATTGCACCAAAAAGATTTGTATTGTAACCTAAAGCAAGTGCTGCCAGAACGCCAGGAACACCGGCTGCCCTATGCATGGCAAGGAAAGCTGAGTATAAAGCCCCCACATGTCCAGTCTGACTAGCGAAAAGGTAGTGGATGAAGAAATAAGCTGCCTGAAGAACAGCTAGTGCGGCTGGCCAGCTCAAAGAGAACGACCGAAGGTTGTTGGCCACACAGTCAGACATCCAGTTCACAATTCCAAGGTTTGTCAACTGGCTTGCCATACCGACCAAAATGGCAAACCAAGCTAAGGTATCCCATGCCGATTTCTCATCCAAGCAGTCATTCCAGTTAAGAACTCCTGTTAGGAGAAGTATTGATAAACCGATCATTGCAGCTACAGTACTTGCTATGCCAATAGTATCTCTGCAGGACCAAAAACACATGGATGGTACAGAATTCAACGATGAGAAATTGTAAGAAAAACAACAATTTGCATTGCTACGCAGACAGGTATAACTAGTGGACTATTGGATAGTCATTAACAGAAGGTGTAATACTCGTAAGCATAGTTCAGTTTGTGAGATGACTCACGTTATTATCATAAGTTCTTATGTTATGCATACAAAAGAATTCCTAAGAGTGCATCCATAATAAGCCAGAGTATAAACTTGGTGACCAGAACATTGACGAAAATTAGAAAGTACTAATTAAAAAAAGAGGTTCTCCACCCAAGATGTCAACAAACTTAAGAAATCAGTTAAAAAGGATGCACCCATACACATACAAAGATGTGAAGAAATAATAGTGACAGGTGACATACCCAAAGATCCATAAAGACACTGCAAGAAGCATTGTGACAACCATAATCCATTCATTTTTTGTAACAGGGCCCATACTTTCCAGTTTCTTGGCAGCCAGGGCAGGAGCCTCTGGAGTGTCCTTGATTTCGGGGGGATAGAGCTTGTACAAAATCAATGGTGTGAGAAGAAGACAAACAAGTGCGGGTAAACTAGCTGCCTTAAACCAAGTGACCCAAGGGTTTGGAACTATCACCCCAAGCTCCTCTGCTAATTTGATACACAGCAGATTTTGAGCTGCAGCAGTTAGGAAAAGAGCACTAGAGTTACCAGCAGACTGTCATATGTCAAAGAGGCAATGCACAAGTCACTTTATCATCACATGATAACAATTTGTAAGAAGAGACAGGACACATAAAGAAAATTCAGCAACATCAGAATAAACGCAGACAAGTTGCTTCAAAATTTGAAAACACCCAGCAAATCTTATAAAATCTGTGTCTAATGATTTTTCTCGCATAAATCTCCAGATATTCTGCAGACCGCAAGCAATCAAATATCCAAATTTTTCTGTCACACTAGTATACCTATCTAGCAAAATCAATCTAGCATTAGGTGAAAACAAATCCTCCTACCTCTCCTGGCATGTCTTTTTCCTTCGATATTTTATAATGTTTTAAAAGGTATACACTGTTCTTGTAATAAATTATCATTACCAATCAATTAGAAATCATGTTTGCTGTAACTTTTGAAATAGTCATTATCAAAGTGAATTGACTTATCATTCACGATATTTTTTAAATTAACGACTGTGTAAAAACATTTCACACTCTTCCATGCATTATTTTTTTCGTGTATACTAGCTTTGGGACCAGAATGTCAGGCGCAATTATAATTATACATAAGATAGAACATGCAAAAGAGAAAAGGAAAACCTGAAATTGGTTCTGAACGAGGTAAGCCCCGAGTTTCTTAGCGGAGGGAGAGTCGGGTTCACTGCCAGCAGAGAGTGAGAGTGACTTGATAATGGGCAAGAAAACCCCACCAGCCCTGGCGGTGGTGCTAGGCATTGCAGGAGCAATCAGAACTTCACTGAAAGTGAGCCCATAAGAGAGGCCCAGAGTGCTCTTTCCCATCCACTTCACGAAGTAGGTGGCAATCCTATCTCCAAGTCCGGTCTTCACGAATCCACGAGCAAAGAAAAAGGAAATAACAATGAGCCAGATCACCTCATTGGTGAAGGCACTGAAGGCTGCTGAGAAAGTGAGAGTGTTGGTGACGACGGTTGCCGTGAGGCCCAGAAAGGCCCATGCACCGACGGGGAGCGGACTGAGAACGAGGCCCGCGATGGTGGAGAGGAAAATGGAGAGGAGTTGCCAGGCCTCGGGGGTGACTTCCACCGGTTTGGGGACGAAGAAGCGAACAATGAGGCCTATGCCTACGGAGATCACAAAAGGCAAGGGCTTTGCACCCTGGAGAGGTGTTGGTGTTGGTGGTGATGACTTTGAAGGTGGAGGAGGTGATGAAGAAGCTTGAATTGGGTAATGGGGTTTCGAAAAGGGGTTGAATTTAAAGGCTTTGGGTTTGGAAGGGAAGGAGAAGGGTTGGGAGATGATGATGGGTGATCGGAGAGCTGATGGAGTGGCATGAGAGAATTGGGATCTGGAGATGACGGAGCGAGGACGATGATGGAGTTGGGAGAAGCGAGAGAAGGAGGTTGAGGTTGATGGTGAGAGAGAATGCAGTGCAAAGCTCTCCATTGGAATGAACGAGTGATGCTGCTCACGCTTGCTTTGGTCCTGAACTTTTGTTTCTGTGGTTTTGTTTGCGGTTCGCGTAAAGAGATTTAGTTCGGTATTTACAATGATGTGTGAGGGAGGAAACAATGTTCTATGTGAGGTTGGAAATCGTAGGACACTTGCTAACCTCTTTTCCTATGATGCTCTGTTTTTTCTTCACTTTCTTTTATCTTTTTATATCCCACTTGTATTTTCTCCACTTTCTTCTCTTCTCCTTTTACCCTATCGTTTTCTGCTATTTTATTACAGACAAACTACTGGAATCACTTTCCTATTCTTTTTCCCCTCTCATTTTATCAATCTGAAAATGGCAAACTATCAATTTCATGAGATTTTGGAATTCATTTTCCTTCAAATTCTAACTTCCAAAAGAATTTTAAATTTATAATCAGTTTTAAGTTTCTACGACATTAGTTTCTAAGATCCTTAAACTGTTTTAAATTTGTGGTTATATGATACTCAGACTATGAGACATTGATTATAATAGCGGTACTAGATGTTGGCGACAAGAAAAACTTCAGATTTATGTGATGTTTTAAATCATCACATGACATTTTGTTGCGCGTCTAGGGCTAAGAAATTAATAATTGTCTATGTGAATTTATCTTAAATCGATGGATAAATCCGAAAACTCAAAACAGTTAAAAAAGTTACAATTTAAAATACACTGCATCGGTTACATTTCGACTATAATTCATATTTACAAAATAATAATGGTGTTCTTATAAAATCGGATCAACTTCACACAATTAACAATTTTTTATTTTTTTAATTATTTTCATTTTTGCCTTTATCTTGATATAAAGAGAATAAGTATTTTTAGTCTTTTAATTTGAGTTTTTTTAATTGATTTCGGATGTCGGTATCAAATGATGAAAGTATTTGAAAAAACACTTTAATATTATTAATAATTCCTATTCGAAAGGACAACTTAGTTTTAAGTTGAGTGTTTGTTTATTTATAAAAGGGAATTATTAGATTTTTATCCTTTATTAAAAGTTAATTATGATTTAAGTTTTGTTTTATGTTTAGTTAAATGTTAATTGGTTTCTCCATCGTATGACTCGTAGGATGTAATAGTTTAATGAGGTTAAGGTATATTTATGCTGAGATTTTTTGGGTTACATTGTGTATAAGGTGACTTGACTTTTGATGAAGAATGGTGAAATTTGTGTAGTTTGTTTCACTAGATACATCAAGATGAAATATTAAAGAGTGATTCTTTCTGTACTTCACCTTTTTTCTTTCTGCACTTCCAATTTTATCTATTTGTCCTTCATTTAATAAAGTCAAAACATAATTAATGATTACTTAATAATATCTTAAGCACTAACAAATTTTCCTAATTACCAACAACCCAAATATTTGTCTGGGAGTATAAACCCTAACCTATATGCACCCCTCACCCCCTTCGTGGTTCCCATAAGCATTTTGTTCACTTCCCTAACATTTCCTTCATTTCACTTTTATTGTTTGATTGTTTTGAGTTAAGAGGTTATACATCAGTGTATTGGTGTTTATGATCTGTGGTGGTGATCTGTGCTGGTGGTGATCCTTAATGGTGGTGTTTGGACATTGGAGGAGAGGAAGAAGAGAGAGCTCGTCCAGGTTAGTCCAAGTATTCAATTAAACACACTTAACCGCATTTGGAGCAGTGGTTAAGGATGTTGTCGTTCGAACGACGTTTTTACATAGTCGCACATCGAGTTGTGGCTGCCCCCAACCGCACTTCGAGTTGCAGTTTTGAGGGGTCGCACTTCCAAGTGCGTTTGTACTGTGCAGATTGATTTCGAGTTGCAGATTGTTTACGTATGTTGTATTATATGTATATGTTGAATGATTTATTATTTAATATGTGTTATTTATGGATTTTGATTTGTTTGATGTATTAGTTATAAGTTCCAATGGTAGTTTTAGTTATGAATCGTCTTCACTGGAGCAATATAGCCTGTTGTTCCTCTAGCACTCCTCTAGCACCAAATATTGACACCATACTTTCTTTTCGGGAGCAAATTTTTGCCAAACCAAAATATGAAATCTTGGGATTGAAATTCTCATCCAGCAGAATGTTATGAGGTTTGATGTCAAAGTGTAAAATTCTAGTATTGTAGCCTTTATGCAAGTATTTTAGTCCTTTAGCAACACCAATTGCAATATGATACCACATTTGATAGTCCAATTGATGTGTGATTAGAGCATTTTCATGACAGATAAGTTTTTTAAGTGATTCATTGCACATAAACTCATAAACCAAAGCTCATTTAGAACCATCACAACATAACCCCAAAAGCGTAACAATGTTAATATGAGGCTGCTAATACTAGCAACTTCACTGATGAATTCTTCTCTGTCATCTTTTAATTCATTTAGGATCTTCACAGCAACGTAATGTTCATCCTGTAATTTCCCCTTATATACACTACCGAATCCTCCTTGGCCTAGTTTGTTTCTGAAACAGTTGATCACTTTCTTTATCTCAGAATAACTATACATCTTAGTCTGAACGACTCCATGTAATGAAAATGTTACTGGGCATTATAATCTAAAGCATATAATAATCCTAATATAATTTTTAAAGTAAATGTTATTAAATAATTATGTATTATTGGTGCGGCTTGAAGACCAAGAATCATGTATATTTTGATTCTGAAAATTAGACTGAAGGTTCACTCGGAAAAGAGTTCACTTGGGAAAGAAAGATCATTTATCTCCTTACGGGAGCATAATAATTATTTCTAGGTTTATAAATATAACTTGTCACTAACACTAAGAAGATAACATTGAATGTTTTTAGCTTAAACAACTTCTCTGGAGTTTGATTTTAATTTTAAAAGTTTTTCTTAATATTTTATTTGTTTTTTGTTAAATTTTAAAACTTTAATTTTTAATGTAGGTTGTATTTATCTATATAAGATGGATAACTATCCATTTATGGATTCTCAAATGAATTCTGATTTTATGTCAGAATTTTTTTCTTTTATAAATGAAGTCGGTGAGGGTGATTACACAAATAAGTTTTTCACTGATCAAATATTCCTATCACATTCTGATTTGATTGAATGGGTTCGAAAGATTGCATTCGAGCTTGGATTTGTTGTCGTGATTATAAGATCTGACACACCAATTGGTGAAGCTGGAATAAAGACATTTGATGTGTTAGACTGTGAAAGAAGTGGGGAGTATAGGAAGTATAAGCCAGATGTTCAACCTAGTGTATCTAGTACAAGAAAATGTGAGTGTCTGTTTAGGTTGAGGGGTAAACCTAAAGGACACAGTTGTGTTAGCAAAGTGATGAAGATGAAGTTTTAATGATGTCCAAATCAAGTCAAGAGAAATCAAGATTCAATAATATCTTATGAAGACTTGTATTGTGTTGGAAAGCTTTTGTAATAATTGTAGTTTATTGTCTAGGACATAGATTTTCATTGGTTTTGATTCCATGTACTTTTATACTTTGTAATTGATGTTAAGAGTCAAAATCGCATTATTTTAATCGATTAAAACTAGTATTAATCGATTAAAACGAGTAAAAGTTGAAAACTCAACATTCTCTGTTTTAATATATTAAAATACATTTTAATCTATTAGCTAATCGATTAAAATGAATTTTAATCGATTAAAGCTGACCGTTGGAGTTTTCTAGCTTTTGAAAACTAGTCGTTGCACTCATTTTAATCGATTAACACTTGTATTAATCGATTAAAAGCGTTAAATGACCAGTTACGAAGAATGGAAGAGTATTTGCTTGAGTTTATAAATAGGCTCTCTTTATCCATCAACAACAATTCTTTCCTTGCGCTAAAATACTCAGAACTCTTTGAGAATTATGTGCTCTTGCTCAGCTAAGGAAACTCTTGTCTGTGGTGCTAGTACATTGCTACTACGGTGACGGAGGAATAGCTGGTTCATCCTTGGTGCGTCTGAGGAGGTGTGTGGAAGAGGATCATCCTTCGTGAAGTATTCGGAGGAGGTGTTTCATCCTTTGTGAAGACTCAAAGGAGGTGCAAGTTCATCTCTTGTGGTATCAAGAGAGGTGGTTTCTAAACTTTTACAAATTGTTTCTTTGTGAATGTAGTTTGTAATTGTTTTGTGCTTAGTGAACTGTTTATCTTAATTTGAGATAAGCGACTGGACGTAGGATTGGTAAGATCCGAACCAGTATAAAATTCATCTATGCAAATTTCTCTCAACCTTACTCTTTTATTTATATTTATTATTTGCATAGTAAGATAAATTGAGAAGAAATTAAAAGGCATATGTTTATATTAAAATCCCTCTTGGTTTGTTATTTCACGCTAACCATTATGCTGCAGTCGCTCTGACAAGTTGGGTGTTAATGGTTATATACGGCTATCAAACCCATGAATTAGCAGAGACTTTGGTTGGTCATCCTTTCGTGGAAAGGTTAAATGCTGCTGAACAGTCAATTCTTATTGACATGACTAAGAGTCAAGTTAAGATAACGTGACAACCATAAAACAAATATATAATGCGAGATACACTTACAAACGATCTTTGAGATGATCAAGAACTGAAATGCAACAATTGATGATGTTGTTAGATAGAGACAAATCCATCCATAGAAGTAGATGTTTGGATGATTCTGATGTAATAAGTAACCTATTTTGCACACATCTCAATTCAGCGCACCTGGTCAATTTATTTAATATTGTGTTTTTAATAATTGTCAAAACGTAATTAACTTAAAGAAATTATTTACATTCACTTTTAATATTTATAAACTAAAATATATTAAAATTTAAAATATGAACAAGTTCCAATTTTATATAAAAAAATTAAAATTAAAAAATATATTTAACTGAGAAAGTATAAATGCAAATATCCATTATTTTTCACAATGACAAGTAAGGAAGGGTAGAATTATATAACCTAAAATATTCAAATAATTGGATGATGAGTATCTGATTATCCTCGTTTAGCTTTGCAAAAAATAACATATAAACTAAATAAATATTTCGACATACTAAAATAATCCTATAAATCATTTGTAAGTCCTCTAGTTTTATTTTTTCAAGTCTCTCTAAAAGCTCATGTCGTAAAACCCTTCTTATTAAAGTGAGGCTTATTGTTTTTTAAGATAAGAAATGTCACAATTATTCTATATAATATTTTTATATGAATTATGGTTAAAAAATAACTTTTAAGCTATACTTTCGTTGTATATAATTGGAGTGTTTTTAATAATTGTGATTCTATTGTTTTTTACTGTCTAATTGTGTACTATATAGGATATTATAGTCCTATTTATGCAAATTATAATATGTACAAGTGAAGAGATAGACAAATAAAGTACTATTCATTTTAATAAAAATATAAATCAACAATATTTGAATGTTGAGGTACATAGTCAACTCCTGAGCAATGCTTTTAAGTAACCTGAAACTAAATGGAATCAATCCTTTTTACTAATAATAATTATATTTTGATAACATTTTTTAATAATATTTTAACCTCATTTATATATAGTCTAAAATTATTTCATAATTAATAAAAAAAATTATAAAAATAATTAAAAAATGACACATAAATAATATTAAAATATTATAAAAAAAATATTTTCAAAATATATTTATTATCGTAAAAGACAGTTGAATAACATATAAAATAAAATTAAAATGTAAAAAGTTGTTGTTTTGAATAGGATTTGAACAAGTGACAGTTGATCATTGGTTGTGGAAACTGGACGGTTTACGTGCAATGGTGGCTGAAGAATATGAAGTAGTTGAATAGAGGAAGTCAAGGGTCAAAGTGATACTACTTAATAGAATCCTAAAAGCTCTACATTCAATGGATAAAAACATCAACCCCATCAGTTCCATTTTCAAACGTAATCGCTTACTCCCAACGCACGACTAAATGCATAAACTTTTATTACGCAAAAATCATGTTTTTCTTTTTTTTACGAAAAGACATGAATACTAAAATTTAATATTAATTAGGGTAAGGACAATTGCAAACAATTATTAATATGGTTATGGTTGTTGTGTATTATGAAAGATCAGAGCATGGGCAAATATATATATATATATATATATATATATATATATATATATATATATATGTATATATGTGTGTGTATGAATGTATATATGAATGTATGTGATTATTAAAGAGAAGGGTGGAGGAAGAAAAGAGGGTGAAGGGGTTTTCTGAGAGAGCTTCGAGGTTGGTTCGCTGGTGCAGTTCCAACTCCAAGTCCACGCTGCATTTCTTTCTCTTCTTGTCTCTTCTTATACGCAATATATAAATTCAATTCCAGGCACCGTCTCATTCTTAGTTCAATTCAAAATCCTTCATTCTGCTTCAACCAAACAATGGCTTCTTTCAATCTCTCTTATTCTTCCTCACCAGCCCTCTCATGTCCCAGGTGGGTTTTCTTTCTCCGAATACTTCATGCTCTGTATTTCATTCCTTCTTTCTGCATTCCTAACGTTTTCTGTTTCTTTGCTGCATGTGTCTGTTAATTTTCGATAAAGTCTTGCATTCTAAATTCTGAACCCAATCTTGATTTTTCTTTTAAAGTCGATTTTTTTAGTTTGTGGGCTACCCTGCTGCATCTTCATTTATTTGATCCATCCCCAGAAACCTTTTTACATATACGCTGTTTCTTTGATCCACAATTCGATTCAAGATCCCTCTTTTTGCGTTGATTTTTTTATGGGACACGTGAGTTAGTCCATTTGTAAAACCATGAGGTGACGCTTAATAGTTCTATTATGCTGGGTGGAAAAATTAATAGAATTTTCTTTCTTCTTGTTTGAGACAGTTTTGAATTTGGAGTTTAAAATGCGTTACGGATCGCTTCTGAGCTCTGTTTTTTGGTTCTAATTGAATCTCGGTCAAATTATGTATGACCACTTTGTTTGTGCATTTGTCCTGCCTCATTGTATCGAAAATGTTTGTCTTTCGTGTCATTCTAAGCTCTATGCTGAAGCATTTTACCTGCATAGACCATAAATCTGTTCATCCTTGCCCGGTGTTAAACTTTGGAATTCAGTATTCGCCCTCTTTTGTTTTTATCTTTTGATGTCATCACTGTTAATTTAACTTTGATCTGTTTTTCCATTCAATGCAGGGCAAGCAAACACTTCAAATTGTTCAATGATGTGCCTTTTGTCCGAATGAATTCTAAATTTCCCTCAAGCGATAATGCTGTTAGAATTAAAGCTGGAGGAGGAGACCTACTTTCCTATCCAAAGAGCAATGACATTGTGATAGGCAAAAATCTGGTTGGAGATGAATCTGTTCGAATTGATGTACAATATAATGGAACATCAACTGTAAACACAGGGATAACAAGCAATGTTTTCTCTGTTGATGGTGATGAATTCGATCTGGACAGCCCAACAGCAGGTTTTGCTTCCATCCCCGAGGCCATTGAAGACATTCGGCAGGGAAAGGTTGTTACTCTCTCTCGATAAAATTGTTTGCTCCCCTGTTTTTTAATTAGCACATAAGAGGTGTGTAGTGCTGAAGTTCTTCTGTTCAAGTATCATGATAGATTACTGTTATTAACGGATATATCTGTTCTTGATGCAGATGGTAGTGGTCGTCGATGACGAAGATCGAGAAAATGAGGGAGACTTGATAATGGCAGCACAGTTGGCAACACCCGAGGCAATGGCCTTTATTGTGAAACATGGAACTGGGATAGTTTGTGTAAGCATGAAAGAAGAAGATTTAGATAGATTGGAACTTCCTTTGATGGTAAACAGTAAGGATAATGATGAGAAGCTTCGTACGGCATTCACTGTGACAGTGGTATGTAGTACTTTTCTTCCATGCATCTTACATGCGGAGTTAGTACAATATCTTTCTGAAAGTCTTCATTGTTATTGATCTGCCCTTATATAATTGTGATTCTCTTGGTCTAGACCAGCTTATGATCAAACATTTGTATTGATATATGCAAACCACACATTACCTTCTGTATAGAAGAATCAATAATTTGAGAGAATACCAGACAAGTCTCGTAGAAAAAAGGGGGAAATGCTATATGGTGGAAACTAGAAAATGAAATACCTCAAATGATAAACATTTGAATGACAACTTTGTATTGTTATCCAACTATATATGGTGGATATATTTCTCTTTTGAACTAAGTGCTGTGATTTTTCCTTCTCGCATTAAGGGTTTTCCATCCTGAAATTCGACTGTTTTGTGTCTTTTATTTATTGTTTTTCATCTTACTGTCAATTTTAAGTCATAAGGGAGGAAATATCCTTGAGTTCCTTTGTTATCGTCTTGAATAATCTGATATACTCAGATAGACCTGTGTTTCCCAAACATTTGATACATTTCAATAATTTAATGTCCATGTGTAGGATGCTAAACATGGTACCACCACCGGTGTGTCAGCTCAAGATAGGGCAACAACAGTCTTAGCCCTTGCATCTAGAGATTCTACTCCAGGTGATTTCAACCGCCCAGGCCATATTTTCCCACTAAAATACAGGGAAGGTGGTGTCTTGAAGAGAGCTGGACATACAGAAGCTTCGGTTGATCTTGCTGTACTTGCTGGCATGGATCCAGTGGCAGTTCTATGTGAGATTGTAGATGACGATGGGTCCATGGCAAGACTGCCAAAACTTCGCCAGTTTGCAGAGCGTGAAAATTTGAAAGTCGTATCCATTGCTGACTTAATAAGGTATTTAGTAACAATTCGTGGATTATGTAATATAATTCTTTCTTTACATATTTATGTTTAGACCCTGCTTTCTACAGCAGATACTATAATTTATATCTGTTAGGTTGTCTTAAATTGAACTACTTGGATTCTGTGGAACTTCTTGTCTTTTGAGGATACTCACTCAAACAACCTTGTGAGGTGTTTTTTAGTGAAATTTTCACTGATATAATACTAAGAAAATGGATACCTTGTGCATTATCTAGCAAGCGATTATAACACTTCCCATTATGGCAGATATAGAAGAAAAAGGGATAAGCTGGTGGATCGCGCTTCTGCTGCACGGATACCTACAATGTGGGGACCGTTCACAGCTTACTGTTACAGGTCCCTTTTGGACGGAATTGAGCATATTGCAATGGTTAAGGTGAGCATGTGTTGTTGTTATATATATGTGTTAGAATCTATCTCAGTGGTTCTGAGTGGTTTATTATTTAACAGGGTGAGATTGGAGATGGAGAAGATGTCCTTGTGAGGGTACACTCCGAGTGTCTAACCGGAGACATATTTGGATCTGCGAGATGCGACTGCGGAAATCAACTTGCACTCTCAATGCAACAGATCGAAGCTGCTGGCAGAGGTGTGCTGGTATATCTCCGTGGACACGAAGGACGTGGTATTGGATTGGGCCACAAGCTTCGTGCTTATAACCTACAGGATGATGGACGTGATACAGTAGAAGCCAACGAGGAGTTAGGATTGCCTGTTGACTCCAGGGAATACGGCATTGGCGCTCAGGTATCAATCACATCACAACCACAAAGAATGATGTTTTTCTATGATTGTGAAAGTTAACTGAACTGAGTTTTGTATTCTGAACTTGCAGATATTAAGAGACTTGGGTGTTAGATCTATGAAGCTGATGACCAACAATCCAGCAAAATATGTTGGGCTCAAAGGTTATGGTTTGACAGTTTCGGGTAGGATCCCAATATTAAGTCTCATTACTTCAGAGAACAAGAGATATTTAGAGACCAAACGTATGAAAATGGGTCACATATATGACATGGAAAGTGGAAACAAGGTTGATGACTCTAGTACTGTTACTGCCCTATAGAAACATATTATTCATTTCTCTGATATCTATCACCTTTACCAGAGACAGACATTCTTCGTCTTCAAACATTTAAACATGGTTTCTTTCTTCATTCTTTTTATGCAACAATTCGTTTACAGTTACCTCTGTAATTTGATAAAAGAGTTCATGATTTGTAGCTCTACTGTGTTGTATAGATAACTTCCTTTCCTACCTTTTAGTACTGTTGGACTGTGTGCTTCGTTTACGCCTTTGAATTCACTCGGTGTAAGAGCTAACAAAATTGAACTCTTCAAAGAAATACTAATTTTATCTAAATAAAAAAGAATATTTGATAGGTGGTCAGTTTCACCCATCATATAAGAATTTTTACATGAATTAACTTATAAGAAGTCCCTAATTTTAAATATTAAAGTATTCGTTTAATTTGTTTAATTTATCTAAATTTATTACGCAAAACCATGTTTTATCAATATACTCGGGTTTTTATGTTTTTAATATTTTGTTCACATTGACATATAAATAAAATGTAAAGTAGTTAATACATTATATAACATTATAAAATGAGAAATACAAAAAAAAAAGAATTTTAAATAGTAAATAGGATATAATGATTACTAATCACAATAATTTTTTAGACTTCATATACTAGATAAAATAAATTAAATAAATAGGTTTAGATTGAAAAATATTTTGAAAAATTATGATTAAATTAGTTTAATATAATACATGTCCGATTAAACGTATAAGTTTAAACTTTTCAAATATTACATTTATTTTACAGAAACTGAATTTAACAGCTTATTGATTAGATTTTTTTTTTGTGAAATATAATTGCCATTACAATAATTAAAATAAAAAATTGCGGAAATATTTTAATTTTTTTAGGTAATACTATTTTGGATTAAAATCATTCTAATTCTATTCTAATTAATCATGGGGTGGATATAACTTTCTGCAACTTATCACTTTTTAATAAGATTAATTTACTCATTAAATGAAAAAAATAATTGTACTTAATTATGTAAGTTTTATCTAACAATAACGATTACCTCTCAGCTTAACAAATTATTTAATTATACTTTTTTATAAATACATTTTTTTATCTTTATTTAAATAAAAATGGCATACACGTCTATATATATGTTTACACTGCAATTCTACATATGTTTAGACTGGTGTATAAAAAAAGTAAAACAACAATATTTTATGGTAAAAATATAAAATAATAAAACAGATCACATGAAGTAATGTAAAAGTTAAAAAGTGATTATTTTAATAATTTCTAAACATAAATTTAATCATCATATCTTAATAATTTTTTAACAATAAATTATATATTACTGTTTTATTATTTATATATTTAAAACCGACTTATCAGAAACTACCATAAATTTAGAATTTCACATTTATTTGTATTGCTGATATAAAAGAAACTACTAGTCGTGACAGCTAGCTGTTTAACGTGTAGAAACGTAACACATTGAGTGAGCTACTCAAATTGTGCACTACTTTCCAAACCTTTCAAGAAACATTCTTTCTTATAATAATGCTGCTTCAAACGCGCTTATTTGACTTGAACAGCGTTTGCCAACTCCACGCGCCCTGCAACATAAAGTATTTCCTTCAGCTCAACGGCTATTTCTTCCCTTACATTATTTATGTTTCGACCGTTGTCAAATATCTTTTATCCAACGGTAACATATATTTTAGTAAACACATGTACGTTCCAGATTTCGTGACAGCTGTATCACTTAAAACCCTTTACCCTTTTCACGCGTACTTATTTTCTATAAATACCCTCTTACTTTAGCTCTTTCCCTTCACACATCTCAACTAACACATAACTTCTTCTCTTTTCCTTCTTCATACATACTCAGTATCCATTCTTCTTTAACATTCTACTCACTCAACAATGGCTCCTTCCTTGGCTGTTATGCTGCTTGCTGCATTGTTGATCAGCTCCACAATGGCTCAGTCTCCGGCTTCTTCGCCGGCATTGTCACCCACCAACACTCCCGTTGCTACTTCACCAAGGAGGGCGTTGTCACCGGCTCCGTCTCCGGCTCCTGTCGTGGTTGCACCGTCGTCTGATTCACCCGCCACCGGAACATCTCCTCCTGCTCCACCTACCTCTCCTTCTGAGTCCCCAAATGTCGCTCCCATCGTTCCTCCCTCCTCAATATCGGGCCCACCAGCTGAAGCACCAGGACCAGCTACAAACGGTGCCGTTTTGAACAGACTCGCCGGATCTGCTGTGGTCCTCGCCATCGCTGCGGTTGTGCTCGTGTAAAAGATATTTTATGCTGTTTTATTATTTATCATATTTATTTTTCTCTCATTTTTTCAGGAATATTTGAGTCTTGAACTCAAGTACTTCTTTCTTTTTGGTTTTTAGTGATTGCCCTGGTGTCATCGGGATTCATTTATTTGATTATTTTGTACATTTTATTACTATTTATTATTATTATTATCCTTACGATTTATAATATATGAGAGCTTTATAGTTTAATACCATCCATAGTCCACATAATCTGTTCATATTATCTATCATGTTCCCAAAGTTCAATTCAACGGAACTCTTTTCTTTAATCCCTGACTCTATCTTTGAAAAAGTAAACATTTTACCGTTTCAAGAAATTTAAATTTTAAATCTATTAAATTATAATTGTTTATTTTTTTTTAAATTAGAAATACTCATGTGAAACCCTGATTAATTAACGCACACAAATCCACACTCTGATCACACTTTTAATGCACCGTGCCACGTCAAAATCCACTCACTCCCACTTTGCATGTATCTGCCAAGTGTCACGGCTGGATCATACTGTTAGCGTTAGTGGAAGACAAGTGGCATGCAGAGAATGGACGTTCGTCCTGCGTGGGAAGAGAAAAATATTTTCTGAAAACTCTTCCTCTTCCTTCTGCATGTTTCATCTTCTTCTCTGCAACCCTGATTTCAAATTCTCCAACTTCTCTCTAAAACTTACTCATCTTCTCTCTAAGATAACTCACCACCAACCCCTCCGATTCCGTTTCAGACACCGTAGGAACGTTCACGGCGTCGTGAGCTTTCATTGGAACCGAACATCTTAGAATTCTGCATCCGGTAAGTTCTCAAACCCTAAAACGCTTCGTTCTGAGTTGCATGCGGACACTGGTACTGCTGCATGTTAGAATATAAGCTAAGTCCTTCTACATTTCTTGTGGTTAGATTTAGTGAAACACTTGAGAAGCACGTTGCGGGTAGGAAACTGTATTTGGACAAAGTTAAAAAGCATTCACTTAGGGAGTTCACTGTTAGACCAGGTAAGGGAAGCTTTAGTAATTTAATTTAATACTTGTTTGATGTGTATGAAAGCAATGAAGTGTACTGGATGTCTGAAATGCATGAAATATTTGATGCTTAAGTATGTATGAACGAGCATGGTTGCACTGGATGTATATGATGAATATTGTTTGAACTGTATGCTGAGAATGAAATGTATGATTTGGAATATGATTAAATTTCTGTATGGTTTGGGATGATAATATGAAGTTTGTAATGTATGAGATTTATGGTGGAGAGAAATTATAAGTTATGAATCGTATGAAAACTGTAAAGTTATTGAAAATGAAAAATCTGGAAAATATCATGTTCTCTGCTTGATAATGTACGCTCGTCATCGAACGGTCTTATACCGTTCGGTTTCCCTTGAAAAGGACTTAGAATAAGAATTCTTTCATTCGGAAAGGATCCTGATGAAGAGCGAGCGTCCTTTGTGTGAATGGTTAGGTCTGAGCGTTCGGCTCAGCCTAGCGTGTCCAACGATTGAAAATAAATTGAAGTGTATTTAGAACGCTCGGTTTTGTTTACCAGCGTTCGTCATAGGTAGCGCTTAGTCTTATACTGAGCGTTCGTCCAAATGAGCTCTCGGTCTTAGATCGAGCGTTCATCCCAATTAGCGTTCGGTCTACTACCGAACGTTCGTTCTAAATGAGCGTTCGTTCTATTAGTGCTCGGTCATTTACCTAGCGTTCGTCTTAAAACAGTGTTCGGTTTTATAATTGAACGCTCGTCCTTATCATTGATTCCTGAGCGAACGTAAATAGCGTTCGTCCTAAATTATTATTTGACGCTCGGTCACTGACTGGCGGTGTTGTCTCTTGAAATTAATCACGCTCGGTTTATTTATCTAAAGAAATTTTATTGTATCTATCATTGGGATTCAATCTAAAATCTTTATCCTTGAAATATTCTAAGTATTATTCAGAACTTCTAGAGTCAATTCCCTTTAATTGAGTCAAGTAATTATACGTCCGTTAGAGGACTGGGGTTCGTTTCTTTTGTTCAGAAACGATTATTTCTTTATACTGAACTAACATTCGTCCTTATTTTGAAAAGGAAGAGCGCTCGTTATTTTACGAAAGTGGAATAAAGAATGAAAATGTGAAATATAGAAATGGTTAAGATGTGCGAACGTTATTTTAAGTGAAATATTGAAAGTGGAATTTGAACGAACGTTCCAAGGAGGAACGTCTATATGATTGGATGTGTTAAGTTGTGTAGTATGACCATGGTAAAATCGCTGATGGCTGTTCATCCTGATATTCCGTGAGTGCTCGTCCTCATGTAGAGGGGAGTAGGTCATGCGTGGGAATGGCAGGAGACTCTAGTCCTATTGAGTACTTTGGACTGATAGGGTTAACCTCGGGTGGCAGCTGATGGATGGTTACAGTTACTACATCACCCGGGTGCACGAACGCCTGCGGTTACATGGATTCATACAGTCCGGACGGTCGTTAATTATGAGAGTTGGAATGAGTTATTATATGCGTGGATATATATCTATTGTTGTATGAATTGTATGATTGATTGACTATGTTAAAATATGTTGATTGTATGAATTAAATTACCTAAGCTTACCCTTGCAATTCCTTGTGTTGTCTACTGGTTATGTACGTCCGTCTTGTCAATGCAATGATCATCCGTTGTGGATGTGAGCAGATGGAGAGGCGCCACTTGAGGATATGCTGGAAGAAGAACATTTGGAGGACGCCAACCTTGTTGAAGTGGAGATTAAAGCCGAGCCTTAGCGCGCTCGTTAAGTTTTAGTCTTTGGTTTATCTGTACAGTTTTTTTTGGGACGTTCGGTTATTTATTTTGTAAAACTGTTCGTCCTGAATCTTGTTTATTTTGGAAAATTTTCGCTGAACCTTGTATCCGTTTAGCGTTCGGCTTTTAATAGCTGATTTTAGTTAAGACTGCACTGTTTAACTCTGTAAATGTGATTAGTTCTAATTAATGGTAATTACTATTTATTGGGATGTTACATTTATTGGTATCAGAGCAGTTTTGTTCCTTAAAGGAACACTGTAGGTTATGAGCATACTATGCTTTTGCTGTGTGCTCAACGTCCGTTTGATGAATGATTCAAACTCCTTAAAATTTGCTAATAATTGTTTTCTCTGCTTCTTAGAGAACTAATGGCACCAATACCTCCTTCCCAACCTCAACCAACCGAACGTGATGTATCTGGTCACAATAGGCTATTGAAATCAGTAATAGGAGTACTTCAACAACAGAACCTTGCATTAGTGCAGCAGATTACGAACGTTTTACAAAGTTTGGAAACCGTACGTGTCAATTTGGAAGCCGTACGCGCCAATTCTGAAGCAACCCAAGAACAGCTGGTGGAGATCCTAGAAATCACTGAGAATATTTCAGGAGCATCCACTTCCTCTGGGAATAAAAGGACCGAGTGGAGCTTGGAGAGTTTCCTTCAACATCATCCATCTAAGTTCAATGAGAAGTGTCTCCCTGGTGAGGTGGAGAAAGTTAATGTATTAGAGAAGAACGTGACAGAAGTGGAACAACATATGAAGCAACAACAGCAGGTAATGAGAGGACCCAAATCTTCAAGGAATATTACTAATTCAAGGAGGACAAGGAGGACGCCTTACGCTCGTACTGGATTTCCATCTACTCCTAATGGGTCTCAAGCACAATCGTTAGTTGCTGTCAATCGGTCTGGACAGCAAAGGACAGTGAAGTGTTTTAAGTGTGGAGGACCACATTTCCGATCGTCGTGTCCCCAACTGGTGGAAGCAAAATATTGCCTTCAATGTGGGGGAAGTGGACATGTCAAGAACGAGTGCAGCAAGGGAGGACGAACAGAGTCTGGGCCACCAAACGCTGGAAGAGATCAACCAGGAAGAGGTGGCCAAGCATGAGAGGGATGAGTCTATGTCTTAACATACGCTGAAGCAACAAGCCCAGGTACGCTTATCACCTGCACTTCTTGCGGTATGAAATGCCTTGCTGTACGCTGTTTTAATTATTGTGATAAGGAAGCAGTTTGGTCTGATAGTGTATACACTAACAATTGGATTAGTTTAATATCCGACAGTGAGATAGACGCTTATTAGGATATTAGTGAGGGTGTAAATTTCTAGAATTGACTAACCTAGGAGACTACTTCCCGAGAACGGGGTGTTGAAGTTCGGTTTCTTTTAAGATTAGACCGTTCGGTAGCAAAAAGTAACCGAACGGTAATAATAAATACTTGGACTGGTGAGTCTTCCTGGAGCGATGCTAAGGATACATACTCAGAGTAAGAATTGAGTCTCTTTCACACTTATGCTAGGTGTTAGATTAACATCAGTAAATTTTTTTTTTAAAACAAAATAGCCTTTATCGAGTGGATGGGAACCAAGAATTAGTTAAGTGAGTTGAACTTTTCGTTATGTAGTACGCATTTTTTACTAGCGTATAAGAAGGATGAATAAGAATGAAACATTTGAGAGCATTGCTAGGAGTGTTAAGGATAAGAAGAATTGTGAGTAGAATAGTTCAAAGTGTGGATTACTGGATGAGCAAGGTACAAATACTAGGGCGTGTGTAAGCAGTGACAAATCGAGAGTTGGGTTAGTTGAGAGATTCAGGCACTTAACATTTTAAGGGATGATACGAACGTTATTAGGGGCCTTAATTGGAAATAGGAAGTGAAGCGCTCGGTAGAACCAATCGAAAGTAAGTAATGAGCAGATTTTAAGTTACGAATGGATGGTGTGTTGAAAATCCAGCTAAAAGATTTTTGTTCTTTATAGTGAATTGGGAGATGGATCTTTGCAAGGGCATCACGATCAAATTAATAGATGGGATTATGAGCAGAAGTAGCTAGAGTTATGTGTTATAGTGTAACATGTCAAAATGTAAAGGTAGAACTTTCTATATCACACGACAACAGGATAGGGTTACCTAGAACTTAAGACAATTACCTTTATCGATCGGTCATAAGGTAGAGGTACTATTAGCGTTACTGAGGGTAGACTGATCAAGAAATTTTTACTTTATGATCATCGGCTTGAGGGCTTAACGATAATGATGGGTTTAACTCCACAGTAGGTAAGTAGATTGATTTCTTAAAGTACAAACTGGTAGAAAATTCTGATAGAAATTTTCAATTCATTCTAGTTTCCTTGAAATCATGGAAGAATAAGTTGGGCATCTGGTTGAAGACTTATTCAGTGATCGTTCTGGATAAAGGGCTCGACGAGTAGATCGATTCTGACGTTCGCATATTTGTACGAACGTCTGCTTTAAATAAATTAGGGGTCAAATGGAGTCTCGTTTTCTCAAATGATCAGGAAAATCAGTTCTCTGCTTAAACCTAATACGTTTGATACTCTCTTTTAACCACTCGAGAATTTACCTATACTCACTTCTTCAAAACAGTAACCGTCAGTTAGGATAAACTTGTAATTTATTCATTTTGTTTCTTGTGATTAATCGTTTGGTTTTCGTTTGATCATTGTGGCCAAACATTTTAGCGTTCGGCTACGAACGAACGTTCGAGTCCTTTGACTGCTCGGTTTCATTCGTTCTTTAACGTTCGTCATTTATGCCCTTTAATTGGAATTGCTATATATATATATATATATATATATATATATATATACTTGTCTTGGTTTTCAATAATCAATTTATTCAGGGATATTCAGATTAATCTTTTATGTTTCCTCTCATCTGTTGCTTCTGTGTATCCCTTTCACACTCTAATCCAATAGTAAAATACTCCAATATTAATTCTTTTCCTATACTGGTTCCTTATTTCAGCCTTGTAATTTATTACCTTCCCATAAACATTTAGTCCTTACCCAAACATAACCGTTCGTTATAGTTGAAACCAGTCGACATTTAAGAATTGCTAAAGACATGAGTGTGGGACGAAGTCGCTTGTCCCAGGAAGCTGCTACCGAAGGTACTTGGATTGTAGACGCATTGGAACGATAGCTTATGAAGATACCATTGCCTTCTCAATTAATTAATCATCGTTTAGTTTTCACGCATCACTACTCTAGAAGTATATTGGAGACTCGTCTGGTGTACTAGAGCTAGAAGATGTTCATATTTAGGGATACCAAATTGTATAGATCCAACCAGTACGTATGGGAGATACCCCAACCAAGTGTTTCAAGAGAAAATCCATCAGATGGGTGAGAGTGGTCTGGAACGAGAAGAACGACGACATTACGAGAGAAGTTGAAGATTTGCAAGCAGAGACAAAGTATTTCCGTATACCCTTTAGTATCCCTTAATTTTCGAGGACGTGTGTTCTAGATCACATGGGCGTTTGGGATGAAGTCTTACTGTTAGTAGAGTTCACCTACAACAACAACTTCCAGTCCAGCATTGGAATGACTCCCTTCGAAACTCTGTACGGACGCAAGGGCCGCACACCACTTTGTTGATTCCAGGAAGGAGAAAATGTGCTAACTGGACCTGAGCTCATCCAGCAAACTACCGAGAAAGTGAAGTTAATTCAAGAAAGGCTGAAGACGTTCCTTAGCAGGCAGAAGTCCTATGCGGATAGAAGAAGAAGACCTTTGGAGTTCGCTGCAGGAGATCATGTATTTCTTAAACTTAACCTGATCACTAGAGTAGACCAAACCGTTCGTCCAAAGAAGCTATCTCCCAAGTTCATAGGACCGTACCAGATTTTGAGGAAGATCGGACCAGTGGTGTATGAACTAGCTTTGCCTCCTCAACTATCAAATCTTCATCCAGTCTTCCACGTTTCCCAACTCCGGAAGTACATAGCCAATCCTTCTCATATCTTGGAGCTGGAAGATGTTCAACTGCGCCACGACCGAACGCTAGAATTGCAACCTTTTCGCGTGAAAGACAGTCGCACCAAGCTATACAAAGGAAAGGACGTTCGTCTAGTTAAAGTGGTGTGGGATGTGAAGACTGGTGACTCAACATGGGAGGTGGAAGAGGCTGTGAAGGAATTGTACCCGCACTTATTCCTGGTAAGCTTTAGAATTTTCGAGGACGAAAATTTTTGTAGTTAGGGGGAATGTGAAACCCTGATTAATTAACGCACACAAATCCACACTCTGATCACACTTTTAATGCACCGTGCCACGTCAAAATCCACTCACTCCCACTTTGCATGTATCTGCCAAGTGTCACGGCTGGATCATACTGTTAGCGTTAGTGGAAGACAAGTGGCATGCAGAGAATGGACGTTCGTCCTGCGTGGGAAGAGAAAAATATTTTCTGAAAACTCTTCCTCTTCCTTCTGCATGTTTCATCTTCTTCTCTGCAACCCTGATTTCAAATTCTCCAACTTCTCTCTAAAACTTACTCATCTTCTCTCTAAGATAACTCACCACCAACCCCTCCGATTCCGTTTCAGACACCGTAGGAACGTTCACGGCGTCGTGAGCTTTCATTGGAACCGAACATCTTAGAATTCTGCATCCGGTAAGTTCTCAAACCCTAAAACGCTTCGTTCTGAGTTGCATGCGGACACTGGTACTGCTGCATGTTAGAATATAAGCTAAGTCCTTCTACATTTCTTGTGGTTAGATTTAGTGAAACACTTGAGAAGCACGTTGCGGGTAGGAAACTGTATTTGGACAAAGTTAAAAAGCATTCACTTAGGGAGTTCACTGTTAGACCAGGTAAGGGAAGCTTTAGTAATTTAATTTAATACTTGTTTGATGTGTATGAAAGCAATGAAGTGTACTGGATGTCTGAAATGCATGAAATATTTGATGCTTAAGTATGTATGAACGAGCATGGTTGCACTGGATGTATATGATGAATATTGTTTGAACTGTATGCTGAGAATGAAATGTATGATTTGGAATATGATTAAATTTCTGTATGGTTTGGGATGATAATATGAAGTTTGTAATGTATGAGATTTATGGTGGAGAGAAATTATAAGTTATGAATCGTATGAAAACTGTAAAGTTATTGAAAATGAAAAATCTGGAAAATATCATGTTCTCTGCTTGATAATGTACGCTCGTCATCGAACGGTCTTATACCGTTCGGTTTCCCTTGAAAAGGACTTAGAATAAGAATTCTTTCATTCGGAAAGGATCCTGATGAAGAGCGAGCGTCCTTTGTGTGAATGGTTAGGTCTGAGCGTTCGGCTCAGCCTAGCGTGTCCAACGATTGAAAATAAATTGAAGTGTATTTAGAACGCTCGGTTTTGTTTACCAGCGTTCGTCATAGGTAGCGCTTAGTCTTATACTGAGCGTTCGTCCAAATGAGCTCTCGGTCTTAGATCGAGCGTTCATCCCAATTAGCGTTCGGTCTACTACCGAACGTTCGTTCTAAATGAGCGTTCGTTCTATTAGTGCTCGGTCATTTACCTAGCGTTCGTCTTAAAACAGTGTTCGGTTTTATAATTGAACGCTCGTCCTTATCATTGATTCCTGAGCGAACGTAAATAGCGTTCGTCCTAAATTATTATTTGACGCTCGGTCACTGACTGGCGGTGTTGTCTCTTGAAATTAATCACGCTCGGTTTATTTATCTAAAGAAATTTTATTGTATCTATCATTGGGATTCAATCTAAAATCTTTATCCTTGAAATATTCTAAGTATTATTCAGAACTTCTAGAGTCAATTCCCTTTAATTGAGTCAAGTAATTATACGTCCGTTAGAGGACTGGGGTTCGTTTCTTTTGTTCAGAAACGATTATTTCTTTATACTGAACTAACATTCGTCCTTATTTTGAAAAGGAAGAGCGCTCGTTATTTTACGAAAGTGGAATAAAGAATGAAAATGTGAAATATAGAAATGGTTAAGATGTGCGAACGTTATTTTAAGTGAAATATTGAAAGTGGAATTTGAACGAACGTTCCAAGGAGGAACGTCTATATGATTGGATGTGTTAAGTTGTGTAGTATGACCATGGTAAAATCGCTGATGGCTGTTCATCCTGATATTCCGTGAGTGCTCGTCCTCATGTAGAGGGGAGTAGGTCATGCGTGGGAATGGCAGGAGACTCTAGTCCTATTGAGTACTTTGGACTGATAGGGTTAACCTCGGGTGGCAGCTGATGGATGGTTACAGTTACTACATCACCCGGGTGCACGAACGCCTGCGGTTACATGGATTCATACAGTCCGGACGGTCGTTAATTATGAGAGTTGGAATGAGTTATTATATGCGTGGATATATATCTATTGTTGTATGAATTGTATGATTGATTGACTATGTTAAAATATGTTGATTGTATGAATTAAATTACCTAAGCTTACCCTTGCAATTCCTTGTGTTGTCTACTGGTTATGTACGTCCGTCTTGTCAATGCAATGATCATCCGTTGTGGATGTGAGCAGATGGAGAGGCGCCACTTGAGGATATGCTGGAAGAAGAACATTTGGAGGACGCCAACCTTGTTGAAGTGGAGATTAAAGCCGAGCCTTAGCGCGCTCGTTAAGTTTTAGTCTTTGGTTTATCTGTACAGTTTTTTTTGGGACGTTCGGTTATTTATTTTGTAAAACTGTTCGTCCTGAATCTTGTTTATTTTGGAAAATTTTCGCTGAACCTTGTATCCGTTTAGCGTTCGGCTTTTAATAGCTGATTTTAGTTAAGACTGCACTGTTTAACTCTGTAAATGTGATTAGTTCTAATTAATGGTAATTACTATTTATTGGGATGTTACAACTCACTGGATATATAATAAGTTGTTATTTTTCAGATAACATCAGAACTTAAAAACAATCATCAATTATAATTTTTTATATGCTTATATTTTAAATTTTAAGATAGATTGAAACGACTTTTATTTGAAACGTATATTAGTGATTCAGTTCTTTGAAGGAGGAATACACCATGAACATACATTGATTGAATTATAAAATAGAATAAATGAATGATTAATTTTGTAAATTTTAAGTTTTTTTGTTCTAATTCGTTGAGTTAGACGAAATAATTTCAACGGATTGCTTTAATTTAGTCAAACGTCTAACAAATTTAAATAAAGTGTTTTTATCCTATTTGATTTTTTTCGTGTGTTAATCATATGCTATATTTTGAAGTAAATCAAATTTGATTAATGAATAATGTGAAAAGTAGTTATCCAATGTGATAATACGATATGATTTGAGTAATCATGTATTATATTTATATGAAATTGAAATATTCGAACTTTATTTATAACGAAATATTGAAAGGTGGATAGAAATGCGTCATTATATAAAATATTATATAAAATGAATACAATAAAGAAAAATCATAAATTTGATTTTGATGCTTAAAGTACCTATGATAATATTGAATGGCTACTCTTTTTATATATAAAAAAAATCTTTGTTGAAAAGTCTAAGATTTTTTTTCTGCAGTTTTTATTTTATAGATATTTACTAAAATATTGATTATTTACTTAAATAACCTCTTAATTGATAATATCTATGAATCATTAATGATTTTTTAAAGACGCATCTCTATACGTTTAAATTTTATTAAATATTTCTTTTAAATTTTCAATAATGCTTTTAAAAGAACAATTAACAGGACTATAATTGATTGAAACTAAAAATTATTTAAAAATCACCTATAAAAATGTTTGGTTTAGTATATAGGATGGATAACAATATCTTAACATTTACTAAAATTATGATTGTCAAGTAAGATTTTAATTAGAAATTAAAATTAAGTTTTAAATATAGAATAAGTATAATCACTTATCTTTTTATTTTATTTATCTATTTATAAGTTTTAAAATAGATTTTTAATCACTACTTAATTTTATCTAAGAATATTTTGTACTTTATTAATTTAATTATGAAATCTTTTGTTATGTTAGAGATAAGTACCGTTGGATTAAATTATTTTGAGATTTTTATAATTAAATATATACGTAGTTAACTAAATGAATGATGTATAACGATCGACATATACATTATTATTTGAAGTAAATAATATTCATTATGAAAAGAAACCTTAATTATAATAATAATAATAATAATAATAATAATAATAATAATAATAAAACTGAGAATTGAATAAAATGAACTATGCCAATGAAAGTGTAATCCGTGGTGAGATGGAGAAGAATCTTTTGATGAACATGAAAGATGGGTCAAATCTTCTCATTTCTATCTTCTTTTTTTATTTTCCAAAATCATACTCATAACTCCCAAAATAGGAATGCTAAAAAAGAGAAACTTGTCTAAGCTATGCTATGCACATTCTATCTTTCAAACTCCAATTCTTTCATTATATCTACTTGCACCGTAATTCACGCCTCAATCACCAATCACTTTTTCTATCAACTCAAAAACAAAATAATATACTTCCTCATGCTTTCTTAATACCATTTTTTTATTTACTTTTATGGATAATGATACTTAAACAACATTTTTTTGACAATATTTAAACATCGTCTACGTGTCATTTTGTGATTGGTTCATGGTATTGTTTATGATTATTATTATTGATTGTGGAGTAATTTTGGACCAATCACAGAATGACACGTAGACGATGTTCAAATGTTGTCAAAAAAATGTTGTCTAAGTATCATTATCCTTTTAAAATATCCTTAATTTATAATTTAATACAAATTATACCAATAATACAAATATCAATTTTTTTGTTAGTACATGACACAAATGTTAAAAGAAAATAAATATTGGAAATTTAATATAAATCAAAGTTATAAACTTGTTCTCTTTATAATCACAGTATATGTGTAAATAGCATTAAAAACATAATTAAGTTTAAGAAATGTTCTGATATTAAGTTTATTTAAGATATTATTTTTTTAAAATATGAAATATCGTCACGGTTTTATTTTTAAAAATTAATTTACAAAATGAAAAAGATATTTAAATTCTTATTATTAAATATAGCATGAATATAGAAAAATATTAAAATACGATGACCTACTGAAGAGTAGACCAAAGTCTTCCCCTGTCCATACGGTTGTGTGTTGTGGATCCCCACGAATTTCACACTTTCCTATTTCTTGACCGTTACAATTCCGGCACCCGTTTCATCAACGGTACGTGTTCCTCGAAGATCAGATCAGTTTCCACGTGTAGTTTTCTGATTCAACCAAAATTGCGTTTCTATGGACGCGACTCATCATTACCTCCACGCCATCATATCAATTAATCAGAGCAATCTCCACCATTGGATCCTCCCGTCACACCAATCTCTTATTCTATAAATTCTCACTGTCTCTTCATTTTTCTCAAACACACTCCTTGTAAAAATACGACAATCATTCCTTGCGTTGCACCAATTTCACCATTATTCACCATTCACTATTTTCCTCCCACCCTCTCTAATGGCTTCGTCTTTCCCTCTCATTCTCACGGTCGCCGCGATGCTAGTCTTCTCTGCCGTTGCACAATCTCCGGCGTCGTCTCCAAATGCCGCTGCTACTCCACCTGTCGTTTCTCCATCCAAGTCTCCACCCACTGTTTCTCCGTCACCAGACTCCGCCGTGAGCTCTCCGCCATCTCCTCCTCCATCGTCTGCGTCCTCTCCCTCTCCTTCCGTCTCTCCCTCGTCAATCTCTGCTCCTCCGTCCGAAGCTCCTTCACCTTCCGAGAATGCCGCTGTCTCGTATGGTTTTTCTGGCGCAGGATCTGTCGTATTTGGTTTCGTCGCTGCCTTCTTGGTCATTTGAAACCCCCCTTAGGCTAATATAGGAAAAGTATTGTCTTTGATTTACAGTTTGTTATAGCTGTAGCTTATTGTTATTATTATTTCGTTTGGGTTGTTGGAAAAGACGCTTGGCTTCACCTTTGTGATTATGTCTTCATTGTTGTAACACTAGGAGGCTCTTGCTCCTTATTCTTGTTCTGTAGTTTGATTGAACATTCTTACGTTGTTGTTTTCAGATAGTTGGTTGTAGAATGTTTGAGCAGAAACGGAAGAGACGACTGAAAGAAATGTTTGAACATTCTTAAAAGAACTTTTGAATCAAAAGAATAGCAATGAAGCACTTTTCTTTCTTTAAAATAATATGTATTAGAAAAATATTCTTGATACCTAAACTTCTCTTTTTATTAGATAGTAAATAATTACTCTAATTATATGTTTATTCCTAAATTTAATTGAATCTTGTTTTAGTCCTGAATTTAATTGCATCTTGTTAATAATAATAAACTTATTTATAATCATTAGTTGTGTAATATTTGGTAAAAAAAGTGTATACCTTGTTTGAAAAACAAAATTAATAAAGTTGTGTAATAAATGTATAAAAATAAAATAATAAATAATGTTTTATACAAGTATAATAATAAAAATTAGTTTACGTTTTGAGAATATAATAAAAAACAATAGAAGTTAAAAAACCACGTTTTAAAAAAGGAAATATTAAATCGTTATTAAATGCTATATTATTTTAAATATGAGTCATGGAATAGTTATAACATATTATTAAAAAAGTTATTAAATTCAATGTATCAAAATAAAGTTAAAATAATAATAAAAAAGTTACAATAAAACTTTTAAAATAATATTAAAATTTATTAAATTCAATCTAAAAAAAGTTATAATCAAGATTCTTAAAACCGAGAATGAGTCAAAATATTAATTCAGTGAAGTGATTATAAAAAAATTGATATTAATAACATAATGTTAAAATATATAATCTTGTAGAATTATAATACTAATAACCACCATAGCGCTCATTCAACTACTTCTGACACCAACAAATATTATTAATTATTATTGTTAATATGTCAGTCTTAATCAATAAAGATTTGAACTCACGATCTTAACATTTTTTACCATCAAAATAATTTTATATTTAACTTTTTTTAAGTTATCATCTTGTGAAAAAAATATTAGTAAAATTTTATACTATAAATTAAAGTTTTAATTATTCTGTCTTATATTTAACTTGTTTTTAAGTTATCATCTTGTGAAAAAAAAATATCAGTAAAATTTTATAACTATAAATTAAAGTTTTCATTATTCCGTCTTAGTTTCTTTTTATATCACAGTTTTCATTATTATCTTAAATTATTATTAATACAAAATATATTTGAAGATAACTTATTAAAACAGTCTTAATTTACTCGTCACATAGTAAATAAAGTAGTAACATTGTAAATGCGATATATAAGATTTAATATCTTAGAGATATTATACTATTCTAATTAATAACTTATTATATTAAGTTTTATTTACGGTCAAAATCAAATCCATTCTCTTCTTACAATTTTTTAGTTTAAGTTTTCCTCTCTCACCATGTTTTATTGTTGTTTGTGATCAATAGCTGATAAATTATTTAATTAGTATTAAAAAAAAGACCAAAATATTTTGAAATTGAGTTTTTTTTACAGAGTATGTGTTATTTAATGAATTTTCAATTTCCCTTTTTTACATAGAGATTTTATTTTTACCTAAATAAAATAAAAACTTAATTACTTTTAAAAAATTCCTTTTTATATTAAGACTTCCTTTTCATTGAAAGATGATTGTGTGAATGAGAAGATGCATAGGAGGCAGAAATAACAGTGAAATAGAAGTCTTTTGAAGCATTCCTTAGGACAAATGCTTCTCTTTTCTTCTTTCTCTTTTCTCTTTTCCTTTTTGTTTGTTCTAATGACCCTTCATTCATGCAAAGGAATTCTTTAGTTACTCTTATTACCTTCAAACAATTGTCACTAATTTCTCCACCAAAAGGAAAAAAAAAATCAAAATTAAATAATATAAGTTCTTTTACGTTGCATTACACTTTTTAACTTAAATAAAATTTTAATTATTTCAATAGTTGTTAATTTAAAGGTGTGAGTTGAAAAGAAATGAATTGTTGCTAGATTTTGGGGGTCTGAATAGGACACCTATACCATTAAACTAAAACAGCTGAAAGTTTAATTTAATCTCAAAAACTATACATTCTTCACTAATATGATTGTTAATAATTATATTAACTTTATAATATGTTCATACCACACTTAATAATTAAAATTTAAAATAATTTAAATATTTTTTCTTTCTTTTCTTTTATTGAAATGTGTTTTAAGTTTTTTTTTAAATATCTTTTATGTTTCTTTTTTTTAATGTCTTTTAAGAAACTTAAAATAATTTAAATATTTTTTTTTCTTTTTTATTTTTGGAAACATTATTTTAAGAACAAAATCATAATAAAATTTTATATTTCAAAATAAATGATATCTTAAATATACTATGATTGATCCTAATATTACTTATTACAAATAAATTAGGTTTTTCATTAGACTAAAAAATAATGAATAACTCATTGAGTCGAATAATTTTATTAAATTACCTCTTACTGTTTACAATAAAAACGAAGGATAAAGAAATATAATTTTAGAAGAAATAAATAAAATAAAATAAGGTGAAAGTTTTACTTTTTTGATTTGAGAAAAACTAGTATAAAAATAAAGAAAAACATTATTTTAACAAATAATAAGTTAATTAATACAGAGTAATCATACCATTAGAGATTACTCCTGTATTAGTTAATTGATTTTTTTGTAAATATTTTTTTTTAAATTAACATACTCCTTCAAATTAAGATTTATTTTTTCCCAATATATTTATACTTTAAAGTATAGTTACGAAATAGTTTTTGTTATAAAATTGTAATTTTTTAAATACTTGAGATACTTAAATTAATCAAATAATATCACCCTAAAAATAGAAATTAAATTAAAAATTTCATTAAATTTTTATAACAATGTTCATATTTATCATACTCTACCAAACATAACTACTTATGTAAAAGAGAATTAAAGGAATGTAGCCAAACTATTCTGGAGAAAGATAAGAGATAACTAATTTTGAAAAATACAATTTTCTTCTGTACTTTTCATTTGTTTCTTAAATTTGAACGAAAAAAATAAAATATATTAAAAAGTAATATATTTATTTACTAGCAAACAGGAGTAAAAAACAATAATGCTTAGTTGAAAACTTAAACGCCATTTACATGTTAACTGATTTATTATGAATGAAGGGAAATATAAACTAAAAAAAATTATGAGTTAATATTTTTTAATTCAGCCGTTGAGGGAAATCAAAGTATAAATGGAATGTTAAAATATCATTATTTAGCATCCTGGGTAATTTTCTATAAAGAGTGTATTGAACAAGAGATGTTTCAAATTACAGAGATAATTTAAGTTTAAAAATTAAAAGTAGTTGATAAATGCTTAAAATTAATTTATAGATATATGTAATTTCACTATAAGGTTACAATTTTGTTTGTTTAAGAAGCCCAATTTGATTATTGGACTTAGTGTGCAGTGTACTTTATCATGTGTAATATAGGAACAGTAAGGCCGAAGCAGAGAGTTAAAAGATTATTCATTTAATTTTTATAATATTATTCATATTTATCATGCTATATCAAACATCATTATTATTGTAAAAAAAAATAAGAAGAAAAGTAATACATATGAAAGGAAATAGTTTTAAAAAACATTTTATTTTCAATAACTAAATATATAATTAATTAATGATTTTAACGTGAATTTAAAAGTTGTGAAGACTATTTATGCCAAAAAAAGAAAACGTCAATGTTTTTTCTAATTAGGTGACCTATACAAAAGAAAATGTCGATTGACAAACATTATAATATTAATATTATGAAGTAGATTAACCTAAGTGAACTTATAGAAACACCTAACAAAAAACAAAATAGTAAATTGTAGCCGGATGAATTAAAATCAGTGTAATTTTCTATAACAATGATTAATTCATTAAGATTATTGTAATAATAAATAATTAATTTTGTTGAGATCTGACTACTTTATGAGTAAAGTGACGGTAAACTTTATGAAAATGAAATCCAACTGTCTACCAAAACCTAAAACTAGGAATCATCAAACACAGAAGCAAACGTTGTTTTTTTTTTCGTTAATTATATATGTTTTTAGAACACACAGTATTACTGTATGTATAGAAGAAAGGTTATTTAGAGGATAACATTCAACTCATAAAATTTAAATTTATTTTGGCTGATGGAGAAAGATTTCTGTCATCTCAACAACTAATATTATTTGATAAATAAATTATTTTCTTAAAAATAAAGTTTGACCTTTTAATCCCATTTAGTATTTATTATAATATAAAGCAAACATTTTTTTTAAGTTAAAGTTGGCCCACCACGAGTGGTAACGTTAGCAAAGTAAATGCGTTTTATTAATAGTCAACTCTATTAAATAAGATGTTTATTATAGAATTAAATCAACGTAAAAGATATAATTATATTAATGTGCTCTTCTCATTCTATCATATCGTTTTAAGTTTTTTTTTTCTTTTCAATTTTTGTTTCATTAATAATATCTTATAACAGTTACATTTTTATCATGTTTATTTACATTTTAATTTCTTACAATTAAAAACGATAATTTAATTATTATGTAGCAGGTTGTGATAAAATTTTCCTAAAAATTTTCTAATGAATATGTTATATTTTACCAATGTTTATTGGTTCCCAAGATTATAAATAATTTTAGCTTTTTTTAATACACAAAAGAAAGGATATTTAAGAACACTATTCAATATATTATTTTGATATATTTTAATTTAAAATATAAAAATTGGTCAATTTTACAATTCATTGATTAAATCTCTTAATTTTTGTAATTTTAATTAATAAAAAATGTTTAAAAAAAAAACTGTCATAGCGTAATTTTATTATTCAATGCAACTGCTACCAGTGGGATGTGAACACCCATAAAGACAAAATTCTGAGTTATGGTAGGAAGTCAAAGTTTGAGACTTGATGTCCTGATCATCATCATCTTCTTCTTCATCAGTCCAAATTGTGATGCTGATTTGAGACCTTCTTTCTTTCCGATCCAGCCCCTTCTATGAAATGGGTCTGCGTCATCTCTCAAACTTGATGACGCCATTGCCAGAACTCTGTGCCTCACTTTGTCATGTGACAAAGTCCGATCCTTGTTCATCAGATTGCAAAGTTTGCCTCAGGATCTGCCTCACCAATCCCGAATACCCTAATTATGATTCTCCTCCACCGCCCCCGCCGCCACCACTTCCCCTTTTCAATCCAGATAACTATGGCGCAGATGATACAAACAGCCACAAAATAGCCACCTATTTGTTCCTTGCTCTTGCTATTCTAACCGTTGCTTTCTTTGTCGTTTGTTGTCGCACCATCTATACCAGGTTCAGCTCGAGGAGGAGGGAACCATCAAGGCACCAGCCAGAGAACACCGCCGATGATGATTTTGTTGATGAAGAGCATGGACCTGTGGTGGATCACCCCATATGGTATATTAGAACCCTTGGGCTTCAGCAATCGATTATCAATGCCATCACAGTTTGTAGGTATAAGAAAGGTGAGGGCTTGATTGAAGGAACCGAGTGTGCGGTTTGCTTGAGTGAGTTTGAAGAGGATGAAAGTCTCAGACTTTTGCCTAAATGCTATCATGCTTTTCATTTACCCTGTATTGATACCTGGCTTAGGTCTCATACCAACTGTCCCATATGCCGGGCTCCCATTGTTTCTGACCTTGCAACTGCTAGGTCGGAGTCTAGTTTTGTTGATTCAAATTCCTTTGGACATACCCATGTGGAAATTTTGGAAAATAGTGCTCCTGATTCTGAATTAGGAAATAGGGCAGAGGAAGAGGGCCAAGTGGAGGCTGAGGATGCATTTAGGGTTTGTGAAACTGAAACCCCAGTTGAAGAGGTGCCAGGCATTCTTCCTAGAAGATCTGTTTCTCTGGATTCCTTTTCTGTTGCAAATATCAATCGTGCTCTTGCAACATTGGGATCTAATGCTAACTCAAAAAGAGTGCTGGGAAGCGTGGATGCTGCTGCTGCTTCTTCTTCTTCTTCTTCAAAGGTGGGTTCTGGAAGCGATTTGGCAACCAGTTCCAAAGGCAGCTCCTCTTTCAGGTTAACTAGGTATCTGCAGGGTGCTCCTGGTTCTTCAATGAAAAGGTCACAGTCTTATAATGGAAAGTACCTTCTGTCCTGGTACGGTCGCAATCAGAAGAAGCCAAATGCTCCTCTGAGAAGCTTTTAGTAACATTAGAACTGCTACCTTTTGATAACTTTCCAACAACAATGTACATGTAACTCTCTACAAGGTGAGAGCTTCAATTTTTAATTACTGCGTGAAGCAACTTATGTGATGCTCAAGTGTATGTAAATCTGTAAGTTGCAAATAAATACATTGTTGAATTTTTCTTTGATATCTTCACATGAAATTCTGCTGTGTCAAACGAATCACTAAAATCCTGATCCATATCGTTACAAAAGGATCAATTATTTATCTGCTACGTTTCAAAATCTTCCTGACTTGCAATTGATGGAAGACGAATACAGGGTTTCATGGATCTGTGCCTAAAATTTTAAAGATAAATAATTCCTCCATGTGTGTTGGCGTAAAAACTGAACCTCGCTTTCATTTCTTTGACTCGTTTATTTTAGATCCCTTGGTGAATTTGTAAAGACTTACTATAAAACTTTGTTGCTAGGTTTTGTCGAGTGAAACAGTTTGGTGAATGGAAAATGGAAGAGGTTTTTAATATATTGTTTGGATTAATTTAAAAAAAACACGAAAAAAATTAGTAGTCGTCTTTACATTTTGAAATGTAAAATTAGAAGATATATGAAAGATGTAATTTTTAATCTTTTCTACTCCTGTAAGAACAAAGCAAGGGATTCTCCCGATCTCCACTAAAATCTCTCGCTGTTATATACTTTTCTTTTTGTTATATATTTTCTTGTGTTTAGAGAATATATTTTCAGATGAAAGAAATTTTACCAAAACTAAAAACTAGACTTTTATTTGCTATTGAGGTTCCCATTATTTAGGGTGTGTTATTGGGGAAGATGATTTGGGAGAGAGTGATTAAATGGATTTGAAGAGATTTAGGATAATTTTTTTGTGTTTACTTGAGTGAATTTGAAAGTAATTGAGAATGAATTTAGAGGTAAAGTTTGTAAGAATAGTATAGGATTTGATTGATATGACAGTTTTAAAAAATTTATTTAATTAGTAAAAATTGAAGATTATCAAAATATCCCTAGATATTAAAGTAATATAAAATGTTATTTGTTAATGTTATATTAAATTATAAAAATGTTTATAAAGAGTAAAAAAATTAAAAATAATAATTATAATTAATATTTTAAAATAAAAAATTATAATTTAGGAAAATGAATTTAGTAAAAAAATTATAATGCTTAAAAGTAAAAAAATTCTAAAAGCACCTTTTTAAATTATAATGTGGAGAGTTAAATAACTTTTGGAGCATAATTATTTTTAGTTCTATAATATATCTTTAAATTTAATTCAAAATGTGAAGAAAACTAAAAATAAGAAACACTTCTACCTTAAGATTATATTTTCGTACTCAAATTTTAGAAAACAATTCTGTAGAATTAATTCGTTAGTATTACCACCGAAGACCATTCAAGAAAAACAATTTATTTCAAACAGCATCTATTACGACATCAATTTCTCCATTAATTTGCAATCAACACACACGAATCTTCATTGTTGATGACAGAAGCATCAATCAAAAACTTGTCTTCAATGAACCTTTGGATAAATATGTATATCATATGTCGAGAAGCAACTAGTATTAAGATTGCAATTCGTCACATGACCAATGTGCTCAACATGATGCAGATCTATTCTCGGAAATAAGTTGGAAAAGACTCATAATTAAATCACGACATGGAATTTACATTAACCATCATTTACAAATTTATAATGATATAACAGAGCATCTAATAAAAACTTCCAGTTAAACGATGCAACACGGTCCAATTTAGGGGCAAAAAAATACGCTCTCACGCACACAAATGAACTATGCTAGTTCAAACTAATCTCGCAGCTGCCAACTGTGCATTTTGCTGCTGCACAAAAATCACAGAATTTGCAATTCTAGCCGTGCACAAAAGGCTACACCAGAGTTGAATTCAATGCTTGATTCTTCACTCACTCCACTTCTTATGATGCTACCTTGGATGTGTAGGAGTCTGGCTATGTTACACCTACATTAAGCATTTTGAGAACAGCACAAGCCTTTTTTATCAAACAGCTTGTGTGCAAGATAGCCAAGAACTCAAAGAGCAAGCAAATAATCGGTAACAATCAAGGAGGCAGCTCAAATTGATCCTATGATTATCTCTAGAATGGATTAACAATGCAATAAAAGTCCACAAGTCGAAGATAAGTTCAAATCAAAGGTGCAATGCAAATGTTACAAACTGTTTGTGAAAATGTCTCAATGACAATGCAGTTTGGTGCAGAATTCCTCATTTTCAGATTTTGAAAACTTGTTGCACTGGTCCAATTAGCTTTTTAATTTCATTCCAATTCTTTTGAATGTTCTAATTCTTTTATATGGACTCAAGCTTTTGCTACAACTTACAAACAATGTTCAATGCACTAAATCAGTTTTCAAGAGTGCAAAATTCTGCTACAGCAGATTTGAACAAGAAAAGTGCTTAAAAAGTGGATGAGTTGGATAGTGAAAATGCACAGAACAATTTATAATCAGATTAGCTTTGCACAAACATGTTTGGTTGATGAATATAAGATTGTTTGAATGATTTTTCTAGGCAGATTCAATCTATGAAACAGTTTGGCATATTTAGTTCATGTGCATTCCAAATCAAGCAACTATAGTATCCAAATTTTGAAGCAGAGTTTTAAGCAGACTTGAGAGAATGATTTTGGCGTCAAAACAGCATTTGAAACTTGCTCAAAGTAGCATAACAATGTGTTGGATGGTTAGCAAGATCTAAGTGCAAACCAGATTTAAAACATAAAAATTAACCCAACAATGAAGTTGCAGATCGGCCTACTGCAGATTTAGGTTTTGCTGTAATTTCTCAATGCATCCAAGCTATGCTTAAGCATTTTATGGCTTATGTGGTACGCAATTGATGTTAACCAGCAAAAACAATTCACATATTTGCTTCAAATCAATGACTTGACAAAACTGGGCAGATTAATCAAATAAAAATGACTCAAATATGAAGTGGTCCAATTGAAAAATGAAAAGCATCAACAAAGCAAAGAAAGCTGGACAGAAAACAATGAACTCAACAAAATCCTAAAAACAGCAGCAACCAGTGATGGCATATTTGATGGAACAGAACATGTTCAAAACAAAACCAAAATAAGGAATTAAATGACAGGGAAGGAAGGCAAAACAACTGGACTAGCTCTCAACAACAACTTGAACCTGGGCAAGTACACAACATCACTTCCTTTCTTCGATAGAGAGATCAAAGGGCTCGCACACGCATGCCACAGATCCAAGCAAACGGAAGAAAGAGGAGGATTACCAACCAACATGGAAGCAGAAGTGCTTATAAGAAGAAGGAGGAGGAGGAACCAAATACAACACGCTATGGAACCGAATACACGTTGTGTGCAATTTGTTCAAAGCAGTGGAACCGGAAACGCTTGAGATGGAACCGAATACGACAAGATGTGGATTTTCTTCTCAGCACTGGAACCGGATATCCCATTTGTGAAACCGAATACACGCCCCTGAAGAATATCAAACTCTTCTTCAACCGCTGCTTGAAGCTTTCTTCATCTTCATCCATCAACCTCTCCTCAACATGAAGCTAGGGTTGCAAGCGCTGCAAAAGCAACAAATGCACAGAAAGCTTCAAACAACTTTCGATTGTTGGAATAAGCTAATACACATACAGGGAAATGTATAATAGGTTGAGGGTCCATGTGACATTTCAGTCACAATCCCTCCAAATCTCTTCAAAGTCGTGGATGATGAAAAAGCATGGTATCCCGCAAATCATCGCTCGCATTTCTTTGCATTTCCTCTCATCCGAACACGAGTGCTAGCTGAATTCCTCGCTCGCAAATCTGTTTAAACAGTAAATTCCGCGCAAACAAACACAGCGTAAAGAAGATTATGCATACTACACGTTTCCATAAACACAATTGATGGAAAAGTTAAGAGAAAAAACATAAGAAAAACTACCAAAATGTTGACCAACAATACACTAATTCAATGCGAAATTTTAAAACATCAAGATAAATAAGCATTACATAGTAAACAAACACAAAAATATGGTTTCCTCTATTCATCCTCGGCATCTTTGCTTTTCTTTTTCTTATGCTTCTTCTTTTCACTCTTATCAGCATTACTGTTATCCTCCTTTCCATTGCTAATTTCTGCAGCAGCAGCAGCTTCTTTGTCTTTCTTTTTCTTCTTTTTCTTCTCAGACTTGTCTAACTCTGGCGAACCGTCTTCAGCCTTATCCTTGTGCTTCTTCTTCTCCGTTGTTTTCTCCTCATCCGAAGTGGCCACTTCACTGTTATCCTTATCCTTCTTTTTCTTCTTCTTCTCTTTCTTGCCAACTTCAACCTCCACAGCCTCATCAGCTACCTTCTTCACCTTTACCTCTTCTACATCCACTTTCGCCTTCTTAACAGGGACCGAAACTGGGCTATCAGTGCTTTCATGCTTCTTCCTCTTCCGTCCTTCCCCATCTCCGTCCTTCTTGACCTTCTCATCCTCAGGCTCCGGCGCAGCAGCCATACCAGCAATCACACTATCCCCACCGGTGGGCAAAACAAGATTCCTAAGCCACTCCTGGGGAGTCTTCTCATTGGGCTTCCCATGCTTATCCAGCTTCCCTTCAGAAATAAGCTTCTTCTTCATGGAAGCTCTAGGTCCCAAACCCCATTTCCTTGGATAAGTATCCCTATCCATGACAACCCTCTTGATCTTGGCCACAACCCCATGATCACAAGTGGCCATAACAGCAGTAGTCATCTCAGCAATCCCAAGAGCAATAGCCTCCCCCTTGGTGGTCATAAGCACGACCTCCTCCCCAACATCAATATCATTCTCAAACCTAAGCAACCCAGGAATCATCAACTTAGCACCATAGCAAATAGCATTGACAGCAGAGTCCTTAACAACCAGCCTCTTATAGCTAGTCAAAAGAACCTCCAAGGGCATAACAGCCCTCCTCAAATAACTCTCATCCCTAAAATTATTAAAAACCCACTGGGCATCCATGACATCATGCATGCTCACCATGTTATCCTTCTCCCCCATTATCCCAGAGCGAACCCTCCTAAGCTCTTGCATATGGCCACCCACACCGAGAAGCAACCCCAAATGGACACACATAGTCCTAACATAGGTCCCAGCCTCACACGAAATCCAGAAAACAACTAAGTGCCTATCAGGGTCATACTCAAGGAGCTTACTTTCGTAGATGGTCCGGATGCGCAGCTGACGTTTAACGGCCGAGATCAAGGGCGGGCGCTGGAAGACGGCGCCAGTGAGGGTCTCGAGGGCGCGTCCGACCTTGGAGATGTCGGGAACAGCGGAGTGGAGGCGGGCGATGCAGACGTATTCCTTGCCGGCACCCTGCTGGGACTTGACGAGGCGAGTGGCGCGGTCAATACAGACGATGAGGTTGCCGGTGACCTTGGGGTCGAGGGTACCGGAGTGGCCGGTCTTCTCGACGCAGAGGAGGCGCTTGATCCAGGCGACGACCTCATGGGAGGAAGGGTTGGCGGGCTTGTCGAGGTTGATGACGCCGTATTTGAGGTATTCGGGGAGGGGGCGTTTGAGGGGGGAGTAGCCGGAGGGGATGGGGGTGTAGTGGCCGGTGCGGACGTTGAGGCGATCGTAGTTTTTGAGAAGGATAGGCCATTGGGAGGTGTCGATGGGGGGAGTGAAGCTCTGAGGCTTTATCATCAACCCCTCATCTTTGCTGGTTTGGTCCTCTTCCTTCTTGCAGCGGCTGCGCTCCTTCTTCTTCTTACTCTCCGACTGAGACATCGTGACGGTAGGGTTTTAGGACTGAGGCCATCAAACTCAACCAGGGTTTTAATTAAAAGGACTCACCTCCTCCACTCCACTGGGCCGGGCCACTCAACACCAATCAAACGGGCATTACTTCCTGCACTCCATCTATGTTCAAATGACCATTTTACCTTTAGCAAAAAGTTTAATAAAAAATAAAAATATAATTATGTTTTTTTTTTCTTACGTTACATATTGTATAATTTAAAGTATATATTTGAAATACAGTTTTAAATTTGAAATTACATTCTAAATTACATAATTCAAGATATATTTAAAAAAAATCATTAAAAATATATTTAAAAAAATCATTCGTAATGAACGATTGATATTCTCTTTTTAGCTTGTTACTATGTTAAACCCAGCTATATTGTGAGGAGATGGAGCACCCCATGTTCAAGAGTAGTTTATAGAGTATGTGAGAGTCGAACAAATTAGTAATGTTTAGCCCTATCAAATTAGTTTCTCTAAATTAAACTAATTATTTGTTATTATATATTTTAGTTCCTTGCTTTATATTCAAGCACACACATTTTTTTTAGATTGATGTATAAATTGACAAATTATATTTTCAAGGACTTATGTAAAGTTTATTCAGTAAAACTAAGAACATGTTAATGGACCAAACAATGGCTCAACCAAGACTCGCATCAAACCCAAAACTTCATAATCTTATTTGGGGGCTCTCTCCACCTCCCCATTTTCTTCTCCCACCTCTCCAAAGCTCTACATATTTTTTTATTTACAGAAATAACCTTTTTTTTTCCTTTTCCTTTTTTATCCTTTTTTACCTTTTTCTACTTTTTTTACTTTTAGAAAAGTAACCTGAACCTTTTACTCTTCACTTTTATTCTGACTCACTCTCTCTTGCCCCACCCACTTTTATTCTGACTTCACTTGAATGGATAAGGACGACTGATTGAAGACGATTTGCGGGATTTTTACTTTTTGTTTAACTCGTACAATTGCATAGATTTGGAACAATTGGAGGTAAAATATCAGTTTTGTCCTCAATCTCATCATACGCTTGGAAAACTTGGATCCTAACTATTACAGAGTTTATTATTGAAGGCCATTACATTTTAATTTAGCCAAAGTTACTCCAGTGGTTATATAATGGTTATAAATGAAGAATAACCTATGAATATTTTTGAATTATGTTGTAAACAAATGATGATTGTAGAGTAAAGTGTTGAATCAGAACCTTTTTATCGTGTTAAATTTTAAAAATATTATATTTTAAAAATAATAATTTAACTTTACTTAAATATCTTTTTCTTTTAATTTTAAAAATTATTTTTTATATTTTTCTTTTTATATAAATTTTTATAATTAAATATAACATTAACAATTATCATTTTATATTACATTAATAACTAGAAATATTTTAATAATTTTCAATTTCTATCCATTAAACAAATTTTTTTATATGTCATATTAATAAAATTCTATACTAATTTTTATAAACTTTACTTCTAAATCATCTCCCATTACCTCTATATTCACTCAAACAAACGAAAAAATTTCACGCTCACATTCATTCAATGAGTATCCTCAAAATCATCTCCTCCAAATCCTCTCCTCCAAATCATCCCAAAGGAACAAAGCCTAAAACTTTCATAAACGAGCAACCCCCGAGAAACGCCTCTTCTTCTCCTACCTCTCACCGTCGCCTTTGCTTTTCCTACCTCCCACCGTCACACTCTTCTTTTTCCTGGGTGACTTCTTCCAAAGTGTCGAAAGTCTCCAAACTCTACCTTTCGTTGCTGTGGTGCGGTGGTGTCTCGAAATTCTCCAAACGGTGCTGTGGTGTGGTGGTGTTTCGTGGCAGTGGTTCGCATTGGTGGTTCGTGGTGTAGATCGGCATTCGTCTACCAGGTGCGATTTTTAATCTTTAATATGCAGTATGGAATTTCTCATAAATTTGTTGTGCTTTTAATTTTTTAACACATAAAAATAAGAAAATCAGATAATAAGATAATATAATATAACGTGACCCAATTAACTAAAAAAAATAAATTTTAAATATGTAGTAAATAATTAATAAAAATGATTAAAATTCATAAGTAATAACAGGGGAGTGAGGAGCTGGTGGCGTATACCCGGTCCATCGTAGTCCGGTTTAAACCAACTCCTTTCAAGCTTCGTTTCTCACAGCAGCTGAGTTTGGCCTGTGTCCAGAGGTTTCAAACTAAATCCTTTAGTATTTATATATATTTTTTTTCAATCATTCTAATTTCTCTTGCGTTGCGTATCAATGTGTTGTTATCTCGGTTGTCCTGCATAACACAATCTATCAATCTCTGATTTCGATTCATAACCAGAATGTTACGAAGGTGGAGCAAAGTAGTTTCTCCAATCTCCAAATTTGGATCGCAGAGCCATCTTAATTTTGTGAAGAATGTCACGCGCCAAAGCTACGCTGGGGTTGCACCCGCGCCCACGATAGAGGACAAACCTCAATCCCCTGCGGTATGCAAACTTCACTTTCTTTCGCTCTTCAACCATAACTCAAATTTGCAGAACTGAAATGGAAATGAACTACTATTGATTTGATGCTGCTAATCAAAATTTGTACTTAGCAGGTTAACCCACACAAAATGTTTTGGTCTAAACCCTGTTCGCTAACCCTGCCCCCTGACTCATCCCTCAGAGTCGAAGAACCTAATTATCAGGGCATCAAGCGTTTCATGCTCAAACTCATGTTGTTTTATAGTAAGCAGAGCAGGTCAATTCGAGGGGCTAATGTTGTCTACCACAGAATCATTTCACAAGTTGATAAACCTCCCATTTATGAAGGTCCGTTGTCCTCGTAGCAATAATATTAGCCGTAGCGGTAGCTCAGATGCATGTATGCTCTTATGATTATTCACTCACGCAATTATGCTCCTATACCCCCATTTTAAACTGCGGTAGTTGTTGAGGACACCCGAAAGAGCTTGATGTTGGGGCTAAAATCACAGTCGCATACCCTATTTTGAAACTTTAATCTCACTAATTTAGTCTTTTGGGCTGCTTTGGGGTTATAAATTGACAGTCAATGATTTTCTCACAACACATAGGACTTATGCATCTGTGGTAGTTTGGTATTTGTAGCCATTTTTTGTGATATTCTGCTTATTTGCTATCAGTGGAAGCTCTTGGTTTCCCTCCTACATTTTTAAATACCTGCTGACTTGTATTTGGTAGAATATGAATACAAGATTTAATGGATTTGTGCATGGAATTTGGAGATTTGATATATATGTGCTTAGAAAAATTATTTGTTTGCAATCATAATCGAGTAATCATGGCATGGAAGGAGTTTTATTTGTATTAGTGTAAAGTTTTGTTAAAACTAGTGTAAACTCTCTTGACATTCTAAACAACTTCTATTCGCTTGCAGCTTTTAACTTGGAGAAAACTTTCAAAACAACGTTCTCTTTACTTGTTCTTCATATGTGGTTATGTTTGCGTCGCTTGAAGCAAGAGGGAACTGAGGGTGTTGAATTTGGGCAATACCTTTATGAGATTTACAATCATGATGTGGAGCTAAGAGTGTCCAAAGCTGGAGTAAGTAGTCATTTATTTGAGTTGATATATTTTTGGGAACAATGTACACTGAAAATTTTCCTTAATATTTCCGTTTAGAATATTTAGTAGCTATTGTTTGACATCATTATTCCTCGGTATTTTGCCTTAAATTCCCTTTTTGCAATTTATCCAAAGTAGTCTGGGGACTTGACTCTGTATTGGTGACTTATGATCGTTCAATTTGAAATGGCAGGTTAACCTACTACTGACTAAGTGGATGAAAGAGCTCGAGAAGATATTTTATGGGAACATTGTTGCCTATGATACTGCAATACTTCCAGAAGCTAAACCGGGTGATTTCTCCAAAGTTATATGGAGGTTGGTAATAATCTGAATGTAATCCTCTTCCTGTTGAAAGTAGGAAACTTTAGATCAATGCTTCGCTTCTCTCAGTTTTGGATATTGAATCAGTGAAGACTCAGTTCTCATACCTAGTAGTTCCTTTATATTTGTAGTCTATCCTCATCTGTGTTTTTTTTGGGGATATCAGGAATATATTCTCTGAAGATGGGTCTTCAACAGAAGACGATGCTGCATCTCAATCAGTGCAGGTATGCCTATATATGTAGCATTTTTCATTATATTTGCAGAAAAATAGTGTGAATTTTCTAACATACGCTTCTGAGATGGGGACTATTGCTTGGTATTTCAATCTATAAGCCAAGATGTTGAACCCTGAGGCAGCTGTTTAATCAAGCCATACAACTTGTTAATGTTAACCAACAACCAATGAAGTTACTTCTTAACCTGCTGTCATTCACCAGTTGTCTCCACTCTGGGTTAATATTTTGGCATGGCTTGACTTTTCAAGAATTCATTCTTTTATTGTTGACCAATTTTTTTGACACATTACCGTTATGCTGGAGTTTCTCTTTTCAAACTTGGCAAGCATAGTGATCACTTTTAATGTAGTAGAGACTACTAGATGAGTGGCTTTCTTTCCTAAATTCGTATTAACTGCCACTTTACTACCCAGAAATGTTTCCAAAGTAAATTTTTCATTCTAGTTATCATGAATTTTTCATTCTTTCCCTTGCCCTTCATATTTTAACTGAATGCCAGACTCTTAAATTGTATACTCAGTGAGTTCTTATCTTGTTTATATTAAATATACATACACATTTATACTGAACTATTGTTTTAGGCGCTCGCCAGGTATGCTCGCCGGGAAGAAAGTTGCATGACTTTAACAGGTAAAGCACTGTTCGTTTTCTCTTTGTCTGTAAGAAATGTCTGTATATGTTTATATTATAATTATTATTGATCATGAAGTGGACGACTTAAACAAGTAAACACCGTCTGTTTTTCCTTGTCTGTAAGAATTGTTTGTAGATGTAATTATGCGTTATATTATTATTGACCATGAAGTGGATGAAAATGACGAGCGAATGCCTGCTGCTTTTATACTTGGTGATAAAGTGAGCTGAAGAGCTCCCCATCACACCACTAGGGTCTTATTTGAAACCTGTTAAAAAGGATTTCGAGGCCATAGGAAAACAAGGAAGTATTATCTGCAAGGAACCTAGCCTTAATTTGGTGGAATATTCTGATCAATATGGCTAGTTTTTACATGCTTGATGAGTTTTTTCTGCAATTGATAGAGATATGCATCTTTATATTTTTGGACTTCCTGCTACACTTCTACCTTACTGACCACAATCCTTCTTTTAACTAAATAATCGTTAACATTATTTATTATTTCACTGGTGTCATGTAGTTTGAAAAATACATAGTTTTCACCAAGTCATTAAATATTTACATAATGCTCTCTGCATTTTACTTCTGTCCTCCCAAAGAAACATTAAGAAGGTTATTTTGAACTCAGATACTCCATGCACATTAGTTGTTTCACTAGTGTAATGTATGAAACTTCAAAAGATATGTCAATGAAAGAATTCTAGCAGATCTTATGCAAATATTGATTTCTGTTTTTTCTTTTAATTTGGAGTTTTATTGAATTGGCAGATAAAGAAGCACTATTTTCAGGGAATTTCATGTTCACCTCGTTGAAACATGAGAACGGAAGAGGGAAGGGGCCTCAATGATTAGTGACGATTTCTAAATTGTGATTGGGTGATTGAAAATACACGCTGTTATTTTTACTTTTCTTACAAAAAAAAATGTTGAATAATTATGACAAAAGGCATGTGTCCTTCTCCCTAAATCTTTATACCTGATTAGCTTGGTGTCTAGATACTAGATTTTTTTCATATTCTTTGCTCTGTAAAACAAGAAAAGAAAGAGGTGGGCGTGATTAAAAAGTGTCGCTCTTTCTTTTGAAGGTCCTCTGTTCTTTACAGCGTTTTAGCTGCTATTAACCAGTTGCCTTCGAAACGGAGTTTATATGACAGTAATTAATGATATCTATAATTTCTGTTTGTGATAAGCTCATGAAAATGTTGTTCTGCAATTTGCGATTTATCACAAACTTGGATGAATAGTTTTAGCCTTAAGCGATAGAGACACTTGGATTATTATTCTCTCAGCATTTTCAAGTCTTGCTTTTTATTAGATAGATCTTAAATTTAAAGATTGAGCCATATACTCTTAAACACCTAAATTAATAAAATTTAAAAAACACCTAAATTTATTTTCCTTAAGTCAATTTAAAAAAACACCTAATTTTATGAACGCTGCTACTCTCATAACAGAGTTAGGGATTTCTCAACTTTCAATTCACTGTGTTTCTTTTCTCTTCTTGGTGTAAGTTTCCTACCCTTTATCTTCTTTATCCTTGCTTTGTGCTTTCTTCATCATGAATCTTGCTGTTTTTACCTTGATCATGTTTTACTCTGTAAGTTGCGTCTACCATTGTAATACACTGTCCTTGCCTTTCTTCCTCTCGGCCGACGGAACCTGAGTAATCTTTTCCTCACTTTTCAATTTTCTTATTTGTCCTTTGGTTTGTTATTGGATTTATTTCAGAGGATTCCAAAGTTCATAATGAATTTTAACACTTCTACCTTACGGATTGCAATCCTTCCTTAACTGAATAATCGTTAACATTATTTATTATTTCACTGGTGTCATGCAGTTTAAAAAATACATAATTTTCACCAAGTCATTAAATATTTACATAATACTCTCGGCATTTTACTTCTGTCCTCCCAAAGAAACATTAAAAAAGTTATTTTGAATTCAGATACTCCATGTACATTAGTTGTTTAACTAGTGTAAAGCGGGAAACTTCAAAAGATGTCAATGAAAGAATTCTAGCATGAATGAATACTGATTAATAACAGCTAACTCCATAATAAACTATCAACACTTAGTATGAAAAATATATGTAATACTGATATTATTAAAAAAAAAATACTAATAACGCGCTCTTTAAAATACTTTTTACTATTTGATAGACAATTTTAGTAAATTTCCATCTTTCTTTTTTTAATAAGAAAATTCATCTTCTCATATAATAATTCTTTCCTGACTGTAGTTCAAATAAATTTTAATTAATTGCGAAGTGGGTATTAGGAAAAAAAATACGTTGCCTCTATTATTTTTACTAAAGGTCAGTTAAAATGGTCTTTATTTGGGTGCTTTAAAATTAAAAAATAAAAAGATGAGAATAATAGAAGTCATTTGATATAGTAAAAATAAAATATAAATATAATTTGCTATATTTTTCTTAATATTTTTTAGTTAAACATATTTTATTTTGGTTAAGATTTTTTTATTTAACCACTGTTTTTTTCCTTTATAAGTGCATAATAAAGGAAGGAATAATAATATTTCCATTATTTTAAATTTAACTCAAGCTTATAAAATTAATTGATACGATAAAATTTTGACCAATTTATACTTTTCATCCAACATCTTTAACATTCTCATTTATTTTAAGTATTGAATTCTAGGAGCTAAAAGAACCCAATAATCTATTTTACAGCACAACGTTAACTATTGTAATAAAAAAGAAAATTAACTTCATGTTTACAAAATATTATTTACACCAATTTTAGTCATTTTTAAATAAAATAAAATTTCACATTATTAAGGATTTTGTTCTGGAAAAGAACGCGAAGGAGGTGAAGAAGGGAGCAAGTGAGAAACGCCGCCATGGCGCATCGCTCACTTTTCCTCTCTCTCAGACGGTAAGCTCATTTTTCACGTTCTCTTATTGGTTTCCCACAAAAACACAACCTAAAATTACAATCTTTATGATTCTGACCATACTTTCTTGTCAACCAATCATAATCGAGTTTTTGGGTATGGGTAATTGATCTGAAAATTGCATCTTCTCATCATGCAGAAGTAGCGGTTTAGCTTGTGTCCAGAACAGAGCAAGATTTGCGTCTTCGGGTGCTGTGAGCAGTGATTTAGTTGAAGAGAGTGTGGAAGGTGATGACCTAAGGAGCAGAATCTTGAGGCTAAGGCTCCCCAAGCGAAGCGCCACAAACATTCTTCAGAAATGGGTCCTTCAAGGGAATCCTGTTACGCTCTCTCAGCTTCGAGATATTTCCAAAGAGCTTCGAAGATCTCAACGTTACAAACACGCTTTGGAGGTTTCACCCTTTCTTTTCTCATTCATATCCTCTTTCCATTATAATAGCTAAATAAAAGCAAGACACAGGATTCGAGTTTAAAACATTTTAGCTACCTAAGCACCGCAAAAATTATGTAGTTCTGTGATGGTGAATTAAGGATAATTTCCACAAATGGTTAGGAAAAAGTGAGACAAAAATCTGTAAAATGCTACCAAGCAGATCATCCATGCTTTTGGATCTTTTCATGTTGCTGAATTTCCACTATACGAGTGGTTATTGTTAAGAATAAATTATACTAACATCACTGATTTTATTTTTTTTAAGCTCACGCCGCCACTATTGTCTTTTTTCGAACAATAACCCCTCTTACTCGGTTTAAATTCATTAGGTTGATATTACACTGTTTATTCTTGTATAGGGAGTTATTGTAAAATTAAAAAAGGACACAGTATCGTGTGAATTTTGAAGAAACCATAGGAATTTGAGTGTAATTTGCTATATATATACATGTGGCTTTTGTAAGGTTCAGAAGAAGAAAAAGGAAAGATCGTTAGATGGTTCGATTACTTATTTCTATAGTGCCTATACTAGTGAAATGAAAATGTTGTTCAGTACCGTGGCCTTTGGCAAATGAGGTTTTCGCAACATGAGAAGTTTCCTGAAGTGAATATATGTGAATTAAAATTATTATTTGGATATTACTTATTCCTGGTTTTTCCGATTCTGTATAGTTTCATATATTAGTTTTTCTTCCAACAAACTGCAATTTCTAATTCTTCCAAATTCTAAGGACTCAGCCATACACAATTTTATTTATGTTTCCTTTTCTAGTGATTAGATTACGAATTTGTAACACTGAATACTACATTCTTTTTCTGTTGGATGTGAAGCTTTGCTATTTGTGACTATTGATGATTGCAGATATCAGAATGGATGGTTAGCCATGAGCAATACGAGTTATCAGACTCTGATTATGCAGTGCGCATAGATTTGATGACCAAAGTTTTTGGCATTGATGCTGCAGAGCGCTTATTTGAGGGTCTACCTCCTGCGACAAAGACTACTGAAACTTACACAGCCCTCTTACATTCTTATGCGGGAGCAAAATTGACTGACAAGGCTGAGGAACTTTTTCAAAGGATTAAGGATTCAAACCTCTGCTTTGATGCCCTTACTTACAATGAAATGATGACACTTTATATGTCAGTGGGCCAGTTTGAAAAGGTCCCTACGATTGTTGAAGAACTGAAACAACAAAAGGTTTCCCCTGATATCTTTACCTATAATCTATGGATAAGTTCCTGTGCTGCCATTCTTAATATTGATGAGGTTAGGAGGATTCTTGATGAAATGAGTCATGGTGTTGGTTGTAATGAAAGTTGGATAAGGTATTTGAACCTGGCCAATATTTATATTAGTGTAGGTCATCTTGATAATGCAAGTTCCAACACACTAGTTGAGACTGAGAAAAGGATCACCCAAGGGCAATGGATTACTTATGACTTCTTAATCATTCTTTATGGTGGGTTGGGAAGTAAGGATAAACTTGATCAGATATGGAATTCCTTGAGGATGACCAAACAGAAAATGATTGGCAGGAATTACATCTGTATTATTTCTTCCTATCTGATACTTGGTCATTCGAAAGAAGTGGGTGAAATTATTGATCAGTGGAAGCAATCGACGACCACAGATGTTGATATGCTTGCCTGTAAAAAGATTATGGTTGGTTTTAGGAACATTGGTTTAGTTGAAATAGCCGACAACTTGAATAAGATTATCGTTGAGAATAATCTCAGTCCGGGATATGATTAACTGGGGTTCTATGAGCTTCAATGTAATGTAGAATACATAGATTTCGGATCAATTTTGCAACTTTCAGAAGGGTGAATGAATAAACCTGCTGAGGGAATGAAATGGAACTCTTGCAATGCTTTGGTAGATGCACAACATTCCATTTGCATAATTGCATTGCTTCTAACCTTTTTTTTTTTTTGGAGTGTTTGAAGCTTATGTCATTATCATATTTATTCCTTAGAATTTGGGTGGGTTTTGCATTACTTGTTGAGTTATTTTTCAACTTTTACCGTTACCTTTTTGCCTTGCTGCATAAGTTTCTTTACTTTGTTATTGAACGACTCAAGCTGGTGTGGTAGTTTGATAAGTCTAATTAAAGTTGAGATTTTATATGTTGTAATTTTATTTTATTTTTCATCCATTTAGGTTAAAATTATATAAAAAATATTTATTACAAGGGTTATCCAAAACTAAATTTTTTTAGTTAAATAAACTTTTATCTGTTGAAAAAAAATGATGTTATACTATTTATAAGTTTCTGTGATTTTATTTTAACTCTTATATTACCATGGTGATATTTCATACAAAAATGTATTTATTCATAATTCATAATATTAGTATTTTAGTTACACTTTTTTATTTCAAATATATATATAATTATTATTATTTATTTCGCATTTCTAAAAAGTATGAAAAATATTCTTATTTTAAAAGTGAGTTCGCTTGTAAGTATGAGATAAACAGCACATCTAAGCTTGATAGTTGGTACATCGTCCTGTTTTGCAACTTTTAAGATTTTCTTAATTTTTTTTCATTATATTACCTTTTCTTTTATCCTTATATAATATTATTTGTATTTATCAGCTATCTTTTTATCATTTTATCAATATTATATATTTAAAATACAAATATATATTTTATCTTTAGATATTTTTTATAATATGATGCTTTATTTACTTGTAATAAATAATAAATTATCAATAATTAAATTTGTTAACTATTATGTTTATAGTAAAATATTATTTTTATAACATATTCAACTTTAAGATTAAAAAATTACATAATTTTTTTTTCAACTTTTTAACTTATACGGACTGATCCTCAGAAGTGTTTTGCAGTTCGGTGCATCTTACCTGATTTTTTTTTTTAATTTAAAAATCATTTATGAACATTACCAAGTCTCACATTGATTCTAATGATATTTTAATAATTAAAAAAAAAACATTGAAGTCAAACACAATAAAATCAGCATCATTAATCATTAAAATTTCAAATATATAATTTGAAGTCAATGGAGAGAATTTTTCACGAAAAAAAAGTGATACACGATATGAAACTCAAAAAGAAAATGATTTTGGAAATCAATTTACTTTGTGTAAATGAAAATAGTTGACATAAGTTTTGTAATGTAGAACTTTTGGTCCAAAATATAAAATTGGCATATGAAAGTATATATCATCTCATTGTTAATCAACATTATTTTATTTTATTTCCGGATTCATAATTTCTGTACAAAACTTTATTGAAAATTAAATTCACTTCACTAACATCCACATTATTGTTCCATTGAAAGACAGATTTATATTTTCTTTTTATGGTCAATTTTTTTTATATATATAAAATGCAAGAAAAAGTTTATTTATGAAGATAGGATTGAATGTACGATTGATGATTTAAGACCATATCATATAGAACTATGGTTCATGATTGAATGTGTTTAAATTTTATTTTCAAAATATTCTTTAACGGAGAAGAAGAGAAATCGAATGTTCAAAAATTTCTATTTCTATACTCGAAATCGAAATGCTATTTGATCTTGTATACGGTAAAGAAAATAATAAATAATAAATATTTAATTATGAAGATCCAGTTTTGAAAATCAATTTATCGTTTGAGTTCGGTTTAAATTTTGATGAAAATTAAAAATAGTCTATTTAAATCACATTAAAATAATTATTAATTTTGTGATTGACCAAATAATCAGGATAAGATTATTTTTTTAAATGAATTAGTCAAGAAGCAAATCAATCAGTCATTGATTAGATTGATTAATCATATCATTGATCAAATGATTAATCATTATTAGATCCTAATTGATTAAATTATTATTAATTGATAATTTATTTTAAAATCTATAAATATAATTTTAAAATGAATTGATGATATGTATTTATATTATTAATTTTCAAACTGTTAATGTTAAGTTAATTTTGACATCAAAATATCATTTACAAATATATATATATATATATATATATATATATATATATATATATATATATATATATATATATATATATGAATATTGTTTGGATGAAGTATCAAATTTAGAATTTGGACTTCAAAAAAATCTAGACAACTTTCCAAACTTAGGACCGTTAACCCAGGTTTCGAAATTTTTTAAAACTTAAGAAAGAACACGAACTTCAATCAAATAATATTTCAGAGATAATTGAAATTAACAATATGACGATAATTAAGATTAGAACAGTGATGTTGTCGTAACAATCGAGATTTTAAAGACCATAATAACTTGAAATAAAAGAAGTAGATTTGGGATAACGTTTACTTTGTATTTGTTTGGTTGAAAACCGTTCTCTTGTAAATTCTAATCTTGCACGTAATTTTCACAGTACAGTTTGGTTAAGGTGGGTTGAAATAAAATTAAATAGCCCACCGACCCACGTGATTTTGAACTTCCACTCCTAACTCATTTTGCTCTTTTAAACGTGAAACAGAACGATGATATTTTAATAATTTTTTTAACAATTTTTTTATAATAAATTATTTTATCAATTCATATATTTAAAATGGATTAATCATAAATTATCATATAAATAATTGTAAAAAAGTTATTAAAGAAAATTATTCAAAATACATTTTCTTTTTCAATGTCATCAACTCATATAACTTGAAAAAGAGAAGTAAGTTGAATTGGTATTTAGTATCTTAAATAATGCCTTACAGTTTTAGTTGTACGAATCGAGAGTGATTCAAAGTATATCCTCCAAAGATAATCACTCAACTTTTTTACATCGATTAATTGTAAATAAATAACAAACTTAAAACAATATTATTATTAAAAAAAGGAGTATTATACATAAATTCTTAAAAATATTTTCGATGAATTGGTTATAATTGATTGACCCTAGGCTTGTTAACTTGTTACATAAACTTCGTGGAATAAGTCGGAGCACATGGCACACGAGATGTTCACGCATCACTATTTTCATAGTATTTATGTAAGGTTGATTTTATACAATAAATAATAAAATAATAACAATAAAAAAAGAGAGTTGTGCAACACAACATTAAGTATTATAATAATATGATACATTATATTAATTACATGTCATAAATCAATACAAATATAAAAGTTATTTCTTTTTCTAAAATACACTCATCGTGAATATTTTTCTTTTTTAAATAAAAAGTATTAATATTTTGATATAGAAATTTTTTACATTTTTTTTTCTGAACAAATATAAGTCTTTGTTTTTTTTAATAATTATGTTACCCCAACCAATGATATCAATATCAAATCCACGTTTTTTTATATCAAATTTTTTTTCCTTAAATGAACTGTTACATGAGAGGTTGTGGATGATCTATATATATAGATAGATTTTGAGTGTTTCAATGAACAAAACACACCACCTTGTCATCAATCTAGTATCTCTTTTGTTATTAGCTGTCGCAGGTAAGGGTGAACCTTAACAAAAACATTCACACTTTGAATTATTTTTGTTCTTTCACCTTCCATGGAGGACAGTGGCAACATGATAAACGGGAACAACAACCTATGTAGTAACAAGGTTGTCGGTTTTCCGACCGAGGGAGGCAACAAAAGCACCATTGGCCACCACATCGCACGGCGTCTGGTTGAGATTGGTGTGAAGGATGTTTTCACTGTCCCTGGAGACTTCAACCTTGGTCTTCTGGATTATTTGGTAGCTGAAGCTGATATTAACCTGATAGGGTGCTGCAACGAGCTAAACGCTGGATATGCTGCTGATGGGTACGCGAGATGCAAAGGTGTGAGTGCATGTGTGGTCACTTTCAATGTGGGTGGGCTTAGCATTCTTAACGCCATTGCCGGTGCTTACAGCGAGGATCTTCCAGTGATATGCTTTGTTGGAGCTCCCAATTCCAACGACAATGGCAGCCAAAGGATTATTCACCACTCCATTGGCATCCCAGATTTCAGTCAAGAGCTACGTTGCTTTCAGCCTGTCACTTGTCACCAGGTATACTCCTTCTCCTGTGTGATGATACCTAGAAGATGGTAGTAAAAATACAAAAACAAAGAAAGAATTTTTAAAAACATTTTGTTGATTAGAAAAAAAAGAAAAGATTTTTTTTGTATTTTAATAAAATGACAAAAATTAAACGGTATAATAATGTAAAATAAAATGTGTGTAAAAATTAGTTGCTGTGAAAATTAACAATTAATATTTATGAAATAAAAAAATGAAAAATCAACCCTTAATATGTAGAGTAGAGAAACTATAAAATTGATAAGTTTATTAAATGTACTATGTTAAAAAAGAGAGATTAAAAAAATATGTAATAAAAGTTCATAAATCAATCATGTATGCATATTATTATTCATAAAAAATATTTATTTATAAATTTGATAATGTATTTGTTTCGCCAAAATAAGAGTAAAATACACAAACTTATCTATTGCTTTATAATTTTCTTTTAGTAATAACATTTAGCACTTACAAAATTGTTATGAACAGTAATATATGTACACCTTCACTTTATCTACCTTATTACATATATATTTAATTTTCTTTCTATTTCTCTCTTCTTATCACATCATCTAAATCTATTTATATTTTTCTCTAAGTGTATATAAATGTTAATGCACATTTTTAGTATTCATGAATTATTTTTCTATTTTTATTTAGGTGATACAAACACTATCCTTTTTATACCCTAAGTTTATTCAACAGCAACAACATAATAATATTTTTTTTAAATATGAAACAAATTGAGATAAATAAATTAGAAAAACTAAAATATTAATATTTTATTAAGTGTTAGATAGGTTTAGGAAGATTGAAGGGTGTGTGTAGATAATTTTCCTCTTTTGTATATTTTTATCTTAATATTTAAACAAGTTCTTCTATTTTTTACAAATCGATTTATCTATTTTTATATAATTTGGGATGGTAAAGTTAAAAAGAAAACAATGATATGGAGATATATCACCAAATTTATATAGTTCACACCCACTATTTTATTTTTATTTTTCTCTTAATTATTATAATTTTTATTATTATTACATTACCCTTTAAATATGTTGTCAGCTTGAATCTTGAAATATTTTTAAAAAGTTCACATAAAAAAATTATTTTACTTTTGGTATATTTAAGTCTTTTAATATTACAATTTTTTTAACTGTTATTTATCTATGCCATATTTTAAATTTTAATAAAGAATTTAATTTTTAAATAGAAATAAAAGGTTCATAGTTATCTAAAAATTTTGGAATTATAATTACCTTAGAATATATTCTTATCTACCAAAAAATATGTAAGAAATCCATATAAACATGTATTTATTAATTATTTTACTATATACTAAATAATTTTTTCTAACATTTTTTCACAATTTCTACTAGAAAATTACATTCTCAATTATATGCACTAAAACACTCCAAACCAACTCTTACATTTTGAACTTTAAAAAAAAAAATAATGTTCAATATTGTCTTTTCAACGAATTTCTACTTAAAATACTTGTAAACATTCTTATATGATTTTTTAGTTCAAGTTTTAGTCAATCATATTCCCCCTATTATATCTTAATTTCTTTTGTCCTTAAATCTAGTCCGTTTGAGTGATAGTAAAAGTCTAATATATATGGATTATTATGTGTTATTGTAATTTGAGGCTGTAGTAAAGAACTTGGATGATGCACATGAACTGATCGACACTGCCATTGCAAGCGCTTTGAGAGAAAGCAAGCCTGTGTATATCAGCATAGCCAGTAACTTGGTTGCCATCCCTCACCATTCCTTCATTGATGATCCTGTCCCCTTTTATTTGACTCCAAAGTTGACTGATCAAAACTGTTTGGAAATTGCGGTGGAAGCTACATCAGAGTTCTTGAACAAGGCAGTGAAACCAGTGATGGTGGGAGGGCCAAAGTTGAGGATGGCAAAGGCTAGTAATGCTTTCATGAGAATGGTAGATGCTTCCGGTTATCCCTTTGCAGTTTTGGCTTCAGCAAAAGGGATGGTGGCAGAACATCATCCCAACTTCATTGGCACTTACTGGGGACAAATTAGCACTCCCTTTTGTGCAGAAATTCTGCATTCTGCAGATGCCTACCTTTTCGCTGGTCCAGTATTCAATGATGTTATCACTTTAGGGTTCTCACTACCCTTTAAAAAGGAGAAGGCAATTGTAGTATTGCCTAATCGGGTAATGATTCCAAATGGACCTACCATCGGCTGTGTTTCAATGAAGAGCTTCTTTGAAGCACTTACAATACGCCTTAAACGCAACACAACTGCTTTTGACAACTACAAAAGAATACACGTCCGAAATGGCCTTCTCATTCACCCTAAACAAAAGGAAGATTTAAGGATCAATGTTTTGTTCTTGCACATACAGAAAATGTTGTCCCGTGACACTGCTGTGATTGCTGAAACAGGAGATACTTGGTTCACATGTCAGAAGTTGAAACTACCACAAGGTTGCGGGTGAGTAAGTTTTATGTATAATATTGAATGAAGAATTCAAGAAAGAGAGTAACATATTAGGTTTACAGGTATGAATGTCAGATGCAGTACGGATCAATAGGTTGGTCAGTTGGTGCAACTCTTGGTTATGCGCAGGCTGCTCCACACAAGAGAGTCATTGCTTGTGTTGGCGATGGTAGCTTCCAGGTATGGAAGAATGAAGAGGTTACAAGTTCCTATAATAATAACATGTCTAACACTTTGGTTTTGAGACTTATTATAGTAACAATTTAGGTTTCAAACTTTCTCGCAGATGACAGCGCAGGAAGTCTCAACAATGTTACGGTGTGGACAAAATTGCATAATATTTCTAATTAACAATGGCGGATACTCTACAGAGATACAAATTCATGATGGACCTTACAATGTCATAAAAAACTGGGACTATGCTGGACTAGTGGAAAAAATTGACAATGGTGAAGGCAAGTGCTGGACTACCAAGGTGAGTGATATTCTTAAAAAACACTAGGAATTTGTAAACTTGGATAAAACAACCTCAGCAGAAAAACACTTACTAATTTATAATGTCGTGAAATTATGAAGGTGCACTGTGAGGAGGAGCTAACAGAAGCAATAAAGATAGCAATGGAAAGAAAGAAGAGTTGCCTATGCTTCATTGAAGTGATAGTTGAGAACGATGATACAAGCAAGGAATTGATTGTGCTGGGAAGCAGGCTTGCGGCTTTTAGTGGTCGCCCACCTAAGGATAATTAAGATTTTGCAGATCTTAATATATATATATATATATATATATATATATATATATAATATAAGAAAATGTTTTTTTAAGAACTTATTTTTTTTACAACTTTTTTTACACCAGTTTATGTATTGTGATTAATTCATTTCAAATATACAAAACAACAATGATACATAATTTATTGTAAAAAAAGTTGTTAATGTATCATCGTCCTATGTTATATTATTGTTTAAAGTTTATTTATCATCATCTAAATATAATATTTTACCATTAAAAATTCTCATTAGTCAATTATTTGAAAAAAAAAACATTATCAACAAATACTTTTCTACTAAGAACGTAGTATAGTTGTAGAGTTGGTTGAGGTAAACGTTATAAGTAGTTAATGAAGTTATTCATACGTATATTTTATTTCATAAAGTGAATAATATGATTTTGATAAACTTTAAAAAATATATTAATTTTTTATTCAATCATTTTATTAAATCATATAAGATATTTTTTCGTAAGCATTTTTAAGAAAAAAGAAAGGACGAGACAGTTAAAAGAACTTATTCGTAAACTAATTTATAAAAACGATCTTATATTTTAACTTGTCTACAAGCTATTTTAATATTATGGAGAATTATTCTTCTTATGTTTCTTTCGTAAAAATATTTATGGAAAATTTATTCAAATACATTTTAAATAAGTTTGTTCAGCAAAAATATAAAATACTTATTTTTATTTTATTGTGATAAAACATTTAAGTTTTAAACAAATGTTGCTGCATTTGCTATTTTATAATATAGTCACCTTTCTTCTTTCTTTTTTTGAAGATAAAAAGATTAGCTTATCCATGTCTATTAAAAATTTATCTGCTTCGGCTTTATTACATTACTCAATATTAAAACATAGAATCAATAACGTTGATCTTAATCATATTTAAATAAGTAAATCATGAATGATTTTTAAAAGTACTTATACCATCTTTTATAGTTGAAGAAAGAAGAAGTTTGTTGTAGAGTAAGATCAACCAACACACCGATGATTAATCATTAAAGTGAACGGTCAACTAATGATTAATTATTAAGTTGGAGGATCAACCAATAAATCAAATAATCAATTACCAAGTTGAATAGTCAACTAATAGACCGAATCGTAAATCAATGAATTATAGAATCAAATAATCTAAATACTGCGTAGATCGATCGGTCGAATGTATTATAATATTATATATTTAACTATCAGATCGGACGGTCAACCAATAGACCAGACAATTAACTCACAAATAAAATGATTAATCATTAAAATGAACGGTCTAAACACTGTATAAACAAGTCGGTTGAACCAAAACAGATCAATTACAGAATCATTTTACTTAAAGGTTAAATTATGATTAGTTATATTTAAACTGTAATTTGAGCAACCTTAATCAAAAATATAATACAAAGTAGTTTTAAGTAAAAAGCTATGTTATACATTAATCAGAACATTCATTTATTAATTGATGTAACTTAGTCTTAGAATACCACTTACAAGATGCACAAGAAATCTGACAGATAAAAAAGAACTCAAATTGTGAGCGAATTATTGGAAAACGAGCCATGGAATTTGAAGACTCAATTCCACACCCAAAAACACTTGTACACCTATAAATGGCAGCATTCACAAACATTGCAATTCGGTATTGTAAATCCAAACAACGAAGTGATGAATCAAAGAATAACGAAGTGGTGATTTCAAAAGAGATTACGAGAGCAATAATGAGTGAACCCAACCCAAGCAATGCATGCACTGGTAATTCAATAAATGCTGCAATACGGTACTACTAATTCATAAATACTCCCATTACGAACATCGCCAGAGAAGCATAATAATAAAAAAATAATAATCAATAAAAATGATTTTTTTAATATTAAGGAAAAGTACTGAATTTATCTTTGGTAAAATTATACTTGAATACCGTTTTACTTCTCTAACTATAGGAAATAGAATTCTTAAAAGGTGAATTTTGAGTGTGTTATTATGGCAAAGTAATGTGTGGATGAAAGAGTCGGAAGCAACGCGGCAGAACTAGCACCATGCAATCTCTTTCTCTTTCAAGCATTTTCACACTCTTATAACTCACCAACACCAACCAAAAACAAGTTATCAGGAATCTACAGTGCCCATGATTCAGCTTGTGCATATAATGGCAAAGCATATCTAATTGAGTGGGGAAATTTTCAATATGGGTTGGCCCAACAAAATCAGATGTGACTTCAAGAATGACATCTATTTCTCTATTGGTCGCTTTTGTTTCTGCCCTCATTTATTCTCAAATGTCCTACACCTTCTCACCAAAATATAAAACAAAAATCGACAAAACAAAAATTACTTAAATCATTATGAACTAATAAATACTATATATTTCTACTAAAATATTTCATTTTATTTCTCACTTATATCTTTTAATTTTTTATTTATTCTATCTCTGTTTTCTCAAACCAATCATGCCACAAGACAAGATGCGGAGGAGGGTATGTTGCAACATTAAAAATTGTTATTTTATAAAAGCTGTAACTTGGAGAAACACAACTGGTAAAATCTACAGGGATGCAGAAGTACAGTTTTATACTGCACTTATCGTAAGCCAATCATTCATTTGCAATTTCCAAATATACCAAACAGTTATTACAAATCCCAAGAGTTGTGAAAATGCCAATTGTCCATGTTGGTATCAGTAGGACAAAACATATGCCACAAATCACACTCATTTTGCCTTCCATTCACGCCACTTGTTTTTCCTTTTACCTTTACTTCTTCAAAATTCATCCTCGTTCACAGGGGAAAAGAAAGATATGTTTATGCTAAATAAGAGGTTTATCTTTTTACTCTGACTCTGATTAAACATAGAAAAGCCAAATTGGTGGGATCATTGGTCATCAATTGGATATATCGTAAAGCCAAAATCCTGTTACTGCAGAGCATTTTCATGGTCAAAGGTATGAGGTTCTGATGTATGAAATTCAGTAATAGGAAACCGAGCTGAAAAGGAAGAGACATGTATGGTCAGTGGTCACACTGGTGAGGCATAAAGAAACTGAAACTGGCTGACTTTAAGCATTGACTCGGGGAGTACAAATATTCAAAGCTAGAAGAAGCATAAACTTAGATGATGATCATTCACAGCAAAAACTGATTATGCCCATTTCGTCACAGCCTGTATGAGGTCCTTCAAACTTTTTGACAAAGAAACCGACAATTTTAACATGACTAATAATTCCAAGTTTCCAACCATCCCATGTGGCTCCCTCCTCCTTTCACTGAATTCTGTGCTTGCTTAGTCACTCTGCTCTTTTTCTCTGCCCCCTCCTTTTCTGGTTGTGACTCCCAGTTGAAGGTACTGTCCCAACAAAAATCTAGAGCAGTGCATTCTGTGAGTCTGGTTTTCAGCATGTGGGAATCCGAGAGTGAGTCAGCGGCAGGACACAAATATGGGGGTGGACTTCTCACTTCAAGTAACCATGGTGTCAAGACTGAAGGATTTGTACAAAGAGGCAACTCTTGGTATGTTAGATATGCGTAATTAGCTCAGTACCTTGTGAAGATGTTACCAGTTACAACCACTGTTTTGCTTTGCTAATACTTGTTAATCGAAATTGTAGGACACAGACAGAAAATAAGATTGGAAGTTCTGCTAATATTGTTCGTATTATTAATTTATCCATTCTATGTCTGGAACAAGTATGATTTATAAAGCATGAAAGCTGCCTAAAAGTACTTTCTCTCCCCATGCAGGTATGTTGCGACTGATATTCCAAGTGACTTTCTTGTTCAAATTGAAGAAGCTAGCTTCCACTTGCACAAGGTAACTATCTTGTTTATCTTTCGAATTTCATGATTTTATTTGTTCTATATCAAGTGATAAGAAACCATTGAGTTGTACCGTTGAATTTTGTGTTTTTGTTTCCCCTTTGGTGTGAAAGTATCCCTTGGTATCTCGAAGTGGAAAGCTGAGTAGAATCATATATGAAACGCACGATCCAGATTTGAATAAAATAGTTATGGATGATATCCCTGGTGGGGCAGAGGCTTTTGAGCTTGCGGCCAAATTCTGCTACGGAGTCGCTGTTGATTTAACAGCAGGCAACATCTCAGGGCTAAGATGTGCTGCAGAGTACCTAGAAATGAGTGAGGACTTGGAAGAAGGGAATCTTATATTCAAGGCAGAAGCGTTCCTGAGTTATGTTGTTTTGTCTTCATGGAGAGACTCCATAGTAGTGTTGAAAAGCTGTGAGAAGCTGTCACCATGGGCAGAGAACCTTCAAATTGTTCGCAGATGCAGCGAGTCCATTGCTTGGAAAGCTTGTGCTAATCCCAAAGGGATAAGGTGGTCCTACACTGGAAGACCAGCGAAAATTTCAAGCCCAACATGGAATGACATGAAGGAATCAAGCCCAAATAGGAACCAGCAGGTTCCTCCTGATTGGTGGTTTGAAGATGCCTCAATCCTTAGGATTGATCACTTTGTCAGAGTCATCACTGCCATTAAGGTAAAGGGCATGAGATTTGAATTGGTCGGTGCTGCAATAATGCATTATGCAACTAAGTGGCTACCAGGATTGATCAGTGACACATCAATCCCAGGTGACGAAGCAAGCAACTGCAGTGTGAGTAACAGCAGTAGTAGTGGTGGCAGTAATTGGAAAGGAGGACTTCATATGGTTGTGACTGGAACAAAAGATGACAGTTCAAGTGTTCAAGCTAAAGAACAAAGGATGATCGTCGAGAGCCTTGTCAGCATTATTCCACCTCAGAAGGACAGTGTCTCGTGCAGTTTTCTTCTTAGGCTCCTGAGAATGGCAATCATGTTAAAGGTTGCACCTGCACTGGTTACTGAATTAGAGAAAAGGGTTGGAATGCAGTTTGAACAGGCTACACTGGCTGATCTTCTAATTCCTTCTTATAGTAAAGGAGAAACTATGTATGACGTGGATCTTGTTCAAAGGCTGCTAGAACATTTTATTGTTCAGGAACAGACTGAAAGTTCTAGCCCCAGCAGACAGTCATTTTCTGATAAACAACATATGGGAATGGGATGCATCCTAAATGCTAAGGCAAGAGTGGCAAGGCTTGTTGACAGTTATCTCACAGAGGTGTCCAGAGATAGGAACCTTTCCCTGACCAAGTTTCAGGTACTTGCAGAAGCTTTGCCTGAGTCAGCTAGGACATGTGATGATGGACTTTACAGAGCAATTGATTCATATCTCAAGGTTATAATTTGTTTTCAATTACCTACAATTGCACTTCGTTATGGATTCCTAGTTCTGATGTTCTTACATGTGTAACTAACTGACTAACTAACTAACAGGCACATCCAACACTTTCTGAGCATGAGAGGAAGCGACTATGCCGTGTAATGGACTGTCAGAAACTCTCCATTGATGCATGTCTGCATGCTGCTCAAAATGAAAGGCTTCCATTAAGGGTTGTAGTGCAAGTTCTATTCGCGGAACAGGTCAAGATAAGCAATGCACTGGCCACGAGTTCTGTGAAAGATGTTGAATCAGAGAGCCATGCAATGGTAACAAACCGGAAAACACTTCTAGAAGGGACACCACAATCATTCCAAGAAGGATGGACGGCTGCTAAAAAAGACATCAACACACTGAAGTTTGAGCTTGAGAGTGTGAAAGCCAAGTACATGGAGCTTCAAAATGATATGGCCAGTTTGCAGAAACAATTTGATAAGATGCTAAAGCAGAAGCACACTTCTGCCTGGAGCAGTGGGTGGAAGAAACTCAGCAAACTTGGAAGGACGACAAATGTAGTAGAAAATCAGGATGATTCTCCTAAAATTCCAGATTCGATAGAACACAACAGAAAGACTGCTAGAAAGTGGAGGAGAAACTCAATATCCTGATTCCTGAAATATCAGAATTCTCAATTTCTTTTAAACTCATTCTTCTTCCCTCTTCATATCTCATTCCAATTTCTACAATATCCTAGCTAAATTGTAATTTGTCATCAAAGCTAATCATATCTTTCAAGTGTGAATTCTACTGGCACTTCAATCATATCATAAAAAACGTTATGTACATATTTAAAAATCTTCAGTTATATTCCTCCGGATTGCACATTTGAACATGGTTCCCTTTTATTTTTCACTTCTGTGTTGTAGATAACAGAATAAACCAGTAAAAAGAGAGAATAACAAGAAAATGTTAGTAGATAATATATATATATATATATATATACACACACATACAGTTTTTAGAATAAGAAAGTGTCCAGAAGCAGTGAACTAGAAAGGAAAAAGAAACATGATTAGATATTCCAACATTAATCATGTGATCTTGCATAAAAACAGTGGCACAGTTGTCAAGTGACAAGACAAAAGACTTGAGTGAGTCGAAATAGGCAACAAGTAAATCTTTCAATGAGATTGGATGACGGTGAAGGATTGTTTGATGCTTTCATCATCAACTACAGTTTAGCAGCATGAGAAAGGATTATGATGGCATGTGCTTGAAGAGAAAAACCAATGAACGGCTTAGAACATATCACGGCACCAACCAGGAATTGAAGGGTAAAAACACTTTAATCTGTTGATAATTATCTTTCAGTGGCAGTCTTTTTCTTCAATCCATTTGAATCTAATAATGTTCTTCTCTGTGCTCATTTGGAAGAACTTTATCTGGCATGATAAGCAGAGCGATAATATATATAATCACTGATTTTCCAACCAACTCATAATTATAGCCTCCAGTTTAAACAGTGGGTGCCAAGAACCATTTCTGCTATACAGTAACCATAAATGATTGTTGGCCTTCAGCTCATTAGATATTATTCATCAGATTCCAGAACCCTGCGTTTTCACCAATATCAATGTCAAATGCTTCATAATTGCATGTTTTTGCTTATATAAACATTCCAGAGATTAGATATTAACAAAAATAGTTTACCATTTTCAATAAAAAAAATCTTAAATACCAAAAAGCAGGAAATATTCTGCAGATAACATAATGTCATTTTAAAGTTTAAACATTTTTAAATATGGTATTTTAATTTTTTTTAAATAATTTCAGGCGAACGTTATAATTATCAAGAGTGAAGTATTATTGTATTAATATTTCTATATTACTATTGTGAAATTAATTTTTTAAGTTTGAAAAATAATTATTAAATTTGTCCTCTAGAGTTGCCGATTAAAATTGTCTTTAAAAAATTAACTTTGAAACGAAAGCTGATAGAAGAAAAGTGCTAAGTGGTACCAACTGATTTTGATTAAACACACAGAATCTAGCATGTTTTCTGTCAAATTTCTCTGTTTACCCCTTTTTATAATTTAATTTTCAGAATTAGATAAAAATAAATAGTAACTTACTCGTTTTAATTAAAAAACTGTACTAAATAGCATGTCTATGTTAAAAAAAGAAAACCTTCGCTAGTATTTTTGAAAAATCAGTTTTAAAAGTTTATTTTAAATTATATATATATATATAATTTAAATTAATTATTTTTATTTTGAAAATATTCTTAAATATTTAAAGTAATCTACGAAGGGAATTAAAAATTCATATCAATGATTAGTAACTACTCTTTAGCTAAGGTCCCATTTAGGAGTGATAGCAGTTTTTTTTTTCTTTTAAGTTTTAAAATAAATTTTGTTGGATAAAAATGTAATCGAAACATTTTTGCGCCGTTTTAAAACATTTTACTTTTACATTTATTAAAAAAATTACAGATTTGGTTTTAATTTTAATATATTAATGTTATATTTAGTAATGATTTTTGTTGTTGTTATTACTACATCAATACTATCATCATTATTAATAACATCATCGTCTTTATGACAAAAAAGTTATCACTACTAATCATATGCATTATTATTATTATTATAACCATTACACAAACATTTAATTAAACTAATTTTAAATTATAAAAAAAATTAAAGTAATTTATTTTAAAATTAAAAATAGAAGTAAAGTTATTTTTTAAAACTAAAATTCACCCAAAAACTAAAAATTGATTTTAATATTTAAATTCTTAAAACGTACAAATAGAAATCATTCAGAAGGAAACCTAAGTAAAATTCAATAAAGTTCTGCTTCCGAAATTTCATTTAGAAACCTTAATTAATTTTTTTTTCAAATTGAAATCCCTTTTGTGCTAAATTTAGTTTTATATCAAATTGAAAATTTTCCAAACTTGAAAAAATTATGAAGAAAAATAGCGTTCGTTTGTGTTTTTATTTTGATTTTTAATTACAAAAATTATGCGCATAGGTAGCCTAGTCTGATTCATGGTTGACTGAATAGTCAACGACGAACCATCCTCTGTTTCCGATTTATTTCATTTGGATTATTGAATTCGCTATCTCTTGCAAAAACTTGAGAAAAAAATGGTAAGGTAAAACCAATATGAAAATTTTACAATAACTAATAAAAGCAGAAAATTTTCTTCAGGTGTTCATATTTTGTAGATAATTGACGGCATGAATGAGAGATTAGTGTTCATTTAATACCAATGCTTTATGTCAAGAAAGTATGACACAAAAGATAGACCTACAAAGGCAAAACTACCTAGACTAACAAGTGTGACGGGACTGAACAAAATAATTAATTAAACTTTAATTTCACACAGATCCTTAGATTAACTAATACAAAACAAATTGAAATTATTGATTATATTAAATATTGAAGAAATTATTATCATGTAAGCTACAAGTGTCGCACTCGCACAACGCAGACAGACAATATTCTAAAGTTAATTTCAACTTTTGTTTGCATAAAGATTTTACCAAACTGGTGGGGACCCATCTCATCAGGTTTGAGAAATTTCCAGTCTTTCCGTCTCACAGGTGAAAAGATAGGGTTATCACTATTTTAGTATTTCTTATTGCACGTTTTCTGGCTTACTTTAATGCAAAATCTACTGAAACAGAACAATTTATGAATGATGGATTGGTAGTATTTAAGTATTGAACAGATAAGACAATGACAACGAAGATAGAAAACATGAAACCGGAATACAAACATTGACACTCCAATTATTCACACAATCACACAACCGACAGATACATACATAGTAACATCATGAAAAAGAAATATAGAATACTCAAGCCACCTCTCAATTACAACGTAGAAAATAGAATCACCTATGATTCCACCCTCAACACGTAAAACAAAGAAACCTTTACCACAACGTGTTGTTGTGTGTATCCAACAAAGGGCCCCAACAAGTCATGATGAAACACCACGCTCCTCGTTCAAGCACGCCCCAACATGGAACTTTCTTGGTACTTTATAGTCTACGCTAGCATTATATGTGTACAAGCCAAGCTTGGAAGAGAGGACAGAGCATAAAATCAGGAATTAAAGGGAGGGTGGAAAGTGGGACCCCAGTTACCTAACGCGCATGCATTCAATCAACAAGAGAATTCAACACTCCGGGAGAAAAAAGTGTCCTCATTTACAGCACAGCCATCCACTACCATCACCCATCCCTTCAATCTCTCTGACCTTTAATCCTCCAAAAGCTAAAAGATAAAATATCTTTAATCCAAATCAAATTTAAATCTCCTAAACCCCATATTGCAGTGCAAAGTGCAGTACCCTCTATTGCCGCTTTCATCCCTTTTATTGGTAAAATATGAATACACCTCGAGGAACAAGATCAAAGAAGCAAGGATGATAAGTTCAAACTTATAATGCAACAACTTTTTTCACCATCAATGTGCCCTTCAACCATTTTGTAACCACCACAATGGACACTTAGTTATATTTCAGTGTACCAGTTTGGGACATCAGAGATTCCAAGTACTCAATTGTACCATCGATGACTAATAGGGGGTGCTTTCCTTTTGCTCCTGGAATAAAGTTCTCAAGAACTCTGACCAGTTTACGGATTTTATCCTTTTTCAATTGAATATCAGCAGCTGTTGATTTCTCTTTAGTTTGCCTTGTAGCATACACCCCACCACTACTAGAATAGTTTGATTCAACATCACTGGCATACTCACACATTTTATCTAGCCTTTCGGAACTAGCACTCTCCACAAGTGGTGGTAATCTATTGAATCCACCATCAATTAACTTCTGCCTTTTGTTTGGCCAATCAGTGTTAACAACTTCCTCCTTCATATCCACAAACTGTTCTTGAATCACACAAGTTTTTTCAGTAACCAACGGAGAATGACCTGTACTAGTTACCTCATCATCATCACCATCATCATCATCATAAGAATCATCAGAATAAAGCAATGCATTGATTTCTTCTGTGTCTTCATGCATTTCACTTTCTTCATTATCTACACGATCCTTACCAGTCTCTTCTGGTGAAGTGTACACTGGCCAATGCTTTAGACCAATATTAGTTGCCCGTGCTTCTTCGTTTACATCATAAACTTGAGTAAATTGGGTAGCGGTAACAATTGGACTCTGGACAAAAGGGAAGACAGGAGTATAAAGCAACCTTGTCTTACTACCAGAGTGGTCAAACACAAGCAACTTCTTCTGCAAAGATGCATTTTGCATAGCCTCTCCAGTATGTGTTGCGTTCAAACATGGTTCCAAACTGGGATGCTGAAGGAATCCTTGCACTTCCTTGGTCTGCTCACTCTTCAAATCTGGGATAGCAGGAGCTGTGAACCCGGGAAATATGCTGACAGCAGGAAAGATGCAAGTGCTAGAGTTCATGTATGTTGAACGAACCAGCGAACTGGGCTCTGCTGAGGTGCAAGGGCTATTAAAGTAAGGTGATGGCCAAGCCACGTGCTGTGGGTAAGGCCAAGACCTATGAGCCTTAACCATCCAACTTAAAATATGACCTAAAGAACAATAGAACAGACCGATCAATGCTGATGATGAAAGACTTGAACCTTTCAGACGTGAAAATTAAAAGAGCATTTGAAAATACATACCAGTAGATTTTATGGCGTCTTGATATGGGTTTTTCAATGACTTGCTGCCTCTCTTAAGAACAAATGACAGAAACAGAAAATTCCAGCTTAAAGAGAAATAAATGCAAAGTAATCTACGTGACAGGTTTAAGCAGATGACGGAAGTATTCAGCCTGCAAAGAGTTAGAAGATATCACTCATAAAATTGTCCAATAGCTGATACCATAGATCTAGTGATCATTAATAGTAAATGTTCTATACGCAGAAAAGGGGCATAATGAAAATTTTCTTCAAACAGCTGGTTTCAAAATCATGTCTACAGTATCAGGAAAGAAATGCAATTGCAAAACACTAAGAATCAGCAATAGGTTACTAACCTGACAATCGTGCAAAGGTTGAAAGCATGCTATCACTCTAACAATAATTGTCGGTTCACCTTCAATGCCATTCTCATGTTTCAAAGCCCGAAATCTTGTTTGGCTCGCTGCTTGGCACACCATAACTTCTTTTGGATCCTACCACACTAGAATGTAATGCACACCCAAGAAAAGGTCCCAATGGAATGTGATAATGAAGGAACCAAGCTAATTAAAGATCAAAATAAGCTAGAACTACAGAAATACAACAATACCGAAGGAACAAATACCAGGCTCTATCTTCCTTCCCAATCTTTCACCCAATTCTATACTTATCTGAAGAAGTTATCAAACAGTGCTTGACTTCCATGGCAGTAGTTAAGAATAAAGAACCAAACTCCAAAAGTAACAAAGTAAAAGGATTGACGGGACTGGGAACCTATAGAATAACTTTACAATATAAGTTCAAGCGTACAACTTGACGATATACATAAAACATAAGACCCAACCACCGCATGCTGATTTCTTCCTGTGTGACTTAAGATTTCACAATCGCTTAGAGCTTCAGCAAGATGTTATGCCCTCAGCACCAATTACTCTGAAACAAGATTAAAACAAATTTGATGCTAGCAAACACAGTAGCAGCAAGGAAAACAACAAAGTGTTATATTATAAAAACCAAAACAAAGTGTTTTATTTTATTATAAATGAGAAAACATCAATAACCAGTAACAACGGAAAACTAATTCCAGAAAACAACTCATCCATTCATTTCTTCAAAAACATGAAACTGTAGAAGCCTCGGTCTTCTCTTAATTTTCTATCCAATTGGGGGAGAGACTAATCTGGCTAAACAAGGAACATAAGAAGATTACAGAGAAAGTAATCATCATGATGTTAACTTGTTGGCAGCTAAGGAAGAAGGCCATGAAAGCCACGTGACCCAGTCGGGTAATTACCCAATTACATTTTTTAATTCCTTGAAAATTGCAGTTGTTCTACTCAGCGACAAGAAATAAAAAGTAAAATGGAACAACTCTGTAATCCTGAAATTTGTCAGCAACCAAAAAAAGGTCGTTAATTTAGCCAAGATGATCCCAATTAAAAGAAAAAAGAGGGACTGAATTCAATCATATCGAAGATGGTAACCCCAATTGAATTAAAGCCTTCACCTTTAACATGATTTTGTGTTACCCAATAACAAACCAAAGGACAGATAAGAAAAATGAGAAGCGAGGAAAAGGTTACTCAGATTTGGAAAGACTTACAGTCGGAGGGATTGGCTGAGAGAAAGAAAGGCATAGACAATGAACAGTTTCAAGAAAATGTGGGAAAGAAGCACTGGAGGGAGGTTGGGCAGTGGAGTGCATGCCCCCCACTATATACACAATCAAATCCCACTTTTGCCCTTCCTTTTTTTTTCCTTTTTCACCCTTTATGCTATTTTGTTAGGTAAAATAATGATTTTTTTTTTCCTTCAAAAACATTTTTTTCATTCTGTTTTGCCTTTAGAAAAATTTCTTTGATTAATAATTTTTAGTTTATAGTTTCTTTATCGGCATTTTTAGTTTATAGTACCTAAATTTGATTAATTTTGTACTTTAAGTAAAAGAGGAGTCTCTTTTGATGATTTTAAACCATTATTTTCTATAATATTTTCAAAGTATTTATGCATTACATATGGTATTGTAAGTTCAAACATTAACATTTTTGTGAAATGTTAACCTGGGAGTTCTTCATCTCTTACTGTATGTTCTTATCAATCAAATTAGAAGTTCACTTATCTCCTCTTCTGAAAAAAATCTTATTAAGAAGTGTTTTTCTTAAGACAATGATAAATTCTATTAACTTAGGTATTTTTCTTAATTGACTTAAGAAAAATAAATTTAAAATGCATAACTAATGATCAAATTCTGTTTATTCAATAATCTTTCTAATCAAGATTCTAATGTTTTAATGCTATTGAAATAACTAATGTTAATCTAAGTATATTAAAATGACAATAGTGATGATTTTTATCATTTATCAGAATTATATTTTACTTTTTTAAAATGTTGTTTAAATTATCCTTCCGAAAGAAGTGAAATTGCAAAATTACACGATCTTACTAGTTGTTATGTAATGATTGAAGATTTAGCCATGATTTTCTTTTGGTGACATGTAACTTCCACAACAGTCTTGATTTATTATTCATTGCTTCCCAATGTATGAAGCAAAATGTGAAAGTTGCTTAAGAAATGAATTGATGAATTATCAAAGCAAAAGCATTGGCACATTTGTCATAGCGTTGAATGGTTATAATTAAAACAATTATGAATAACATTGCCCAAACAAAAGCCAGAGTTCAGTGGAGCAAAGACACAAACATGTGCCGTTCACTCATTGATAATCTAATACACTCATTAACTTGGTAATTTGTTGTTAGCTAGTCATTGAAATGAAACCAAACTTCAGGGCCCAATCGCCCCCACCAAAGTGACCACATTGGCACGAGGTACATGGAACCAATGATGCAACAAAGCACGACCATAAAAATAAGAGAATTATTATGCAAATACTGGATCATGTTCATCAAGTGCAGCTCCCATTTTTAGCCCACTAACCACAATCATCCAATCTAACATACTACACCCGTGCATTTCATGAAAAAGCTAAAACAAACAGAACAAAAGACTCCAAATTTATAAAAGGGCAATACCATTATACCATGTAATAATTCATGCATATATTGTAAGTTATCTGTATGGTGCTGGGGTGAATTCCTCAGACAATGAGTCCATATAATAAGAAGCTGTTTAATTTTATTGTGTATGAAGACTTATCAAGTCAACATAATCATGGCAATGTGGATACGATTAATCTAATAGGCAGTGTAGTGGAATGGGAAAAAATGTGTCACATAACATAAAAGAAATAATACCATTTTGCTTGGAGGAGAGGGCACAAGCACCAAATACCAAAATCTATAATGAGGTCTTTCCTTTGGGTTACAGCTACACCAAAGTGCGGTTGGATTGCAGAGACTGGATGCTACAATTCAGGGATTCCTTCACCTTTTTCTTTAAATAACACATACATGAATTGATTGCTTTCTGATTTTATTTATCCCTTTTAAAAAAAGGGTAAAAAATTCATATCTTTAGGCTTCTCAACTTTCCACTTCAAATGATATTTCAGCTAGCTTTATCAGAACCACTGATAGTAGTTGTCCTACTAAATACTTTATTTTTCTGAGCAAAATGGCAAATTATTAACCTGAATACTGTCACGAGATCTTTGTTCTGAATTCCTCTGCTTGAAACCAACTTTAGCAGTATTGGAATATTGGAATGATTTGCAATGCAGAATTATTCTCTTTGAAAACCTTCATCATAGTTTAATCATCACTGCATTGAAAGAGATTTTGCATCCTTTCACCGTGAAAATTTAGAAGGTCTTGTGATGGGAATGCAGCGTTGACAATTTGAATTATTTCACACATTTGAATGTTATATCAGGTGATAGTTTGATCCATGAGGTGAAAAAGCATGCTTTTTCAAGGTGAAAAAACTCCTTATGTAAAAATCTTAAATGACCAAAAGTTGTTGGCATAATAGAGTTGGGTTAATTTTCAGGACCTATAATTAGAAATTAAGTTTTAATTAGAAATTTCCATTACTTTTCTCTACCTTGCTTATTTTGAAAATTTTTTATAAAAGAAGAAAAAGCTCTTGATGGAAATTTTTGTGTGCAACCTGAATTTATTCAATACAAGTCTGACCAAAAAAGGTATCCTCAATTAAAGACTCCTTAGTTTTTTACAATCTACAAAGCATTGGTCTTTTTATCCACGAGCTCCATCACAGGAGACTATGTATACTCTGCACTTCTATACTTTCAACTGCCACTCCCCTATATTTTAAAATTTCAAATTTATCCTCTTGTATAAGATATTTATTTTTAGTTTTGGATTGTCTTATTAATGTATAATCCAAAATAAAAAATATATATTTTATATTAATACGGTATTTTTTTAATAAATAAACACAATAAAAAGAAGATGAAGAGTGAGGAAAAAAAGGTGCGGAAAAAGATGAAAATTGAAACAGAGGCCCTGATGTAAGAATAATAAGATGAAGAATGAGCAAGAAGGATGCAAATAAATCAATTTGACCACTATATGAAGATGTAAGTTGGAAGAAGCTACCCTTTCTAAGAAGCAATTGCATTCTATTTGCACTTAGCGCATTGCTATTTACACAACTCTATTTTCATTCTTCCATGTTAAAAGAATATCTTTCACAGAATTTATTTAATGAAAAATTAATAATATAATAAGTAGTTTTTGTAATGTACACAAAAAACAGATACATTTCCGTTATGTAATATGCGAAATACACAATAGATATTAATTTTCCCTAAGATAATTTTCCAGATTCTTTTAAAAAAATATATTATATGGATTTAATATCACTAGTTAAAAAAAAAAAAAAAAAATCCTCCGACAGGGTCTCTTAGTAATATTGTTTGTTACCTTCGATTACAGCCCAGCGGTAAAAGTATTCATTTAGGGTCGTGTTAAGTGTTTATCCACAATTCAAGGGTGGAAGCACCATTATCATACTTTCTTAACATCCTTCACTTCTCAACTGGGCCAAGCCAAGAAATTGAAGCAGAAGAGGAAAATAACTCAAGTAAAAGATGCAACCTCTGAAGAAGAAGAAGAAAGACCCGGGGTCAAGGCTGCATCAGAGGTTCAAGCTATACCTAAATGCTCATGAGATAAGCAATGTATTCTACATTCAAGGATGGATGGCTTACAGCCAAAATAGTTCTATTTCCATGAAACTAGCACAGATACAGGATTGAAGCAACAGCTTTACCAACAAAAACAAATCGTGATAACAATATCCTTATTATTGTTAGTTCAAGAAGTCATTTAGCATTTAGATTAAATAACTCAGCCACCTTAAATATCATTCATTGCATTGGGATACTGTTACACATGCCCATGAAAACAGATGTTCTTATTCTTTGCGCGGAGACAGACAAACTAACAAGGTTTTCAATTCACACTTAGGACTTCGATTTCAAATTCCAGAACAGAGTTGGGCTGTATTCCCCAAGCAGGAAAGCCACCAGCACCATAAGCATAATCAGGAGTGCACTGCAAGATCATCAACAATGTGAACAACATGCTCTATAAAATTAAATAACTCTCCACTCCCAAAAGAAGCAACAAACAAACAGCAAGGAATTAATAAAAGTACATCAGCGCCAACAAATGGCAAGATACAGCTAATTTGTATTGACACCAACAACACTCAGTTGGATGTAATATCGGGAAAAAAAAAATCGACTAATGCAGATAAAAGCAAAGCATATATATGTAGAGGAGAAAACAAAGATGAAGGATATTCCAAAAAATGAAAATGTTAGTCACACAAAAGATTCGGGAAGCTATAAGATTTTTCAACATGTAAGAATAAGGAGTTGCTAGCATTACCCGGAGACGAGCAACTTCACCAATTTGCATGCCAATCACACCTTCATCCCATCCTACAGACACAGATAGTTGAAAAAAAAAAGGATATTACGATGAATTTACATCAGAAAACAAAAAATAGGAAGTATTATAGAAATAACGAATGATCAGTAAGTGAAAACGGTATACCTTTGATGACAGAGCCTTGGCCGATTTTGAAGGAGAAAGGGGTTTGGCCGGGATCCTTTGTGCTGCAAGAAAAGGAGTGATGAATGAGTATATTGAAAAGCAAGGAAGACGTAAATGAAATGGTAATCAGGTAACCTCCAAAATTTCCGAGTGAGGTCGCCGTTCTTCCCTGCACACAGAATCGACAACGGTAAGCAGTGAGATCTAAGAACGCTGGGAAAAGAGAGAGATTTAGGGTTTAGAAAGGGGAAGGTAGAGAGAGAATAACGAACCGAAACCAGTGCAGTGAACGGTGACGTTTTGACCAGGAAGTGGCTTGGGACCGGTGCCAGGCCTCAACAATTGCTTCTCCACTCCCATTTTCTTCTCTGATTCCTCTTCTCTTCTCTGTTTCTTCTTCTTCTTCTCTTCACTCCTCTGTTCTGTCTCCTCTTCCGTGCTCTTTTTTTATACTCCTTCCTTCACGAGATCTCTAATATGATATTTATTTATTAGTTATAACAATATACAACTATCTCAATTTTAGCACATATTTCATATTTTTTTAATTTGATAACTAGTTTACATATAAAAATATAAACCACTCAATGAATAATTAAATATATTTCAGTTACTCTAAAATGGAATTATGATCTTTTTATACTAACGTTGATTTAAATTAAAAGACACGCACATCACATATAATATATAATAATAAATAAAACAAAATTAAATATAATAAATAAGTATATAATGTAAGGGATGATAATAAAAAAAATTACAAAATTACTAGCTAGTTAAAAAAAATCATAACTTATTATTACTAAAATTTTCTTAAGATAAACTGCTTTAAGGTACTTACCAAATGACTTAACTAGTTCATAAACTATACAATATTTTATCTTAGTAAATAAAATCTATACGTTACTCAAGATATTTATGAAAAATAAATAAAGGTGAAACTGTTTCAAAAGAATCAACAATTAAGTTGTAATTAATTAAGCATTTTGAAAATTTTGCTAAATGTTTGGATAAAAACATACACAGCAAACAATATTTCATTATATATTATTGTAAAATAAATACACTAAAATTAAATTAAAATTTTTAAATCGTAGTTATTTGATCGTTAAAAGAATATAACAAAATATTTTTTGATCATTAAAGTGGCAGTTGAAAACATATTTCATTATATTACCCAAAAACCAACTTTAATAATCTTCCTAACCCACGTAACTCAATAATTTTTCATTATTTTGGGGAAACACAGTGGAAAACCGCTTGTCGGTCTTATGGGTGAAAACCCCTTGTCGGTCTCGTGGGTGAAAACCGCTTCCAGGTGTCTCTGTCTCTGAGTTGAGCTCATTTCTAGTTTATTTGCTTTGTTGGTATCTCTCCTCTTTGTAGCAACAACGTAACTACGTCCTCTGTCGTAAGAGCTTAAAAAAAAGTTATAAAAATTTTACACTCATTAATAATGATAGCTCCTAAGTCATCTAATAATATTTAAGTTAGTAACTTGATTTAGGTAGAATATTTTATATCTTATAGAATCTTAGTAGTGATGTATATGGTTTAATTAATTTCTATTACTATATGTAACCATTTATAAATTAGTAGTTTAATAGTTATGTGATCAAATACATGTTATGCATTTTTTTTGTTATATAGAGAACACACAACTTTATGGTTTGATTTTTTAATTTTAACTTTAATCAAACAAAATATACTCATTTTTTAAACTGAAAAAACAATATCACATTGTTTACTTTCATATATTTATTTAGCTAAAGGAATCGAAAAACTAACAATGTAAAACAATTAACTCAAATTTGATTATGAACTTTAAAGTCATAATTCTACACATCTCTCGATTGCAAGTATTAAATTTTAAAGGACGAACTTAATATAAAAATAAATAAGAGAAAAGTTAAGATGAACCGAGAAAAAAATATTGAAAAATATGAGAAATAAAAAAAAAAACTTTAACTTTTAATTGCTATTAGTGTATACTTTTCAATTTCGACAAATTTCTAGATAATATGGTACATAAGCATAAATATTAAATTTAATAGTCTAACATAAAATTGATTAAATTTGTTTTTTAATACTAAATTAACATTTTTAAATTTTAAATAATACTAATCAAATAATTTATACATGAAGTGGCTGTATTTTAGTGGTAAGAATTCCACGTTGTGGCCGTGGAGACCTGGGCTCGAATCCCAGCAGCCACATTATGATTTTGTTTTGTGCGTTAAATCGTTGATATAAACGACGGCGTTTAGAATGTGGGCAAAGAGTCTAGGTCAACGCACACACCCTTGCTTCTTAAAGAGTCGGGGGCTGTGCGTGTTCCTCACCGTACTGCCATCCATCAAACAATTTCATTCGATTCCTCACAAAAGGTCGATTTCTTATTTTTTTATTAATTTCTCTATTTGTCGTGTTCGCAGAATAATATGACTGAGATTTCAATTCCTTTACGTTGATTACTGTGAAGCAATTCATTTGATGTGTTTCTTAATTATTTGATTTGATTTTATTGTTTGTCTTGTCCAGATCTAGAACGTAAGAGATATGATTGATGATGAAGCCTTGGGAGTCATTGCCAATTTTCTCGGCATCTTGATTTTTGCTTTGGTTATAGCTTATCACTTAGTCACAGCAGACCCCAAATATGAAGCCAGCTAAGATATATACTTTGAATTTTATCGCTGATATGTATTCAGTTTTGCTGATTGACAAGTTCTATGTATGACTTTTTGATGAAACTAGAATTTGATTGAGGCTTATTATACCGGCTGAATCTTCAATACTTTGGAGTCGAATGTTAACCATGTTTTTGTATATCTAGATTAGCTATGGATGCTTAATCGTACAATGCACACGGAATTGTTTGAATTAACTAATTGAGAATGTGAATTGTTGATTGACCTTTATTAAATATTTCCCTTGTACACCAAATTTGTAGAGGAAAAATAAGTGGTACTTTAATGCAACAGAACATACATTTTACTAGAAAGGAAATGGGAAAAATTATATTATACGATGCTCCATTACATGGTGCTACTTGGCATAGTTCACTCAATCAATGTACAGCAAACTAAGTAACTAAACATGGTGGGAATTGAAAGCTCGTGCTGTGGTGTGAACCTTTGTTTTACTGCAGAATTGCACATAAGCAATATTAGTTACGCTATATGTATCTGCTCTGGAGCATGTATACGTTGTAGCAAATTAATAATGGAACTACCTAGTGTAGGATTGGTAATTGTGGGAGGAACTGGTGGAGAAGGGTGGAAGTGTGGGAATGAAGGGTGAAGACAACCTATACTCTGGCCAGTCAGCTATTGGGGGAATGAAGATAAATCACGTGGACAGGAGAATTCCCCATGTTGGGCAATGTTGATGCCACAAAATTTCTTGGTATGGAGATATTTCCAAGGATTGTTTGCGAATGTCTGAGTTGTTTGTGGGGAGGGGAGGGACTTCTTGTTAGAGAGCGAGTAGTAGTAAAAGGTTCTATATTGGATAGAGTGTGCAAATTGGTCAACATGCATAGCTTATAGCATTTTCGGACTTCAGTTTTCAAGAAGTTGAATGTAACTTTGCAGAAACATCTTTAAACTCAATGTAGTTCGGAGGATGCAGAATGCTTTCCAGAATATAGGTTTATAGTACGTTTGCTTCCGTGGTGGAGATGTGAATTTTCGTATCTAATAATTGGAAGTCAATAGCTTAAGCCTCTGCATATTTTCAAGAGAATTGGTGTGATTTCTTTAGTTATTTTGTGTTTTTAAATTTTGGGTTGGATGAAGTGCAAATAGATTTACCTGTACGATTTTGCTTATAGCATATTTATGAAGAAAAAAATTCAGGTTCTTCCCTATAGAGGTACATCGTGCATTTTATTGGTGTTCTGTCTTTCATTTAGCTATTTTGTTTCCGTGGCGAGAGTGGAGGAATAGTTTGAGAGTTTGAGTATCAGGAGAAGAAAACGATGGATATTTATTTCCTATTTTTGTCTTCAATATTAGAAGAATTTAAAGAAGAGAACAGTGATTATATTATATCTCATGCATTGTATGAATAACATCTTGATATGTTACTCTATTTCTCGTCTCCTTCATTATGCTTTAATAATAAGAATATATCGGTGTATTATTTGTGTTTTTACCTTTCTCCATCAACTAAATAGTGTGATGTTTTTCTTCCTTTCTTCTCTATTGAAATACTTAGTAATAATATAAATGCAGTTAGTTAGACATCTAATTAGGATGTTGGAAGAGTTTAAATTAAAGGATAAGACATTATAAGTTGTATAGCTGTAATCATTCGCAATCTGTAATCTATAATACAAGAAAAAGTAGAAACAATAGCGATAACTCACACATAAACTGAAAAGAAATACAGTTTTTCACACCATACGACAAAAGTAAAAGGAAAACACCACACAAGGCTCTCACACAAAAGGAATCAGGCCATATCTATAGGAAGCATGCAACTTGGCACTGCTACGAATCAGACTGAGACGGTAGCTTGCCGATGATGAAGAAAAGAAAGGTAGTTTAAGGGGTGGAGGTGGAAGGTGGTGGGGAGAGGAATGGGATGGAGGGCATAGTAGTTGGAATTGTGAATGTTGGGATTGAAGGCAATGGAGGAACGTTGAGCTGTGGAATTGTTGGAATGTTAGGGATGTTGGTAGGAAGTGGAGGCAAAGTGGTAGGTATAGATGGGATAGTGGGCAGTGGTGGAACATTACCCTGAGGAAGGGCTGGAATTGAAGGCATAGTTGGCAATGTTGGCAATGTTGGTGCACTTGTCTGCATAAGATGGCGAGCTGCTAGGCTCATGCTCATCATGCCTGAGAAGGTGAGAGCAAGAAGAAAAACAGTGATGAATGATTTGTTGGAGGCCATAGTTGAAGAAGAGATATTGCTATGTAGGAAAATGGTATGTATTTTGTTTGAGATTGTATTGTATGAAAGGCTGAAGGATATATATAGGGCTTGCTATGCTTTCAATTGGAGAAGAAAATAGAGCCTAACAAATGTTTTTGTTTGTTCAACTTCCTCCTTTATTTGAATAGATAATAATTTTATTATGTTGGACTGGTAAGGTGGTTGAATGATATTAAGTTATAGCTCCCAATATGTCAAACGTAGGATGACCAACTCATACATATTTAGGGGTTGGAAAAGGGGGAATAGCAGTGTTGAGTTGAATTGAGTTGGGTCATCTAACGCAGTTCATTTCAGCTGCCAAACGTCACCTACATCCAGTGCCTTCTCACACACTCACGCTTTAGACATTCCGAATCACACTACCATTTTTAGGCTTTGACCAACTCCATCTAAAAGGACTTTATTTTCGTGATTTTTTTAAATAACCTTTTCCACTATTTTCATTTTTACAGCACTGAATACTAATGCAAGGTTTCGATTTAAACTTACATCTTCTCACAAAATAAAACGAAAAATTCATATTGCATTATCTTATTTATCTCTTAAAGACCGTATTAGATCAATCAAGTAAAAGAAAAGAAAAAGGTATCCTTTAACCAAACATACTTTAGAACAAAAGCTAAACTGAGATACGCATATATATTAGAAGGCAGTTTTACAGTGTGTCTTCAAATTTCGTGTAATTAGAAAGGTTTTGATAGATCCCATAGAATATATCTTTTAGGAATCGATGTAAATATTAATTTAAATATTTTTTCTTTTTATTTTTAAGAGTTTTTTTTAAGGATAAAATTGTTGATAAGAATTTTAATAGGCTTATATTTATTTAGAAATCAATGTAAATATTAATTTAAATATTTTTTTTCTATTTTTAAGGGTTTTTTAAGGATAAAATTATTGATAAGAATTTCAATAGTTTCGAAGATAAACTTTGGTTCTCTTAACCTTCAGTTGATAAAATAAAGAAGTGATTATAAAGACGAATTCTTTTTTTCTTTTTAAATCTTAATTGAGGTTTGTTTCCATATACTAAATAGTTTTGTATCATTTAAAAATTAGGTTAAAAATAATTTAAATAGACATTCTTATTTTAATTTTCCAATATATCTTTTAAAGACAAAATTTTCATGTTTATCATAAAATTTTAAAAAATGGAATATTTAAGAGTTGTAGTTATTCTTGCATATGTACACATATTATATATATAGTCTTAGTTTCCAAAACAAGTTTTAGAAAAAGCTGACAAAGGAATGGCCATATTATATGAGATGGTAATACAGAGCATATTCAACCCAATCACGACAGAAAAGTAGTAGTAAATAAACATGACTATGGGGAAGGTTTTATTTTACTGCATATATGGTCGGAGCATGTACGTGCTAGTAAATGTGGGAGGTATTGGTGAAAAAGATACAAATTTCATCTTACAGATATTGTAAAATTGAGTTACGAAATACTTCTTATCTATTTAAAGTCTATTCTAATTATGATATCATAATTATTTTGAAATTTATCGTAACAAAATTTATCGATTGATGGTGATATTAGGAGTGCGTTAAGTGCATAGTTAGTACTTTCTCGTATATAGATGCAAAAGCTAACCAGTTCATTTTAATGATGTTCTAACTTGCAGTTAACAATCTCCTTTTCCATGCTGAATAGGTATACGCGCAGACAATATTTTCAAGATCGATTATTTGAGTTGGTTAGTTTGTTTTTTTTTGTAAAATTGTTGCTAGATGTAATGCCTGATATTAAATATTTAATAATATTATGTTTTACTTTATGATTATTTATAAAAATTAATTAATTTAAGGAAACTAATTACAAGCCATAATGATAATTAGTAGAATTCGTTAATGTCTGTAGATGATAAACGAATCCTGCCAAAAGAGAAAACAGATGAAGCTTAAAAATAGCTTAATTAAGTGACAGTGAAAGGAACTTGTGCCTCCACAACAGTCAGAGCATTCAGAAATGGAAGATTTCTACCAAACAAAAGAAATTCAATAATTTATTAAACTAGAAGACAAGAAGTCCGATACAACATCACGAATCACAATAATTATTATGCTTCAGTAAAACTGTCTGAAACAGCATATAAACTGAACATGACAAGTAATTGAAGGACACATAAAGCACCCGACAGAACCACCTTGGATTGCAGCAACAACAACAACAAATTTATAAATAGTACATTGAAGATGTAGAAGTGAGCAAATGAAGAAGTTATTACTGATAGATTTGAGGAAGTGTACGCAGTCATGGGTTTCTTTTGACGTCCTCAACATCAATTAGGTCGGGAATTGGCACTTTAGGAACCAGAAGCTCATTACATGGCAATTCAAGATGTAACACGCAGTCGGGGATTGTGATATTAATTGGGAGTGTAGCTTCCACATCAGGAATGTCATCTTCCGGTGGAAAGAGTATTTTTGTGGTGAGACGTGCTTCTGCAACCCTTGTAATGGATGAAAATGTTAGAAGCAGAAGAGGAAAAAGGATAAACAAACTGCTACCACCCATTGTTGGAGAGCTACACTGTTCTTAATCAATGGTTTCTGCAATGAAAATTGGCTTGGGTATGCTTGAGATGGTAGTGCCCTTTTATAGACGACGAATTGCATCTTGTTGCACATGTTAGTTTTCACTAAATCCAATCCAAATCTGTCTATGCAACCCCAATAATTACTACTATTCGAAAGTAAATCTTGAAAAAAGTCCATATGAATGGGGATTTTTTCATAATATTTTAAAATTCTTCATAAAAAATATTTGTAATTCCTATATTTATTTAAATCACGTGTCTTCAGTCCTGCTTTTGGTAAATATATATGTCCTTACTTTCAGAAATGTTTGTCTATTTACGAAAGATATATGAGTGATATTTTTTGAGATTTCGTAAGGTTGCTATCAAAGTTATTCAATAAATCTTTCGCGTGTGATAACACGGTAAGAAGAACTGTTATATACATCCTTTTTCTAACTTCTTAAATTCTATAAGATGTCTACTTGTTTTCGTAAACATTGAAGATTCAAATGTTTTATATAAAGAAATAATAATAATAAAAACGGTGTAAACTACTTGTTTCAAGTCTCGAATATAAGTTAAAAATCTGACTTTAGTTAACAAAATTAATCAACATATATAATTTAACTTTACTGATCTTATTATAAAATGATACTTCTCTTAAATTCTACTTTACGAGAGAGAGAGTGTGTGTGTATTTTACAATAAAATACAAGTTAAATGAAGAATATTTTAAAATATTTAATAAATAAGATGAAATTAATTATTATTTGGATATATTTTGGGCCAATATACGAAACTTAATTTTTTTCATTTATAGTGAAGTCCTCATGAAATAACTATTTGATAACATTATTTTAAACTAGGAATGTTGAGATTATTATGTTAGATGTTTTGAACAGAAAGAACTGAATAGGGAGCTGAGAAACCGATGAACTATTATTTATTATAACGTGTATGTATCCTATAACAACAGATGATATTCAAGTACAAGAAGTATAAAGAGAGGGAAGACAAAACAGCAATCGTATGCATGCAATAAGACGAAAGAACAAAGCAAAATGAAAACTCCCGAACAACGTATAACATAATCATGGATGAATGATGAGAAGCAAACTCGAAAGACGAGTGCAGTGGAAAAGTAGGTTGATTCAAGGAGTGGAAGGTGAAGGTGGTGGAGAGAGAAAAGGGAATGAGGAAGGGAGGTTGGGAAGTGAAGTGGCAGGAAGTGGCGGAAGAGTGAGCTGTGGGATTTTTGGAACGGTAGGAAGAGATGGTTGTGGCAGAGATGGGATTGTAGGCAGAGGTGGAACAGTGGCCTGAGGCTGAGGCAGTGATGGAAATGAAGGCAAAGGTGGCAATGTTGGGTTAGTCAAAGAGGGAATGCCTGGTAAATTTGGTGTTGTTGTTTGCAGGAGATGACGAGCTGCCAGCCCAATATCCATGCTTGAGAAGGACATAGCAATGAAAAAAGCAAAGATGAAGCAACTTGAGGATGAGGCCATGGCGGAACACTTAATTGTCTTGCTTTCTTGATTACTCTTCTTGAGGGAACTTTTGCTTTGAGCTTTTGTGAGTTGTGTTCATTTTCAGGTTCGCCTTTTATACAAAATTCATGACTCCATGTTTGCTAACCTTACGTAGCCACGTCTGAATATGTTGTTGGACTACCAGGTAGTGGTTGGTTTGTAAAGCATGGGATTCAGAAGTAGGACATCCAACTTTGTTTTTTCTGAGGTTGTTGTCAAATATAAGAGTTCTGCCGTTTTAAAATCTTGAAATCAACTCTTATATTTTGAAAACTCGATTGACCCGTTCTTTTTTCTTTTATTTTTTTATCCTTTTTACACTCATATCTATCCATACATATATAATTTCTCTAATTCAACTTCTGATAACCTACATTTCCTAACTACAGCTACTAATATGTTTAATTATTATAGCTTCTTAATTATTATAATTAAGTCTTTATTAGGACGGTATGATGCGAAAAGGTGATAAAGTAAAGAAACGATAAAGAGAGTGAAAATAATAAAGAGTGAAATTGTTACAAGGGTGATGATTCATTATTTTTTACTCCTACTTTACAACTACTTTTATTGTTTTTTTTTAATTGAATAATATAATTTATATTGTTATTAAATGTCTTATTTTAATATTTTACTGTTTAAAACATCATTTGTAATGTGAATGTTTTTAAAGGTGTCAAATTTTTTTTAAGATGATTATTTTTTAACTATGGTATCTTTGTGACATTCCAAAAATTATATATTGAATATAATTCAACAGGATATATCATTATAAGATCAAACAGTATAAGAATGTACATAAAGTTATAATAATTACAGTCATCTAAAATGCTATAAAATTAAAACTTTATATACATAGTAGGTATCTCAAAATGAAAGTAAAAAATATAAGAAAGAGATCCTAAGAACTAGTGGCTGGATCCTCTCCTTCCAAAGCATGCTCCAGGGGGACATCCTCCAGTTCTGCTCACATCCAAACATTGCAAAAGGAAAAAAAGCATACACATACAACACAAACCAAACAATGCAAAGGTAAGCTGGATTGAAAAAACAAGCCATGATATCATACAGGTTTAAAATAACAACATACTCACAGAACATATTAAATAAAATTTCCTAGCATGTTAGAATGCAATCTAGACTCGTCCGAACTAGAATGAATATCGATTTGGAGCGGGTTGTGCACTTGTGGTGGCCTCTACTGCCTTGCAAGGCCCTTGCCAATGGGTTCCACCCTACCACACACAAGTGTGTCCTTTACCGAATAATAGGCCTCCACGTAGCACCTATTACTAGGACCTCCCACTACTCTCACCACACGCGTCAATCTTCTTTAAGTGAGATTGAATGACCGTTAGAGTGTTAA